>CM024795.1:12642695-13355195 GCA_014281875.1 Nibea albiflora | reverse complement strand
AGATTTAATTAGAGAGACTTCAAATCTTACAACATTCACGACTGTGTCTTATTTCAAACAAAAGTAACAAAATCCACTCTCTCTCTTCAACATGCCAATATCTCCATAATAATGATTTTTAATAAATAAGACAAAGGGCATGAATTAATAAACTGATTCCAGCAATGTGGCTGGAGCGACTGAGGGAAGCAAGTGTCTTACCTTGAGTCTGGGTACTTGGTGAGGGTCGCCAGGCTGCTGGTGTACATGTGTCCCCCGACATCGATGTGCACCGGGGCGTTCGCCTTGGTTAGCTGAGCCGGCAGAGGGATCCCCTGAGCGGCCAGTGGAGAGACCGGGGACCGGGTCAGAGACAGCCGTGACATGCTTCTTCCCTCCTGAAAGCAAGTGTACAAAAAAGCCATGGGAATAGAGATAAAGGGGGGTAAAAAAAAACACACACACACAAGTGATCCTACACAGGGAAGCAGGTAGTATCCTTTCTGGATGCTATCAGATCACTTCCATGTCTGCCTGGTCGCATATTTAGCCTGGAAATTATTGCCACCGCTCTAATTAAGTATGTTTGCATCTTTTCATGCAGCACCGGAGGCGAGGATAGGAGGATGCTTATTAGAGAACCGGAGTGAGTGAGAGAGAGAGAGAGAGAGAGAGAGAGAGAGAGAGAGAGAGAGAGATGGACGGATAGAAAGACAGAGAGAGAGAGAGAGAGAGAGAGGGAGAGAGGGGGGATGCTAGGTGTCAGCCTCCAGGGGAATAAAACAAACTGCTGCTGCAATATTCTAATTAAAGGTCGCCTTATGTGTTAGACGTGATGCACCCAGACACACCAACCACCAATCTGCAAGCAAAGAAGAGACGACAGGGAAGAAAAAAAGGGGGGTGGGTGGGGGGGCAACTTTTACCCTCTTAGCGCGCACATACATTCAAAACAATAGATTGAGGTGATGGCTTGTCATGTGAAAGACAAGCCAGAGCCACGAAGTCCACGTGTGCGTGTGAGTCAATATGAAGAGGATGGCGTTTTAAATCAGAACCTCACATTGTATCCGCCAGTGAAGCAGAGACTGTAGAGGGTGGGGAGGACTGACTTTGGGGCATGCTGGTGCACTCAAAGGTCAGGCACGGAGCTTGAGTTTGATCAGCTGCTAAAATGTTTTGGGAAAATGTTTTTAATTCGCTTTCGATACGCCGCCATTTGATTCCGCGCTGCTCCCGGGAGAGCAGAGGAGGCGCTTATCTCCAACTTGCTGGTTGCTCCGTTTGTTTGCCAACAGCTGCAGGTAAACCAAACCTGACCTCAGATTGGGCACATTCATTGACGTGACTCTGTGAGGAGAGTCAAAGTGTAAAACAGAGAAGGAGAACGTCGGAGTGGTTCGGATTACATGGCAGGTCGATCTTTTAATGCGTGTTTCAAATGCGGACCTTCCCTGACGCATTTTTATAACAAAACTTTGAATAAAACTTGGGAGCTATACACGACTGGCTTTAGATGCCAGCTCATCCCAGTGAACATGAGCAGGATTGATCCGTTTGTTGTTGCACATATGGACTGATTTACTGTCATGACTGGTAAAACTGAAGGCCGTTGTTAAAGTCCATATCAGCCCCCCTCGGCTCTAAAAAGAAATGCCGTCGGGCACAAAGTGAGACTGGAGCCTTTCTTACGCAGGGTGTTGCCCGACTCACAACAGTATCGTGTTCGTTTAATACGATTACAGAAAGACGGATTACATTACAAATCCCAGGAAAAGGAAGGAAAAACTTGGAAAGACTTAAGAAGTTTGGGGAATACAGACACCGGGCTGTCCCACCGTAACTCTCTCTCTCTCTCTCTCTCTTTCTCTCAGTGCCTCTCTCTCAGCTAACCAATCAATTAACTAATTAAATCACGACATACTTGGACACATAAAAAGGAACATCTTCATCACTTTCCTAATCAATCATTTCCTGATCTCTCGCTCTCTCTCTCTCTCACACACACACACCGTGTGTGATAAATTCCTCCACAGGATCACAGCAGCCGTAAAGGCATCAACTTTCTCCTCAGACCTGTGTTACTGCCTCCATTCACTGACCCTGTCCGCGCGTTGCAGCCAGCTCCACACTCCTGACATCCGCATAAAATGATACAGATAGCCCACGAAATAAAAATGACCAAAAACCGACACGGAAACGTCAGGAAACAGCATCCCACGCGAACACCACACAAGCCCGTGCTCTGCCTTTAATTCAACCAAATGCTCAATATGGCGTCTTATTCGTGCCCTACAATTAAAAGCACAATCCCGACACGTGTAATTCATCAGCCGCTTGATAAAACCCACACGTATTAACTGTCCAGTCTGTGGGAAAAGGAAGGAAACCCCCCCCCGTTGTGTGTCGAGCAGCATTCGCGTTACTCTTTAGCACCAGGTCGACTCATACTAATCGAAAACTGCACAGACCAAGCCTGCACTGTGCGTAAAAACATTGGATTGTGTAATATTAAATTTTTCACCCTACCGTTTCAAACATTGTAGGGAGTCCAGAGGAAATCCGTGCCGGCGGTCAGTCCCAGCTGCTGTCCGCGTAACCCCCAAAATTTTCAAATATTTTCTCCAAATGCCCCCGAGTTTGTGGTACAACTACACCACCATCCAGCTCCAGCACGAACCTATACTGTCGCACGGGAAAGGCAAGTCTTTGCACTGTATTCCCGCACAAAACTGCTTTTTTAAAAGACACTAGGCTGTGGCCGAGATGGACTGCTTGCAAAGAGTCTCTGTGGCTTTAAAGGCTCTATTGCAAGGCTGGCTCGACCTGTCCTCACCAAGCTTCTTTGTACCAAAGCGCACAGGAAGCGTCCTTACCTTGTACATAGATGAGATGATCTCCTTCCCCTTCTCTGCTCTTATTTGGATACGCGTAAAAATGTGCGCTCTTGTTGGGATCCTGCTTCGTATTTCAGCTTCTTGTCTGCTTTTTTGCCTAAATGAAACTGCCCCTGTGGTTTGTTATGAGAAGAAGAAAGCCAATAATCCGTCTCTAAATAACAGAGCAGAGCTAAAAAAGAAAATTCTTGCTCCGGGCTGCCCAAGCGCCTCTGGGCCAGGGATTAGGCTACAATTAGCTCAACTCCACTCTCTCGCCCCGGCAATTTTCTCAAGGAAGAAAACGTGATACCCCCTTATTCCCGAAATTATGACTGCACAGATATAATAACTTATCTTATTTTTTTCCCCGGCAAAAGTAGATCGTTCCCCTTAACGGTGTGAAGTTGTGATTTAGATGGGGGTTGGAAACCTAACAGGCAACTGTTAGTCGCTCAATAGGTTTAGAGAGATTTTAATCATTGTCATTTCGTCTGATGTAATAGTTCCCCAGGCAGTTCCAGCTAGTAGGCATACATTTCCATCTCCAGCTTAAATTTAAAGTTTAAAACCAGGCGAGCTCCCATAGTCCTTCACTCAGGCAACATGCAATAAAGGCGCAGTAACTTGTTGATAAAGTCCCAGTAGAAAAATATGTTGAAAATGAAGAGATATCCTTGAACCAATATCTTTCATGCGGTGATTTTTCCCCGTGTCCCCGCTCTCTCTCTGTCTCTCCCTCTCTCTCTTGCCTTAATGTCTGGAGTTGTAACGCCAAATTTCCTGCAGGCCATTAAAATCAAATGACGTCTATGGACATGCATGCATGCTGCAGAAAGCACCCTCACAACCTGCCTGCAGCCAAATGCGCCATTTCAATTATAGCGCAGGGCTTAGATGGAGATATCTTCCCAGAACAACCCCCCCTTCCTCCACCACCACCACCTCCTCCTCCTCCTCACTCTCCAGTGAAAGCGGGCAGCCTCCAGACTTTTGGAAAATAAGATTTTGGTTGATCATTGTTATTTTTCAACGCATAAAGACACAATGCTGAAGTGATGAAGCGCTAAAGTGCTGCTCCAATTTGGCGCCGAGTGAAAGAGAAGGAGAGAATCAAGCAGGTGCTCTCACCAAGAAGACGATTATTTATTTATTTGAATGTTTGTTTATTTGCGGGTAAATAACTGTGAATAATTGATGCAACATTGAGCCCAGTAATTACTCTGTACCAGCGTCCTCAGAGAGGTGCGTATTTCGTTTCTTGATATTTGGCGCCAACCAGCGTAGGAACTTATTATTGGTCCACTGAAAATGTAGGCTCACCTTTTTGGGAACCCTTTCTTTTGTTAATCACCTTGACGAAAACAAGCGTTTTCTTAGTGAGTCCGTTGGACTACAACTTGTCCAGTTTTTATAGTATTTTAGAGTATTGTACTCCTGTAATATCTCCTTTCGACTTCTAACGACTTGGATCCTCCTGCAGGTCTTTCTGCATAAAGTGAGTATGAAATGATAAGTATTTAAACAGGAAATAAAATAGTCATGCCCGTGATTTGACAGCAGGACTAGTGGGAGTGTGAGAATGCGTCTCTCCTTGGAGCGGACCAAGTCTTCGTAATTAGACAGACCTCAGCGCGCCTCAGAGCGCTCCCAT
Source organism: Nibea albiflora (assembly GCA_014281875.1). NCBI lineage: Eukaryota > Metazoa > Chordata > Actinopteri > Sciaenidae > Nibea > Nibea albiflora. Next base: position 13,350,686 of record CM024795.1, on the reverse strand, counting down.
CGTCCCCTCTGGCACAGATTTGTTGTTTCCAGAGGTACGAACTGGAGGCGAAACTGGATTTTTTTTTCTCATTAAAGGAAACAAGCCTGGAGTTAGTTCAATTACATGAAGTATGCAGGGATGTTGTAAATTTAAAGATTTAAATAGCTTACAAAGTGGCCCCGGGCCCCATCAGTTAATTTCCTTAATTTATGGATTTTAGCGGAGTGTCTATGTGGAAGAGAGGAACTAGGTCATCCTGAAGATATGAAGATGAGCTTTGAGATTTCACAACAGATCCAGAGAGCTGACCCTCCTGACCAGTGCACCTCAGATAGTGAAAGGACACTCCAAGTTTACTGACACATACGCAAGACTCAAGCGCAAATCACTTTTCGTTTCAGGGAATAAAAATGCAGATCCGATTGTAATATTTGACCCAAGTAATGAGATTATTGATGTTTGGTCTGCTTGGTGCAGACACAAACTGAGATAACAGCGCTGTTCTAGTTTTTGTTAAAGGATTGTTCCACTAAATTAACACAAAATGATCAAATGTTTGCCTTTGTTAAACTATTGAGGTCAAATGAATATAGATTTCTTTTTTGCTTAGGTTCGAGGTAAGATGTTTAAGCTGCAGAGAGAAAAATGAAAATGCATACATGAAAGGAACAACTGAAAATCAGTCAAAATTTCCCTTCAGTCTCCTTCAGACACCATATGCTAATGAAGTGTATGAATTAATGCATGACCCCATAAGAATAATAACTTTGCCTGTAGGTTCAAAAGCAGGTGCTATTAGTGGCGTTGCCTAAAGTGGCACAGAGGAGGACAATATTGTGGCTTTCTCTACCCTAGTGGCTTTGTCCTTTTACCAGAGGTTAATATATAATTTTTTAAAGTTTTTCTAACAACATTAGAAAACCATCATTAGAACATTGTTACAACATGTAGCACTTATTGTCTCTGAAAATAACATGCTCAAGTAGATACGTTACAATCATAAGCCAAACTACAGTATTATTTTTGCCACCATCATTCATTATTTTTTTTAAAGGTAAAGCCAGACGGTGTAACCGGGTCACCCACCGAGTTATCAATACGTTCTGCTTTTTCTGTGTGTGTATATAAAAATCACAGGATCACATGAAGGTGGGACATAGTACCATCTGCTGGTTAGCAGCAACGCTGAGCATAAACCATCATACTGAATGATCTCTGTATAGTACCTGTGTAAAATTAGTGGTGATTTGAGAGTCATATTTGTAGAGGTTGGTAGAAGATCATCTATGTCCGGGGTTAAAGGTTAAGTTCCCACCTGAGACCACATTCAAGGACTCGCATTCAAGTCATTTCCATTAAAGCCTGAAGGGCATCTGACTGATGGCCGTCTTTCTGTGAGCCACATAACCCAGGTCACCTACACACTGTACTAATGCGCTGAGGTGAAAACAGTAGATACAATACAGTCACATCCATCCTCCCAAACGCGGGCATTTGCAAGAATCTCTTTCAAGCATTTCACATCAGATCAACACCCCTGCTTTTGCCTCGGGCATGTGGAGAAAGTTTGAAAAGAACATTCAGAACTTGCTTTTAGTAATCTGCATGCCTTGTGGAGCCCGGTTGCTGTCAATCGCTCCGTTCTTCCAGCCATTTGACATTCTGCTTGATGTTGGTGTGTGTCTGAGGTGCAGCAGCGACACTTATTGTTCATTATTTCAGAGAGAGAGAGGGAGAGAGAGAGGGTAAGAGGGTGTCAGTTTATTAATAGAACGTGTGGGGTTGTGTTGCACATAAACACCTAACAAGCACAGCGCAGAATTCCCTCAAGTGCTTAATGCCAGCAATTAAGTTTCCAAAAAAGCTGAGCACAAAGAGACTACTTTTCTGTGTACTTCTGAGAGTTGCTGTTATGAGTCGTTTCCACTTTTACAGGTAAAACTGCAATGACCCTGATGCTGTCAAGTTATTTTTTTTCATGTACTCAGAATATTTAGCGTTGGGTTGAGACATTCAGTAAATATTAACCAAATGGAAAAAGGCTGAGTGCCTCTAACACAGACCTGCAGACTGTTATCCCTTAAAAATGTCAGTACTGTGCTTGAGGTACTTTACTAGGTGCTACTTAGTATTTATAGTATTTCCATTTTATGTAAATTGTCTTCTAAGTCACTAAAATTCAGAGTTGAAAATATTTCAGTCGTTTTAACTCTGCAACTACTACTTACATTACAAATTTAAATTTTACAGACATAATACAGATGCTTAACAAAATATGATGCAGTTCAATAACATGCTGCTTATACATCAGTGCAACAGTAATAACAATACATAAGTTGATACATAATAATATTATTGTTACTTTTGGTACTTTAAGAACATTTTTACTGATTTACTTAGGCCATATTATTAATGCCTTTTTTACCTGTAACAGAATACTTGCAACACCATTGTGCATCAGAACCAAATATTTTCTCATACAGTTCATAAATTATAGGTCTGTGGGGTAATCTATCCAACATTTCATGAGGGGAAAAGATTAGAGAAATGCCTGAAAAAGAATTTGGTGTCGCAGAAGTGTCTTTTGACAAACACTGCCCCAAGACAGTTCTGCACATATATGAGTGAGTGAGAAATGTCCCGAGTGACAGTGTAACTATTGATTGAAGTGCTGATGGCCCCATTGCAGAGATGGATTTTATTCTCTAGAAGGAATTTCTGCTTCAAGTCCAGAATAACCCCATAAATTCAATCATTGCATCACTTTTCTGGTCTTACAGAACATCAAAATCTGGAGCAGTAATTGAGATTTGGCTAAAGAATCTCTTTTGCTGCCATCATGTGGCCTGAGCCTCTAATCACAGAATACATTCAAGCTGTAAGTCACTGTTAGGAACCTGTACAGAAGAGCTTCAGGTAATAGAGGCCTTTCTTTTGCCACCACGTTTCTGTTTTTCAAAGTAAAATATTAAATTATGAAGCGTGAATGTGAAGGGCACATTGATAAAATGCCAACATTTTCTCTTAGTTGAGTCAGGTAGAGGTGACACAGTGGCTTTGTTTTGCATCCACTGTCCTAACCAGACAGATATTCCAAGTGCAATACTCTCTGAAAGTCTTAGAAAAATCCTATGAAATGTGTTATTCTGCTTCTGGCTCCAACCAGTCTTACACACATCCAACATCATGCTTTGAATGTGTGAACAGAGGAAAAATGGTCTTTTGCTTTTGTTGCTGCTACTATTTGGTTAGCAGTAACAACGTGAACAGTGTGATGTCTCCAATCACATCTGGTATGCATCACATACCATTCCCCCCACTCAATGTGCCTTGGGGGAAGTCTCTGGCACTGTGGAGCACCCACAGTCCTCATTAGAGTGCATGTGTCATGATGGCATCAACCCACAGCCTTGACTTATGCTTTATATTTACAATCATCCATCACAACACTGTCATCACAACAGTCAGAAAACATGGATCTCGTCTTGAACGGTTTGAGTTGATCCGGCTCGTGTTTGTAACCCGTGATACGTACAGCGTCCTCGAGGGCCTTTTTCTGTCTGTAGCCATGTTGTTGAGACTAGTAATGGCCTAAGACTGAAACTAGAGTCCCTGTCCTTTTGTTGTGCACTGAGCTCCCTAACAGCACAGAGGAGGGACGGGGTTTGATGTGTCTTCTGAAGGCCTGCTGCTTTGTCAACACTGAGGCCTCCACACTGACACTATGGAAGCTGAGCGCCGCAGGGTGACAGAGAGGGGAGGGGTGGGAGTGAAGGGTGGGTCAGTGCACCCTGGTAAAAGGAGAGACAGAGAGAAAGAGAGACAGACAGAGGAAGAGAGGGAGAGAGGCGACGGGGGGAAGGGTGCCAGCTAGTGTGGCCAGCGCCCAGGGCTAGAGGAGAGTGCTCTGTGCAGCAGACTGCCTGATAGGGACTGAGGCTGCTGGCTGATGACATTTTATGGTCACAACATGCAATCCCACCAACTTTAGTTGGTGAAAATCCAGTTTTCATACACTGAACGGCGGTGGTTTTGTTTTGTTATTTGTTTCTTTTTTTTTTGTTACAGCCACACAAAGAAAGACACAGTTTTGCATGTCATCATGTTCTTTAAGTTTTAATTCTTTTCACAAAAGGGAACAATGGATGGCAAAAGGAACTCTAAACTTATATCATATGGGGAAATAGTGGACTGTTTTCAAACAATACTGTCATTTATATTTAGCAAAAACAAGAGATTGAAAATGACTGTAAATAATTGCACTTGAGTTTTTATTTGTGCTTAATTATGGAATGGAGGCTGTTATTATTACCAAATTAAGCGATAATAATGTATGCTTGATGAATAAAGGTATCAGCTAAATACAGTGCTGGAAAATAAGTATATTTTCAGCACTTCAGTACTTGAGTCTTGAGTATTCCCATCTCATTAAATCCTACTTAATACTTCAACTCCAAAGTATTTATATGTCTGCTATACAAGTTACTTTTCCTAGGATTGTTTTAAGAGAAAAAAAACACAGTTAAGTGTAAAGATGTGGCAATAAAGCTACATTTCTAAAATGCATTGTTCAGGGATTATTAGTGGTTTCCATCCTCGTGACACCAAAAAACTGTATCACAGAGTAGTTGGGTAGATCTCTATCCTTTGCAGTTCGACCAAAAAGACATTCTCTTTTTTATTTTAATTCTCCCCTCTCTGTGTATCCTAACCTCCTGGCTTTGTGCTTTCAAGCCAATTGAGATGTTTATTAGCTGTTCCACCTTGAATGACTTCACCTGTCCCTCATTAGTTTTATGTGTGTGTCGAGTTGTCCTGCTTTGTGTATTTAGTCCCTGTGTTTCATCTGTGTCTTTGTCAGCTTGTACTGTGTCTTATTTACCAGTACTGTGCTCTGTGTACTGCATTCTGTTCCCTAGTCCTAGTCCCCACCTCTTCTCAAGTGGCCGCTCAAGTCTCCAGAAGTGAGTCAATCTCCATAAGCGACCATCTTAAAATGCCCAAGTTCACAGCAGAGTTAAACATGTTTAGAGCCTAGTTCAGAAAACGGTGGTCTCTATAGCTAATTTCAACGTCCATGACAATTCACCCGTTCAAATGATATAAAGGCTTAAAGTTACACGTAATTAACAACATTGCCACTTTGATTGACAGGTAGGTGCCAGGTACCCAGGGGTCATTCTGCCTCTGGTCCTTCGATAATCCACATCTTTGCCGATATTTAGATTAGCCGGGAGATGGAAGAAGCAGTGCATCCAACATGGTGCCTGCCACCACCGCATATTTTCAGCTTCAAAACAAAACTTTGGAAACTTGGAAACGGGTGATGTCACTCATGCTCTGTCCATTCTTTAAACTGTCATTGACTTTTTTTCTCAGTTCTGGATTTTGTTTATTGGACTTTTGTTGGATTTCTGGTTTGTCTTGGATTGTTGAACTATTTGTATTTTTGCCTGGATCAGCTGCCTCAAGTTGTTTTTGTGTTTTCATCTCTGCCTAAGTTATTAAAGTTACTTTTTATTCACAATACCTCCTTCTCTGGGTCCATATCCTAAACTGAACCATGACACTAAACTGTTTAAATACCTGTTGAAGTGCACACAGAAAAAACAGTAATACATAGCAACACATATGCAACTTCATACTAAAAACAAGACCGCACTGTCAACTGCATACACATATAACCTCGAGTGCCAATCTCTCCAATCTGGATGTAAAACTGACTGTAGGAGCACCACAAGTGAATAAGTGCTTTAACTTTGGAGTGTTTGAGTACACTTTGCTGATACTTGCTTAAATGCAAGATTCTTACTCCAAAATAAGTATACTGATATTTTTGTATTTAAAAAAGTAAAATATCGGAGTACTTCTTCAATCAACCAGAGCCAACATCTCGTTTTTTGTTGAATATAGTGTTTCAGGCCTGTTAACCTATGATAAATGTGTTTTGTGCAGAGAATTAGTCTGAATGTGGTTGCCGTCCTCCAGAGGGTGAGACAGAGCCGAGTCTGGGGCTTGCCAGAGGCACCAGTCTCTCCCAGGCTGGCCTGATGCATGCCCTAACACTTCGTGCTAAGAGGCCATAAGAAACACTGGGTTTCCATTGTGCATGCAACCAGAGAGTTTATTCTCTCACACATCATTATGGTTTGTGTGTGTGTGTGCGTGTGTGTGTGTGTGTGTGGTCTCAGTGTTGCGTTCCCCTCTGTTTCAGCTCTGACCTCATCCTGTCAGTTTATACCTCTGATATGGAGCTTTACTCCATTTCTGCACAGATGACTAGCAAAGCACTGTCAGCCATCAGATACTTTGGATCTTCTGTGGTTTGTCTGGATGTATAAATCCAAGATTTCTGGTGCTACGTGCCCTGCTTTTCTTTGTCTCTGTTTGAATTAGAATTTGTTTTAGCGATCAGTGATGTGGAGATCTCTCTATATTAAACACGTGTAATGTTTGACTCCGAACATGCTTCCTACTTTGTTTTCATCAATTAAAAACCATTATCGGTTCAATAGAATAGTTCAGTAGAACTGCGTGCATCAAAATCTTTACATGGATGAAAAGAATAATGTTAATGAGGTCGCTTGTGACAAACAAAGAGAATTATGACCTACTCTTGCCTACCCAGACCTATATCTCCACACTTTGTTTTATGGCCGCGCCAGTGCAGAAGGAAGGTCTGGCTGAACTCATCATTTATGGTACTGTATAGGGTACAAAAGCGCTGACTTGTTTGCATTTTTCTTAATTATAATCATTAATACCAATCACAGTTGTCTTGGGTGGCGCTAACCCCAGCCTGCAACGATGGTGCCCTTCCAAAGCCAAGACAGAGGAAGGAGAATTCGGACATTATAGAGCCTACTTCCTGTGAGACAGACCAGACTGCAGTTCCCTTGCACTATGGAGCGTTATGACATCTTTTAGCTCACTGTTTTCTCTCGTCAACACTTGTTTTCACAGAAAAGGCTCAGTTAAACCCTCCATTCTCAACCTGCTCAGCATTAAAGAGCATGCACACGAAGTAAACATCTAGCTGGTGAACATAGTGGAGCATTCAACACCTAAAGAGCCAGATATTTCCCTCTGAGGTGGTATTAATACATAAATAAAAAGAATAAAAAACAGACAAAAATATAAACCTAATTTCAAACAAATGAAAACCTCCCTCTGTGATCACATTTCTCGACTATTAGTACTTCTAGGAAAACTCTTTTTGGAAACTCTTTATGTCACGTTTTCAGGTCTTTGGATTGTCATCACCAGCGTCTAATGAATAACACCACCACTGTGTCCTGCTCAGGAATGAACTGCTGTGAGTCGGCATGGTGCACCTGCCTTCTGCCAGGCAGCCACAGCGCTGCAGCCACGCCAGCCAGCCTACAGGCACTTCTAGATAACTCCTGTCTGATTAGCTCCTTAGGAGGACATTGTTCCAAAAGCAATTCACTAGACTCCCAGTATTAATTTAGTCCCGAGAGAGAGGCCCATCCATCCTAGGTAGGACGGGCTGTGCTCAGGGCCTACCCTACGGCCTGCTAATAGCACGGCACCTCCTGGCCTGTCACTATAAGTGATAGTCTCTGCAAGTTTGTTGCCTCGTTGTGTGTTTCTCCCATCAGGCATCGCACCTCCCTCCCTCCACCTCTCCCCTCCCGCCTCTCCCTCTCTGTCAGCGGTGGTTCAGGGCAGGTGTCTTCGCTGTCACTTCCATCACTCACGCTGCTTGACGAAGGGAAGACACAGTTCAGAACACGGCGGGAGCGGGGGGGTGATTCATTGAAAGTTCGCCTCTCTCCTTGAAAGGAAGTGGGAGAGGGAAACAGCGGCTGCCTTTTTGGGTGTTTGTGAGAGCTGCAAGCAAGAATGTGAGAACGCTTTCAATATTGTTGAAGCTCTGAGACTTACTCCAAAGTGAATAAAGCTTCTTTTATGAGAGGTTGACGCTTTCTCTGATGTGTGATGCACCTTTATTGATAAAGGACTCAAGCTGTGTTAAACTGGCAGGGGATCCCAGCTGGTTTATGGAGAGCACAAATGTTTTTCTCCTAAATGTTTGTTGTTTCTGTTTGAGAAGCAACACTATTGTTGGGAATAGGTGAAGGTGACTGCGGTGCTACAGCTGTATTCTTGTTTTAAAGACATGGAAGTCAGGAGGACTTATGTAGGTTACAGTGGTTGGAGGCTTCTTCACCAGTGGGGTTCCAGACATGAAAGGAAATGTTTAGTTATGACGCAATTATGTAGATTAGTTTGTAAAGTGGAATGATAGAAAGATGGCTTTCTTTTGTGATTAGAGTTGGATATTTTTTCTCCATGGTCGCCCTCTTACAGTTAGAAAGGATTTTATATTTTGCTTAGCATTTACCCTGAACTGAAGGGCAATCTGTAGCATACCAAAACCTCCACTGCAATATCCCGACATCTCATGCATTATAAGCTTCAGACACCGTTGCCAAATAAAGAGATTTTTGATGGTGGATTTCTCACCGTCCTTGGCAACTTAAATGCTTTCCAGACCAAGAGGGAGAATTTTAATATCTGCTTTTGGAGGCAAATTGGTATTATTCATGTTGATCTGATGAAGTCTGATCATCATGCTTTGACACACTAAAACATACTGAATTACAAACTGGTGTGTGATATCATCTGACTTTTCTGTTCAGCCAACAGAGAGTTGGCAACATAGCTTTCAACATTGGAACGCTGTGCTCAGTGTTGGAAGGCATTGTTAGGAACAAGCAACCAAACGCTGCGACTCAAATCAACTGCAAAAGCTCACAAAGCTTGTTCTTATTCCAGGAAAGGAAATGACAACTGTGCATTATGAGTGTTATTGTCAGGTCTGTTAATATATTATGACAAATGATATATTACTCCTCCAATACAGTGGGTGCTGAATACGTTTCTTTTCCTTTAAGGACTACATTCATGTAATGTGTTACATTTCCTTGTCTCATCTCGGCGTACCTCTTTCCACCTCTTGTCCATCAGCATCTCCACCCAGATGTTTGCCTCAATCCTTAATATGCATTTTCATTAAAAATCCATCTACAATATGTAGTCATTAGAGTTGGGAGGGGGGCCTTTGGAAGTGTTTTTGAAATACCAAAGTGGAGGATTGTTTTATTCACCAAAATGTTTGAGCCATTTCCTGGCAGCTGTGTCAGCCCGGTAGAGATATAGCCCCAAGGTTAAAGAACCACTCAGCCCACAGCAGCTTGTGTGATCAGCTTCATTATAGATCCTGTGTTTATTGATTCAAATTCATTAAAGCTGCTGCATAATTCATGTCAATGCCGTCGCATAGCTTAATTAGACGACTTGCAGTGGCTTTCATGGACGTTTTAGTGTCAAACAGAAGCATGACAGGTGGTGGCAGCAAATTGGGTACAAGTGCACACAACGATACTACACACGTCTCCTTGTGCATGAAAGTACTAAAGGGACATCGTTCGTTGAAAAGCAAAACCAGTGCAGAGGTTTTTATATTTCAGATGCAGTACTGCCATCATGTGGTTATGTACAGAATGTCTACAATATGAGAGAATACGCAGCAGGACTTTCCATATATACTGTATTTTGCCTCAGAGACAGCCATCTGAAAAGACATATCTGGCTTCCCATGTAATGAGGAAACATGATGTTTGATCAGGATTGTCACACTGCTACATTCTTTCATGCGTGAGTATCCATTATATGATTCATAAATGTTTTTGTCTGAACCTCAGTGTCCAAGCACACACCGTGTGGAAATGGAAGTGATTCATGACGTTGAGAGTTCCTGCTGGTGCACATAAGGGAAAATGAAATAATGACAGATTGAGATTTTTTTTCGCTAAAGCTATTCTCATGATATTGTCAGTGGCTCTATCCTGCCAAATGATACATAAGTGCCTGTTGCCAGAATGAGCAGCGTGTTGATAAAAGAGCCAGACTAGTTAACCAAATGAGATGTTCAGGAGGCTCAACAGGACTTGAGTTTTGAGATTTCCTCCACAAATTTATTTCCCACTTGTCATTTTGCTTTGCTTGATTAATAACAGAGCTCGGGCAAATCATTTTAATGAGGTTTATATCACTGAGAGATGTGTTCGGAGCGTGGTGCTACGCATTGCCAAAACAAACAAGGATATCATGTGGAAGGGAGAGAATTAACCTGGCATCAATGTGAATCAGAGAAGTTTTGTATTTGACATTTGGGGAAACATTTCCTGCCTCTCAAATGTCACCCCAGTGAACTGAGGAGTCAACGACTCAAATTGGTTTTGCTCTGTTAATAGATGAGAGATTTTGCAAAGGCACCGATGCAGTTGCCGCCGTGTGAGTTCGTGAAAGCAGCAAGAGTGTTTGAGCGTTTGCGTGTGTGCCTGTGAATGTCTGTGTGACAGAGCCCTGTCGTCAGAGAATCAGCAAAAATCTGTCATCAGCCATGTTAATGCTGGCTGGAAGGCAAACATGAGGATTAACTGAGGAACCTATATTAATAATAATACTTGGAAAATGGAGCAAAGTCTCTTTTTGCAGTCCTCCCAACCAAGACGAGGTTGTTTATCACTTTGGGAAGATGTTTGGTTGCCTCCCTTGTCTGTCTGCTTTGGGCCCTTAAGCTGATTTAGCTACACAAGCACGTTCTCTTCAAAGCATGTCAAGATTTTCTACGCACACTAATGAGGTAAATGGATGGCTTTTGTTTTCTTCACAGTTTTAACTTCCCCCAAAGTGTTCTCATGACTTATACAAGAGCTGTTGCGGAAATCAGCCTTGAGCATTTAATCAAATTTCTAACTCTACAGAGTGATCAATTTGTGCTGCAATATTCATCTGCCACACAAGCGTACACATAATCTCACATTCACACAAACAAGCACACGCACCCACATATATACAGTATATATTCCAGCACAACAACAAAAGAAGCGAGGCTGCCATTTGTTCTTATTAAAACAATGTCATTTTGGAAGTTGTGCTGTGAGACTTTGCTCCCTTTTTAAGTGTAGGTAGTGTGTAATGTAAATTATTGTAAATTCAAGCACCATATGGTACCTCCTCTGATCTAATCAGAGAATGGAAATGAGGCGCATCCTTCCCCCAGAACAGTCACTCCGTGGCTACATATGATGTAAGAATAAAAGCACCAATCTATCTGTCTGCCAACAAATACATCAACTCTTGTTGTTGTGAGTTTGTAGTTGGAGTTTATTGTCTACCAGGTATGAATTGCCCCTTTAAATGTGTGCCTGGTGACATTTTTGTTGTTGTTGTAAAAATAAAATTTGAAATCTCCTCCCAGTGGAAGTAAATGAAAGGGAATGTCCATCCTAAAGCCTTTAAGTGTCTTTCCACAGCTGTCTCCAATGCCACGTAATCATACACCAACGGCACCGTCGACTGACCATGATTCTAACACTGTTGTTTTTCTTGTGACTATATTTCTATTGTAAAAAACTATACACAACACAACAAAATATGGAAACTGTGTTGTTAATATCATTATTATTACTATTATTATTATTATTCTTACATTATATCACTATTATTCTCTGGCCCTTTTTGAAAGTTATCCTGGGAAATGCTGTAAAAAGCTGACTGAACCCCTCCCAAGAATATAATTATCACATATTCCCCTCCTGGCGATCACAGAACATTACAGACTGATGATCTTATAGAGTACAATAGAAACCATCTTCTTGGCAGTGTACAAACTCTGAAAGCTTTTATTGTCACCATTAGATACCGTACTTTGCTCCCCAGAGGATGACCCCTGCTGACTGGTGACTTCTTCTGCCAACAGCAGGTTGACATTTTGACTCTGAGATGCTGTGACAACTCTTGGATGGATTGCCATTAAATTCTGACAGACATTTATGGGTCCCAGATGATGAAGCCCACTCACTTTGGTGATGTCCTGATTTTTTTTTTCATGCCGTAACCACTCCACTTTCAGTTATGCTTGATATATGCAGGATCCCTCTGCGTTGTACCCATTGCCTCCTTTGCCTGCTTCGCCATCTCTGAAGCATGAAATTCATTTGCAAATGTGTAGAAATGCCTGTATTTATTGGTTGTTGACTTAAAATTCATTTTCAATCATGAATTTAATTTGTTTCCGACTTTGTCTTCAGAGAGCAAAATGAGTTTTTCATGTTTGTAGTTACTGAGAGCAAGAGAGAGAGAAGAAGAGCAACCAAGGGAAACAAGCCATTAAACCTTTGTTCTGCCCCCTCCTCCTCTTTGTGTCTCAATGCTGCTGAATTCACAATGTAGTTGTTCATGTGGCCTACATATTCCTATTTTTCTGTTGTCAGACAACCGAATGAGTATGAAATTTGATGGCAGCTCTTCGATAATATGTTGACCAGCAGGCATGACCAAGCTGCTGAGCCGCTAGATAAGATCATTATTTTATGATCACAATATTGTCAGACAAAAAGTAGCTATACTGTCGTTTAAAATGATTGATTACTGTGGAGGTTTGTAGCAACAAAAACTACGGTGAAAATGCATCCGTTGCCACATCTAAATAAGCTGCAAAAATGTTAAGTATTTATGCCTGTAAAATATGGTATAGAACAAAACTATATTATGAATGTGGCTGCTCAGCAACAGACTGGAACATTTGTAGTGGACATCAGAACTTGACACAGCTGTAGAGCAGCTGGCTGTTGTGTATATTCGTTATTATTTTGTGAAATATCTCAGCTTCTACTAGATGGATTGGCACAAAATCTTGTGCAGATACTGTACTCAGACAATGTATGCTTTGCCAGCAGCACCTGTATGAGGTTGAAATTTGTGTCGTTAAATAAAATATCTCAACAGTATGGATTGCTATGAAATTTTGTGCAGACATTCATATTCCCCTCCGGTTGGATTGTAATAACTTTGGTGACCTCTGGCTTTTCTTTTAGCACCATCACCAAGTCAAAAATATATACATATATACATATAAACATATGTAAACATCATACTTGGCATCAGCATGCTAACTTTGACATTGTGATCACGTTAGCATGCAGACATTAGCCTTTAGCCTAAAGCACTGCTGTGCCTATATAGTCCCACAGAGCTGCCAATGTGGCTGCAGACTTTTAATCTCTTTTAATTTATTGAAAAACATAATGAAGAAAAAAAAAATCACATACACAAATATACACAAACAATAAGCTAAAGGAAAGCCTCGGACTACTGATTGTCGGACTACTACAAACAAACAAACAGAGAATTCAAGAATAAAAAGGACACACATTGAAAATGCTAAAGACAATTTATTAGTAGACACTCATCAGTCAGATATAATAACCACCTGAAGAATGTCTTCCTGAAATACACCATTTGATTGGCAGTGTAAAATAAGGCAAAGGGCTTAAGATCATATTTTATACACTTTTGCACCAACAATAAACAGTTATACATTCACTTGTTACTGTAATTATGCTTTTGATAAATCTGTCCATACACCCACATAAGAAAACTTTGTTAGCAGGGGGCAGGGACTGACAGAGTATTTCCAAGAGTAATACTCATGCAGTAGCAGTTTTGGCCAGAGCTTGGCTATACCTACAGAATCCACAATCTAAACAAAGATTAAATTTTGGAAATGCGAAAGCCAACACGCTATACTGACAAAGGTTCATACAATTACCATCACTGTGAAAGGGTAATATCACCAAAAGGTCTTCAAAAGTTGATTATAGTGTGTATAGATTTAAATAATATGAATTCCCTTTACCCATAAGTAAATATGTCTCTTTATAAAGTATTTTGTCACATAAAACACATTTCAAGTGAGCTGCAAAGCATATAGCTGAATAGTGACTGCTACCTAGTAGGAAACTAGACATAGGTTGTTCCCAGCCTCACAGTAGCTCTTTGCATCGTGCCCTTGTAAAAAATATACTTCTGCACACTTCAGTTGTAGCCAGACTTTGTTATCTTGATTTAATGGTCCATTTTGGATTATGTTTATTCAAGGCATTTCTTTGTACATTTAACCCACACAAGGATTCCTTTGCATCTATTAATTTGGTGTCTCTTTCGTCATGTTTAGTCACTTCATTCCACTCATTGTGCAGTAAGCTTAAACTGTGAATCAGGAATATTTTAAGCTTGGCTGAGGACTCCATTCAATCAATATAATCTTGAAGATTTACAGTACACGATTATCTGATGAATGGTTATGTTTCATTTTAACCACATATTTAATTTGACCTGGTTAATCTTAATCTAACATAAAGGGATGTAATAGATCCCTAATTTAAATATGTTAGAGTGCCCAGGACCTAAGAACTGTCTGTCTGTTTCCACAGGTGCGCATTGTTACGTGGTCTGAACTGCCTCAAATAGTACTTAAGAAAACAGTGACTTCATGACTTCATGACTTTAGTGTTGGGAATATAACAAACTAGAAATGTTACACACAGGATTCTGTATCTCCAGTGTGCGTTTTAGCACACACACACACACACACACACACACACACACACACACACACACACACACACACACACACACACACACGCACACATAAGCACACACACGCGCACACATAAGCTCACACACGCACATTCACGCAGTGGAGTTGCTGTGGGTAAAAATGTCATTAGCCATGATGGGTAAATAGGTGGAATGCAGCTCATCTGTACAGGGTCTATTATCCTATTGAGAGACCAAACAGATTAGGGATAAGTACTTAAAGAGCTAATTTCCAAAATTGTATATATCCATTTTCATTAAAAAAAGCTTTCGGTACCTCCAAAGCACCGAGTGGTATCAATTCATCAATCAGACTTAGTTATCTTCTTCACTCTAAATGGTACCACAGTTATTTGCAGTCATTTTGTCTCTTGACAGTTCGACTCATGGTTTTCAGCTGGTGGATATTTTGTTTTGGAAAGAAACTCTTCTGTTGCACAACACTCTACACTGATATTACTGAAATAACAATCAATGACATCAAAAAAGGAAATAAACATACCTTCACCAAGAAGCACTGAATATATATATTTTAGAAATACATAGAAAAATATATAGTCATCTGAATGCCCATTATACAATTTTACACAGTAGTGTCAGTAAAAAGCCTATAAGATAGTGTGGAATAGATGTAATACATACAGAGGGTACGGAGTTGTTGACAGTGTGAGATTTGGAAGTGATAGCTGTTCATGGGGTGTTTAGAGTGATAGATGCAGTTTGGGCACGCTGTTTTCTTTTCTTCTTTTTTTTTGCATCCAGTCAAAATGTCAAAATCTTACTTATTTAGACTGTCACAAACCACAAGTTCATACATCTATTTTTGTGCGGGTTTTTTAATCCTGATTTTTGCAACTTTTATCCATTTGGTTGCCAATGCTGTCAACAGACTCTAGAGAGGCTGAATGAGTTTGTAATACTAACCGGCTTTAGGAGGGATTGGCAAGAACATTTTGTACTGGAAGTACTTAAATGTCCTGCATTCAACAATGGCCACCCAAGTAAATACTTCTAGTGATTGAGGACTGACAGCACACGCATGTGTTAGATTAAAGAACAAACCTAACTGACAAAGTTAGAAGTACAAAAATGCTACAGTAAGTGCCCACAGCTTCCGAGTGGGCAGCACTTGACACTGATTTAAAGATTTATACTATTTATAGTGTTTCATTTTGTTACGGTTTATGTTTAGTAAAACCATTTATATTAAATATCTGTATTAGTATGCATTGATACATAGAGGTATACTGATGCCTAACTGGCTGTAAGTCAAATAGTAAATACAAATATGTCAAATAAAAAAAAGGTTTTGTCTCCGTAGATCAACCAAGAACTAATGCAACTACATTCATATATGTTCTGGGATTATTCTAATGACAAGTGGTAAAGAAGTGATTTAAGGACTGTATACTGAATGTAATTGGAACCTATATTAAATCCCATCCATGTGGTGCCTACTATAAATCAAACCATAATAAAACGCATTTGCGTATGCTATTTGACTTACAGTAAGGCATAATTTAAAGCCTGTTGAACAATAATTAACTTTTTTAGAAGCACAACATTTAGGATTTTAATATTCTACCTCACCATGTGCCAGTAGTGAATAAATAACTTGCATTTCAGAAGTATTTTAGTATTAATATATCACATGAACCTTTTCATCTCAGAGTTGTCTAAAAAGTAGGATCATCTGGTAGAAATGTATTCATAAAAAGCAGCTTTTGCGAATTCAGAGGAAGTTTGGTCTCTGATCTCCCTGCTTAGATGCAAAGATCCATGTGAGCATGTGAATGAGCCTTTTGATGTTAAGATTTCTATCATGGCAGAGGTGAAGACGTAGTGGAATGTGACCGTGATTCAAGCGACTTGATAGGAGTTGATCAATATAAATCTTTAAAAGGTTTGGAGTAGTTAAACATCAGATAGTCCATGTAGTAGAAGTCATAGACTCGTTGTCTCTCCAACATACTGACCTGTGAAAAGTATTTTTCTGTGATCTGCACAGAGGTCCTCATATCATTTGGGTTCCTATCCTTAAAACTGGGCAGTGTGATGTTGGGAGGTGCCCCAGACAATCGCAAGACAAAGTTGGACTCTTCCTTCATGTTTTCAAACTTGCCAATGAAGTCATAGTTTATGAGACAAGGGTTACAGAGTTGATTCATCTGCTCCCAGTGGATGTCCATTCCCACGGGCCGGTGGACATCCAGCAAGTACTGCACAAACTCCTTGAATGTAACCCCGTCGCCTGTCTTCAAGGCTTCCGAGGATGGGTTTGCCCTGTACTTGGAAATGATTGGTATCCCAAAAGAGGAGTGGTAGTAGATGTTAGGATTTTCAAACTTATCCCTGTATGCTGACACCATTCTCTCCAAGGGTTCTCGGACAAATATGATTTTGGTGTAGGTCTCCAGACGCCGCATAATTTCTGGATGGCTAAAGAGATCAAGTCTCTTGACGTGTTGGCCATCGTGGACTGTGTCATGTTTAATGCTTTGAGCATTGCGGGCCTGGCCTGCCAGCACCATCAGGGTCCTCTTCCAGTTGGAGCAGCCTGCCTTGGGCACCTGGCAGTACAACAGCTTGTACTTGTCCTCCACGAAGAGATTTTTCACGTGATGTTGTGTGATGGTCTTGGAGATGCTGCTTTTGTACTTAGCACACACCTCCTTCATCAGTTTTCGGCGTGCTTCCTGCATATCAGGGAAAAAAGAGCCTGAGGCAGAGGAGGAGGAGACTGAGGATGAGGAGGAAGGAGATGAAGAGGACGAGGATGTAGAAGAATTATTTTTGGTGTGACTGATCGGGGGACTTGTTTTTAGTAGTTTGCGCTGTCTTTTGGAGACATTAAGGGTGCTCATGTCTTGCTCCTGAGACCCAGGAGTGGCCGTCTGTCTCATCTCCTCGAAGTGTGGGAACTGCATCGGAGGAATCTGGCTGGATAAGATGCCTCCTGTTGCTTGATGGTCCTGATAATTGTCAGATTTGCCTCTCTCTCTGTTCTCCGTTGAAAGAGTCTATAAAACAGTATATGACAGTACAGGTTGTAAGAAGCAGTAGCAGACATACAGCAACATTTTCAGAGAATAATGTTGATACATATCCAAGAACATGGAATTTATTTATTCATTTTTTAAACTTAATTATGTTAAGCTGTATTATCAGGAACAACTACATTTACCCCACATCATCACATTTACCCCAGCTATCAGTACTCAAATAGGCCACTTGATGGTGCTGTTTCACTACACCTTAAACAAAGGTCTAACTTTGTTACACACAAATGTCACACTGCCCAGCGCCATCCATGACCTATCAATAAACTGAGATGTAACTTCATATAAATGTCTTATAAACACTTAATGGGGAATCTAAATTAGAACCATCTAGTGCCTGATTAGCGTCACTCCATGTCCAAGGCAATCATGCATTCTGACATTTTATTTCAATTAAATCCCGTAATGGCATCATAAAGCCAATGGACTAGATGTATAATTTTAATTTTACAACAGACAAGGTGAGGAGACCATCATGAATCTTGGCTCATCCCCCTCCTGACTTAAATGGTCATATTTTTTCATCTGCAGGGACATCTGGAGGGGAAAAGGAGGGAGTGGCTCCTTGCTGTCTGTTTAATGTGCAAGGCGAGCAGAGGGCAGCAACCTATATACCAGACATCATGTTCTCTGGGGTTTGCGCTGGTTTATGTCTCTCACTGGCTCTGACGATCAGAGCAGAAATGATAGCAAGCAGGGGTCAGCTGAGAGGAGATACAGTAGGAGTGCTGCATGTCTGATACAAAAGTCTTGGAGTCAAACATGATCTTGCTCTTTCTTCATCTGTCTGATCCTTATAGGCAATAATGGTTAAAATTATCTTTATAATGCTGTGGGGCAATTTAGGACACATTCCCTGTAGTAGTTTATATAAACCTTGGACCTTGTTTTGTTCGGGCACATGAGAAACACCTCGTTCTTGTGCAAATAACTGTAAAAATACAAGAACTGACCTCGAAATGCAAAGTTGTATGGGTGCAAAGGGATTGATAATCAGTTAGTTCTTATCCAGTAGCTATTAATGCTTGCAAAGCCTAATGGAATAAATTAGCTTAATTTGAATCCATGTGACTTTTGTCTCTAAATGGAATCCAGACTCGCTGTAAAATAACCAAAATCATAAGCTTCTAATGAAGAAAAAAAATACAAGGTGTAATCACACTCAGAGAAACCTAAGCCTGGTTATACTGGGACCATTTCCTCAGGAAAGTCTGACTGGCTGAACGCACAGTGTGAGGCCAGCCTCTCTACACAGATGCTATCAGATACGCTGAGAGGTACAAGGCCGACAATCACTTTTTTGCAACAGATAACAGTTGGGAGCAACCTGTTCATCTGTGTTTTGGGAGAAGTGGAGTAAACACGTACCTCTCTGGACTGCCGAGGAGTGATTCCAAGCTTCACGCCTGGAGAGAGAGAAAAGAGACGAGAAAATCAGCACTTAAGCAAACAACATGTATTTTTGTCCTTGTGGAAGAGAGTCAGGAGCGCTTGGTGCATCAGAGGTTTCAATAATTTAACGCTTCCTATTACTTAGCATGTCCACTTTTGATCCGCACAACCACTACTAATCAACTAGTCCACCGAGGGAAGACAGGTAGCTCTATCTGTGTAATGAGCTGCCACAAGCATGAAAAGTTGGTAAATGAGTTGTGCTCCCAGTAGCGAGCTCTAAGGGTGAGACAAGGGAAGAAAAGAGGACGAGAAGAAGAGAGAGGGAAAACAAGATGCTTCAAGAAAGAAAGAAAGAAAGAAAGAAAGAAAGAAAGAAAGTCCAAGACTTCCAGAAAACCAGAAAGAAGAACCAATGAAAGTTTGAAATTGATGTGAGACCAGAGGAAAGACAGAAAGACAAAGAAAGATGCAGTTTGTTGAATTTGTAGAGGACAGCAGGAGAGTGATGGAGACATAGAGCTTGGTTTTGTGGCAGCCTTGGGGACAGGTGGTATGTGTATTGGCAGATGTGTGGCAGCAGGACAGACGATGTGTTTAGTGGTCTGTCTCCAGCTGGACATCTCCTTTCCTTAGGTCCTCCCATCCCACTGATATATAATCAGGCTGACAGCTCTGAGTGGGGATGCATGGCTGCTGATGGGGGGAGCGAAGACACCTCTGCCTGAGTGGCCTGTCACTTCCAATCTGAGGGTGGAAGTGATAGGAACCTACACAAGGGTGGGGTTGTGGGGGGGGACCACAACCTTCCCTAAGTGATGAGATCTGCAAATCCCCATCTCACACTTAAACACACCTCGATGGGGAGGGAATAAAATGTGTTGCCCAGATGCAATGTTATTTTAGATTAGTATGCACTGGAGAGCTCGGTGTTGCTGTCTGACTCTGTGTGTTGAATCTTTACTTGTCTTCATTCGTCTGAACGAGACACTGGAGCAAAAGGCAGAGAAGGAAAAAGAAGAGGAGTGGGCTAAGGAGGCGGCGTGTGACATTTTCTAATCTTGTTTGGATGTTGCTGTTGTATTTGATCTGCTAACCCTAATGATAGCTCATGTAGGATGCGCGTCTTTGATATCAGTTTACATTGGCGCATGTGAAACACATGAATATTTATCACGGCGCACGCAGATGCCATCGCCAGGGAAACACATCGAAGTGTAACAATAGCAACAGCCTTTCGGTGTCGGCTTTCCGTAACTGATGGAGAAACACAAGCCACTCGTAGACCCAAGCATCTTGTCAAAACACACAGTTATTGATCTTGAAAGCCCCATCAAGGTGGTAATTGAAATCTCCAGAGTTTTAATTGGTTCCTTCTAACAGGTACTTTGTCTGCCTGTTGTTAGAAGTTTGTCACATCTGTTGATGTCAGTGCTGTTTTACTTTCCTATCCAATGTTGCTCCTTCCGTCAGAGTAGGATTTCAGACCCTTTATTGTGTCAGTCTGCTGAACCACTGACAGAATTTAAGATTGTTTGATGTAGCCGCTTCTTGAATATTTAACCTTTATTTACTGTATATCATATGTTCTGCTAAGGGTAAGGTTTTGAGAAACAGAAACAATAAAATACTGCAAGTTTAAATTAGATTCATGCCCAAGGCATTTAACTGAGCATTCAGGACACCCAGTTGTCCTGTTCAGCACTTTATGATAGAGGTGCTTGTTAAACTTGTTTTGAAAATGAATCCGACATGGCTAATTTGATTAGAGAAATCCAGCCTAATCACAAATAAGAAAAAAGAAGTAAGAAAATTGCTTTTCATGAGAGGAACATTTTTCCATAATAGTGTATAACTGAAACAAGTAATATAACAATGTAAACTGAATTTCAGGGGAATTTGTAAACATCATTTATCTCTGTAGTATCTATTTGGTTGAGGGTAATGGTTGCTGTTTGATTGCAATTTCACACTCAGTCAATTCCACTCAGTATAACTATGCTATTGATTTTTACTGCTGCACTGTGAAACAGTGATAAATTGTTAACACTGAGGTTTCATCTGTGCGATGCAGAAAATTGACCGTGGTGATTCCACATGCAGATATTGATAGGTACAGTAGAGGCCCAAATATCTTTAAAAATCATTTTCTAAATAAAAAGTTTCTTACAAGGCTCCTATAAGGTTTCTTATAAGAATGTCATTAGAGGTTCATACTGTAAACAGGTTTGTTGTTACTGTACACTGTAGCATTCACAAAAGGATTTTCTGCAGTGGTAATGGAGAGATTTGGGATAAATGAACCAAAGGGGAATGCTGTAACGGGAAGAAAACAGTCAACCAATAAAGCTGATGTTGTTTTTATCCCTAGGCAATAAATGTCAAACTATCTTCTCTGAGAAGCTCTAAAGGCGTCATACAAATATAAAGTCCACTGCTCACAGCATAGATCAAAAGAGGGCCTCTGATAAGTTTTGCTTTGATACTATTTCACTGTAATTCTTCTGATGACAGAAGCTGATTTAAAAGCAGAATCAGCTCTTGAGCTTTGTCCTCTGCTGCCCTCTAAAGTAACCTTGAGCATCAACCTCTCTCAGAGACAAAGCCTCTGAATATTCATGCAGACGACCTGCATTACTGCAAGGATCCACATAAGCAAGGGCCGCATCATTAGCAGATCCATTATCATCCTTCCTTCTCAAAGACCCTTGTACAACTCTCTAACAGAGACACACATCAAACATCCTTTTTCCTGCCACCACTGCCGAGAAGGAGCAAAGGACAAAAACAATGTGAAATAATGAGCTTGTTAAGTGAAGGATTGTGGCCCCTCTGTTCTGGGAGAACTTGTTAAATGTCTGGTTTTATCCTAGGACAGGCCAGGAGGGTGCTAGAAACCAGACAAGGCGTGTCCTCCTCCAGCACACCATTCAGGCTAGGCAGTCATGCTGCGCCACGATAAACCTTTCATTAGTCATTCGACACACTGAGCCACTGTGACCCCAACCAGCTGTACTCCCCTCTCTACCCAACAAACCACCCACACCTGTACTCTGCACACATTCTCCTCCTCCACTTGACTCTGTGTGGGAATATAGGGCTCCGGCATGCTGGTGTGGTTTATCAGAGGGAAAAAAACACTTGAGAACAGAGGTATTAGGCTTTAAGCTGCGGTCCATTGATGTTTTAACTTGTTGTGGTAAGAGATAAAATGATGTTTCAGTTGGCACTGAAATCCTTCAGGACTGGGCCAAAGAGAGCAGCTGCTGGGGAGGAGGAGGAGGAGGAGGAGGAGGAGGTGATGGGAACAATGAGTGATTTGGATTGAAGACGTGCTCGCAGAGGCTCTCTAAAGACCAAACAGAGACCATCTAAAAATTTGTGTGTATCATCATCTGACGTCTGGCTTGTGTTGTGAGGGAAGGCTTGGAGGCTGCAAGACTTTTATTTTGTGCTCACAACTCACAAGCACAGGTTTGGCCAGGAATGAATCAATAACACATTTTTAATCCAATCAAATACAATGTCCTGTAAATTAAACAAAGAACCAGGACACCAAGAATCACTGTTTCACTAAGAGGAACCATGCAGTAGGATTTAGTAGTTCTAGCTTATATATCTACTCCACTACAATTCTGAAGCAGATATTGTACTTTTTTACCCTACTACATTTATCTGACAGCTATAGTCACTTCTTACTTTGCAGATGTTACATACAAAGTATATGATCAACTTATGTATCAACAAATGTATTGCCACAGGTTAAAGTACTCATACTCAAACAGTATAAAGGTGGTATAATTAGGCATTGACAAAATACAACACTGAAATGCTGCTTACATCATCAACATTATAATATATAATAATATAGCACCTATAGGAGTTATACTGCTCCAGAAAGAGTACTTTATCTTTCAAACTTTAGGTTTAGGTTTCTTGTTTTTTATCTTTCAAACTTTAAACCCGTGATTTTTATTTGCCATTTGGGGGCTGTGGAGACAAGCTGCAAACACAACACTGACATATCATCACCTTTTTAGTTGATATGGTGAATTTGGTTGCAAACAGCTTATATGGCTTATTGATACATCCAGGAAATACAGAGCAACATTAACATAAATTTGTATCTATGTCTTTGGACACCTGATGAATCTCTCCTTTGCACTGTGTTTTGGTCTCCACCAACAACTGGGGGGAATATCTGGCTCTTTAGGTGCTAAATGCTCTATGTTGAAGAACTCTGTCTGGTATCGGGCAGGTAGTGTAGTGTTTATTTAATTATTTCTCCAAAAATAACCGAATGAGAGCGCGAGGACTGAACCAAAAGTTGCAGGCCTGAAAACTAAAACAATTGGCTAAACTGTGCCGTGCCTAAGCCAACATTCAGTGCCAAATGCAGGATGCTCTGTCGCGTCTGCCAATGGGGTTGGCTGTTGATTACACTTCACCTTCCCTTTGTGATTGTATCTAGATATAGATGTATGTTCTGCTGTAGCGATGTAGAGATGTTATTTTGTCCAAACAATTTAATTAATAACCTTAACTTGACTTTTTCAGTTGACGCTGAGGTATCTGGCAATTAAAACTTTTTACTCTGTTTTTCAAACAAGAACTCCTCACTCACTGAATTCCCTCTCCACCTGCTAGACTCAGTGCCATGAGCAGGCAGCTCGCATCAGAAGACATGCCACCTACAAAGGTTAGGAAGCGACAGAGATGAAGCATCTTTTTCTCAGGCCAAATGACAAAGCGGTTTCATTATTGCTGAGTTTCTGTATTCATTTGACATTTCTGTTTCTGGCTCCGTGTCCTAATTACACCTTATTAGTCTGAACCGTTTGTTTTAAGCGCAGGCTAATTACAGGCTTTAGATTCATGGTAAGGTTTCTTGTTTTCACTTCTGTCAGTGTCAATGCAGTTCCTCCCGCTCATCAATAGAGGTTGATATAGGTCACAGATTACATCATAGTTGATGAGGCCACACTTGGTGATATGGTAGTATGACTTTATAGTACATTTATGACTGGCTGAAGTGAATTAGGGAGTGAGATGTGAGCAGTCGACAAGTACTGTTACATCTTATTTAGTGTCGATCAAAGCTGTATTTGAATTGTATTGTAAAATATAATGTGTGGTAATTTTACTGATAAGGAACATTGCATCTATGTGGCTTGCTAAGCAGTGAGTGTATTAACCTGTCTCTTGAGCTGCCCTCCTAAACTCCATCATGACATTCTACTGACCTCCTAAGCTCAATTGCTTTTCACTGCGCCTCACAGGGTGCACATAGGGATAGAGTTATTAGTGAAATCCATAAATTACATGATGTTCACAATGCCATGTATGGTTCCCCTTCCACCTCTGACCCCACATGAAGGTCAAGTGTTGGGAAGACTCGTAAATCGTCAGGGATGAGCTCTCTCATTAGATGCAATTCAAACGAAAAAAAAAAAGAGGAGGACGCTTCCCTCCAAACCCCTGCCACATTAAATCAGTGTGCCTTCCATGGACCATAAATAACACATGGTTTGGCTCATAATTGTCTATGGCAGAGCACAGGCTAAGCATACAAAGTCTGCATCAACATTCAGTGAGGTAAAAACTGAGCTCACTTGAAGACTATTTATGACGTGAGGCTGTGGTGCTGCATTAACACCTTTGCACTATTTTCAGAGCACTTTGCTTTCCTGCTCTGTAGCAACTGAGCTGAGCAGCTCATGTGTTATCACTTGCATCATAGAATCACACCTATCTACTGTATCAATCTGCGAAGTGGTTAAGCATGCTACATTGGAAAGTTGTATATTATATACTGGATTTATATACATTTTTGTATAAATCTATAGTTCTAATTTATATATATATATTATATTATATATTTATATATATATAAGCTGTTAAGATGTTTTTACAGAGAAGAACTTTATCTCAGAGTAATTAAATGATGAAATTGAGGCAAAGGGATGTGTTCCCTCTAAATGGAGATATTCTGTATCGCTTTAGGAATAAAGGCTTCCTTATAGAGACAGAAATTTGCGAAACCACATTTAAAGATAAAGTGAAACTGCCTCTATGGGGTGATAAAGTAGGTAGCTATAATAATAATCTCCCTCATGTTTTAATTTGCTCCAGTATTGAGCTTATTTTTCGGTGCTATTCTTTCTCTCATGCTGGTAACACTGGGACTGAACACAGCAGGAGGGGAAATAATGAACTACACAGATAGGAAGGGGCTGAAAGGGGGTACCAAATGTGGTACTATTATGACAATTCATTTTGACAACAATATATTCTCTGAGTCAATTCTACTCGGGGTACTCTCAAGGTTAGGGAGATGCATAGACTTAGGGCAGATTTCCATGGAAACAGAGAGAGCTGGAGAGCTGTATGCGGGGCGGCTTGTGGGAGGCGGCTTGTTGTAATACCGCGTAGAGGACGGGGCCTGGCAGCTTGCATGAGAATGGATGTGTAAACAAATGCTACCTGTCAGGTCTGAGCCTGGGGTTAAGTGAATTATCACAACCGAGATGAGGTGCAGGAGGACTTAATTGGCACATTTTTTATTTCAGTGCCGCAGAGATCTTGACCTATGCACAGAGTACACTATGCAGTACTGTCTTTATAAACCACGTCCTCACCGATGACAATGGGGAGCTGATGGGATTCAGAAGGTCCACATCGTGCATATGTGAACTCCTCTCAAACAATTTCAGGCTTCTTACCAAAAAAAAACTCACAAAGTCTGCAGGCAGAGTTGCTGCATGCTGTCTTGAAACTTGCACAGATAAAGAAGAAGATTCAATAGAGATGATGATGACACGAGAGGAGTGATGTGCTCTCATGTATCTATAGCCTGAGTACCGAGTCAGCTATTCAAAGGAGAAGAGGAGACAGACACGCTAAAGAGAGCCACAGCTCTGACAACTATAAAGACTGAAGTCTAAGACACAGAAGGATGTAGACTGTGAAAAAAAAAATACTTGGCAATGACATTGTGAGATTTGGTAATAGTCTAACATGCTGGAAAATAATAAGCACAGATCTGGCTATGTCTGCCAATATTTCCTTACTAGACATCAAAGATTTTAGCAATGTTTCAGAAAATTACTTTGAATGAACCTGTACTGAGACTTGTTTTTTAATTCAAGTTTGCACCATGGGCAAAATCGATGTCCTGATGGAAGCAAAATGGACTTAAGTTTAATTTTCAAAACAAGAAGATGCTTGATACAAGCTCAGTGATCACTGTGTGATCACAAGTGTGAGGACAAACTGGTTTCATTCTGTATTCTCATTTTGATGTTTTCTAAATACTAAGGTCTAAATGCTGCACTTCTCATGAGCCTCGGGGCACGAATCAGCAATAGTGAATTTAAAATGTTTTGTCGTTACAGCTGAGAAGAAAACACTGTCATAGTTGCATATTTCACCAACAATTGAGCCGGAATTTAAATATCTATTGACTTAAGCTGCAGATTGTCTTTTCACACCGTCATTTCAAGCTTTCACCTGCCACCAGCAGCCCTCCTCTGCTGCTCTTCCCGAGGTTTCTTACATTACTTTCCATTACAGGTTTTTTGGTAGTTTATCCTCGTCTGAATTGATCGTAAAGCCCTTTCAGGCAAATTTGTAATTTGGGATATTATGCTATCTATATAAAACTGACTTAACTCGACTTGACTTGTGCATTTACTCCTGCAGAATATAGACAGTAACAGTAACCATGTCAGACTACTCTTAATTTATTTTAGCTCTCTTATACGTCGTTATACTGTATAAGAGTTTATTCCACAAATATGTACTACAAATATGCAGATGACACACCCATTCTCAGCCCTCATTTACTCTGTTATGGCCTATTATCCTTCCTTTCTTTACCTAAAGGTCTCAGAATCAAAGGGCATGCTCATTAGCCCTCCCTATTTCAACCATCCATATCACCAGCATACCACCATCACTGTACATCAACGAAGGCTGTCAACAAAAACTTTTAGTCATCTGCAAATAAAGTAAAGTCACAATGTACATCTTCCTGCTCTACCAAACAATCATCCAATCAATCATGTTACATGTTAGAACCATTCACTTTTTCTTCAATTTCAGTATCACAAACGGAAACGTTTTTTTTTTTTAATTTGACACACTTGTCCAACTGATTATTCTTCCAACCTCTATTTGCTTGAAATAACCTCCACTGCCCCGACATGAAAAACACTCAATTGTAACCAATTGACCGCTCGCTCTACTGTCGCTTTACTCTCCCTCCCTCTCTCCTGCTGATGCAGGACAATCATGTACAGGAGGGCCTGCTTCAGCAAATGCTTTATGCTTTAAAATGAATAAATACACAGCAAATAAGAAGTCCAGAAGGTTTGAAATCTTGCTTATTCAGCTGGTTAGGACACAACAGTTGAAGGGTCATAGAGAGCTGCCGGTAGGGCTGCAATTATGTGAAAGGGGAAACCACCTCATGAAACAAACACTGTCGCATCTCTCTGATTCAAACATACACAGACATTCTGTAAACTCTCAAAAGAATATTTGCAAGAGATTATTCATTAAAAGGCAGAATGACTAAAAACACTGGTCAGGAATTGTCTAAAATGGGCAGAAGAATGGTCCTTCTCTGTGTATTTCTTTGTATTTTTTTTCTCCAAACTTTTCATTATTGGCCATATTTTTTCTTTGATGTGAGAGTGACCTGCTGGCTTTTATCAGTAAAAGAGTGTTTTTCTACCTTTTTTTTTTTCTTAACACAAAGCCATTTATGACTTTGTGCGCTGGCTATTGGAGGGATTAAATGAGTCGTTTGATGACCTCTTTTAAGTCTTTTTTCCCCAGAATTTTTCATTTCTTCTAGATTAAAGTCAACGCCAGATCCTTTTATTGTGACCCGTTGGTACACTAGCGGTGCGCTGAGGTGCTGTGATCAGATGCTGCTATGTCTTCGTTAAGTCTCTGTGCTCCCCTGTTCACCTCTATTTGCAGTGAGATTGGGAACTGGAATTGGCCCTGTCACTGTTTACCCTGGCCTCTCATTTGAGTTAGCTTCACGTTCTCCTACACACCCCTTGTTTTCCTGTCAGAGCACTACTGATTACAGCAGCGACTGATGAGTCCAGACATGTGAGTAAAGCACAGGGACCGTGGCTGAATACCAAAGCATTAGCATTCACCCTCTGCATGCAATTCATGTCAGTCTAATACATAACATATAGAAATAGGATTAACATTACTTTGGAACCAAATGCAAGCACTGAAATACTATCCAAGTTCCTGTATTTCATTAGATTTTGTAGATGACACTTGTGTAAGACAATGCCTTATTGTGGCTTGGCCAATATGCAACAGAGTTATTTTTAAATCTCTGCAGATTTCACAAATCACTTAATCATCCTGGTCAATATTACTTCTTTGCTAGGGCCAGAACTGTTTGAGTAAAATTAGTTTCACTAACTTCCTGAGAAGCTATTATTTAATAAAAATTATCTATTTTTTCTCAGTTAGACAAACTGAATAAGTGCCAACTACACTGCAATAAAACTAATAGATGATTTTGGTTATGAAACAATCTTAAATATCACACTGAAATGTAAATCGGATTGATAAACTGCTAAAAGCAAACATATACTATGAGTTGGGAAGAACAGGCTTTGCACCTGAATTAGCTCCTCCGAGCAACCTTATTTTTCTGTCAGTGACCTCGAAGCCGTGCATTCTTAACATGCCTGCCAGCTCACCTCTGGGCTCCAACCACACCACAAACAAGACCATTCCGGGCCTTCATAGCAACTCCTGATTAGCCTTGAGCATTTTACTGTTTTCTTCTTACTTGCCTCTGGTCTTGCCTCTGTTATCCTCTACATCCCTTCCATTATAATTCCTTCCCCCTCCAGATGCTGGTCTTTTACTCCATCCTCCCCCAAGTGTCTTATCTCTACTCTTCCCTCCACTCCTCTTCTCTCCAGCGCATCACCTCTGGCCTCCAGTCTCCAACCTATAATTTCCTCTTGCTCCAGTCTGTGCCCTCTGGGTCACTCCCCAGCTACATTCTTGATAACCGACAAAACAGTAAAAAAATAGCACCAAAGAATAAACATAATGTTACGTTTTCAACCATTACAACTCCTTTAACTACTGCAGGTCTCTCTCCGTCTTCAGCTCTGCACTGCAATAATGATGGAAATAATGACAGCAAAAGTTTCCTTCTTCAACACTTTTTTCTTTTTTAACAGAAGCCTCTTGTCCCACAGTGCTCTGTGTGGTTGGGCTCTGACAGGCAGTGAAGTGCGTGAACATCTGAACAGAGCGGCACTTACTGAACCCCTCTACAGCTCTGTGCTAATGAGAGGTGCATGTACGTGTGTGTGCATCTGTGTGCGTGTGTGTGTGCATGTGTGTGTGTGTGTTTGCTGCAAAGGGCTGTCGCACTGACTGACTGACACTCCCTTATGCCTGAAATAACTCTTAGACACGTCAGGTGGTTGTTGCCCCAAGGTCCCTAGAGCTGAGGTGTCATTTAAGAAACACGGTTTGGTTTTTGCCGCAGCTTACATGGTGCTGACTGCCAGCCCGGTGTGGTGCTCTGCCTATTGTGCAGAAAACAAAAACAAAAGATCAACCGACAACTAAACAAATGCAACAATGCTGGGACAAATACTGACAGGGATATGTGCAAATATGGTCTGAAATCTGCAGCAGAATTACGCAAACATTTCGTCTTCTTGCACAGGTTTTTATTGAACAACTTTAACACAGCCTGCTTCTGTTGATCATTAAATACCTTGCAAAGTTATGTTATATGTTTCAGGATGTTTTTGCGCTCTAAAGTCAGATTTGCCAGTTCAGGGGATCCACGCTGTCGGCCTCCTGTTCACGTGCCGTCCCCCCCTTCTCAGCTTCTGCTTATTGTTGCCTACTGTGTGAAAAAACAACAAAACAAACAGCTGTTTATAAGGGAGCATGAATTCAGTTTGCTAGCATTTTTATTCTATTTTGTGCCTTTGTGAAGCACCTGGTCAGGTATTCATAAACTACAGTCTTGCCTGGAAGAAGAAGAAGAAGAAGAAGAAGAAGAAAAAAAAACAGCTGAAAACCATCCGTAGCAAAACGTCTTCGATCCTACAGTTCTCTCCTGGTCTCACCGACTCTGTCTGATTACCTGGCTTCAGCATTTAAAGTGCTCATTGAGCCCCGAGCCCTCCCTCGTTCTGCTGTCTCTGGCTCCTTTCTTCTCCCTGTCAGGGAAAATGCCAGAGAGGTGCAGCGAGCGCCTTGCTCCGTTCCCAATGCTGGTAATTTGACAGTGAGCAGAGAGGGCGCAGAATAATTGGAATAGCATTTACGTGTCAATGTGACACTGACGGAGAGGAGCTCAACATTTAATGTGTCCGACTGGAATGCGAGGGGGAAAAAAAAAATGCAAGTCAGAGATTCCTGGAATAGATTTCACAAGTTGCCTAACTAAAGAAGTAGTGGGTTAATCAGACAAACTAGACATCTGGCCTTTTGTCAGTGCTGTTTATGTCTGAGGCTCTGGGAGAGCAGACTGGAGCAATACAAACAATGATTTTGGCCAAGCCATGGTCTTGTCAACAACAAGCCAATGCTGGCCTGAGCTGGGGCTTGATGATGGTTTTAATTAGACCTAACTCAGTGGGGCAGATGCATCCAAAGATATGACGAGGCTAGGATGATTTCACGGTTATAATTTTCAGACTGCCAATCGTTCTGTTATCAGCTGATGCAAGAAGTCAAACGGCGAATAATTTTATCTGTCAGACAGCGCTGACTACAATCAAAAGGCAGAAAGATGCCATGACTGGCAGGTTTCACCCAACTATTTAATTGGTTCTTTTCACTGAACAGTATAGATTCATTGCGGCTTCCTGTGTGAAAAGGGTGAATCTTCCTATTAGCAGATGACACAGGAGGAAAGCAGCAGCAGCTGTCTGTAGTTCTGCAGGATGAAGCCCCCCCCCATATTCTTCTGCAAAAAAAACATCACTTACACTTCAGCAGCGCTGGCGCTTTCGTACAATTCGGACAATAGAGGCTGCCATGTTAAAGAGATGCTGAGACGTGTTCATTTATCAGAGCTTGTGTTTGCGTGTCAGCCATGACTGTAAGTGAGGTCTGCAGTGAGAGCTGAATGCTCGAGTGATCATCAAGACACAGACAAGGAAGCTCAAGTACTGGTTGCAGCCTCTCTCCGGTGCTGGCTAGTCAGTGAAGACGCCTTTTTGGCCCTCTTGTTCTCCTCTCATACTGGCTGCTGCTGGCAGTCTCACAATAGAGGGACAGCACAGTGTAATGAGTAGGATTACCAAGGGAGACTGGCAGGAATAGTATGGTATCAAAGGAAATCCAGTAAGTGAGGGATATTCAGACAGCACTCCCGTTCTTTTATTCATTGCCTGCACGCCCAGAGTGACTCAGCTCACTCTCCTGCTGTCAAACCCTGTCATTATCCATTAGTGTGTTTCTGTCTCGTCGGGGACCACCCACTGCTGCTGCTGGCATGTGTGAGCAGGTGCATTCATGTTTGCGTGTATGTGCATGTGCTTTATGAACAGGTGCATGTGCATGTTGCGATGTGTGTTGTGTATGCATGCATATGTATGTTTGTGTGTGTTCGGCACAGCGTACTCGTTGTGTATACACTAGAGGTTAGAGTTAGAGTTTGAAGTTAACGCTCTCCTCCTGATCGTGGGTAGATTTTTCTGGCACGATCGTTGCAGCCATGGTAATGGCTTACGAAACACTGTGAGTTTAAAGGCCCCAATTAGACACACAGAAAAGGTAGATCACTTGTAGGATTTAGGAAGATGGCATTGCACATATGTGTGTTTTTATACCTGCTGGTAAATGGTTCTTTTTTTTATAATTCTGCAATTATCCTATTGTTTGAATACAAACCAATATTTAATTTTATGGATCTATAATTTCAAATTATTGATATTTTGGTTTCTAGGAAGATTCCCAGACGAAAATAAAAGTACAATTTGGTAGTAACTGTAAGAAACATCTGTTTTTCTTTGAAAGAAAGCTCCATTTAAATTTGATTATAGCCTATTAGAAACCTAGGCATTAGTTGTATCAAAATGTATCTATTGCTGTAGACAAATTTCCAATTTTTGCAAGTTCAGTCGACCTTTTTAAATTTAATAGAACTGGTGGGGCATGAAGCCGCACGGGGAACAGACCGAGATAGCGTTACCAACACAACCTCATAGAGCTGTGCTTAGTGGAATCAAGGTGTTACGATAAGCATTTTATATCTACAGGTGTAAAATGTCCTCTTCCATACAGTGTTAGGCGGCCATAGTAGTTTGTCCTTCATGCTTGAAAACGCGAGGGTAAGGTGAGGGTAAGGTGAGGGGTTGCAATCAGCAACAATACACACATTCTTTAAAGATAGATATGGTATGACACATCATAATTCCAAGGATATTTTCCATGATTTGGTGAGACCACACATTGTTTAAAGGTCTTTTAGACACAAGCACTCAATACAAAACAGAATATACAAGGGCACTGAAGAGTGGCAATTTGAAAGTAAACGGGTCTTTTGCATTAATACATGATTAAAATAAATTCAGTGAACTAAGGAAAGAAGGAAAGCATGACCAATGTCCTGTACTGCCGCAATGAGATATATTAATTTGCAAATACTAGTCATCCTTCTTCATCTGCAGGTAGAGAGTGTTAGACTTTTTCATGGCGCCTTGCTTGTCAGCTCATGTAAGTCAAGGTCTGAAATTGTCTGCAAGGGATCTGCCAAGCAGCACTTCTTTTACTAAAAAATGTCACCTTTTCGAGAGTAGCTGTCCGCTCTGTTCGACTATTGGGAAGGCTGTGACACATCACTGCCTTCTTTCACCTCCACTGTGCACCTTGAAATTTCTGCAAGGCCAGTTTGTCAAAAAATGTTTATGCTGTACAATCAAAAAGGTCCAGTAGCAGAAAAATTATTTGATTTGCAGCAAAGTGAAAAGTGTGATTCATCAGGAAATATGAGCCTATGCGAACTGCAATTCGGCCAAGTTGCAAGGACCCTACTGACATTTCTGGTGGTGTGAGTATATATGTGTGTATATGATCAGGCTAAGGAGAATTGGCTTTAGGTGTTCTTCTTTTCTATCCGCTCAGCTGTGTTCCCAGGAGGAGGGCAGGCAACGGGCCAGAACTACCGTCCTGGTAGAGATCCAGATAAGATGGACGGAAAGAGAGAGGGGGATCTGTGCATCGGTGCATGTGTGTGTGCATGTGTGAATGAGGGTGGGAGGGCAAACATATATCTTGTCAGGGAGAGAAAAAAAGACCGAAATCAGAGGAGAGAAAGACAAGTAAGAAGCAAAGTGAGAGAGAGCTGGAAGCAGATGGAAATAGGGACCAACATATTGAGAGAGAAGGAAAGAAAAGAGGGACAGATGTGATAGAAAGAAAAAAAATGCTTGAACGACACGAGAGGAATAAGGAGAAGTAAGACTGAGAGGTAGTACAGACAGAAATGGAAAGAGTGAAGGAGAGAGGGGTGTGATACCGAGTGAAAGGGGGGGAAAACATGGCAGAAGGAGAGAGAAATGGCAAAGGAACGAGAGAGTTTCATGCCAGCAGTGAATTATTTCAGGCCTTCTGTCAGGTGTGTACACATGAGGGAAAAGTCCTCTTTGCCCATCTGTAACACACAGCCTCAAACCACCCCAACAGCAGTGGTGATGTAGAGTATTACACTTATATTCCTTCCGGTAACCGGTGACCAAATTGTCTTACTTACATGTGTCTTCATGGCTCACTAGCTAGCCAATGGTAAGCCTACATACAGTGTGTATGTAGGCTAACTAAAGCAATGTAATAAAGTTTTCAATGAATAAAGAGCAATGAGTAATTAATTGTGTTTTTGAAATACTTGCCTAAAACTGACTGGGTATAGCTTGCATAAAAGTTATCCTCTGTGACTGTGACACTGCACCATTAAGTGCCACATTTCCTGAGCGCGCACGCACACCCACTTTCAAAAGGTCATGACACGACAGTGACACAAGATGGAAGCACAAAGACTTTTGGATTTAGCGAATTCAGAGAGACGTCTCAGAAATGGCAGAGCCTTTCCTCCTTTGATTTAGTTTTCTTAGTCACACATTGCTTGTCCAATGAAAACATGGCGTGAAATTAACATTTCAGATCGGCATAAAAGAGCAGCACGAAATAATCTAAATGGCAAATGACTGTAGCACTTCTTATTCAATCGTTTCAAGTGGAAGAGAGAGAACGTAGCTCTCTGTTTGCACAAGTTGTAACACTACAGCAGTGTGTCTCAAGTGCAGTCCTCCAAACCTGATTCATTCATTTGCATTTACTGTAGTCTATGCAGGATTTTCATGTAGGAGGTGTAGAAGAAGAGGGAGGTGGAACAGTCAACTATAACTATCTCTAACTATCTCTCTTGCATGTCTTTGAAACTACTGTGATATAAACATTGGTGTTAGAATTTAAAGAAGAGCAGACCAGAGGCAGACAATTAACTGAAAGTTACATTATTCAGTATTAACACACTGCTGAAGTAGATGCAGTGACAGTTTTAGTCGGTTTAGTCACCCTGTTGGAATATAAGCAGAGAACAGAGACAAGTGTAGTTAAATTATGTATTTATATGTTACAGCATGGTAGATATAACTGCCCACATTTTTGTGCATGATCTTTGATTCTTGTTTTGTTATTTTTTAAAATGATAATTGATTAATCATAAGATATACAATAATTGATTAGTGGGTTTAAAAATTCTGGAGCAATCCAAAACCAGCACATGCACCGCGTTATAGCTGTGACACAGCAAGTAATTGAACCAACATTAGCTATGTTTGCAAACTGTCACTAAAGTTGCTGCTGCACAGCGAAAAATTCATTCCCAGAGCCGGCACACCAACCACCCGACTGCAATACTCACAGCTCTCATGCTACTATAGCTAACATCACAGCAACAGGGTATCCTGGCAAACTAGAAAATCTGCTGAATGTCCACTGGCAAATAATTTAATGTTACCTGACAAACAAATCCTGTCTGGAATAACAAGTTAGTGTTGTGTGGCTCAAGTCTGAGACATGTTTCCCATTTACTGAGCCAGGGCTGTGTACAACCACCAGATTTTTCTTTCAGTGCACACACAGAGCAGAAAGCTAGCAGACCGTGAGGAGATATTCACTGAATTTGAGTGCATCGGGTTAGAATCACATTACCTGGAATCGCCTGCCCCACATGTATTTTATCTACAAGCGGGAATGAAAAGTGTCTTCAGATTAAAATCTTATTTGCTCCTGGATACAACACTTAATATAACTATCAGCTAATTCTGCAGCTCACCAAACTCTCAAGGTTGAGTTTGTGTGGGCTGTTCTGAGACAAGCATTAGTACAGTCCCTGTTTCCTAAACCAATTGCTAACAACAACACTCACTGGAACAAGCAGCTCCAGTATTCTGTGGCACAGCCTATCCTGGAAAATTAGAACATTGAGATATTGTGCACTTCCTTTGCAATTCTTAACAGTGAGCAGACTGTAAACGTATAGAGGCTGTGAGTTGGGTCATGAGAGGTGAAAGCAACCAGCCAGAAAGAGCTGGTGTCACACTCGTGAGTGGGAGGCTGATTTACTCAAAGTGGTTTGTGCTGCTACAAAATTGGGTATGCACTGTACTGTAAAATGAATCAGTAAAAAAGAAGAAGAAGAAAAATCAGCGCTTGCTATTTTGTCAGACACAGTTTGGTTTGAGTCCCTCCTTTTGAGTCCAAGAGAGAAAATCAAATGTTGCGACTTCACAGCACAGTTGCACCAGGTGAAAACTCACTGTCCTGCAGGATCTTATTGTAATCATCCATCTATGTACGTGTAAAAGAACAACGTGTGACTGCAAGCCTCAGCCGGCGGGAATATTTCATGTTAGGGTTAGGGTTGTAATAATTGAGTTGAGGCAGTTTGAGATTTGGTAAATAAATCCACATTTCAGTAATACAAAAAAAAAAAAAAAGTGGGCATGTTTTGAGGAGGAAGCTTGCTTTTATTGTTCAGCAGCGTTAAAGATACTTATTTACTTGTGAGAAGAGATGAAGAAATGGACTGACGTTCTGACGGGCAGCTGACCTTCAGCTTGTGTTACTATGTTGCACAGGGTATACACTTCAACCGCATCACCAGTCATCTTCGGTTAAAACTTTGCAGGTTCCCCAACACTGTTATTGTGCTGCTGGCTGTTTGATATTGCTGACCCAAAACTTTAAGCTTATTTTATCATCGCACTCACAGCATCAGTGAAATGCCTACAATGAAAAACTGAGAGTAGTTATGCCTTCCCCCCGCTGTGGCTGGTTGCCTTTATAGCAGACTCTTTTTTTGTGTTGTAGTGTGTTGTGCTATGAGATTGTGCTGCAGAACTTGGTTGGTTTCTACCCTCAGCGGCTCGATCGACTGACAGCTCTGATGTTGCATGAAAAACAGGTTCGACTGATGAGGGCTCCGGCCGAGTGGGAGTTTGGCCGACGGTGCGTTGCGAGAGCACTGGCTCTATGGGAGATCTGTGTTATTGAATGGGGCTCACTTTGAACTCAGCGCCTTGCTCGGTGGCTGACAATGGACTTGTAACAAATGTACCAGTTCTTCAGTTTGTGCAACGTCAACAACCAGGACAGAAACCCTGGTGGACCATACGGGAAGTGTGGGGTGTAAACAACAACAACAACAACAACAACAACAAAAAGACAGGAGAGCAGAGTGAGAGAGAAGCCATGGAAAAATGACAGCAAGGGACAGAGTGATAGAAATGGAGATAATAAGAAAGAGAGGAACAAAACACAAAGAAACACAAGAAACAGAAACGGACTACTAGTGGAGTGCAACAGAACAATATGTGACCCAAATATGACAATGAAATAAAACAGAAAGAGAAGTGGGACTTAAGACTTGAGACTCTCTCCCCAGCCTCTCACACTGTTTTTATTTATGAACCGAGGTCAGTCATTCATATCAGGGTACCTGCTATCTAGAGGCTGATCTCATATAAGTTACAGTACACATGTGCCGTATAACTCTGTGATCCTCTTCTATTATTGATATTTGTTTTTTAAAATCTTTTAGACTTAAATGCTCTTGTGTCTTAAAATTAAAGAATACATCAACTTCCAATTATCTACCAAGACTGTAGACCTGTGATTTTGACCTGTGATTTTGAAATTCAATTTACATACTACTAATCTGACAGAGCACATTTTTTGAGAGAAATTGTCCTGTTATTTTTTTTTAATCAACACAAAGCACAGTATTACTGCTTTCAATGCTGCAGTTAAAGCTGCATTCACAAGATATGAGATTTGCTCACTGTGCAGAGCATAGTGTTTATAATACATTCTTCTTTCACAAAATATCAGAATATTTATGTAACAACATGATGAGATTTACTGTTGCTAAGCTAATGTTTTCTGGTCACCAACTACTTATATAGCACAAGCTATGCTTGTGATAGGAAGCATACATGCTGTCATTGTAAACGCTACAGTTGCGTGCTAACTTTAGCACTGAAGCTAAATTCATAAACTTTATGTATATTGTACTTGTGCAAAACAAATTAGTATTAATACTAGTATCTGAATGTAATTTCTTGTGTTTTACAAATTCAGATGTCACTATGTTCAAAGAAGCTATATTGGGACAACTCATTTTGTTTCTGCTCATACATGTATTAAATGGACACTATAAAAGCTGCATGCGAGCTCCTCGTCATTATCGATTGTCACAGGCTGCTCTCAAGCTAAAATGCCTTTTACATTTTCTGGGTTTTGAGTATAATATTAACTTGTATTCCTCATTTTTCATTTC
Source organism: Nibea albiflora (assembly GCA_014281875.1). Classification (NCBI taxonomy): domain Eukaryota; kingdom Metazoa; phylum Chordata; class Actinopteri; family Sciaenidae; genus Nibea; species Nibea albiflora. The sequence continues at coordinate 13,312,910 of CM024795.1, read as the reverse complement.
AAATGTGTGCCACAACAACTGATCAGCTTTTCTGACATAGAGGGCCACATTACAGATAACTGATGCTTGACCTGAACTATTTCCATCCTCAAATTGCAGTAACTGCATTTCCATCCACCTGTTTTCATGAGCATTTTAGATTTTAGGCACAAAAAGCCAGAGTGAAAACATCAGAAAAAAAAATAAAGTCGAAATAGCAAACGACTAAAATGATCTGTGTACAGTGATGAAGAGATGACAGTGGTCCTTAAATGAATCTCTGAAATAAACATAAGTACAGTTTGTTTTTAACGTGTTCTCCACATAAGTTTCCTTTCATTTGAGATTTGAGTGACCTCTTTTATTGCCACCCAGCTAGAGAATTAGTGCCAGCATTGGTTAAGTGTACCTTATTATGATTAATAAGTAATCATCATTTCCTTTTTCCTTTGCCGTTTTTGCGTAGAAATCCCCTTAATATGTGTTCTACATTTGGATGGAAACTTAACAAACGTGTTGGAGAATTGCTTTTAAGTTCTCTCGATTATGAAGATTACAAGCAACAAAATTGAAGCCTTTATACCATTTAGGTTCACTGTGAGATCAAATAAACTGCACTCGTGTTGTGTCCCAGAAGGGCTTGAACATCAGACTGAGCTTCTTGCATCGGGATGCATCTTCATGCTACTTAAGTCATTAATCTGTCCTGCACATCAGTCTAATAGCAAGCTGTCCACGACGGCCTCAAGTGAACAACAGAGTGCGGATGACATCAGCTACTAGGAGGATGAGCTGTCAGTCAGGTGATTGACAGACTTACAGGAAACTCTCAGCGGCTGAAAGCTAAAAGGAAACAGCCAATTGCTCACTGAGGGGAGAGAGAGGAGGGAGTCAACCGCCGTGCCAGCTATTCTGCTTAATGATGGCGGCCCACAAACCCACATACCAGGATAGATCAGCCTTGCGTCGTGTCAACACAGCATTATTAATGACGGACTCTTAAAACCTTATTACAGCCTCAGCCCGTGGGTATGCTTGACAGCTCGGAGGTTCAGTCTGGCGGGGATTGGCCAGGTAATGAATAAATGACACGCTCAACCATTCCACCAAAATAATATTGCGCTACATTAATACCGGATAGGAAAGCAGGGAGTTTATAAAAGTGAATGAGGAGCACAGTCTGCAGCCTGTACAATCGCGGTTTCCATAAAAAGAACAATGGCAGACAAGTCAGGCAGCAGCAATGAACAGGTGAGATTAGGAGCTGATGTGATAATGTTATTCCCCTTGGCCAATTTTTATATTCAAAGGAAGTTAAACAGCTGAAGTATGACATGGATATAGACTTAATACCTGCCATTAATCTTAACAATGCTTCCACACAAAATGGGCGGGTAATTCGATTAGCTGTTCAAAACAGGAGTGTCTGAAGAGATGCAAGAGAGAAGCTAGAAGTTGGCTTAAGCCGCCATTTATATAATCCCTTTTCATGCCTTGTTGTTGTTGTTTTTTTCTTACAGCAGCACAATCAATATGTTTATATTGACAATAGGTCAAATTACTGAAAAGCGAAAAGGATCGCTCACAATGATGACCCCACAGAGGAGCTGCCCTCAGCTTTACGGAGCTTTATAGCTCATTGTTTTACAGCCTGCAACTTTATTGTTCTGGTTCGTTCGTACTGCTCCCGTTAGCTTTGTTTGCAGCTGGAGCAAGCGGTTGTTTCCAGCAGAAAAAAAAAAGACAGACTAAAGTGACTAGCTGGTAAAGAGCCAGATATTTCCCTTATGAGTTGAAGGAAACAAAACAACCTTTTGTTATCCAAGGAAAGAACCGAATGAATGTTGCATTTTAGAATCACCTTCATGCTGCTCTTAAAACTGGTCAATAAGCTCCTCAGCTGAAAGATGTGAGCTCGCATTTGTCCTGTTCAAAAGCAGTTTAAAGTCCAAATGTCGTTTTTTGTTTCATGTGAAGCGGAATTGCCTTGATGTTGAAAGATGCTTTGCAAAAATACAAACTTGCTGGCTCTCAATTTCCCAGTTCTCAAATCTCAAATTCACGCCTTTGATTTTTTCTTTTTCCTGCCAGTGGACCCTTTGCAACCCTTCTTTATTCATGGAAAATATATGTTGAGAAATATAATTTCAGTCAGTGAAGAGACAGCAAGTTTTAAGTGTTTTTGTGCTAGGTTGCACCCTTCACCCCCCTCAAAGTGCGGTGCAGTAATTGCACCGCCTGCCAGCATGGAACGAGTGCCTCCTATTGAGTGTTTCCATCATTTTGAAGGTTATGGCACTTTGATGTAACACAAGCTGTTTCATTTGAATATCTAATGCCATATCCTGCGTTTAAGGTGGCTCTCTGGTGTACATGTAGACCTTATCAAATGTTTTGAATGAAAATATTCACCCGGAATGATTGAAGAAGTGTAATAATTAAAGCAAATGGGAACAAGAGCCCAGAGCGCTTCATGAAAGCGGCGGAAAGTGAACTATAATCACAAGTTAATGGAATTTATGCTTAGAAGAGCTCGCCTTTGATGGTTACGGGTGATAGTTGAGTTAAAGATATTCTGTAGATGAGATGGTTATCTGCCTGACGAATGTATAGGTATAAAAGCTACTGTGTAGCATCTTAAATGCAGTACAGTTCTTTTGGATTTAACCTCAAACTACTGCTGTGTCATTAAATAAATGTGTTACTACTTTTAGTAGTAATATTGTTATTACTATTATTTTAATATTATTGCGTTTAAATGGATTTTACTCCTGTGCCAGGCACACCCATTCACATTCTGCTCAAGTTTATGCTACAGAACCTGACAAGAGCTGTCAGATTCAAACTGTATCGGAGCCAGGTCAGTCACGAAATGTTGGTAGTTTGCCAACTATACAAATGCAACACAGAAATATTGCTTTATAACAACAACTGATATGTCAGACGTGAACATCTACACATCTACCGTACACATTTTTAGATGCCGTAGCAGCAGTGACGGTGGGAAGTTTTGTCTGCAAAACATGCATGTCAAAAACAAAATAAGTGAGCCAGCGCTGGAATAAACAGGCGTGGCAGCACATTATTTATAGTTCTGATTTTTAAAAAAAAAACAAAAACATATAGCCATTATTTTTCAGAAGATATTTTTCAGAAATTGTGGTTTACATGAGATATGTAGAAGCTGCAGTTAATGGCTATGAGAATATGCTGGAGTCTGAGAGGAAGCAGCTGTGCTCTAATAGGACCATATAACACTCCTGTCTGTGTTCTCACACTCTTATACGTATGTGACAGTGTGTCACTGGTGAAAGTACGGTATACATCCACCCACAGGAAGATGCAGCATCATCTTAACAATCCAGAATAGCTCCTATTGGTGCAAATGCGATCCTGTCTGCAGTGATGAGTGACGTGAACTATTTGGCCTCACAATAGAGACCAAATGTAAGCTAATTACGGGTGCTGGCATTACCTTACCTTCAGTGTGTGTTGAGTGCCGGTCCACTGGGTGTCCTTCTGTCATGCAGCAGCCTAATAATCCACAGCCAGCAAATATTAACAGTGACTGTACATCTGCTAATTAACCTTAATTGCAAATGAAACCTGGGAGGCATCATTCATTACAGCGGCATATACACTGGAGCTCAATTCGGATGTTGCAGTCTGTGACAAACAGCACAGTAGGGAGACGCTCCCCTTATTTGTCAGCTTTTCACTTTTTAGTTCCAATTTCCTTCACTCCTAAAATTTAACATTAGAGCGGAGACTGGCTCCTGAGGGACAGCCTTTTTCCAGCACCCAGGGAGAAGGTCATGATGTGAAAAAATGAAAGCAGAATGAAAGAAGTTGCTCGGCCACTAAAGTGAGATATTTCAAAGATACGATACCGAAACGAACAAGCAGATGTCTGAGTTCATCTGGATGACTTCGCTTTGGGCTTAATGATTTGTTTCATCGCGTTTCACATTTTACCTGCATTAGATTTTAGATATATGATTAGGTGTATTCCAGGTGCCCAATTTCCCTGCAAATCCTAGAGAGAGAATTTTAGTATCCATCCAATGTTTGGCCTTATATCAAATAAAAAAAAAGGAAAAGGGTGTACTACTCCTTGGGGAACAGAGTTATATGAACTGTCATGATCAAAAGACAGACCAAACACACCATCATTTTTTTTCTTTTCTCTTTGTTTTATCACATGAAAGGTGAGAAAGATAATGGGATACTATTAACATTGGCAAGCTGTCTCCAGTTTGAGAGACAGCTACTGATATTGGTGGTTTTGAGCCAAATGAATCATTTTATCTTTTTTGGAGACAGCTGTGTGCGCCGAAGAAACTAACCTGATATCTCCAGTGTCACATTTTCATTTCAGTCGTTTAGCTGATGTGCTAGTTTTTGAGCGACTTACAATGAGTGCAGCAGTAAAATAAGCTTCAGTTACTACATCACCAGTATCATAGCCTTGTGTGCCAACACCAGAGTTCTGAGTTTGATAGAAGCAGCCAGAAGGAGCCGCGCAGGAGGAGTGACATGGGTGAGTCAGTGAAGGGTGATGACAGGGCAGACTGTAGCTTTTCGAATGTAACCATCCCTGTTGAAATGCCAGTGAATGAAACCCTGAACCCATAACTGTCCAACAGACGATACGGGAGGCTTCCGACCCCTTTGCTGCTAACATGCACGGATCAGAAAAATATGCGAGGACACAAATTCAAAATAACACCGCCTGCACTACGCTGATCAAATCGCTAGGCAAGAAAAGAAAGCAATAAAAATCAGGGAGAGTGATGCTAGGATGAGGATCACAACCCTTTCAGAGTCCATATCCTACAGCTGCGAGTGCTGGAAAAGGTCAGCTCTGTTTTCACCGGAGGCGGCAGGAGCTGGATTGACTCCAAAGCGACTGGTGTGGAGAGAACTGGTGGAAGGGCGAATCATCCTGACCTGGCAGCAACCCCCGCAATGTAGGCGCCTCTCAATATCTCTGGTCATCTTTTCTTCCATTTCTCTGTTTGTTACTCGTCTTCTATGGAGGCTGGCATAATATGTACACAAATGCACACTCACACTCACACAAAGGGGTCTATCTGCTGGAAGATGATGGTGGCATAATACAAGTAACTCTGCGCTGAACCTCGTCCCTCTGTGACCATCTTTGTCTGATTTCTTGGGGAAATTATTCACATTAAATGGATAGAAAGGAAAAGAAAGAAAAGAAAGGAAGGGTGCTGTGAATATCATCATTGTAGTGGGTGTGGCTAATGGGCCTTTGGGTTATCCTGACATTTCACAACAGAGGAGTATTCACACAGCTGTTATAAAGGGCTTTTAAAGAGGGGAGCATATTGTGCTGTAGCAGGCTAAATGCCACCCGCAAAGGCCGTTGCTTCCTTATTTCCTCTTATGCCAAGTTGAAAGGGCCTTCAAATATTCATAAACATCGATAAAGACACGTTGCAGTCATCGCCTCACCACTACACAGAGGGCTCCGGTGCTAATGGCTGTGAGGTTGAAAAGCAAAAAGGTTGGCGGTGGGACGAGGTCGGGCGTATGGTTGTTCAGAATGATGACATCTCTCCCACAATCTTCGAACAAATGGATGCTTCAATTAAGTGGCCATTGATTGTCAAAGGTCCATTTTCAGATGCTCAGATGCATTCCCCTGGGTGTGTCGGCAGCGTAAAATCTGCTTATTGAGGAAATCTGATTAAATTATTAAAGGAGAAAGTCAGGACTCGGTCCAGCATCACTCGATCAATAGTTCTCAAAAGTCAAAGAAAATAAAATGCTCCCTTGACCATTTTACTCAAGCTGTTGACCTGTAAAAGTGTGAATGAGGTTCCAACAGTGGGTGTAATGTTTTGTCATCCTAAGAACAAAAAGTCATCTCTCTCACAAGAGTCTGCAAACAAGAAAGAATCATGAGAAAAAAAAAAAAACTTACTGTTGGTGATGTCTCATTTTCAAACCACCCTTTTCCACATTAAGCATATTATTACAACATTAATGCAGCTACAGGCGTGCATTTGTAATTACCCCTTTGATAATTGAAGTCCTAAATGTTTTCATTCTGAAGCAAAAATGGAAATTTCTCGTGAGCATGGTCATGGTGCAGAAAATTAGACATTAATACCAGGATATTAGATTTGAATTGAATTTCACAGAAAAAAAAAAGTTTAAAGTTATATGCTCTCGCTCTCTGGGATATGCCTGTCAAACTCTGATGAAAGGCCATAAAGTTAAAGGATCCACCAAAGAGAACCAGGCTTTTTAAGAATTCAGCTGATCCTATTTGCACATGTAGGTTTTTTTATGGAACTACTGGGAGCAAATACTAGCATTCAACCGACACGTGAAAGCACTTTATTAGTGACGAAAAGAGACTGGAGAGAAACGTGTATTTGCATGTTTATGCACATATGTGCTTGTGCCTTTTGTGTATTGAATCTGTTTGCATATGTGCCTGCATGTGAAGGTTCCACTGTCAAAAAGGAGACATGCTGAAGGTCCCGTGTGGAAGCAACCCATGCAAAGCCACGCTTCATTTAGTCTCTTGTCATGCCAAAACCTACGGCGGATCTGATATAGAGGATAGTGTTTTAGAACTCTGGGCTTGCTCGAGTAGCATGCAATTTATTTGACACCACAGATAATCTGAATGCTCCATCTCATTTCAGCGTGTTATCAGTTAAAGCACTGCATCTGTTCTTAGCTGTGGCGTGTTAACGCCCAGTGCGCACGATAAATCGCCACCCCTGCGAGCAGGAGATGGATTACAGTGCTTTCATGGGAAGAAAATCACCTACATTAGCAAAACGAAAGGCCACCGTCATGTACAATGAACCCAGCCCCCCATAAAAAGAGAGCTAATTCCAGAGGGAGCTGTGCGTTAGAGGGAGAACATGAAGAAAGACGGAGTTGAGGACTGTAAGTTCCCGTAAGAAGGGAAAATTATATTGGTGGAGTTCAGGGTAGCTCTAACAATGGAAACGTTATGGACAAGCATAATCCTAATGCTATGGTGATATGAAAACTGTGAAAAATATTAATTAAAATCTTTAAAAAGCATGTTAATTTTAAATTAAATAACATGTCGTGCTGTTGGATTCGATTTAGATCTTTTAATGGAAATTAGACATTTTACTCATCAGCACTTTCTAAAGCAAACCATTTATCATGGAAATAACAAAACTGCAATTTGTTGTTGTTGGATGCAAGTGCAGAAAGAGTGGATGTATTCAAATTAATAGTTCATTTTGGATACATTCACGAGACAAGTGTAAATCTAAAACTTATGTGTGCAAGATAGATCAAGTGTCAGGCTCACTGATTAATTCAAGAGCCATCTGATTAAACACTCTAGCTGTTATTATCATCTTTTTAAATAATTTCTCACTCTTTCTCTTACAAAATTGCTTTTATTTAGGTCTAAAACACATTCAGCCTCATGATTTTAGAGTTCGTTGTTAACATGGTTCATTTTTTGCTGAATACTTGATCAGAATTTTGTACGAGCTACCTCGGTGTCTCCAGAATTTCATTTTGGTAAACTAGTTGGGCCAAGGTTGTTTCAAAGAGTGTGGATGGGACACTTGTGTCTGTGCAGCCCCAGGTTGTGATTTAGGCTAAGATGGATGTGTTTGTACACCCAAATCTTGTGTGGTGCAGCTTTAAGCTTTGTGTTGAAGTAGGTTAAGAGTAGGGTAATGGGATGAAGAGAAATCTGACATTACACAGGATCCCATACGAACAGATGTGTGTGCGCGTCTTTGTTTGTGTGCATACGTGTGGGCCCATGTTTAAGCAATATGTACAAGAGCGTGTCTTTTTTTTGTTTGTGCGCGTTTGTGCTCTTCCCGCAGGCGTGTGCATGCGAGTGTGGCTGTGCTGTCTGAGAAGCTGTGTTATTGGGCAGCAGCCCTCCAGCTCTCAGCTCTGTGTGTATACAGTCAGAGCAGTGCGGGACAGAGAGAGATTGCCACCACCTGCGGCTCAGCTGGGAGCTGCTGCAGAATGAGAGCTGGGAAAAAAGAGCAGAGGAGACATGGCATTGGAGAAGAGGAGAGTGGAGGGAGGTGAAAGAGGAGTACATAATTACATGGCAGAGCGCAAGCTCATCTCCAGGTACTCCAAGAACCCCCTTCTTTTTTTCTACAGGGCACACACACACACACACACCTTCTCCCCATCCCCCACACTGCCTCTTTCATGTCTTCATTTGGAAGAAAACAATCCATCAGACAAAGGTCAATGTACCCCACCACCACCACACCTGGTACACACACACGCACACACACATGCACACAAACACACATTTAAGAAGGTACAGGAGGAAATTTCAAACCAAGAAAGTCTGACAAGCTTACATTCACACGTGTGAATGCCTAGAACAAACAACAGACACATGTTGTACATTTTCAATAGCTGACTCTAAAACAAAGGGAACAATATATCAGGATTATAACATTATGATCCATATAATTATGGGTATTTTAACCTATAACATGCTCAGCTGTTGTCTTCTGATATTGTGTAGGTGTCCATCCTGTCTGTATTTATAATCCGCAGCTGTCGGTACTTTCTCACCTCTACAGGTAGATAGTGGGTCAGTTGGACAACGATGGCTATGTTTTCGGGGGCCTAACAGTGTACCCAGATCAGTCAAGTGCTTCTTGCCCAGTGTGTCAGAAGCGTGCCAAATGCACTTTTGGTAATTTTGTGGTCAGACTCCCTTGGTGGGATCAGAAAGACTACATGTGACTCTCTAGGTACCATACACTGGGTGTGTTAAAGGCTGTGCCAGTCCTGGCATGACAGCGTTTTATATAAAAACATATTGTTATTTAGAACATGCAGAGTGAATATTAATACAGCTCATATACACTGCCGACAGCAGATGACGACGTCTTAAGTTAAATAGCCACAAATAAGATGAAAATGGATTTCAGTATGTGGTCTAGTTTTTAGCTGGTTGTTCTGAAACGATTTGTTGATTTCAGTTACATCTGACTGTTTCACTTGGAAAAATAATTGCTCACAATCTGGCAACAGAATAGTTGCCTCTTCATATAAACCTGGTAATGATGGCTATGTTACTGGGAAGACTGCTATAAAATTATTGACCCTGAACAATCTCTTGATACAACTGGCAGGAACAGATGGTCCTGAGTGAGTTATTAGCGGCAGAGAGTTTGAAACCACAATTTTTCATGAAACTGTCTCAGGAGGACATTTGGGGCCTAGACCTCAGTATGAAACTTTTTTTTTTCATTAAACAAGCTGTATTTTGTTTCATACATGCTTCATGGAAGAAGACTTTGCTGTCAAATTGTGTGGCCTTGGAATTAATTTACTCCACTAGAATCAGACGTGAAGGTGTGCCTTGGAAAAACCTGTTTTCATAACTAGTATTGCTTGTGACATAAACTTCTGAGAACCACTGAACTAAAAAACCCTCTTCCTCACCAACCTGAGCTTCTGACTCATTTGCTGCTTCATTCTCCGACTCCTCTAGCAGCGTAACCGTTGTGCTTAAAACATCCAGGGCTGTAGAGGCACCAGCGTAAAAGAAATGAGTTATGGCATAGCAGCCCATACCATGCTCTGATCATTCATTAATCTTTGCTCTGCATATTTGACATTCATTTCATAGCTGGAATAAAACATTTTTTTTTTTTGCACTTACATACATTGTGATGAGTCCTCATTTTAAGTAAAATGTATAACAAAGTTTATCTGCAGCTCATTAGGCTTCAGACATCCATATCAGACAACCCAAGTGTAAATCTGTAATGTTATAGTCATTTGTCATCCCATCATTTACATAGAAAACCCATTAGGAAGAGATTTCTTAAAGGCCAGTATGAAAAAGAAGAAGGATTACCGCAAGTAAAACCCGTTTTATTGTCCATGGGCTCTTGATTATTGTTCCAAAGCAACATTGTGTTTTTTTTAACATAAAATAACAGATTTCGAGCCATTTTGATGCTACACAGACTTGTAATCAGGTGAATCTGTCATTCCTACTCTGCATCCCGTCAACCTATTTCAGCACTATCTAACTTTGTGCTCGTGGTACAACCATCTGTGAAAGTATGTGATGCTTTACAATACTTGGTCACACACCACCAACAGCTGATGGGAGGCATAGCCGGTGTCGTTTCAGAACCAGAAGTGCGAAAGCAGGCATTGAAACTGGGCTTAGCCGCCTTTATGGACATAATGGCAGAGGTGAAGAGACAGCAGAGAAAGCTAAGAAAAGAAAAGGAGAGCGACCGAGAAAGAAGCTGCTGGACAAGAGTAAATCTGGGATTAACTCTTAGTTGTGAAATAAAAGATTGAAAGACAGACACTGATTGTATTGTGCTCTGAAACTAAATTGCATATTTCCAAGATGGAAAGGAGAGCAGTCTCTTGGAATGAAACTACTTTTTGTCTCACAGGCCTGCCTTCGGACCTGCCAAGGTAATGTTGGTTCTGATTCAACCTTTGGAAACCTGTCATGGTGTAGCTGCACACAACTGGACCAATCGATGGATGCTATCCTGCTTGACAAATGAAATGGGAGTGTGCTGATTCTCAGTCATAGAAAAGAAATTGACCCTATTTCCCAAAGCTGTACAACTGCTATATATCTGGACATCAACAGCAGTCTATAGAGGACAGCAAAACAAAGTAGGAGGTAAAATTAAAAGGTTACCCAATGCAAGAGTCGATATAAGTAAAAGTATCATACAAAAAGCTTAAAACTAGTGTGGCAGCAGTGCAGGAAGAACCAGTGAAATCCTTTAAAACCAGAAATAACTCTATAGAAAAATAAACTGGAAAGTCTTGCTTTCAAAATTCAAGTTAAAGTATTATTAGCTTTATTTGCTCAATTATTATGAGCAAAACATACTGAAAAGTGAAAAATACCCCTTATGCAGAATGGAGCGTTATATTAGAAGTGATTTATGGAAGCAGAGAACGGCTGTGGTTGCAGTTTCTTTTTTCAGTTCCATTATCTCGAGATCAGAAGTTAATTATTCCGTTATCTTGAGATAACAAAGCTTGTTTTCTTGAGATAACGAGATAATTTATCACATCTTTTGTTACCAAAGTAGTTTCCTGTTCAGTTGCAGCCTATGGACTTCTCCTTAAATGACAAGGACTGATCTGAATGTTATCTATCTAAACTCAAACACACTGTCATTAAAAAAAAAAATATATATATTTTTTTACATGAAGTCAAAATCAATGATGACTTGAAATCAACAATGGGGACATATGTAGAAACAGCTGTTTATGAAGCTCTCCGAACTTACAGTACTGTCCTGCTCTGTTTGTGTATTGATCTACTTTTCCAGTCCAGTACTACGGACAACGCTGCACCTGCACACACGCTTCCCCAAATTTAGCCTCATCATCAGCACAAATGCTCACCTGCTGAGCTGTGGGGCTTATTGTAATCCAGGGGGACCTGAGTAAATATCACTGTGTGGCAGCTTTGTCCACATTTATCTTAATGTTTATAAATGCACATGTTTTTGTTCAGGAACTTTACATGCCTACTAAAGTTTACTGTACATTTGTTTACTACATGCAACTACATGCTACTGTTTTGTTGTATTATAGCACTTATCATTCACAAGTAGTACTTTCCTGAGGACCTTTGAGGGAATAGCTGCACTTTTCAACTTGGAGATAGAACTATGATGGTTGGCTTGCCAGCAGCAGTCATATTAATATCTAATATTAATTGCCTGAAATGCTTTTCTATGACAATTAGCACTACTTTTACAACTACTCATCTACTGTTTGTCTACACTAACTTATCAAATAAAGGTAATGTTATTTACACTTAACTGCTGGGTGCAACAATATACAACCCGCATTGAGCACTTTTTTAAAATCAAGCAGTAAATTCTTGAATATTGTCTTGATTGGTCTGATAATACTATGCCACACTAGCAAACATAATCAGTGATGTAGTTAGCCTGGTTCTATCAAAGAGACAGTTCAAGAGCCCCAGGGCTCTGACAGCACAGCCCCAGTCACCCTCAGTTTTCGTCCTCGAGTCAATTCAGAAAAAGACAAAAGACCCCCGACTGAGGACCTCAGGCTACACGCAGGCTCGTAATGTTCTGAGTAGAACACAGTGATAGACACAGATAATTATTCATTGTGCAAATTGCATTCATTATCTATGCCTCCAGTGTTTCTAACTTTTTACACCATGTACCACCTCAGAATCAGACTTTCCTGGTAACACCATTTTGACAGACATTAAAATTCAGTAGTGTGGGCCGACCCTAATCAGCCGCTGAGGAAGCAGGTTTTTTCCTAATAAGAATATTATTTATTGTTGACTGTTGTTAAATCAGAGCTAATTTGTTGGAAAACAGATTCTACGCTCTCTCTAAGCTTGTTGATCTTGGACTGCAAGATATATTTATAGCTTGATATTGGACTTCTTGACAGGCAGCCCCCAGGTGGTGAGAATCTGTGGCCACACCTTCTCTTCGCTGATACACAGGTGCAAAACAAGGCTGTGTGCTCAGCCCCCCTGTACTCCCTGTTCACTTATGACTGTGCTGCCAAGCACAGCTCCAGTGTCAACAACAGCACAACCATCCTGGGCCTTATCATGGGCGGCGATGACACAGCCTAGAGAGAATAGGTGAAGACACTAACCAGCCCTGCCAGAACAACAACCTTTGTCTGAATGACAGCAAAACTAAAGAGAACATCGGGGATGGACACCTCCCCATCCACACTGGGGATTTTGGGGTGGAAAAGGCTCGGCAGCCTCAAATTCCTCTGTGTGCACATCACAGATGACCTCTCTCGGACACTACACACTGACACCATGGTCAAGAAAGCACACCGGTGGTTCTGTTTCATGAGGAGAATGAGCAAGTTTGGCATAAGCGCCAGCATCCTTGCAAACTTCTACAGGTGCACCACTGAGAGCTTGCTGATGGGTTGCATCACAGTCTGGTACAGAAACTGTTCTACCCACCATTGCCCACAGTAAATCACTACAGAGTGATGAAAGCAACCAAATCTTTGAACCAAATGAAACGCACCATTACCTTGAAAATTATGTATTTCTCTGGGCCTGAACATTGTTGGAAACAATCCAGTATGGATTGGGATAATGTAAATATACTTTTTTTGTTTGTTTTGTGAAACAAACTAAAAGGCAGAATTGGGACATTTTACAATAGTTTGTTTGGTCATTATTTTTACATATAAATGCCTTTATGTTGGCCTTCTCATGTCAAGCTTAAATTGCTTGAAAGAGTGTAGGAATGCAGTATAAGAAAAAAAATAACCCTTTATATGGGACTTAATACCTTCATGTTTTCCCAGGTTCAAAAAAAGATGGCTATTCTTTGTCTGCAAATTGGATTGTTGGATGAAGAAGACAAGCTCAAAATGCCACTTCATTGAGCTGCAGTGCGCCAGAAACCAATAAATAATTCTCAAAATGAAAGAAAGCAGCCTGAAAAGATCATGCCATTTTTATTATGGATATCCAAAGCAATACTTTATTGTTATTAAAATCCTGTGGTCCATAGACAGTACCTCATATTCCTCCGAAGAGCTGTTTTAATATCCTTATAATTTAATATCCTCAGCAGGAGTCATTTTTATCTCTCTGTCTGACACTGCACCCTGCAACTTACATTCACTGACAGCAAATGTAGATGTAGTGCATCAAGTGACAGTCCTGAATAATAATTACATGGCAATGATATGAGCAGAGTTTAGTTTTTTCACCCACAAGGGTGGTTAATGATTCATATTTGCAGTCGAATGTGCTGAAAATTGCATGGTAAGAATCATAATAGTTTAGCATAATAGTTTTAAGAGTTCACGGCTTGCATAATTTTCCCTAACAGAGGGAAGGTCAACAACTCGTTCGATGAAATGGGATTTTAATTCCTTTATTATTTACATTAGGCTTATTCACACAGCACTAGTTTGTACTAAGGCAGCTTTTTCTGAGTGCTGTCTGGACATCGAGTATGTACTGTTCAGATGTGTGTGTCTGTTTTGGAACATGGGTTGATTAGATTGAGTTTGAGAGTATGTATGTTTGAAGGCATTTCATTTCTAGTTTCATTGCTGGACCACAACATCGTCTGTGGCTGAACAGCTTCAGAAGCTTTCACAGGTTGTGTTTGGACTTGATGTCTCTTGTCCACCTCGCTGCACTCACCTTCGATGTCTAAAATGATCCATGACCCAACCCTCAGGATATGTGTGGGTGGATGGGAGGTGATGTTCCCTTTTAAGCACATACGTACTGCACATGCAGCCAGATCAGATCCCAAATAGGGCAGCAACAGTCAACACAGACAGTGTCTGTTTCTTTTATTTCTTACTAATACTTTGTAAAAGGTTAAAGTGACCACATTTTACAGAAATCCAATTTGTTCTTGCCATGAAAGTGATGGTACTGCTTGCCTATACACAAGCACACAGAAGAGGAATTTAGGTTGCAAGAAATGGACAATGTATTCTGTCTTTCAGGTTTTCCTTTATGATGAATCAAAATAAGTTCTGTGATTCTTTTTTTTGTTTTGTTTTGTTTTGTTTTTAGCCTATGTATACGTATGTGGGATTTATTGACATCTTGCGTTGAAGTTGCCACCGATTGAATACCCCTCATGTAGTCCTTCCAAGGAGGGACTAAATGAGGCAAACCTATAGTGTCTGCAAAACATGCAAAAATGCGAAAGGCCCTATCTAGGGACAGTGTTTTATTTGTGACTGTTGAAAGTGATGACTGACTCTGTCTCTACTATACTCTACTGTACTGTAAATATAGAAACATTAAACACAGGATGGATGACTTTTCATCAAACACATGACTCAAAACCAAATTTTCAAAGCTCTACTGTCAAACTAGGACATGTTTATTGGCCAACTGGGACATTTAAAATACATCCAGTTGTTATTCAAGGATAGGCCTAATGAATTAAAATTAATTAAATAAATAATTACATAATAATATAAACATTAATTATAATAATAATAATGATAAATAGCAATATTTTGTATTTTATTTAATCTATTTTATATGTTGCTGTTATGGGCTAGTTTATTCCACAAATGAAAGGTTACTCTACTGTAGATGTTAATAAAGCCGGTGCAAGCAAATGTCTTTCTGTATTAGCATTGGAAGCCAGCTCAATATAACTGGTTTAAGCAAATATTTCTTAAATTACCATAGCTACTTAAATTGAGGGACACAAAAAAGGGAACTCATTTCCCCCGTTAGAATGACAAACTGGAATAGCTGTCCCAGTTTGCCAGTAATATACGGTCACAGTTTAACAATATGCTATTGGCAAGAACAATATATACATGTAAAGATAAAAATGAAGCTTAACTGTCCCATTTATTCACCCTATATTCTATTTATGCTCTATACTGCCAACCAACCCTCCTGAATCCTCCTAAAAAGCACATTTGAAATTTTCCCCATGACTATTTCCCATAGTTCAGTGCCTAATAAATGTCTTTTCTCAACATAAAACTGTACCTTGATTGGCCCTTCAAGGTGACCAGCAAGGCAGATGAGATGTTTAATCAACATCTTGATATGCCACTGATCTGTGAAGTGGATTATTATCTTGACAAAGGATAAGGCCTCACTAAAAATGATTTTAAGAAAGAAATAAACCTTCTGCCGAGAAGAAGTCTTAGATCTTTTACTGCAATTCATGAAAAATGAGAGCAAATACAATTTCTTTTTCCTTTTTTTTGGCGCGTGTAGTTAGACTGATAATTTCTAGAGTAGGTCAGTGGCAAAATAGGTAGTAAAATCAATTCTTCCCTTTTCCTATTGATTTTTTCCCCATTTCTAAGAATGGTGGGAGACAGAAAACATCTTGACATTCGCCTTTTCCTCCAACACAGTCCATATTGCCGCAGGGTGCCTTATTAAGAAGTGTTTGGAAAGATGTTTTGGAGAGTATGTTTCAATTATTGACAGGCTGGGAGTAGCTAAAACTATCAATGCCAGAAATGAAAGTAGGGCTGACTGCAAATACTCCTGTGTTCAATACATGCATCCTCTTAATAACCACACATGCTATGTGAACTAAACGAACCTATTGATTGGCTCATTTTATCACTGTTGTGTATTGGTAGCAGTACTGGGGTAGTAGCACAGTATATACCATATACATTTTACCCTAAGCATTTTGCTGAGGCTCACGCAAGAGACCTCTACTGTATGTCAGGCATCTTTTTTTTTTTTGGTTTTTAATTAATCTTGAAGAAATTAGGTGCTGTTTACTCTCCTTGTATGCTGTAGCACACCAAGACTTAGAATGTCGGGTGAAATCTACGCACTGTTACAGAGGAAACTGTCTATCACTTCTCTACACATTCTCCATTACTATCCAGCCTTGGTCTTTGTATTCCATAGGTTGTTCAGGTTGCTGACTTTTACCTTGTTTACAAAGGACTAGTATTTGGACCCAATGTAATTAATTACCCCCAAAGTATTGCATTTTGTGAAACACATTTGTTTGGAAAAGAGCTGAAATCACCAGTTCCGAAACACAACCGCATGAAAATTTGTCACTGTCTGTGAAAGAAAAGCCAATGTTTCCACTGAAAAGAGTTCAGCGTGCAGTATTGTCTGGGGATGGGATCAACGAAAGTTAACTGTTCGGGTACATAATCTTCACACATTATGCCATGGAAGCACACAGCTGACTCTATGATGATAACGGCTGAAGAAAGAGAGACATCATCATCCACAGTCAAACCACAGGTGGCCTGTGTCATTCATCTTCTGAACATCAGGAGCAGCCCATTTTCCTCACGTGGTGACTACCAGGTAGGATATCTCATTAGATCACACAACACAACACGGAAGAGCTCTGACAGGCCAATAAGGTGCTCAGTAAAGCAGGCCACGTGCCACTCAACTCACATCCCAGATGCTGCACAACACTGTCAGTCTATTAATGGCAGACTGAAGCATATTCAGTGATTAGGCTGGGTAATGGTGAGTGACTGCCTCTGGGGGCTGCACATGGCCTGCCGGGGTGACGTCCGTGGAGGACGCTGACAAATCCTCATCCAGTGTTCACTGCATATTTACAATGTGTCCAGACAATGGTGTGTACATGTACTTTCCTACATGAAGACTATAGTCTCTCACTTCTCTCATGTGAAGGTGGTGGTAAGGATTAGTGTGAGAGATGGTGATTCATTTCCTGACTTTTGGCACAGCCACTCTGGATTCTCCTGGGGGACTGCAAAGCCTGTATTATACTGGGGATGCTCACAGAAACCCAGCTGCTAATGAAATAAGAGCTCCTCTGAGCTCATGCTCACTCCAGAGTTCAGGGGAGGCTGAAAAAAGCACCTAAATGCTTCTACCTCACATAACTTTGGTCTGAGGATTTCATTTTTTAAAGTAATTCTGATTCATGGTTTCCTGGTGATACTTACATCGTTCTGTTGAAGGACCAGGTAAAAGTGGAATCAGTGGTTTAGTTTATTGGTTATGAGTGTTTCAGCAAGTTGAAGCACAACATTAATTATCACTATAATTCCCTCAGTACTTTGGATCTCTGCTGCTCATCAGTTAACCAGTGATGACAATGGCTAGACTATTGATATCTATGATGTCATTTTCTGCATGCATGCTCCATCTGAGGTACAAAAAAACATGAATAATTATAAAGCTAAATATTATCCAGATTCAGAATGTCAACTATATATATATAATAACTCATCAAAATAACTATCCTTCTCTCTTGACTGACTAAATTCTCCCATAGTTGGTGCACACTTTGCAAGAGCATGAGTCTTTTACATTATCAACCATGGGTAGATTATAACAACTGGATACTGGACTCAAAGGTGGTGCCTGACTTCAATGGAAATTTTCCAAGGCCGCTTGGCAGTGCTGAATTCAGCTGTCTTAATGCATCTGTGATATCAAAGATTCAGGAAGCAATCACTAAGGTGGATAGTGGACCGGAGATTTAAATTCCTGGTTGAGAAAACCACAGCAGTCAGAACGCACAAATCAAGGTATTGACCGTCTATTGCAGCTATATGTATTTTTGTTTGGCAGTGTGAACAAATCTGAGCAAGGGGAAGATACAGACTGTCCCTTGGCTCACAAACTCCCTGGCAGAGCCTGAAGTACGCAGCGTTTAATGACCATAAACACATAGTAATAAATTCACAATATACATACAGCTAAACGCTAATGCAGGAGGGGGCTGGAGAGGTGAAGCGAGCTAAAATTCTTATAAGCATCAGTGTAGCAACGAGGGTGCAGAACTCAGTGTTGTTGTATAAAAACTGAATGAGTTGCTAATTGTAAGAAAGTGATGAACAGGCATGACCGGAGGCTGTATTGAACATTTGACCACCACCAGAAGAAAAACTCTCATTACTTAAGTCTGAAATATATGGAAGATGTTAGGAGAGACTGAATATCTTTAGACTTTTAGCAGTTCCATTTTACTCTAATCTAACTCGGACAGACCATATTAATAAAACTGAGAAATGGAGTAAGGGTCACGAGGTGCAGGTTCTGGCAGGATAAATGCCACTAGATGTCAGAGGGATGCAACTAATGACTAATTACTAATATCAAAGGGCGTGGAGAACACAATTCCACCAAAGAAGTATTACAGGACTTCTGGGGACTGGGAAACGTGATTTGAAAACAACATTTTCAGTTCATATTAGAGAGCACAATTCCCAGGATTTACAAATCTATAGCGATGCCTCTAAGGAAGCACAACAATACATTACAGGCGCTGGTTTCTCAGTTCAAGGCAGGAAAACCGCTATGGTTAAAGTGAACATCAATCATCTTGGAATACTCGGTAGAAATGCTGCCAGCGCTCATTGCTCTGCAGTGGGTATACTGCTTTGGGTGAACATGCTTTAATTTGCTCAGCGTCCTCAAGACCCTGCAAGATACTTCATATCATTCAGGATAATTTCAAGGTGTTGCAGTGCATACCCAGCAAGGTATTCTGTGTCTGTGGGTTCCTGCTATCGTAGGTCTGAAAAGAAGAGGAGGTTTTGTCAAACCATGCAAATATGGACAATAGATGTTGAAGTTACATAAATTAGAGCTTATGAATATCACTCAACAGGAAAGTGAGAAGAGAAGGGGAACACTGAGACAAAAAGGTTTCTTTACAACTTCAACGAGTGACAATATAAATCTGAGCGGATCCAGGAAATAGGGACTAATATTTTAAAAAATATGTCATTGTCAAAGAAACTTAAACAGGGGGTAGTAATAAATATAAACAGAAAAGACGTAGATGAAGATCTCAGTTACACAGTAATACATAAATACATAAATCAATATAAAAGATACACACAGAATTTATTAAGTTGGACGTGCAGTGAAATTGTCTGTTATTTGGCAACCAGGATAAATGGTTATGATCTGATCTCTGGTCCACTCTCTGAAGCAGAAGGTGGCAGTGTTTCTCTTAAAACACTTTTTTTTTTTAGGTGCTGTACAAAACAAAAGGAAGAAGAAGAAGTGGAAGTGTTACTTACAATCCCATTAGACTGAACCTTTCCTGTTTTTTAACAAGAAAGGTTGATGGTAACTGTAACAAAATGCTAAAAGCAAAGAAACCTGGGATAGGTAGTGCTATCAGTGTCGAAGATTTAATTCTGGCAGCAGGAGACATGGTTAGACATTTGAACAGATTTAATGGGACAAATGGTGTGCTCTCACCCACTGTCTAGAAAAGAAATAGCGTGGTTTGTTTCAGTCATATTGTACCCATTTGTTCTGTATCTGCTGACTTTGATATATTTTCTACAGTCACAGTACAAAAAATGGCCAGTTTACCTTAAGTATAGACTTATCCTACATATCCTACAACACCTGTATCTATCTCTGTAGACCAAGTTTAGATTAGGGGTTTTTTTTTGTGCCTAAATGAATTGTCTATGTACACTTGCACACTTGCTTGCCTTGAATTGCCTGTATATATAATAAAGAATTTAACTGAACAAGCATGAAAAATGCTGCCATTAGTAAAATGAAAAGCTGTCATTTCCATTTCATTATCGTGTTGGGGGATAAAATCATTAAAATCAAATCATAATCCTAATTTGCAATTGTAATTACACTTAAGTACAGCCAAATGGGAAAAAACAAAATTCATCCATTTCAACTTTGCTATAATTAAAATTCAGATTTCGGGTGTCCACTGAAAAAAGTTAATAGTTGGCCAAGATAATTAACTTTTATTGTAAGTTAAATTGTGTAGTATATCATGCATAACATTAATGGTAAGGGAATTTCATTGGAATGTTTCACTTTAATACTTATAGCCCTGAACTTCTGACAACCCCTGAAAAAATTGTCTTGGGTTTGTAAAATGTTTAGCTGTTTCCTAGCCTCTAGTTCATTTCCATACTCCACACAGGTGGCATGCACAGGTTTGTGGCTTTGTATGTGACCATCAGCCATGCTCATGTTTTACTATGTTTAATATATTCTGCTGCAATATCAAATAAATTAGTTAGACTCCATGAGAACCAAAATATTACACAAAATGACCTACAATGACTATTACTACTATTGTTTTGAGATTCTAGAGCTCTTTTTAAAACCTTTATATTCAACCAGCCGCCTCCCTGCACAGCCATTTTGTACGTGCTCATTGGGGGTTTATTCAGGAGTTCCCTGAAACAGTTTGTCTAAATTTCATTTGAATCACTTTGTTATTTGATTCATTTTAATACCTGGACTACTGCCGTTTGTCATGATAGTGCCTACTTTGTGTGATTTGCCACCTGTCTGCCAGTACTTCTGTGCTTTGTCTGCCTGATCCTATCAGTTACCACCTGTAAGCTGTAAGACTCTGAGCATGACCAGTGATAAACTATCTGCTGTGCCCATCACTGAGTCTGCACATCAGTGAGTATTCACATCAGTGAAAGCTGCACAGAGCTGCAGACTGAGATGTTAATACTCAGTGGGATCTACAGTACCAGGAACCCCTTTCACATTATATGAATTCTGCTTCAGTGTTAATTTAAAAATGTTGCTTAATGGAGCTTTATTATTGATATAATTGATTGATATAATTCATATTTTTTAATATCCCATCATCCACTTCATCAGATCCAAATCAGTCATTTGAAAGTAAAAATAAACAGTCGTAATTACTTTCCTTGATTGGGACTAATCATTCACTCATTTTTCCCTCTGTTGCTTTCTGCTTTGATTCACGTGTTGGATTGTTGAAAAGATGGCCTTGGGGTTTATGCCAAAAATGGCTTATTTTCTCATATGAAGGGCAGGTGGAAATTGCCTGTGGGTTAGCCCATTTAAGCTGTATGAAACAGATTGTTTTAATTCTATTCTTAGCATTCATACCTTAGCTGAATCAATAAAGTATTAACAAACAACATATGTCATTTAGATAGGAACACAATACTGCTGTATCTAGCACATATTATGTTGCACTTATTGCGTGGCAAATGGTTTTCAGAGAAGCATCTCTGGTCAAATGAGACTTTCGTCTGCTGGAAATTATCCACTGTAGGAAACAATACTCTCTAATCCCTTTAATTCCTTATAAGAGACCTGTCATGACATGCTGGACAGTGCCACTGCAATCATAACTTATCAAACTGTGCATAGGAAATACACTCTGAGAGCTCAGTGAGCTTCCATTAGTTTTGATTACCATCTCTATTATCATGTCTATGCCCACTTGTCTAAAGTAATATCTATGCCCTCTTGCCACTGGCCATTTCCATTATGTAATCCATGTTTTTTTTTTTCCAGGATAGCCAGTATGGGGAATGTAGTCTAGGTACTGTATAGAGTACACTCATTATATTAATCATATGACCACTAAAAAAGAAACACGTTGTTTTTTTGCAACCAGGCCTCATGCAAATAAACTGGGTCTGAGCTATTAATCTATCCAAACTGTGATAGTAAAACAGATGAACACTTTGTGATTTTTTCCCCCTGATTCTTTGCCGATTTAAATGACTTTGATCTTAGATCATTTAAAGTTTAGCTCAAAAGAGTTTCTACCAAAGACATTCAAAATGGGGAGCATACTCAGGGACAGAAATCTTCAGGATGATTAAAAATTTATTTAGAGCCAGCATAGAAAAGTAGTTGCCTAAAAACACCAGACACTTCACTGAGCCTCCCTCAGGGTGTGCTAGATTTTTTTTTTTTTTTTCTGTGCATGGGCTTCACCATTTGAGTGTCTTGTACAAATTCTTTTCACGCTGAGGAGGCACCACAGTCTGATACTTGATAATGAAGTTTTAGACTGTGCGTGTGTGGGATAAATAATTAAAAGATAAACACTAAACGAATATAGAGTATCACTACTGTATGATACTATTACTATCAATATTACGCACTGTACAGTCCTTTAAGCAACATCATGTAAGTTTTCTAGCATAAAATAACAAGCTCTAAATCATTTCGATGCCGCACTTGTAACCGGGTGAATAATGCCTCTGACATTTCCACTCCGGGCCCAGAGTATGCCTGTTCTTGCACCATATAACTCTGTACTATGGGTGTGATCAAATGTGAGAAGTATGCAATCATTTTTTAGTGAAATTGGATCATATTTTATGGAAAACATGTTTCCCCTCTCATTTCTTCTCAGCTGTTCTGCATCAACTCTATGAGTTTCATGATGCACTGTAAAGTTGTTCGGTGCTGGTGTTGTGCCAGAACCAGAGCTGGATGAGTGGGCAACGTAATCAGGCTTAGCAGCTTCTATGGACATGGCTAATGGCAAATGACTGAAGAGGGTGTTGAAAGTGAAAGAGAAGAGATAAGGAGAGAAGCTCAGACTCTGACTGGTCAAATGGGTTTCCTGCCTCTCTAAATATATTTACAGTGTAGTTATGATGATAGTTTGTAGGATAGACACATTCATGTCAGATGGAGTGGTGATTCCAAATTTGCCAAAGGTATAAATGGTAATGATGGGTAAACTCTGGACTGGTCCCCTTACTATTACGAATTCTGTTCTCTTCCAGGTGCATGCCTGATAACCTCTTTTCCTTTTTTTTGCTTTTTTAAATAATACCAAAGTTAAATTTCAGATAATTACATTTTTCTAATCTGTGCCCCAGGTCTTCAGTACACCACCACAGGTTTTATTTGCTCTGATGCTGTGTGCTGTCCAGCCCTTCCAGCCTTCCTCTCCTCTGAGGTCCTGCCTTCTGTTCACTGTTACTGTTTGTTTCCCACTCCAGACACAACTATGGGCTGCCAACTACTCGTCCTCTGCTCCTCCCTCCCTCCTGCATCTCCTACAGTAGCTTCCTGTGTTGGATGAAGGCCCAGTGTTTCCAAGCTTAAATAATGTGCATTTCTCTCTTGCTTCCCTGCTTCTGAAAGAGGAGCAGACTCCTCACCTGGAGACTGAATAGTCCTTTCAGTCTGTTCCATCCACGCAAACGCCTGCCCCGTCTGCTGTTTTATTTACCAGCCCCCTAAATTATTCAGGACAATTTAGCTGTGCTTCAGTCAGTCGGAGAAAATGACAAGCTATATTATAAGCAGGGATGCCCTCAAAAACCTGATAAATAATACACTGTAAGAGGAATTAATCTTTTTAAATAAACATTTGTGTGATTCATTTAGAGCATGCACTGTGGGCCAGAAAACAAACGTGTCTCGCAGTGGCTGTCCTTTCCCTTGGTTATCGCATCTTAGGGAAGGAGCATAGCCTGAGGAGCTGCATTGTTTGGTCAGCGAGGGAGCTGATATCCTAGTATAAGACAGTGGGCTTAGCTGTGGAGCAAGAAATATGATATGATGTCTTACTTTTTTA
Organism: Nibea albiflora; assembly: GCA_014281875.1. Classification (NCBI taxonomy): domain Eukaryota; kingdom Metazoa; phylum Chordata; class Actinopteri; family Sciaenidae; genus Nibea; species Nibea albiflora. The sequence goes on along the minus strand of CM024795.1, from coordinate 13,289,085 downwards.
AAAATAGAAATGATTCTATGTGTGTGTGGCTTCTGTGCTAATTAATAGGACATAAGGTGTGCATTCCCAGAGAAGGAGCTCATTGCCTTGGATTCCTCAGCTTTATTTTTCGGTTTTCAATTCTGATTTAGTTACAAATGCATGCTTTGGGAATAGATACATAATTCAGCTTCTTACACTTTATTATTTCAGGTAAAGGATGAATTCTTTATTACATGCCTTCTAGCTTGAAACACAAGCCTTCTCCCCAAATAGCTAAAATGTACTGCATGGTCCCATTTCCTTAAAACCTGTCTCCCAGGGAAGCTGTTAAAGAGGCAGCACTCTCCATCTGTCACTCAGTGAGTGCAGAGCTGGAAAATTTCTCTGTGGTGATTGTGCCTTGATAAATATGTCATCAGCTGTCCATCCCTTCCTTGCCTGCCATCCAATTTATTTTGCTTGTAATTGATTACTTGCTCTTCCGCACCATGTGAGTTTAATATTACAGTTTGGGATTTTGCAGTGCACTCTGTGAAACCCCTATTCACTTTACATTAACTCACAGCTGTGGCTCATAAACAAACTCTTGGACGCGTTCGCAGTGGAAGCACCGCTGACCTAATTTCTTCACTTCGCTAGTCGAGTTTTACACGTATGCCAACACCATCAACACCACTAATGCCAAAACTAGCAACGCTATATTATCAATGATTCCTTAACTCTGACATCTATTTCTCTAACAAGCCTGGACTTGCAGCACAACTTAAGGTTCACTGGTACAGAGCAAACACACCGGCTACTATAAATAGACCCTTAGTCGACCTCTGAGCTTTGTGGGTCACTGACTGCTTCTATCAATCTTTAGAAATTGCAGAGAATAAAGACACCTTTTCCAAAACAAAATGTCTGTTTCTGTGCTCAGCAATGAAGATGACCTTAAACTAATGCCACATGGATGGAGCCAGGCAAAATGGGACAACAGTGTCATATTTCCTGATTTAAAGCCTCTCTTTCAGGTTGATTTATTCGGCACTAAAAGCATATTCTCCCTAGGTTTCCCACTAGCACTTGCTTCTAACTGCTTGGGGAGATCTCCTCTACAGTGGCACTCTCAAGGGTGAGCTGATAGCGGGCCGGAGGCCAGGCGTGACAAAATTTAAAACATCCAATCAAAGGGCAAAGGGTGAGGGACCAACAACCTGACCTTGACAATATCATACAGAATCATAATTTTCCACATAGGTGTAAAGTGCTGAGCTGGTGAAAAGCACAGAACACTCAGTGGTCCTTTGTGCCTGGGAGTAATAGGATTGGCTGCACTGCATATATCAAAATAATCTGAGACCAGAAAGAAATGTGATTGATGCAATCTTCTTAGGGTCCCTCTTCAGGTTGAGAGAAAAGCTCTTTTTGCTATCGAGTAGTGAGATTAGCTTTTCGTCATGTTTCTTTCATTCATTCCTCTTTGTCACGAATGACTGTCCCAGAACTCCGAGTTGTTTCCTTTCAACCCTCTGGTAACACAGAGGAGAGTAAGCATTTTGTTCTTTTCATTGCTATCCCTGCAGCTGCTTGCTGATGTAGTTTTTTTTTTATAGGCATTCTTCTATGTGAAGTGTGCAAGTTTTGAAAACTTAAAAAAAAGTATAACGATAAACTTTTTGATTTCTATCTCAACGTATGCTGCAGCCATCAACACAAGACTGTCCACTCACCTTTATCAGAATGTTGCCAGGAAACATAAAATGTCTCACGAAGAAGCGTTAGAAGGTTTCTATAAAATAGTCAGTTGGTATAATGGCCTTGTGCACCATCAGGTAACACTGATGACCCTGTTTCTGTTACATTGCTCCCAATGAGCTCTTTCCTCCCTCTTCTTATTTCTCTATTTTCTTCATCACTCTGCAAGCCGCAGATGCATGCACACTGAAAGAGACCATCTGCTGCAAAACCATCTCTTTTTTTTATCTCCCTCGTCTTTTTGCAGATATCTTTTTATCTCCTTGACTGAATTAATGCTGCTCCCACTGCACACATCGCAGGATGAGGCGTCTGTTAGTAGGAGGCTGCCTGGCCACTGGGTTCAAGAATGAGTGGATGCAGGCAAGAGCCACCCGCCAACAGCAACGGCAGTCAAAAAACAAATAAACTTTGATTTAAACTTTGGTAATGAAAGCATATAAACCCTCAAAGTGTTTACCTGGAAAGTGCCAGCAAACACCATATGTTACGGAAGCATTCTTTTTCTTCTAAGCCATGATGAAGTCTGCTTTAGTCATAAAAAAAGGAAAACAAACATGCTGGTGGATCCTATATTAAGTATAGGCTGCTATGTTGTATTCACTGAGCAGGCACTGTGGGCATTTGGTAAATCCTCCTGTTATAACTTTAGAAGCTGGATTTCACTTGGCAATTGTATTTTAATGAGATATTATTATCTCTGATGGCGACTCAGCATGAGCATCACCCAAAGGTCACAAGTCGTTTAAAGGGGGGATTGCTCCAAGGCTGTTTAGGTTAAGAGGCAGGATGGAGATGAAGATGGAAGACAAAGTGACGACTGATGAAAGAATGAGGGATGATAAATGCTTCTTGGCGGTTCATGGTTCACCTTGCAAGAGAAAATAGATCAGAGTTGATTGCCCTACATTTTAAATCACTTGATGAATTAATAACACTATACAAGGTACCTGCATTTAGTTGAACAAAGCAGATGAATGAATAATACTTTAAAATTATTTTTACTCAATACACTCCCCCCCCTGTAAACACAAGGCTAGACTATCTGTATCTCTTTGCAGCTACAAGTCAAACCTGCGTCTTTCTTTTCTCACAGCATCCTTTGTATCGAAAACGCACTCGCTCGATGGGAACAATTGAAAAAACGTCGAAGCTGTCGTTTTAGATGCTATCTCAATTTCATTTAATGCACTTTCATAAACATTGCATTGGACCAATTACACCAAAACGTTTCTGACAGTAAACACAGTGCTCTGTGCACAGGGTGTTTATTCAGATGAAAACAGACGATGCACCTGCCTTTGCTGAAGGCATTTGGCTGAAACGAGAAATCCCCGAATGGGGGCTTCCAATCCAAATGGAAATGAACCCTCCAAGATGCGTACGGTGTGCGGAGCAGTGTGGCATGGGAATCAGAGGAGATTATGAGGGGAGCCTGCCTTATCATCTGTGTTTACAAGGAGAGAGGAGCTCATTTTGTATGTTTTCGAGTGAAGGGCACCGGAACTGACAAAGCAGATAGACAACCCAGTACTCCAATCACAGGCCTCGATTTATCCTGAAACTATAGGCAGGAATACTACTAAAAATAAGGATAGCCAAAGGCACACAAAAATACTCCTCCAGATAAGTGAAACTATTTTATAGAAAGAAGCAATCTTCTGATGAAGTTTTTTTTTCTAAACACTCAAGATCTAATTTTACTGTTCCCGGTGACCTTGGAATGAATCCTGCTAAAGCCTTTTCTGTTTTGTCTCCTCTACTGTTTGTCCCTCTTGGCTTTCCTTCCCTTTCAGAGAGAAAAACAAGAACCTTAAAAACCTCTGCTATCTCTGTGCACACAATTATATCATATGTTGTTCCTTCTCTTCATCTTATATGCTTTTCTGACAGAACATTTAAGCTGCAGAAGCTATGCCCTGGTTCTTCAGTGACTACCAACGGGCTATCTCTGCGTTTTATGTCTGATATGTCTGATGTTACTAATGTAATTATGGAAGCACAAACTGAAAAGGGCAGTTTGGCCCTCAAGGCACATTGGCCTCACAAACAGCCCCATTAGATGGGTATCTAATGACATGAAAACGTGGCAGCAAGCTAATGGATAACATGTCCTGATGTGCCAACGCACAAGTACATGCAGGCCTATGTTAACAGGACATTTAGAGTTAGAAACCACAGGCCATAAGCAGACATGAGAACATATTGTGGTCTGTTGTAGAGGAAATGGTAGTGCTGAATGGTGGTGTAAGACAGTGAAGTGGATATTAGCCTACACAGAATTCAGTCCATTAAAAATATACATTAGTGTTTATGTGTTGGGTATTTGCAGTGTTTTATTATACAATATTTTACAATATACAGTATACTTTACAGGAGAACCAAAACAAAAAATGACTGCACTTTGGCCTGACATTGTTTTTTTTTTTTTTTTTTTACACTTTGTTTCCTTTCTAAAGTGAGTGTTGTGTCTAGATTTTGATGAATAACTTTGGATTTGTATCATTTTTAGCCCCACTAGTTCTTACTCATCACGCAGTATTGTTGGTGGTGTCGAGGGTTGTATGAGGGTTAGCTTGCAACTGTTACGATTACATTTCTATTAGATAGACTTCCTGTGTTCATTTATATGGCCATAGCTGCAGACATTCCCTTTAGCTGGAGCATATGATCGAGCCATTCAGCCATTCCTTAAACAAGAGACTGCTCCAGAAGTTGGATATATTGGTTATAGCTGGTGCTTAAGTTCAGCAGTCTGATTCTCCAAAGTAATCTGAAGGGTTTTCTGAGCTTATGAAGTAAAAACTATATAAACCCTTTGTTGATCTTACCATTTCAAGTGTAAGGGCATTTTTTCTTTTAACAGATGACTTGTGAGACCACAGACAGGTCTTAAATATTTTAGTACATATCTATGACATATATCTGCTGATTAACCTTTATTTTCATAAGTAGAACCCAAGTGCATACTGTATAGTAACAGCCCCTTGGAATGCAAATGAACTCCAATAAGAGCTCCTCAGTTCATCTGAGCCACACAGGGTAATGCCAAAATCCAATTCATGACTTAGAAAATTAGTGGTGAAACAAGATTTCCCCTCTTTTTGGCTGTAAGCTGAGGCAGAAAGCTGACATGAACACATCCTGTCAAGTTCATCATGTAAGCAGGCCGGGGTTGCTGCAACAAAGCATGAGTTTTATAAATTTGAATATGAATCCCAAAGAAGAGGCTCAACACAGCAGACATAATGCTGGGGGAAGAACTCCTTAAAGACATTTGATAGTGAAGGAAATACGTGGCACACATGCACAAACTTGCACATGAGCACACTTATACACATGAGGGTAATGAAGATTTCTGGAAGAATATTTATCAGGTTTTTCAGGGGAGAGTGGAGAGTAAGCCTTGGTAATGTCTGCCCCGTGTTTTTATCTTTGAACTGGGTAAGTGGGGTAATGGTGTACAGCAGTTTTACTTTTATTTCATCATGTTCAACACCATGTTCAGAGAACCTCAGAGAACAAGCATGATTGCCCAGGAGATGTCTACAGCACAATACGTGCAATACACGTGTTTTGTTTGGCAGAGATCAATTATGAATTGCCACAGCTGGGCCTTCTGATGTTAGATCCTACTTTTGCTTTTAACAACTTCATCCTTGGTGTTTACCAAATTGTGCTAGGATAGGTGGCTGAAACGCCATTCTGATGATTCATAGGTTTGGTGCATATAATAATAATTCATGTGTTGTTTTCTGACAATATTAAAGCAGCTCTGACACATAACTTATAATTTGGGCTTCATTTCTCCTTCTGACTCACCGGTATAAAGTTTATACCTCTTACTATACTTCATGAATTCCTTTTGCTAACACAGTTGCAAATCATAATGCCTTGAGCTAAATGATATAATAGACCCTTGTCACACAGAGTGTGTGAGAGACACTGAGAAAGATATTGAACCATTTTATCTGCAGGAAAGAGTTTCTTATTTTCCTCATCTTCAGTAATTTGTTAATGTCTAATCTTCAGGCGAGAACTGGCATATTGCATGTCAGTTCTGCTCATTGGCGCCTTGGCGACCCATGATTCACTGCTGAGTCATGCAACATGAGCTGTGAGGCTCATTCAACTGTTCCTGGATGCGATCTAGCACCGAGATGTGTTATATTTTCTCCTCATTAGTATACACTGTTAGCGGAACTGAAAAGAAGTATCTGAAACATCAGGAGGTCAAGTCCAAGGGGCGAGTGTGGGCTGAAGGAAAAGTTGTTTACTTTTTCTAAGTTAGGCTTAAAGAAAAAAAAAATCTCCAATTTACCAGAGGCACTATAATGATCCAGGTGCAGAGCATGTCTGTCCTTTTCCCAGTGGCTAAATATTGACTGTGCTTTATAGCAGCAGATGGGCAGAACGGTGAATGCAGGCTGTGCTGGAAGGAATGAGTGAGTGTACGAGCGACATCTGGTCCTTCCTGCGCCCAGTGGACCTGGTTGCTACATCAAGCTGCCTCATTAGAACTAGCTGGGGCTTTAGGAGCATTCTGCCACTCAAGCCACTGCTCTAGTGCTCCCCATCAAATCCCTCATTTGCCATGTGCCAAGATTGAAGGACCATATAATGTGTTGTGTCGGCAAGTTTTGCACATCCCGCTGCTTTCTCTGCATTCTGCTGGGGTCACCTCTTCGCACTTGAGGTGATTTCATTTTGCCAGGAGAGACTTGTGGTAGCTATCCAAAATGTCTGCATTTAACCCTGGCTCACAAGCTGCTTTCTGTAAAGCTTCCTGACTGGTGAGATGTGAGATCACTTTCAACTGACACTAAATATAACCATGCCTCCACACTTAATATTAGAGTGTAACCAGTCCTTCTTCTGAATTTTCCGGTATTGCCATGATATTAATTAAATAATAATCAATCAACAGCATTGTATGCAATAAGTTTCCGTTCCCTATTCCACAAAAATGGTTTACTCGTTTAACATATTTGCAAATCCAACCAATTGCTACAATCCTTTGCTCAAAAAAAACCCCAACAAGTGACAAATTTCATTCTAATTCTGCTGAAAAAGCTGCTCATTTTGGGCTGCATTAATCTTGAAAAAAATCCTGGTCAGAGTGTTTAGTGGTGAATAACTGTGATCATAAGGCAGGATTCGCTGATTTCCACTCTGAGTAAAGAGTCATCTATTTCCCTGATGGCTGTGAAGAGTGCTCATCTCAGTGCAGCCCGTGGCCCTCTCCACTGCTGGTAGAGGCGGCTGGGCTGGGCTCTGGTTCAGCAGCTCAACTCGCCTCTCCTCAGGGCTGCAATCATCTGCGGCACCATCTACTTATCACAGAGGGCTGTTTGGATTACCACACCGCATTTAATGGCAAGCTTCCATGCGAATATCATAATACACAACACAAACGGCGCTACTCATTCTGTGTCCCTTCGCAGAGCGCTGCCTCGCTGATATCACCCATGAAACCTGCCTCCCTGTGGGCTTGTCAATCCCAGCATACCAGAGTACAAACTGTCCTGGGAAATATGGAGAAAAAAAGCAAAAGCCAAATAAGCATGACGCATATTGTGCTTTAATATTTAGATTTGTCTTCGTACCACAATCTGTCCGCAGAACTATCCAGTAAAAGGCATCGCTTTGCATGATATTCTGGTGAGTTACAGTATTCCTCAAATCACTCTTCAATAACCAAGAAAATTCACTTGCTATGTGCCTCATTTTAGGCTTTCTGGGCAATACATAGAATCATCAGTAATTTGCAGTAAGCTTCAAACTGGCTGGAGCAATGGGAAGGTGGGGCGGTCGTATCGCATTTTCTCATTTTAGTCCATGGCTTCAATCAGAAAGCGAGAACTCCTGGCACAACATAAGAGTTACTTAATGCTGTGGAGGGGGTGGACACTCAAAGTAGCACCTGTGTAATATAAATCAATGCAATACAATGGTTTTGCCTTTGTGGAGCTTGTAGTTTTTATTGAGAGCTGTCAGCACTATCGTCATTTGAGGTTGTGGTTTATAGAACAATGCAATAGGAGCACGTAACGTCATGCAACAGAACGTATGGCCACAAAATGCACCATATTTCTACATTCATAGCTTAACTGTATTATCGTTCACTGAACTTTATTTTTTTTATTGTTATCCACATACAATCAATTATTTAAGCTTATAAGTCAAATATCAAATTAGGACAGACCATTATTACTAAAGAATAGAAAAGAGGATATTCATTTATTGGTTTCAATCAACTGAATTATATTAGATATATTGTGAAATATCTTGACTTCTTATATTTTTATCTTTGTACCAACCTTGATAAGAATTTTCATCTGAGAGATGTGAAGTTGAAACATTCAGTTAACTGGTGTAAATGGTTTAAACGACGACATTACTCAGAGCCCTTACAAACCAAAATCTTTTGAATCAGTCTCACTCAGTCAAGGCACATGTTTTTCTTCTTGTCTGAGCTAAACACAGAAACCTGAAGCTAACAAATGTGCTTTGATTTTGTATAATTTTGCTCACATGTGCCTTTGCAACCACTCTTGTATTTCTTTCATCACACTGGACCTTCAAATCCAACAGCCCTTCAGGACTGACGCGGTGCTACCATGCCGTGTATAAAATCTTCTCACCTCTTGTACTGTGTCCAAACGACTAACGTCTTTTGCCAAGTATGTTTACCTAATCACTGCCCTGTTGTGTTACATTGCTGCTTACTCCTAACTGGGAAAAAATATATGAATATTTTTAGCCATTTTTTTTAAACCAGAACTTAACTCCCTTAAACTGCATTATTTTGCATCCTCGTTACCTCTTCATTCGTTGTCCTCCATCCTATATCCACCTGATTTTCCCCTCACAACACTTTCCTCAGCTCTACAAGAAACAGAAAACTTAACTTCACGTTCTGCTAGAAAATTGTCCTTTTGTAGCACATGTGCTCTTCACTATTAGGTAAGCTTGTAATGCTGCAGATTTTTAAAACTGAAACTCCCTCCACTGGTGCACTCATTTCATGTCACTCTGGATGGAAGCTAAATAGCTGATATGAATAATGCAGATGGACTGGATATGAAGCAGTGTCAGTGAACACAGTCATATCTGGGGAAAAGTGCTAAGCATGAAATCTCATCAGTACAGTGTGAAAAGTAGCATAGTTGCATTCATCATAGTCATTCAAACAATTAATTAACTTTCCTTTTTAGAACCAATCAACTATTTTCACTGTGTGTCATATTGCCGTGTAGTATAGCACAGTGCAATTCTCACACCAGTATAGTACTTTTTCATTTTCATATTTCGATTATGTTGAACACAATCCTAACTCCCACAATAGTGCTAGTAGATGTTAAGTATGGAGTTCAACAAGCTAGAAGTGAGTTCAACACGAAGTCCAACAAGCACTTTAAAATGAAAGAGCACTTATCAGACAATATGCAGTCTGATCGGCATGTTGATGTGCATTTAGAAACTGGGGTTACCTATGATTCTGTTACGCTGATACTATATTAACACACACACCTTTATGTAGGACAGTCATCACACGTGTTGATCTGACTATTTACAAATGATGCTGCTACATTGTGTCAAGACTCCAAAATGATTTGGTTTGGTTTAAAGTCTTACTTTGTTGTTTGATAGAAATCGTTATTTTTGGTAAAGATCTAAAGAGTCTGTTGAATGAACTGAAATACTGAACAATCACTAAATTATAAAATTTAAATAATATTAGACATTGTCATTTTTATTTAGTTTAGTTATGTTTTTTTATGGATGTATATACACTGTTTTGAAAGCGATCACATCTGCGTGTTCTGTATCTGGGTCAGAAGTGACAAAAATCTTCTTGATAAAAATAAAAAATGTATAAAGAAAAAAAAAGAAAAAGAAAAGAAATCATCACATGCTTGTCAACGTGTGACATGGCCAGTGGCGTTTCATTTAATTCAACACTGTCCCATGAGCTGCAGGCGGGAGTCTGCCTGTATGTGCGATCTTCAGTGGTACTAAGATGCGTCTGGGCACTATATTAACAGGGAGAGGGCGACTGCCTGATGGAATATTGATAAAATGTTTTTTTGTTTGCTGCACATTGCTCGGAGAGTTGACGGCTCGCTGCACTAAATCATAAAGCCCACTTGGGCGTACTGCGGAGTCAATAACCAGTTCTTTTTCTATTCTGGGAATGCACTCAGTTTCTGGGAGGTCATCCGTTGAAGCAACACTTGTGTTAAAAGACTCACAGTAACTCTCGGAGCACTTCTATTCTGTGGTGCACTCTGTTCTATGTTGCACAAGTTTCTCTTGGTGGTCTTGCCTAACCTGACTGTGAACCTCTAAAACGCTTTGTCATACATACAGTATACAGTATATAGTCCTGCACAGTCTTCTTTATTCTATACCTGCTGCTCTCATCCTCACACCATGCACCATCAGTAGGTACTGGGCTTTGTATATCAGCAGGACAATCCCTGTAAATGTTGCTGTACTTGCTAAATGAAATGATCCTTGTCCTGACATTCGCTGTATGCTCATGCCTCGGAAGACAGATACACATATCTGAAAAAGCCGTAGATATTTTACCCCTAAACTCAGAGATTTGACAGTTATTGTAAATGCTTGTGGTTCTCTGTGAGAGCTAGTGACATGTATCTTCGGTGTGAATGAAATGTTTTTCTCTGCATGGTGACAGGTGGGTAGAGCATGCTGGAGCTCTGGCAGGCCGTGCACTAGCAGCAGCAGCAGCAGTGGCAGCTCAAGCATTGAGGCTGAGAGCAGGAGACGGCCTGCCAGGGGAGGTGGTGATGCCAAGAGTAGTTGTATCATTACAAAGCCTCTCTCTCCACTATAAATTATAAACTATGTCTTGAAATCTTAACTCTGGTGTTTCCAAACGTTCCTAGGTGAATTGCCACTTTCATTTTAGTGGACATATATCAGTTTAGAACAGGATATTGTTGCATAATGTTTGAAGTATTATTAGTGGGGAATGTTTGGGTAATTCTTTGTATATGCAGGTGTTAAGCACTCATCAGCCACAGATTATGCATGCTGTGGTAATAAAATCCACACGAATATACTATGATGCGTATGTTATGAATAACTGTGTTTGAATTTCAGTATGCGGATCCAAAACGACCACAATCTGTGAACGAGAGGTACTGCTGGGATATATTTAGTCTGTTTACATCATGACAACCAAAGAAAGCAACAGTATAACAGAGATCCCTGATCGATGTGACGTCTTCCCTGTGTGCCCTGATTGCTGGACTGGATGTTGAGGCGGTATCTCTCGGGGGCAGAGCATAGGAGGCTTGTGATGTGTTTATTTATAGAGTACAATGAGCCTAATTGGTAAATTGGTCTAATGATTGATTCACTATCGAGTCTGGTGTCGTCTATCTTGACTCTGTGGTGAAGGATGTCTCGAAATAGCAGGGATGACAGCGAAGAGAAAGAGAAGCCAATACTTTCCCCTGAGTGCATGATCCTCCCATTAACAGCCCAGAGTCTCCCTGAGAGTTCAGCCCACTGTAAGCAATTAGACACATCAAGGTTACAGCTCAGTCTGGCTGTCACCGGGCTGAATTAAAACTGCTTATGAAGAAGGGTTTCTATTTCAACACCCACTGATCTAGGATCTTAATTTTTTAATAGATTTTTTTTTATTACCTCTACCTTTCTGATCCATTATCTCATCCAATAACTGATCTGAGTGCATTTTAAAATGGGGTGCGTAATGATAGGATGTGACAGCTTCAATCTACACTCAAAAAAATGTATAAAATGAACTGCCTTAGGGCCCGATGATCCTAACCTGCATGGAAGAAAGTGCAAATGAATCAGCTCTATCAAAGCATAGCATAACAGAGCATTGTTCTGATTTTCATGTCTGTGTAATTAAGCATATCCCTTCATCCCCTTTAAGTTTCCTCTGCAGGTGAAGTTTAAATGAAGTTGGGTTAAATGCCCAAATTTAATTTCTGCTTTTGTCTGCTGGTCATAGTAATCTAATTTTTCCATAGAAGTGTTGTTTCAACAAATGGGGTTATTCCTCTCCATGGCAGAGAGCAGCCCATTACAAGATTTGATAGGCACAAATAAATCATGACTTTATGCATAACAGTATTCCACCTCATGCAGAGGACTTAGCTCAGGGGCCTATCTGCTTCCTGGCTTCAAGTTTGAAATTCAATTACCTGCTGCCCTGGGTAGCTGCTTGCTGGAAGCAAATCATGGATCTGAGGAAAGGTTTAATGGATTTGAAATATAATTTAGCTCAGACTAGGCTCCTTAGAGACAGGTCACCATTACCTATAACCACATTAGGGGTAATCAAAGATTCTCCTGAATTTGTTACCTTGGCTTCCAGCGAGCACCTTCAGCCTTCTATTTTTTCTATCTAAAGGGCACGTTATGTGCGGGCATAAATCATGGATTTAATGCAGATTAATTGTGAAAGACATCTAACTGATACGGTGTATTTTCTTTGTGGCAATTCACGGTGAAAAATCAAGGGCTTAAAGCAACAGTGCATAGAAATGACTATTGTGCTTTAGCATCCCCAGTTTCAGAGTGCAATGCCACTGTTGTAAATATGGACAGCTGTACACATGTTTTTATGACTACATAATTTACAAACAAAAAACTAGCAAGTTGACAACTTTGCTAACACAACAAGTGCAAAAACACAAGACATAGCAGCCAGCTAATTACTTACTAATCCAACAGCAAGAAGCCCAACTCAGGGTCTGTCTCTCTCTCTCTTATTTCAAGAAGCTCTCGCCAATGACTAAAAGCCAGTGCCACATTTAATATTATCCGCGGCCTCTTGCTCAGTCAATCTTTCCTTTTTCTTCCACTTCCTGCTTGGTCTCTTCACCCCTGCCATTTTGTCCATAAAGTCTCCTGAGACTGGTTACACTGCCCGCTTGTCCAGCTTTGGTTCTGGCATGACACCAGCTCCGATCCCTATGACCATTTCCAGGCTGTGGACCTAAAAACACCTCTTCCTGGTGGTCAAGCCTGGGCACCCCAGCTAACGAAGTATGCTAACATTAACTAACAGCAGCTATAGTCAATGACAGTTTACTGTCAGAAAATATTTTCTCCATAAAATTTTAGTTCTAGTTCCACCAAAATAAGTGAAATAGTTGGTGCTGTGTACCTTAGTGCCATAAAGCATGATTGATTGTACCTGGAACACAAAGTTACATAGTGCAAGAACTGGTGTACAGAGTACAGAGTGGGACGGGAAGAGACAATATTCACCTTATTACAAGTCAGTCGAGCCTTAAAAAATGTTTAGAATGCGTTACTTTATGGTAGAAGAGTTACACAATGTTTTTTCAACAATTTCTAAAAATGTAATCTGGCTCAGTCTAGCCACACTGTATTTTTCTACAAGACCTACAAGCTATTATGTTGGGCTGATGTCACACAAACACACTCTGTCTAAAGGTGCCTGCTGCTTCTTTGCTCTAATTGCAGATTGTGGCTTATTGCTTGGCCTTTCTTCCCAAGGAATCTTTTTTTTTTTTTTCGATAGGCAGAGCCTCCCCTTCCTCAGACACCTGTTATTAATTCTCTCCTGTTTAATCAGAGACCTGGGAGGTAGCAGTCGCTCCTCAGGCTGTGAAGATGACAAATGAATTGCCAGGTTAGAAAAATGGACTTAAATTCATCCTCTCCTGGAATTTGTGTTCACATTCTTGCATTGTTCTTCTTCAAGGATAATGGATGGCTAGTGGGGAGGGGGGTTGAAGGTGCAGCACAGAATTCCAATAAATAGTTGTAGTAGTTGAAAAAAAAGTCAGCCATTGCAGCTCTCTGGCACTTTGGTGGTTTGGCAATAGCTTACATGGTGAAGTCACTATGGTTGGAAACAATAGAAAATTAACTCCAAAGATAAAACCATCACTGTCATGACAGTGCATCTGTTAAAAATGTAGTAATAAAAACAAGGAATCAGAAGAATTTGAATGGTAAAATCCATCTTCCTTAAGCTGTTTAAATCTTTTATTTGCATAGAAATAGTGCCAATTCTAATAAGTTTTTAGATCCCTTTCCCACAATGTCTTTCCTCCATCAGTGAAGCCACCTGGAAATGTCACCGTTGCTGCCTTCCATACAAATATCATCCCTCCACTGATTCATTGTGAAGCATATGAGGACAAGCAGAAGCTCAAATTTCAGATGTACTATGGTGCAACATTTCCAAAGAGGATGTTGGAGTGTTAAAGGTTTCAGACTGAATTCATTTTGATTCATGTTAAGCAAACCATAATATTTGGTTAGGAATCTTTCATTGTTTCACAAAAGAAAAAAAAAATGTTTTCAGTGATCAACCGTTTTGTTGTCCGGCAGTTCGATAGTAATTGTAGATCATTCATATTGTCTTGCATCAGTGTTATTAGTCCTTTAATCATTCATATTTCTTATCAGTATTACTCAGCACTGAACACAATGAATGAATGCATAAGGACAGGGCCAGGGCTTTCAGAAGCAGGATAAAGAAATGTTCCAGTCAAGTGAAAAAAAAGTTTTCTGGGGTGCAAAAGTATTTACTCACTGTTGCGTCATCAAAAAGGAGCCTACTAAATCCTTGAATGGTTGCTCTTTTAAGTGTCTGAGAAGGGAAGGCATGTTTTTCTCTTGTCAACTAGCATTCGATACAGGGCAGAAAGGAGGTGACCTTGCCCTGCCAAGCGCTGTGATGGGCCAAGTATTCCCAACTGCCTGCTAAAGCTTTAGACAAGCTTTGTGAAATGATGTTAGCTACAGCTGTGGTTTAAAAAAAAAGGCTTGTTTACTTCTGCTGTCTTTGGGAAACTGAACTTTAAACAGATACTTACTTTGGTGTAAAATAGGTAACTTTTGGCACACATAGTTAAAAAAAGAACAATAACATAGAACTTAGGTTATTTGCTGTCATGGTGCTTTCCTTTTATAATATGGCAGAAGGTGCACTGATTGCAAAGCATCTCTAGTAAAGCATCAGCAACATATTGTGTATGTAAAAATTCTCACATTGGTCAAAATAACCTGTGTTCAACAATTCAGTATTTTGACTTTATTTTTGTTACTTTCTACATTGAAGACAAACATCATAAATATGAAATAACACATATGGAATTATGTGGTGAACAAAGAAACTGTAAACAAAGCAAAATGCTTTGTTGTAGTTATTTTGGATTCTTCAAAGGAGTGACTTTTCTGTCATCTTCATGAGGTAGTCACATTGAATAGTTTCAAATTAACAAGTGTGTGCTGTAAAAAAATAATTACGGCCAAGAAACACAATGAATGGACCAGTTACAGATGAAATGACCAGTTACAGACACTGAAATGTGTCAAAGTTGAGATTTTTCTTTGATCAGAGATCATTTCTTTTGTGCTACTCTCTATGCTACCATAGCAGGCAGGGACATGCCATCCAAATGAGAATGCATACAGTGGTTACTTTAAATAAAATCTGAAATATAAAACATATTCAGCTTTGTTTACATTTTTTTTTAACATATCCCACATAATTTTGTCTTCAGTTTTGATCTACCATGAAAAAAAAAAAAAAAACATTGTGTAAATGCTGACTACTCTGGCAGACTGACTGTCTGCATGAAAATGATGCATACTATGTGCCACCGCTGCTACCAAAAATACTGATAATTTCAGGGTAAATATATCTGGTGCTGAAATATTCATTGCTGAAAGACTTTCAAGTAGCGATTTCTTCTTTTTGTTTCAGAGGCGTTTTGTAATTTAACTAACCATTCTTCATAGATGAAGAATCCACGATCCACAGCTTGTGTATTTTTTTGTTTACTATTGCGCTATTAACACCCGCTTGGTGCCGCATGCTGTCATGAATAAGGCAATGACCCCTTATATAGAAAACAAGGACAGCGTGCTCTGAATCCGACATGGATCGTGCTGTCTTAAAACAGCTGCCGTCTGGGGACCTGCTCCATTCTGTTTTATCTGGCAGCTTACTTACTGATAATAGGGTCTGATAATGTAATACAGACAAGAGTGCATTGTGCTGGATTTCAGTTGTTCCTGTTGTCATTCAAAGTCCTTGCTTGTACAAGTTATTTCATTGATTGTTTGAAGACAGACTGCTGTCCAGGATTTATGCACATAATACGATATATTAGCGAACATAAAACCTTAAGAGGATTGGGGTGTTTTAAAAAAGTAACAGATACAGGGGAACATTTTAGCAGCACTACAGATGAATGAAGTGTTGTGTTTCTAAGGTTGCAATCCTCAGACGTAGGTATGTGTTTCAAAATCAAAAACTGACAGGTAGCTGTCTGTCTTCTGCTGCTCTTCCGGTACAGTAGTCCTGAGGAATTGGATTTCTCTCCTCAGAGCTATCAGCCTTTGATGTGACACAGTGACCGTGAGAGCCAGTCATCAGGTGTAAGATTGAACACAAACCGATGCTGCAGAGTCTTTCTCTTCTTCTAACGTGGCACCTTGCTCAAGGCATAAATCAAAGCCCACGAGCCTCATTCTAGAGAAGAATTAGCATTATCAGTGTAACTCAAGCTGACAGGGGGAAAAAACAACAACAAAACAGCTAATTAATAGAACGTTGAATGTTATTTTATTTAATAAGATCAAGTGTTAAGTCACGTTTAAGCGTCTGGCTGAAAAAACAGGATAACATTCCCTACTACAAACAAGGTTGACTTCTACTTTTAATTAGACTAAAGGTGTGGAAAGTATTTGATGGAAGAAGGAAGCCATATATATATATATATATATATATATATATAATATTATTATTATAAGCATTAGGTAGGATGAAAAAGTGTGGGATTCTCACTGACTTCAAAGCCAACAGTTCTAACACAGCCATTGAAATTGCGTGGAAGCAGCCCACAGTCAGGTGGTAATCAGGCAGCTTTGTGCTGGCTCTACTGGGTTTGTGGATGATCACGATGGGCCAGTGGGCTGGTGAATAAGGCCTGTGTGGTTGTCTATCCTCTAGCTATTTTATCATTGTAGGAGGACAGCGCTGAGGCAGAGCAGGAGAAATAATCAATGCCACAAGGCGAGAAACAAATAATTTCAGGATGGAGAAACATCTGAATTTCTGAGATTTGTGGGAGGGCCGGTCTGCCAAAGGGCCGTGTGAATAATGGAAAGCAAATCAGTGTCATTCCTGATGTTGGTATTTGAACTTTTCTGTTGTGTAGCCTCAAGCAATAAGCACAAAAGTTTAGTAAGTCACTAGTCAGTGATCACATGGCTTTTGTATGTGCAGTGTCTGATGCATCCTGCACTGCTTTTGGCAACTTTGAGAGAAACACAGAACAAAGGAAGGGAGGCCTCTCTGACAACAGACAAAACGGTGAACAGATCCGAGGCCAAGCCACTGTTGTCTGTGAGAGACACATTTCAGACATGTAGCTTCGAATCTATTGAAGTGTCAATGAAATATAGCCTTAGATAACTGCTTCTGCAATGCCATTCTGGAGGCCTGGGATCCAGAAACCTCAAATACAGTTTAAAAAGCCTGGCAGATTGAAGCAGTTTATCCCAGACTTGTATTGTTTTATGAGGTCACAGTCAGGCCTTGGATTTGGCTTCACATTGATGGGGTCATTGAAGCATTACAGCAGCAAGCAGACAGTTGAGCAGCCCAAGAGATAAAAGTCATGCTAGCTGTATGGCTTTCTTCTAAAACAGTTAACAAACTGTTTAAATGTTCTCTGTGAATCCTACAGCAATGTACAGATGAATCAGGTGCTTCTCAGAACAAGAACAGCAGACTTCAGAGGGAATAATAATGGAGCACACTAATTGATTTGCAGCCTTTCAAGTTATAATCCCTAAATGTCTCTTAAATGTACTACAAGGATTTTAATACTGATACCCATATATTGCCCTGATAAGCTACCTATCTCTATATATTTATATTGCTTGCCACAAGATCAGATTTGATCAGATTCTCTTTGAAATTAACAAAGGCAGGGTAAACACCCCAGGAGTGCTAGAGTCAGTGCAAAATTCAATGCAAAGGTCCCTTGTAGCTGCTTTAAATCAAACCCCACCTGATGCTGTTTATGGTTGGCATCTTTCCCTGCAATTCAGTGTGCTTGCATTTAGTAATTGTCTCTATGATAGTTTTTGTGCGTCGTGGTGGAGACCGCCGTTCCTGTGCTGGACACAGATGGCCTACTAAAGCAGGAGGGATTCAGAACAGAAAACAAGCTTTGCGTCTAATCCAGTGAAATTTTAAAAGGAGCATCTTACTACTGCTGCTTTACATTAAAAGTATTTAACTTGTAAGATGATAGGATTAGCTTTTATTGTGAAAGTACAGCGGGAAGTGATCAAAAATGTATCTATCATCATTTTTTTATGCATTTTTTTCCATCATCACATTATTAGTTAGAGTACTGGAGTGAAAGTAATATAGCATTTCTAACATGATCATAGTCACAAATCCAATGTATCCAATGTAACCCTGTTTCAGGCCTTATATAATTGTCCATTTTACCTCTGAAGGTAGTGTCAAAACGCAAGTTTGCATTAGTTAAATCCACATGAACTGAAGGCCCCCAAACAGACATAAAAATAAGCTTGTTAATACAAAAAACAATACTGTAGCATATTAAAGTTTAATGCTATATCTTATTGTCTGTCCTCATCAAATCCTTCCATCAGGGCTCCTGCTAACGGCATATAAATCAATTCAAAAGATTAGCTTTCATTAAAAACCTTATGAAGACACTAGTCTGTCACCAGCCATCGATCCGTCATCACAAAGAGCCACTGTACTTCAATTCCATATCAGTGGGCTGTACTCAACCACACACATGGCCACAAATGGATGCACAAGACTGTGTGTGCAGATGCAGAGGAAAACACACACACACACACACCAGCATGACTGAATCATTGCACGAGCTTGGTTCATCAGTGAGATAGGAAGGGTAAGAGCAGGATTATATTCAGGTCTGGCTGTGTGGCTCTGAGCTGTGGGAGGCTGACCCTGATAAATCTCCACAGACTGTGAGGCAGCTTGGCCACATTTTGTAGCGACAAGCTCATGGTATGGGGTTCAATTTATATGGGAAAGACTGGGAGTGCAAGACGGGAGCCACGCGGGCGGACCACGCTGCCTTGCTGTCTCAGCAGAGAAGCATCAACAAACAAGTTGGACACCTCTCATGTGACAGAGTCATCTCGACAATACACTGGCAGCTGATGTGTCACGTCGCTGCACTGAAAATCAAAGACAGTGCAACAAATGCAATAAACAAGCTGTGGGTTGGGAGGAGGATGGAGGGGGAGCAGGTTGAAAGGGAATTCAAAAGAACACGACTGTGACTGGACACAGACCGGAGGAGGGCATGTCCTTGCTGAGTTTCTGATCTGAGCTAGATCTGAGCTAGATCACAGAACAAAAAAACAGGAGAGTGTTTCAGCTGGCTTCATTCTTCACGGTGTGACAGTGTAGAAACTACACCACCACCCATTTGAATTATTCTTGTGGCTGACACATGTATGAGAAATCATTTTTATTACAGTTTCTACTGCATGTGATCTCATTTCAGTTTGGGACAGCATGTCTTGCAGCACAGATTATTACTTTACACATCAGACCCTCTCAGTTTTATGTGCTGTTTTTAAATGTGTTTAAATGTCAATATTGCACAGTTTTCAGTTTTTTGAATAATTCGTTTCTGGAACAGTCTGCTGTCTCAGTCTGCTCTTCCTGAGTCTACCGCTGAAGGCACAAATAATTGGGCGTAATGATGTGAGATAGGTGCACAGAACAATGCAGTCCTGAAGAGCATAGTTCAGGGTGGGTATGTTGAGTAGGGTGGTTGTGGGAATCTAGAAATTAGCGGTGAGCCCTCCCGAGACATCATGTGTCTAAATTAATGAAACATCCGTGATAGGAGGCGCATACTTCAATACCCGAGTGACATGCATGCTCCCACCCAATGTAATAACCAAGCCAGGTCTTTAAATAGATCGTCACCTAAAGGGGCACGTGGTTTGGCTATATGAAGATGCTATTTAGTGAAAAGAAAATGGTAACATGTGTCACTTAAAGCCTCTGCCTTGAGCTGTGGTCTAAGAAAAGAAATATGTATTCATACATTGGATGTGATCAGAAAGTCAATACAGAGCAAACAATATTTTTAAAACTGAATTCAGGGACCTTGAAGCCTTGGTCAGAAGGTCTCAGCACAAATAGCCCTCTGAGGGTGTGGTTAAGACAGCCAATATTTGGCTTCCTCATCAGCCTCACCCTAACCCTCTTAAGATTACTCTCAGCATATCTAAATCAATACAGTCAATGAAAAAAGTGCTCTGACCACTGTATTGTCAGATTCAAGGAACATCTTGATCACTGTCTTTCTTCTCAAAAATGAAACCCTACAAAGCATTTTGTCTCATGCTGCTCTGGTTTGATACAAGTGACTGATTTACTTCATATAATGAGCCCTTGGACCGCAAGGTTCCTATCAGCAATATTCATTTTCATGGTTTACTTTCATGTAGCTACTCATAAACAGATTCATTACATGTCTTGTGCAACCACCTCAAAATAGAAAACAATTCACAAAAATGTCCTCCTCCAGCAAGCCAAATTCCTCTAGGGGAAAAACAATAGCCTTGATATCTTCAAACAAATGCAAGTATGCAAGCTCTGCTGAAATGTTTTCTGCCATGCTGCACTGTGCATAGGGATGTACTTTGCATATCTATTATGCGCTTTCTCTGTGAACAAGCAACCTTGTGGAACTCATCCGAAATCTGCTTTATATTTCTTTTGAAATCAATTTTCAGCTCATTGCTGTTTTCAAGTTGGCGAGCGACAGCCGCCTACAGGCACCCGGATCATAGGACTCTTGTGTGAGGAAGAGCCTCACTAATGCTTGCATTACGTTAACTCTTGGCGGAAGCAATGAGGGGCTACTGTACGCACTCATAGCCAACTTAGTTCTGCATTACTTTTAAGTGACGCCTGTGTGGCTGTGGGACATTTTCAAACAACAAGTTCATCCGCTAGTTTAATTAGGTGTCAAACTCCCAAGCACAAGCCTTTAAATGCTTGTGAAGCACAAGTATTGGCATGTTTAGTTCAAAGCAATAGTAGGAATAGAAATTGCTCTTACCTGTGAGGTATCAGCATAAACAGATGATAGATGGCCGTGCAGAAACAGACAAAGAGGGGGAAGAGGGACAAGAAGGGAAACACATTGTTAGTCACAAATATATTACACCATGCCTCTTTGTTAAATTACTCAACGTGTAATAAATGTAACTAGTTGGTAAATCAAAAAGACACTTATGGTTTGTGGTGACAATAAATATTTACTTTATTTTCACAATTTCTAAAGGAGAGTGTGGTAAGAGTTGTACAGTGCGACGTTTTTTTCTTTACCAGTTGCATATGTTGAGAGATTGCCGAATATTTTAATTATAGATACACATAATGTTTTGCTTTGACTTGATTGTGCACATTTGTGCTATGTTACTGCTGTGTTTCAAATACTGCATCATTATATGCAACACCACAGTCCTCAGTCTACAACTGTGTGTTGTTTGTGCATGGATTTGTATGCTTCTCTCTATCTCTGTGTGTGCAAATGCACGTACACACAAGTTGAGAAAGACAGGTTTCAGAGGAACAAGAAAAATGCATTAAAACACACTGCACAGGGCATGCAGGATGCACAGTGCTCCGTGTCAGGCATCTGGATGCAGCAGAATGTGAGGAGCAACTTAACCTCGCTCACAATGAAATAGAGAAATCTCTGAGCCCCGTTCAAGACAATCTCAAAATATCCCTGCAGTTTTTTGCTCTTCCCTAAAAGCAATTTCTCACTCCCCTACTTGCTAATTAATGCAAGACCTGTGCCCTGTGGTCTTCTATCGGCCTGTGTCTTTTTGCTCTCGCCCACAGCCATCAGCCCCAGGGCCTTAGTGAGAGCTGCCCTTGGCCCTTGGCCTCCAGCTTCCTCCAGCTTGGCTTCGAGGCCTTGCCCAAGGCAACATAGACCATAATCAATGTGGGAACAGTGAGGGGGCGCTGGGATTATCAGATGTGAGGTGAGAAAAAATTCAAATGGTTGAGATGTCAGTTAAATTTGTCTGATTGCTCATTCTAGTCCATGCAAAAATAAAAAAGTGTTATTATCTGAATATAATCAATTCAATAAGAAAGAAATGTGGGGAAAAAAATCTAGAATAGAAAATCTAGGCCATTGTTTTAGCACAGCTTTCATGTCATTATCCTATTTAGTCTTGACAGCCCGTGTTGCTGTTTCATAATAAATTGCTGGTGATTTAATTAATTATACAGTAGTATTAAATAAAACATTAGGGAAATTATATTTTATTGAATTAAGTGTTCACCTTGGTAATTAATCTACGTTTAATATGGCCTGGCCTGTTTAAATTATGAAAATCACTGGTGGTGGCTGCACTATAAACCTCTCACGCATACATACCCTTCCCAGAAATATTATGCAGATGACAGTGTTTCTATAATTAACTTCTATTACGATCCTTGAAATAGAACTATCAACTTAAAGTTTTTGGCACGGGTATGCTCTCAGCTATAAGAAGCAAAGCTGAAGGGGAAAAACTATATTAAGAACGTTTTGAGGCAAGAACATTGTCTAATGCTATTAAAGTAACACTGTGCGTTGTTGCTCATTAGAGTTGCCTTTAATAACCTGATGTATGTGTTCATGTGCTAGTCTGATGTCATATGTCAAATTAAAGAATCCTACAGAAAATACAAACTAAATTTGTCTGAAGTTTCCCAACAACAACAACATCCTCAAAATAAGGCACAGCGTCTCTTATTCCTTTAAGACAGTCCTTGATGCTGTGTTTCAGGAAGTTGACTGACTGTGTTTTCACACTGTTAATACTTTGTCCTATACATTTCATGTGATAGATATTAACACTGCAGTAATGGATGTCCTGTCTTATATAAACAGATCAATGCTGGCTCAAATACTATGTGCAAATACTCAGTCATGTTTGCTTTGACCTGCTGGGAGCTGTGCACGAGGGACTGACAATTCAGATGGCGTCAGACAAGCTGTCGATCACAGAGGAGTGAACTAAATTGAAATGCAAACCTGAATGGCAGAATAGTACGCGGTGATGTCACTGTGAGGCATTTTGAATGAAGGTCCATCAAATTGCAAATGTTATGCTACGCAGCAAATTTCAACCTGTAGACAAGGATGGAAATTGCCATAATAGCCTGTAGTGATGTATCCAGGTTTAATAGAAGGATCATGCTCTATAATTATTTAAATGCAAAAAACCCACATGCTTGAGGTTTTTTCTATAATTCATTTCGACTACAAGACATTTAACAAGGTAGATGTATTAAGGCCAAAGTTCCCATTCATCCCCCAGCTCTCTAATATCATTGCCTTTTTGCAAAAATATTGACACGCTATACTTTTTTTGGTGAGGTTCGTGTCATCGTGCTGCTTCCAGTGTTCGAAATAGCTGTAATTCAGTCAAGGAGCTGAAGTGCCTGTTTGTAACACGAAACCTTTGCTCAGAGGTGCAGGAGTAAATTTGACAGTGGAGAAATCTGTGGAGAAGTCTGTGGATTATATATATATATATATATATATATATATATATATATATATATATATATATATTATAACTTCCAAATGACTTTTATTACATTAAAACAATTAGAAAAAGAAGTGCAAATAGAGAAAAAACACATTCATTATTAGTTGACTCAGTTTCTGCCTATTACTGACCCATCTATGCTTCACAGAAAACTTCCCATCATTTATATTGAGGACGTGCACTAATTCTAACAATTACAACTAACTCATTTCAACTAATTCTGATATTTCTCAGAGGCACTGAAGACAACGCAGTGTTCATTAATTAGTGCCACTTGCAGTTTATGCTCATCACAATTAGTCTGCCACTCTCAACATAGTGTGCAAAAGGTAAAATTGGCTGAGGGGAGGAAGTGGATTCATGTAATGAACTTTAAGATGTTATGAACTTGTGGACCCACCAGACTCACACACATTCACGCACACACACACACCTGGCTAATCCACAGCTGGACTGTCTTTGTTTTGTTGTATCAGTGCCCCGTTTTTAAAAGCCAGGGAACAGGGAAACAACAGGGACAAACAGGAAAAAGGCTTGTTGCATCAAAGCTGTAACCTGATGTGTAACATTTGTGTTAGTCTGGCCCATTAGATGTCTTCTCAGGTTAAACGTGCCTTTTTCAAATCTCACATTTTGACTCGTCATAGCAAGAAAAAGCAAAGGTGTAACTGACAATATTAACAACGGCTCTATTCCATCTGAAAGTCTCAGTAAGACATGGCAGTGTGCATAATGCCATGGTCCTGAAACCTGCACACCAAAATGCAATCTGACACTGATATCCAATCACTGATACTATTAATTACTCATATGTTCTACCTGCTACAACATGTCAGGCTAGTTCATAGGGGAATTATGGAAGGTCACTAAACTCCATGTGGTAAAAAAATAATATTCATGTCATTTTGTTTATGATTACACTTGACTGAATCATTTTTATAAACCCGTTGGCTTCTTTCCTCCCCTTCACATATCCATTGTGCTTGACAAGTACTTTCATAATTACTCATGTACTGTACTTAAATGCACTTAAAGTCAGGGCTTATTTTACTTATACTCCATTAGAGTTAGGGAGCTATTGTAGGTCACTAAATATTTATTATATATATATATATATATATATAATATGTATTTGACAGCTATACCCTTAAACCAAGACTGCACATACCAAACATATGATACAAAAAATATATAATGTACTATCAACAAACTATTCAACAATCTAAAAGACATGGATGCATTGATCTGAGCTCTCACTGTAAGAGATAAAACAATACAATATGACTGCGGGAGGCTGAGGCCAATCTCAGCTGGCATTGGGTGAGAGGTGGGGTAACCATCGATAAACCCTGGATTCATCACAGGACTGACACACTGAGACAGACAAGCATTCATGCTCACATTCACACCTATGGGCAATTTAAAGTCACCTATTAACCTGTTAATGTCATACACAAGGAGAACATGCAAAATCATTGATTTGCAAATCAATGATCTGTTTTGGACACACTAAAATTATGAATGCAGAGTATTTCTATCATGTGATATTACTCAGTACTTCATCCACCACTGACTGAGCTCTATTATTGTATGTTTTTTTAACTAGGATGTTAATTTTGTTAATCAAACACAGTCTGCTGAAGCTAATAACTTAAAGCATCTGTGTGGGAAGCCAGGAGTGTGCTTCTTAAAAGGTTTAGTTTTGGCAAAGTGGTAAAAATATACTTTTACTTCTTTATTATTTCCCCCATTATTATTTTTATTATTAGCTTTTGGTAATACTGTCTCCAGTACACATAGGCGCTTTTGCCAGCAAATCATAACTTTTATATAGGATTCCATTTTTACCACTGTACTATTTCTTTGCAAGTAAGCCTGGCAATTCAACTGGGAAGGGCAGAAGTGCAGCTCATTATGTGAATGTTCCCAGCCTCCAGATCAGTCAGCAAAAATAATTAGGTGTTATATTACTGAGTGTCATATCTTGTGGGAGACTGAAGCCTTCCAATTGGGATCGATTGCACTCACTTTATATGGGGAAAAGTAATAAACATAATTATGCTTTTTGCCGCTTTTTGAATCAAAGCCACACAGTGTGACTGAATGGGTTGTGTCTATGCGCTCAAGCAGAACGCCTTGCCAATTACCACAAATCATAGTCAGCTGGTTTTTCTACCTCCTTTAATAGGACTCAAAACTTCCCTCCCTGCCTCTGTTTAGCATCACTGAGCACGGCCCATTCAACACTTCCATCTAATGTCATGCTCATTAAAATATAAATTGGTTTATGATTACAACCTGCAACTTTGCAACCGGACCAACTGATAATGATTTGACCAGCGGCAGAGGAGATTAAGGACAGCATATTTAGTTATCAACATGTACTATCATCGCTACAGCTGATACAACTATAATACTGTAATATATAATAGTAATACCTCGGGTTTTTTTTTTTAGATTCATTGTTGGACACATCCTGTCCACTAATGCAAATTAATACAAAAATCCAACTGTCCATCTCTCTTAATTTCTTGAATTAGACTGTTTAGTATAAACTCGCTGTAGAAACACCAGGGTCATGCATATATTCAGCTAACTTAGTAGCAGTGCTGTCAATCTCTGTTTATTCTCATTACCATTAAAAAGAAATGAATCCCGAGTGTTTTTCATGCTGGTGTCATTGCAGGCGAGACAGGCTTGATGTTTGAAGTCGGTGTCTACACATAGATGCAGTTTAATGCAGTTTGTTGTGTGATAAAATATACGTATAACTCATTTGAATTGTCTCATGTTGCTGTTGCACTGAATTTTTTCATGCTGTTAAAATTTCAAAGCAATCCTCTTTTGAACTGAAATAAATTCTGTTTGCCGAGCAGCAGTGTGAGGAGACAGTAATTTAATGTTATGTTGACAAAAAAAAAATTGAAAGAAGAGGTTTTTCTTGGGAATTCATGAGTTTGTTTTCTCTAGTGAAGCTCCGTCTTTGCTATAGAGCCCATAAAGTTGCCACAAAGGTACATATAAAACAAAGGATTAGCTGTCACTTTCATTCCAACAAATTTCAGTGCGATGTGACAGAATGCTAAAGGAAATATATTCCTATCAACAATGACAACAGGGCGTTAAGTAGCCACAACAAATCCAGTTTTCCGGGAGTGATTCACTGTTCTTAAGAATGATTGGGAAGCTATTTTTCAATGCCACGCTCTCTGCTCCGGTGTCAAACACATGGCAACACAGACAGCTGGGCCATCAGACCTCCTCCTACTCCCATATAGCAGCCAACATGTGACGCAGACATGTTGATCCCTGTCACAGACAGAGGATCCAGTTATATTGAAGCCTGATTGATTTCAGTATCCTGCCACACATACAGGTTGACATTTATATTGAATTAAAAAGTAGGACTTTAATTAATTCACATCCCCGCTCAGCTTAATAATACTCTCTTCCATCTGCAACACATTGAATTTAA
The DNA here is from genome assembly GCA_014281875.1 of Nibea albiflora. Taxonomy (NCBI): domain Eukaryota; kingdom Metazoa; phylum Chordata; class Actinopteri; family Sciaenidae; genus Nibea; species Nibea albiflora. Next base: position 13,262,228 of record CM024795.1, on the reverse strand, counting down.
TCGAGCATGACTCATTGGAAATGTGAAATGGATGTTTAGTTCAGATAAGCATTCTTATAGAAGACAATAAATCTGCCTAATGGACTTTAATACAACTGCCAGGCTTCTTATGTCTTATTTTTGCCACCGTGCTATGCAAGGAAGTGGTTATAGGTGCCTGCAACACACAGGGCTTGGCAATAATGAATAATGAAATAGGTTCATAATCATAAAGATGCTAATTATATTAACCATAATTCATTACAATTTCTGGGATACACATCAAAGTAATCAGATTACAAATACTTTGAATAGCTTATTTATTATTCATAGTTTAAAAATGATCAATTAATCCATGCATGTTAAATGTTCTGATCTTCTAAAAGGCTATTGTTTTAAACAGTGACTATTATCCATCTCCACCTGGAATGAATGCGTCCTATTTGATAGCAGCAGCTAAAGAGTAACAGAAGAGGGGGAATGACATCAGCAAAGCCCCACAGGTTATAAACTGAACTCAAGCCATTGCCTTATGCGGCATACAGTCTACCAGGTGAGCTATTTTGTCACTGAAAGTTAAGTCACATTTTTGTTATTTTAAAATTTTCATGTCTTCTAAGCATTTTGAAACTAACATTAGCAGTGATCCTTGAACTTATTCCTTCCAACAGCAACATGAAAGGTAGGCCATTTAAAAGTAACAATTATGTTGCAACCACAGCTATTAAAGTTATTATTTTTTTCTTCTTTTGTTTTTTGTAGATGAAAGAGCTGTTTAGTTGCTACTACTTCTGTGACTCTCACTGAACTGAATATTGACTTAGCTTACTTGTCAGGAAATCTTTTACGTCCTAGAACTGGTAACGTTAAATAAAATTATGGACTGAGAATTAGCGTTCCCTTAAAGCAAGGTGCAACGGGTCAAGCGGCTAATTTGTCCATTGATCTGCCTTCAACATGATCATTTGGTTTTCATTCACTGACAAAAAATGTAATACACAGCATCTTAATTCTTATTGTCAAACGTTGCTTTCAAATTTGACGTCATCACCTTTTAGTCTTGTTTTTTTTTTTGTTTTTTCATTTCAAGCTCATACGATTTGTCATAGTTTTTGTTTCCCAAATTAACTCTTATTAGCAGTGCTGATAAGCAGAGGACTGTCTGAGTAAAAGTATGCTCTGTATTGTAGGTTTTGTCTGGATAAATAAGAAAGAAGAAAAAATAAGAAAAGGCTGCACTGATAAATAAATAAATAAAAGCGAGCAAGCCACGGTCTTGAGCCTTCTGATGATAAACACTGGCCCTTTGCATGTTCAAGGTTGGCACTAAATTCAAAAAGATGGCCCACAATTCCTCTGTAGCAGCAGAAGTGACACTGAGAGAAACCTTGAGAATGTTGTCTCCTCAGGCATTGAATCAAGTCTTTGTTGAGACCACGGCACCTTAGTTACACCTCAATTAAACCACTACTCTATCTACAGTACACTGTCCCAACTGTGCTGTATGTCTATTGTTGTCTGTTGTTGTGACAGCACACCTATTCAGATGATCAGCATTTATTGGATGCATTATGCATAATACAGGTGATGTAGATTTATGCGCATTTCCTGGAGGAGTTAATCCTCAACATTGCTCATAAAGCATATTATGCCGTTTTCTCTCAGGAGATACTTACGGACAATGCATGTATCTTCCAAATAATAAAGTATCATGGAAGAAGTGTTGACAGCATTTACAGTTGGCAAAATCAACAAGACAAATAAGAGTGACTACAAGAGAAAGAAAAAAGAAAAAACGTTGCCACCTTTGCAAGCAGTAGTCACATAATCTGCCTTGTGCTTCGTCCAGCATGGCACTTGAGTTGGCAGTAATACAAAAGATTTTATCAAATACGTGGAATTTATGTGCGGCAAAAGACCGGCTTGGATTTTCCTCCATTATGGATATTATTAAATGTACAGTAATTTTTCTCAGTGACACTGATGCTTAGGCATGATGGCAGGCCATTCCAGTGAATCAGTTCAACACATACAGACTCAGATCTGTACCGGCTGTTATAATGCGCTCAACATCCTTTTTTTTTTTCCTGCACAGCATATGGTACAGATGCTTCTGTAGTAGACGTGTAGTAAGTGGCCAGAGGTGCAATAAGGTCCAGCAGACCGTGAAAAAGTTTGCCTGAATTAAATGGGCTGCACCAAACAAGCAATGCTGAACTATGAAGGAGAGCTTCAATAACCCGCCACGTAGAAATGACCACAGTAGACAAACAAGACAACGTTTCATGGCCATGTGGTGGAATTAATGATATTGCTTGTGTTTTCTTCTTCTTTTTTTTTATTTTTATTTGAAATCCCCGTCATAAAATAAACACGGCTTCTAGCTGTGCCTCATAAACCTCCCCCACAGTGACGGCAGACCTTTTGACAGAAATGCCCAATCAAAGCAGCAATGGGTCAATGTGGAGATGTTCCAGGAGTGTGAGTTATAGCTGGGTTCAGAGTGTTATTTTAATGGGGCTCCAAGCAGTGGCTGTAAAACCTTTGGCAGCTTGTTGGCTCTGCAGGCACCATTCATGTGTATCTCTTAGTTGACACAAGCCTTATATAAGCTCTGTGGCATGGGGGCTATCTGTGTAACATAGTGTCCCAACTCAGGGGACTTTTTAATACTGAAGTTGGATAATGACTTCAAGGTCTGCTTCTAGTTGCAGTGACAGAAACAGACTGGCAGATCACTTTTCCATGCCAGCATTAAAGTAATGGTGCAAGATCATAGTTTATATATGTTTTGATCTCTAAATATGAGGCCACTTGATTTAACAAATGTGACATGATCTTCAAAAAAGTGTCTCAAGGGCAGCAGGAAAGAGTCGCATGCTGTAACAAAATTGTTGCAGTAGAGTTTTTTTTTTTTTTTTCTGTGAAGCAAAAGGCACATCATTTGGAGTTTGATAAATCAACTCCCTTTCCCAGAGCTCCTCACACACCCACAACATGCTGCTATGAATTATACTTGACATTTCCCCACATAATTTCTCCCCAGATGGCACCCTGCCCAACATTTTGGAAGTCACCAAAAAAAAAAAAAAAACGGACATTTTTTTTTTTTTACTCTTGAGTAGAATTGAAAAAGAGTGAGTAGTAATATACAAGTGGAGTTTGTATAATTAGTTTTCCCTAACCCCCGAAACAACAGGCTATTATCCTCCCGGCAGTTTGCACCCATGCTGCCTCCTCTCAATTTACAACGTAATCACTGGCTACTGCTCAAAACCTCTGCTCAGAAAAAGCTCTCAGTATTCATGGACAGTCTACCAAACATCTTCATCATGAGATAATGTCCTTCATGTTTATTCCGCCCAGTGCTAAACCCCGTTTGATAATAAATTTATCACCATCATGTTCTTGCACTGCTTCTTTCAGAGGCCTCATTTCATCACAGTGAAAGTGAATTGGTTTGCAAGTTAACAGAAAACCAAATAGCCTGTAATATATAGTAGTATGCACATGCTTTTAAGCACACATAAATAACTAACATCTAATTGGAAAAAACAGACATAACACATATGCTTAAATGTGCAGACACACATGGTTCACAGACAAACGTCTCCAACTGAATACACAAAACATCCAGAGAACAATGCCTTCATCTTCTCATCCACAGATACAATCTTTCAGTCCTGTGAGCTTGTTCGTCACATGAATGTCATGAAATCACCGCTCATGTTCATAAAAGACTTTCTCACAATGCAGTGGGGCTTTAATTACTGTGTACTAAGAATCTTTCATCAGACATCGCTGAATTATAGAACGCACAAGCACAGGGAGTGTAGAATTGTGTCAATCTACTCAATGGCTGTTACAGTAATAGACTGGTAAATGAGAGAGGGGGTTACTCCTGATTCATTTGACATGCAAATCAAATAAGAAGTAATAGCTGTCGACGATGAATTCACAAGGGACCACCATCTGCAATTCTATGATGGTAATAGAACCAATATGTGAACGTACACTGCTATTAGTCTGTAGGCATGAAACTGTAATCTGATGAGATCCCCCCACATTTGTATCTTCACTGAGCAAAAATATATCAGATTAATTCATACTGATCATGTACGGGGTGGCATACCTTCATGGTGGTGTAAAATAAAATATCTCTCATGGTTTAGCACTAACACACACTGAAATACACAATTAATGAAAATATCAAATGGCGAGAATTGTATGTGCGCATGTTCTTTGTGCTCTAATCTAGGAAACGTTTATGTCTGTAATATCCTCTTAGTCTCACCAGACTCATTTCAAAGCATAAAATCACGTTAACTTGTCTAAGGAAATCTTACACTATAACAACTGAACTATAAGACAAAATCAATCACAGTTTATGTGTTATCAAGTCCTGTCTTTTCTATCTTTGGCGTTGAAAAAGATCACATTTAATTTAGGTCTGTGACTCGAGTGTGTCACTTTATTTTACATTTGTTCCTGACATTTATTTCCAGTCACCAAATATCAAAGTTTTCACACACAACAAAAGAAAATCAAACAAATAGCACTGTGAAACCGCATGGTGCAGAACAGTGGCAAGCAAAAAGCAGCTTACAAAGCACAGTCTATTTTGAAGTTATTCAATGTTTGCATCATGCATAAAACATGCATCAATATTTCAACAGCTGACAAACTACATTGTCCTGGCCGCACTTCCATCATCTGTGTCCATTTGTGTAAACCAACATTTAGATCCAGGAACGTGACCACGGCTAGAGGCTACTTCTTTGTTGGTTTTGAAGCCCGAGTCTGCTTATTACTAAATGTCTAACATTTAAATATCCTGCATACTGTGAACTTGTGCACACTACCTCATGAATACTTGCACAAAACTGCACAAATTCATTGTTTGCCAAAGCCTACATTTCAATAAACCTGTTTCTGATTCTGTTGTCTTTGCAAGGTCAGTCGATGCTGCACAGGTGCAAGTGCACATGTGAATATAAGAGAGTCCCTGTAACCATAGAAACTCTCTTGCTGTTGACAGACAGGAAGAGGAAACATTTAGAGGAGAGAGGGTGATGGGCCGATGTTTGCACAGTATATTAGGAATTAATGATTCATGGACAAATAAATCACACATTTTTTATTTATAAAGCATGTGTTTATTACACGGTGGGGCACATCAGGATGCAGGACAAACGAAGCAAATAGCAGACTTATTCAATACAAATTGTGACCTTTGGTCACCGTATAGGTTTTTAAATGTTGGAGGACATTTGCTTGACAACCTGAGGCACCGAGACATGACCTATACATTAAATGCAACAATCTTTCTTATGTACTGTATAGATGTACACATATGGATAGTTAATGTTATTTATTACTTAATGTTCCTGTTCCATCATGCATACCAGCTTATACAGTAGTTAAAGCATATGTACTAGAAATGGTCCAAGATTTTCCAACACTTTTGGGCCAGCAATTCCACTCTGCCTCTCTATAACACTATCTTCTCCTTGGGCTTGTTGCACCATGGAGTGCTACTCTGTTCATTCTCTATAAAAGGCCTCACTGGGGAGGTTTCACTCAGACGACATCATACACCTGCCAAGATAAAGTTAGAGACACAAGGATAAAAGGCACAAGCTATTTAGAGTCACCGAAGCCCTGTTTCACCAGATAACGTGATGTTACTTGTAGCAACGGTGGATGATACACTGCAAGGACACTTCGGTGTCTTATTTATGCAAAGCAGATATGCCCAGGTTCTTCAGCTTTCAGGTCATATAGTGAAGAGAATGGAGCAGCATAGACAGAAACATGACAGTTGAAGTTAGTATAAAATGAATAATCACAGTGCTCCCCATAAGGTATAATTCTGCAGATCCAAAGCTCTAAATCATTTGTGCAGTTAAGTGATTGAGTAGATTATTTATATTCTAAATCAATTCAATATTTTAGTCTAATTAGAATTGATATTTGAATGAGTAAATTATAAACTGCCACAATTCAGGAGTGCATGTTTTCCAATTTGTGAAAATGCATTTTAAAAGCTTACCTACTGAGAATCTCTTTTACTGTGATAATTAAAAGATGAATGCACACAGCCAATATTGCATGGGCTTTATCATAAATCAACAGTGATAAAGTCTCATAGAGCCCAAAAAATAATCAGCAGATTGGCAAATAAATGTAGAGAGATCAATGTATTCAAAGCAGCTTTGTATGAAGTCGCCCTAGGGTTACTGCATATGTAACCAGCTGTGAATCCCCAGGCTCATATTTGCTAATCGGGAAAGAAAAATAAGTTTGTCTTGTTAGTTGTGGATGATTTGATTAATGGCCACCCTTCCCGGTGTGCCTCTCCCATGATGCATGTCAACCTGGAGGGGATGCTTGCTTGTCTCATAACGTGTTACTTGAAAATTGTAGGTGTGTGCTCAACTGATATTTGCATTAGCATACTAACAAGCACCATTACTGTGTGTATACTATATCTCCTCTGCTTGTGGACAGCTACAAATAGGGAGACAGGACATACCTTTTGAGGAATCCTGGAGATGAGGGTAATGAATTGCGTTCTGCGTATGGCACATTGATAAACTTACTTCATGCCATTAATCAGCAGCACGGGGGAAATGGGAGAGTCTTGGGAACGTGCTGTGATTGACAGGCTAATTTAGTGAGAGGAACAGCTTTTCCTGCAGCGAACATGGCTCCGCTTACATTGGTTGATTAAAGGTGGCCACTGTGCGGGGGGAAACTTTGCCACGGATTTGTGCAGTAGGATAAGTTTTGGTAGGATTACTGTTTTGTTGTAGGATCAGGTCTGCGTGGTAGAGCAAGCGAGTCAAAGGGGGTACAAGGGCTACTGCGCAGTTGAAAGATGTCCAGTGGCTGGTGCAGACTGGCTGGCTAGCTACAAGCATGTCAACACTGGAATTATTTGGATAGGAAGGGATTATTGCTCGTCTGATTGCCCACATAAAATCTGATCGTGCGGTGTGATTATCTTACTCTGAGTCTCATTCTGCTCTTACAGCCGCAGAGCTGAGATGGTATTAGACATCAGCTGTGCCCTTAGTCTGAAAATATCTTATATGCATTGCCTCCCCTTTGAATTTCTTCCGAGGGCAATTCTTCTTTTCTATTAGCATCTCATTTGGCCTTACACATTGAATTTTCTCACTTTACATTTGTGCGCCAAATAGCGCTTCTGCTTGAATAGCAGAATAATCCAATCAGCGGGGAGCGCCTCAGACCCAAGACATCTGACCTCTACTGAGGATGGGATTTTGTCAAAGACCCTCTTATTTCAGATAATAATTCTCTTGCTTTGTTTGTAGACCCTCATGCCTGCTTTGTGCTACAAGCCAATTTGTTTTTTAAGTAGCAATGTGTAAGACATTGGGAAAATTTCATGGAATATTCATTGAAAGAGAAGCCTTTGATAATATTTAAGAAACATCCAGTGGAGGGTGGAGTGGAGTGAATGCTTATACATTGTTTGTTTGCATCTGCATGTGGTTGCCATTTGGTTGACTACTTTCTCATTAACAGTAGGTTTAACCAATCTAAGGGATAAAATAAAAAAGGTGACCATCACCTCTTATTCTGTATCTGTATGGATTTTCAGTACTTTACACTTACTACTTTGTGTAAATTTGATATCTTTTAGTGACACATATTTATCCTGCATTAATGTTATTGTTTAAATGATGTTTGTGCCCCTCTTTTTTATGGCCTTTAATAATCGTTATAATAACGAATTGATCATTAACATGGCCAGTGATATATGAATAAAACTGCTTTACATTTTTACACTGCACGTTCATCTCCCACTACAAATAGTTTATTTGTTATTGACTGGATGCCAGTCATACTGTGGGTTTAACCATTTTTAAGGTATTCCAACGCAAACCCTGAGGTGTGTATGAACCATGGAAAAATGACTTCAGCTGCATTAAAACACACTGTTCTTTATCTATGTTTTTTTATGTCCTGCAAATTCAGCTCCCCACAGTTCATTTACCATATTATCATAATGAGTCCTTTGCTCAGTCCAAAGAGTCCAAGAATAAAGTTCAGTGCTCAGCAGAAAAATATCCTCTATGGAATCCTGTTAGCCCATACAAACAAAACTTGCAATCAAAAGTATAAGGAAGTGGAGGAATGCAGTATGTATGCAAACAGAAATCTGGCAGGAGGAGCCTGGGATGATCAGGTACCTAAATTAAGCAAATAGAGCCCAAAGGAACAGCAGTAGGACGATCAAATGACAGCAACAAGGTCAGTTGCTAAGAGTCCAGAGTTAAGAGTAATACTGCTGTTGGAGATAGCACTATCTGTATTACATCATGTGACAACTTGAGACTCTAAGATGTAATCTCAGGGAACCCTCTGCCTTGGCAAGTAGTTTGCCTCCCCTGACAGTCTATCCAACAGCTGTCCAGTTTTGTTTGCCTTGCTGCTGTCTTCCACGGTCTTCTGCTGTGAGACCAATCGCCAAGTCAGTTGACACGGGAAGAGTGTGGCACACCCTGCTCTCATAGGGACTTGGCGCCTGCTACCAAGTCGTGAGCCTTTCCTTTTCCCACAAAGGAACATGCGTACAGTACTGCACCAAAGACGTTCATGAAATGAATGCAATCAAACATAACACTTGGATGTTGGAGCAGTATGAAGTCATAAAGTACTGTAAACTCAATAAAACAATGATAAAGGACCTTTCTGTGGGTACAATGTAGTATTGAGTTTGTCTGTGGGAGCAACAGAACTACAGGCAGCTACCTGGCTCTGGATAAACTGGTAGTATGGGTTACACTCTTGAGTAGCTATAAGTAGTTACTTCTACATTGGCCTCAGGAGGTACTTCAAAGCAGGAACTGAGTGTTTGCAAACCTTCAACATGGAACCATTGAGTTTCTGCAGCTGTAGAGCTGCGGCTTTGATTGTTAAATTACATTATGCTTGTGAAACATTATTAAGGGGAATGTTTATCAGCCATAACAAGCAGTCTTGCAGGCTCTTCTGCTGTAAACTGACGTCTGCTGTTGTTAAGTCACATTATGCTTATGGAAAATTATGCAGTGAGTAGTCCAAGTAATGGTAGAATATTAATAAGGTGTAATTTTTGACTGCTGGTGAGGACACTGGAACGCACAGCCGAAAAGGCTAATTAGAAGAACATGATGAGTTACAGTTTGATGGGTTTTCAGCCTCCACAACGCTCACGGTATAAATCGTCTCAGCCGTCGTCTCCAGATGCATGCGCATCTTTGGCTTTGAATCTACTTGTCATGCCGACTGCCATCACACATCATGTCCCATCTGTTACGTACTGCATGTGAGGCTAACCTATGTTGGGTCTGTCCTATAGCTGACCTGTATGTGCGTCAGAAACAATAGTTTCCTATCTGACAAATGAAAACAATTGTGGTAACGAACTACGACTGAGGGGAAAGATAGACAGGGAGAGAAAGAGAGAGAGAGAGAGAGAGAGAGAGAGAGAGAGAGAGAGAGAGAGAGAGAGAGAGAGAGAGAGAGAGAGAGAGAGAGAGAGAGAGAGAGAGAGAGAGAGAGAGAGAGAGAGAGAGAGAGAGAGAGAGTGATATTCATAGTGCACAACATCACTCACTAGCAGGTGGAGAACCTCTGCCATAGTAACATAATCCGCATCCAAGGCCTTCAGATTTAGTAAAATGACACGAAGCCTGAATCTTTCATTAAATGAAGGCTTATTTCATTATTTAGAAGGTGTTATTTTCTGCCTCAATTCACAGGCTAAACGCCAACTGGCAACTCCAAGGCCTATTTAAATGAGTCAGATTCTGGTCCCATCTGCCCTGCTGGTTCCTTCACTCTTCCCTGCAAGTGGGTGGGCAAACTGGATAATGCAGTCAGCCTGCGAGATGCAGACTGGCTTCTGCTGTGTCATCTGTCTTCCCACTAAGCATCCCACTCACTTGTGCCAAAGCTCATGGTCTCAGCAACATGCAGACCCTACAGCCACAGGTAGGATATTTTTTGCCTGGAGTATTTCAACTGCTATATTGCTCACAATGTTATCAGGAAATTGTATTTTATATGCTTCTCACAGAGATGCACCGTATATTTGAACAGCTGCACCGCTGGAGCAGTCAGGAGAAGTGGCCTTTGGAGTAGGTACCAGATCACTACCTTGTTGAGAAACATTTCAATAGGACCATAAGCCTTGGCGTTGGTAGTATTGGTCCTGTGATGACTCAATTATAGGATGGAGGTCTGGCACCACATGGTTAAAAATGCACATCTATATTCAATTCAAGCCCATATAGTCCACTATATCGAGCAAGGCCAGTGACAAGGTCTCATCAAAGGGTTTATGATGTTCAAAGTAGGAGATTATGTAAATAGAATAACTGTTTTACTTACAGAGGAGAGCGCCACAATCACTGATAACATTCATAGACTCTCATCACCCAGCTGCATGACATGTAATCTGCTTAGTGGCCCTCATAATTGTGTGTGTGTGTGTGTGCGTGTGCGTGTGTATATATTGTGCAGTATATACAGCACACTATACACTATTATGATATTATAGTTTCTTTGTTCACATGCTCTGGTAAAGGTTTGTTCTCTCAAGTCACTGCATTAACTTTTCAGCGTGATTCAGAATCTGAATGAGGATTCTCAAGAAAAAAATAAAAAAAGCCTTGCAGACATCACATTCCTGTCCTCTGCCAGTGACATGAGAAGCATTCATAATCATGTCATGTACCTCTGGATTTGGTGTGCCTTGGGAATGAATGGTTGCAGTTTCATAGATTGCCAAATAGAGAGCATCATTACACACAGCTCTGACTGCTGAGAAATCATTTGAATAATATAGTTGGTTACATTATTATCTGTTTCATTCATTATTGGCTGGTAGAGTGCTTCTGTTGCTATTACAGAGGAATAGCACTTCACTGTATGAAACATTTAATTTACCAAGCTTGGTTTGGCATAATGCTGTGTGCTGTCTCCAAGGAGGTAACCATTATCTGCAGTGCAGAAATCCTTTCTCTGTACAAAGTCTTCAGCTTCATAGCAAACAAAAAGTGTGTGTGTTTTTTTTCCTTTTACTTAATTTTCCAAATGACTTAGTAAATAACTCTGCTGAGGAATGAAGCTGCTTCCATTTCTACTTATCAGGGGATTTGTGTAGCTTTGAGCACTAAACAAGAAACGGAGCCAGAGGAAATAAAAGAGCCAGCACAAGCCCATAACATAACATCTGTTGACATCAGCCATTAAGTGAAATATGACCATGGCGAGCAGAAGACACAGTTTTGGTTGTTTGTGGTCCAATCTGCTAATCTACATTTTCATGGCATGATGGAAATCTCTCTCTTAATTACAAGATTTGGCACACAGCAATCTTGTTTCCCGAGAGAGCGATGTGTTCTCTTGTTACAGTGATGCACAAAATAATTCCCTGTTTTGCCAGATGTCCTGTTATCTAGAGCTATGAGTTTATTATCCTATGAGAATGCAAGGAGATATGGTGACTTGCATATCCTCTGTCATCTATATTCACTACAAATGACATTTCTGATATTGGAGGAATGACAAAATGAATGTGTTAAGCTGAGAGATATCTTAATTTATTATTTTTTGTGATGCTTTATTGATCGATTTCACATCCACTGAAGCCAAAGTAGGGGGTCAAACACAGGACCTGGCCCCTGGAGTTGGTATTGTCTTCACTTTATTCAGCTCAAGGTCAATACTGTATGGATATCTGCACACCACATGATCCATTATATAAATGGAAGTTTTGCACAAGCAGTTGTTGGTGAAATGCATTCAGGATTGATGTCAATATTGTCATGAATTACCTCCACATACAGGTCTGGAGCAGGGTGCAGAATGAAAAGCAAATCAGGCGCTGTGAGGAGAGCGATCATTGAGTAAATACAAGGTGTGTTGGTGTATGTTATAGAAATAAAAAAAAAAACATGGTGACTTAGAATATTAATTTTCTCATCCATTATTCATGTGCCAGTGTGTTTCATGAAGGGAATGTTGATGTTAAGACCTGTATAACTCACACTAGAGCTCTACTGGCAATAATTTGTACATTTGTGCATGAGTTTACAGGGACTGAAATTCTGAACGTTGGATTTGGAGTTTGTCGTCTTCTGATATTGGAGGAAATAAAATCAGTTTAGTTACATTTGGACTAGACACACCTCATTAAATAGTTTTTCCTTTATTTTCCTTACTTTCTAGAGTGTAGATTAATATTGCAGAATCAAATCTATGAAATCACATATGTAGAATGATGTGGTATGCCAAAAAAAAAGCAAAATATGTTTTAGATTCTTCAAAGCAGTCACCTTTTGCGTTGACAGCTTTGCACCATCTTGGCATTCTTTCACTCATCTTCATGAGGTAGTCACCTGGGATGGTTGTCAACGAATTAGTGGAAATTATCACCTTGATTTGTGTTGTTGAGATACAAAAGTACAGTCATTACAACCGCCCCAGACCAAGAGTTATCTCTGATGCCGATTATAAATTCATCGTTACAGATTTACAGTTACCAGCCTCAGAAATCGTCAACTGATGGCACCTCAGTTTAGAGCACACATAAATACTTCACAGACTTCAAGTGTTGGTGGGACACATCTCACCAATAACTGTTGGGAGGAGACTGTGTGGATCATGCCTTCATGGTCGAATTGCTGCCAAGAAATTACTACTGAGGGAGACCAACAAGTTGAAGAATTGCTTGAGCCAAGAAACACAATTAATACTTTGTTCAAGGAGAACAATGATGGCAGCCTGCATCACAATCACAACTTTCACAATCACCTGACTGAACCTGACTTAGAGGGAGAGGAGAAATAAAAGCAAACTGGCGGCTCAAGGGAAGAAATGTATAGTCATTTTAATGCAAAACCATATCGATATAAACAATATGGTCTTGTGCTATATCACATTTGAAAATATATTGATTTAGATTAAAAGATCGATATATCACCCAGCCTTACTGCCACTCTCTGGTACTGTACTGCAGGTGTGTTATACAAATCTATTGGCCTCTAGAACTTTTTAGGTTTCCTTTTTCTAAAGCTTTGCTCAGATCTTTTGAGTTTGTTGTAGTTTGTTTCCCACCGGCTTGTTCCCAGGAAGTAATCAGAAGTAAAGCCCTAAAAAGAATCAGCAGTATAATTAGAGTAATTAGAAAAGCACTGGGCAGGAGGTGTTTTGGAAGCCATGAACACTACGCGTATTCCCTGGGTGGTAATTACATGTATACACTCCCAGCCTGAGCTTTGTTCAAGGTTTTACTACACTGGCCTTGGATTGTGTAGGGGTGGTTTGCTCATGCAAGACAAATGTGCTGTAGAAAAAACAAAAACATGACACTGACAGTACAGTTCAACTTCGCGGAAAATAGTCATAAGCATGCAGCGCACTGTCCTGCAATTATAGCGTGCCTAAAATGTGTGGAAGATTACAACAGCAGAGCTGCCAGAGGCAACTGACACAGATCAGATGCTCCCACAGCACACATGCATTTTTTCAGACTAATTTACAGTAACAAGATGGAAGTACTTTTCAGGGGCTGTCTGTGATCACACTGATCATCACCTGTGGATGACTAACGCCAGACTGGAGAGACGGTGATTTAAGATGCGTGCACTGTGTAGCTCACTAAATCTGCATTGCAGTTACACTAACGACAGGCAATGATGGCTGGATATTCAGCAGATAAGCACTTTCATTTCATTTCAGAAAGTTGGATCCTGAGATCAGGAAAACTTCAGAAAGAGCGGTAACTTAACCACTCTGTCTATTAATTGCAACCACCATAAAGTTGATATAGTATAATACTCAAGTAGATCACCTTGAATTTGTACTTCAGAATGGTACTCGACTGGATGCACTTCATACCATGAATGCATGAATCGTTTTACACTGTTGTTTCTGTGGCATCAGATGGCTGTTTTTCACTGTTTGTGGTGTAAAATGACATGACGTCTTCAGCCCTAAGCTTCCTGGAGACAAATTCTTATGATTAGTTCTGGACAGGCTTAAAAGGGAGGCCTGCTATGATTGCTCTTATTCACATTGTATATTGTGTTTTTTCTTTTACTTCATGTATTCATGATATAATTAATAATTAATTTATTACAATTTCTCACCCTGCCCTCACGAAACAACTCAAATCTCACTCCAAGCTAAGGTCAAACGTTTGCAGCCATGTACAGTAATAATATAAAGTTATACTTCACATGTATTGGGAAAGAGATCATTTAGTTTCAGCTTTGACTGAGTTAAGAAATGGGTTTTCTGTCCTGAACATAAAAGGTGAATGAAGATATCCTTGTATCTACTGTACCTGACATTTTCAAGGTTTGCATTTCACTGCATGGGCTAGATTTCATCAAAATGACCTTGCTGCATGGTTTCATTGTTGACACTCTTCCTCTCTTGCCTGAATGTACCTGTCCCGGTCTCTTTCCTTCACTAAACATCATCTCACATTTACAGTTTGTGGGCAGAGAACTCCCAAAGTCTAGCCTGAATGTGAACCTCTCCACTGGGGTCACACTATATCAGGGGTACACCTGGTGGACGACCCAGTGTGATGCTGATGTGATTTGCTTTCCGGATCTCTGCACCACTGATGCAGTTGTATCTTGCTGAAGAGACACGCTGACATATCACAAAGTCATTTACATTCCCATCACAGCGTGACTCCATCCCATAGATCATCTCCAAGGAGGAACCTAAAATCACATATTGGATATCCATCCCCATCAATCCTCTCTCTGTCAATTAAAATGTCTTGCCTTGGCACTGAGAGTCAGACCTGTGACACACATCAAATTTTTAGTGCAGCTTTCACAAAGTTAATGCCCGTTATGGTAGATATTAAATATTACAAATAGTCTCTGTAATACTTTTTAATAAGGCTTTGAGGGAAGAGGGTTAAAAAGTCAGTCCTTGTTTCTCAATAGAGATTTACACCTACTGACTTCAAATACTCTACTACTGCACTACTCTCGAACTACAGTCAATGTTGAGAAGTTCTGCTTAGGCAATTTCTACAGTGCAAGTTTACACTTTCTCACACATAATTTTTTGCCCCACCGTGTCATGTTCTACTTTTTGTTCCCCTGACTCATCTAGGTAACGTGGGTTTTATTTCATATAAAGAATCCTGCCTTATTTCTAACCTGTGCTCGTCTGTTGCGGGAAACTTATTGCTTAGATAATTAATATTCATAGCTATATTCCCGTCTGCACAGGAAAGGGTTAATCGGAAGCCAGCGCTAATTTCCAAATTGATGTAATTAAATGGTATATTAAAAGTCAAAGCTGGGTGATATTCATCATGTTCATAGCACACAAGTTTTACGGCTGCTGTAATGTCACGTTTCAGTAAAGGAAGAAAATGAGGCACAGAGTAAGTTTAATGCATATTTTAGCTTGTTCTCTATCAAGGTCAAATTAATTGATGCTTAACTTTAAACTGTTTGACAATCTAGCATTTCTACTAGGTGTTGCCAGGTTACATATAAGGAAGATTTGAGCCTAACCAGACGTCAATCTTTCTAGAGTGTGCTGTAATAGCAGCTTTTACTGGATGATGTTCTCAAATATTACTGTGCGAAATCTCATTAATTCCCACTTAATTATCATCACGTTCCATTTGGTGGATGATTGGAGGAAGGCTGTGATACAGGGACATAGTATCAATACTGGAATTGCATTCTGACAGGCTCGTCATTCACTTAACAAGCGAATGATCCCAATGCATTCCAGATACTGTAATTAATCATTTACATACTCAGAGTGTCACCTGATAGGTCATCCTGCTGTGCGTTCCTAGTGCTCCTCTCATTAAAATGCTAATCTAAACTGCTGACCCGCCCTGCTACTGAGGAAACTATAACGACTCTCCCTCTCACTTCTTCGCGGCCCCCTAAGACCTCCATAACAGGAGGTCCCATGGGCCAAAGACAAGGAACTTTCCCACTGAACAGGAACACTCCAAATACGTAGATATTCATGTATTCCAATGGCCTCCCCGGTGCTGCTGTGGAAATGCAGGGCTCATTAACCAAATGTGATTTTTAAAATAGCTATTTCCCCTCGCTTCACCTAGTTAATATACTACACACCATTATATGTGACTGATATTCATTGAGAAGGTGTGACCTAAGAGATTAGAAACTGCTGCAGACCCATCTGTCTGTCAGAGAGTGAGCAGAAGCTCAGCCTCCAAAAGATAATACGATGACTCAATGATTTAACCATCACTTACCCAAAAAGCTTTTGTGGTGCAGTAATATGCAATGTTGGCATCACACCTTTGTAGAAATACACTGAACAGTAGGATCGGGGGCAGATGAGCGCTTCACAGTACAAATGTTTTGTCGAATTTGCCCCGTGACACCTTCAAAATTGAAACAGGCATGCTAGAACTATTTTCCCCATTTGACATTTGATGCAAAAAAGCATCAGCGAAAGTAATAGACCTTAAACATTGTCATTGTCAAAACGTTACTATCCAACCCATCTAACCCTACAATAAGCCAACAATGGAGCCACTTTTGAAACAATGACAAGACAAGTCTATTACATATTTTGATTATTTTTGCTTCTTCTTATTTGACGTGTAGATGTGTTTAAGCCCGCTAATTGCCACACTAAAATGATAATAAAACACTTCTCCCTAGGTGATGGATATGAAAGCACACGGTGGAGGAGCAGTTATTTTGAATAAGCACTGCCAGCAAACAGGGCATATAAGAGCACACATGAATGGGCGGCTGCACAGCAAACCATGCATACTGGCATCACAAGTCCTCTGTTGACTGGTATGGACACAGCTACAGTATATGGACTAAAAATATAGACACATTCTCACAGTCCAGTGCATAGCAGTGAACTTGGGATCACAATGTGATGCTTTTTCAAATTAAAATTTAAGTATATTTAATTTTCTATAGTGTTTAACATAAATAAATAAAACACAAACTAATTAGTTAACATGATGTTGTTGGGTTTGTTGACCTCAGATTATATGCAGCATTTAATCAGAAATCAGATATCCAAATGTAATACTTCATACTTGAAGAGCCTTTATCTCTGGATGTTTCATGAGAAGATCAAAACCACTTTCATATCTTAGCACAAAGACAAAGATGAGGGGGATACAGCTAACCTGGCTCTGTCCAAAGGTAACAAAATTTGCCTTACAGAACTAAATAATTAAGATTTTATACGTCTTTATACAGCATACAACGTATCATCATTTGTTCAACCTATAGAAAAAACGTGTAACTGGGAGCCATAATTTCCCGTGTCTGATGCAGACTGATACAACACTTTTAGGCTTTTTGCTTGGGTTAAACAAATGACACATGTAGAGGCACATGTATGAGGTGTTAATCATGCCAGGTGTGATGATTATACTCGCTGATAATCATGGTTTTGAATTTCAGATATAAATAATCAACATATATTTGTATTATGCTGTGAAGGAGCTGTTGTTGTATTTGTTATATATACTTTCCCATCATCACTATTTCTGCTATTATTACTGGTAGTAATAGCATTATTACATCAGTAAGTAGGGACAGACTAATAATTATAGTCTTGATTTGTAAAAAATACTGTCTTCATATTAATATTGTCAAAGAAACAGTATGCTGCCAAATTTCCTTTTTAAAATGTGTTTCCTGCTAAGAATGACCACTGATGTCAGTGATGAATACATGGCAGACATCATACTGACAGGTACCACTGATCACTCTGGTTAAAGGAACTGATAAATGGTCTGTTTATGTCATGTCAAGTTGAATAATGTGCACTATGAACTGATCCTGCTCTTTCTATAAATCTAGTTTGCGAACTTCTTAAATTGATCATTCTAAAGTGGTCACTTGAACTTCACTTATATTTAAAACATTTTTGGAAATGTAATTATTTTGTCTTCTCTAAATAGCTGTAATCAGATTACATATTTTTATGAAGTAGATCATGTAACAGTATGCATATCTTAAAACTGTTGATGTATTAGTTACTACTCAACTTTGAGCAGCGTTTATAGATCATTGCTTTACCATCATGACTAGTTCTGTTAGTGTTACAGTACGAGTAGTAATAGTGTTATTACAGTAAGTCGTTATGTTAGTATTAACAGTATACTGCTAAGAGGAGAGCATACATCAGCACCATGGTGGCTTTTGATACTACACTGCCAACGCAAAAACACAAAGGGATTCAGAACGTTCCCACACATAAAGTTTTAACTCCAGATCTCTGACTGCTAGATCTACTAGAGAAACTATAGCTAGAGAATTATCTGCACTTTTCCTTTGATTTTTCTATATTGTAACAATAGACATTGAGCTGGCTATCCTATTACAATACACAGTTGCACACTCATAGTTTCACTGCACAGCAGATCACACACACTTCTAGGACAACTGCTGGAGATCACTCAAACAGCAGGACGGTAATTAACACAGTTCTTTGTATTTTCATCTCACAAAGCCTCAGAAGACACACTTGAGTATCAGACAGCATGAATCAAAAACATAATTATTTTTCATGCAAAGGAATAAATGTGCAGGAGGTTTGTTGACAGTGGTCCAGATTATTGTAACAACATACAGGTATAGGCATTAACAGCTAATACTGACAGATGTACTGTATCAGCACATATGCAAAATAAAGAACAGAGAACAAAACAGCCAGTGAGACACAGGCAGAATATACTATCACGATGGCAGCATTTAAAAATAGAATACACAAAAACAGCCAAGCATTTTCTGCCAAGAATTAGTGCAAAAGTCATAAAATAATCATGTAACAACTCTTATTAGATTCACAAAGCTGAAGCTCCCAACCTATTTGTGCACAGGCGGAAGCTCCACTTTTGTCTAGGATTTAAAAATAGACTTTTATTAATACTATCCCTGACAATATTAATCACGTCAAACCACCAACGGAGAGGAGGAGAGGATTGAAGCAGCCTGTCGTATTCAGAAAACATATTCTACTGTAGCTGCTCTTGGATAAAGCTGCTCTCCAGCAAACAAATGGCTGCAATAACTCCAGGGCTCAAACACAATAGGCTCTTTTCAGGGAGAGGAATCAAATAAATGGAACAAACTGGCAGGAAGTGATATGTCACTATATTAGATGCCTCTGTGCCAATATTAGATGCTACTATACCCACTATAGCCTTTGGTTCTGATTTAGACAGCGTTGGGGTTAAATGTGCTTCTACGTTACTCTGAGATACTGAGAGAGTTGAACCATACAGACAGTAAACAGTCTTATGGCCAGTCTTTTTAATTTTTGTAATGGAAGCAAAATGGTGTAAACTCATTAGATTTTTGGGAAATTTTCAAGGAAAAAACAACCAGAATGAGATTTTTTTAAAGGTTTCACAAACAGTCCTTTCAGTTTTGCTTGGAAAACCTCTAAATAGCTACAGTTTATGTGCCTTTGACGCAATTCATTCAACTTCATCTTCTCTCGCGTTTCCCAGCTAACGCACTTCCTCTACAAAGTCTCAAGTTAAAGACCCTTTTAAGAAACTGACAGAACCCTTTGGATTAGACTAAATCCAAACACATGTAAAGATCTGCAGTGTTACAAATTTCACCACAAGATAATAAATCGGATGCTTTTACTGATATGCTGGAGCGTCCATAATGGCGGAGAATGGATCCAATTAAAAACCTCTGTCAAAGTGGCACATAAGAAAGAGAATCAATAATACAGATGTCAAGATAGAGCAAAGCGGACCCAAAAAATCCCCTCCATCTCCCATGGAAAGGATGAGTATTTATCATTGTCTCTGTGGCACCTCACTTATCGTCCTCTTCACTTTAGCAGGGCTGATAATGCAAGTGTGATTTATCACTGGTCAGCAGAGAGGCTACTGATCCCTGAAAGAGGTTTGCATTTATGTATTATTCAAAACTTTTTTTTTTAATCTGCCACTTTAGGATTACTGGAGAAATGCTCAGTCCTTTTCTAAAGGCTTACTGCAAAGCTTTCCACTTAGTTTGACTGTTTTATTTTATATAAATCAAAAATAGCCCAGAAAGAAACATCAGTGAAACTATGAGTTATGAAGCAAATTATTTCACATAAGAGAAAATCACACCACTTTATCCCTCTGACTGAATGCATTGTGTAGATATTATATTTGCCCCAAATTAGGACACCATGGTATAACCGTATTAATAACAAAATAATATGATTCCTGTTTTGACATATTCCAAGCTTCCATCCCACTCATCTTTTTGATCGTGCCAATAATGTTAACAGCTGTAACAAGAGCGAGTCCAATCGATCAGGCTGTGTTATGAAAGGCTCACTGCAGTTACTGGAGAGCGTCCATCGAATAGAGTGAGAGGAGCCTTGTGTTAATGAGGTGAGTAATTAAAGAGGGCAATATTGAGCCTGCTGACCCCTCTGGCCCTGTTGAGCAGGGGGGGGGGCAGAGAGAGACGGACCATGAGGCCAAATTACGCCAAGACGACTCATTAGATGAGCTTGACTACTCATTGAGGCCTCACCCATTCTTCATGCTCCCTCTGGCTTACATCTCTCAGTGACCTGCACAGATTGAGACAATTAATGTTTTTTTTTTTTTAGGGTAACCATGTGTGAAGAGGTGCCCAAAAAAAATGTTGATTCAATCTGATCCTAGTACAAACTGGAGTACTGGCACTTTCAGTCCACTCACCAGACCACTCACTTAGACGGGCGAGTGTTCATTAGGTGCATTGAGATATGAGAACAGATGAGACAAGGAGGAACATGATGCGGGGGAGACGTGGACCAGCGATAATGTGTGCAACGAGGGAAGCACTTACATCCACTGCCAGAAAGAAACGCTGCATCAGAGATGAGACTTATGTTACAGTAGCTAGATTAGTGTGTTTGTGCCCACGTTAATGTAAAAGGTGATGACTAACTCTAAAGGAATGAATCGTATAATGGAAATGCATACAGAGTTTAATGTATGAAATTATATTTGACAACTTCTTGTGTGATATGTTATCTTTAATCCAGTTAAAATTAAGTTTTCCTTTGGCATGTTATTACAAAAATTTTCATTTTTCAATCATGAGAAGCTACTCAGTAATTTATATAATCACTGAGCATTGTTGTAGATGCAAGTGAGTGATTTATCAGCTACGTCATCTGTGTGCAAAAAGTTAGACAAAAGCAAAATGAAAGATTTTTCTCCAGGTATTCGTGTTTCGGCGTCACACTGAAACAGAGAAGCCAGAGAACCGATAGATTAATCCTCTGTTGCAGATAACGTTGTCTCCCTGTGGACAGTGACAAATACGATGAGGTAAGGCTCAATAACATAAAGTGCTTTATTGTTCAGATGGCGCCCGAGTGAGGTGATGAAATATATTTTATATCTTTTGCCTTGATTAATTCAGAGCTTTTTAGCAACCCATTCATCAAGTGACTTCTGAAACACTGCAATTACAATGCACAACGACTTCATAATTTGTATTTCTTGAATTAATAGGACCTTTTGTCTGACTTTGATGCAAAGTACAACTAAGTTTCAAGGAAAAATAAATCTCTCTAACACCATTTATTCTGCAAACTTTTATAAAGTCAGTACATTTACCCAGAGAATAGCTTTTATAAGTAATGGCTCAATAACTTCAGGCATTTTACCTCTTCAAGGTGATAACTAAGAGAGGCCAGAATGGACGCCTCTTTGCATATTTTATTTTATGGTCGTCACCTGTATTATGGAGCAGCACAACCTAATCGGCTGTTCAAATTTGGACATGGTAATCATCTCACTGATGTGATGATTGGCACAGAGTTACTCCAGACATGACAGGTGCTACACTGAAAACGAGCCAGATGAAACCTCTTTCAATGCATTGCTAATTCTTTGCTGTCCAGGAAAAGCTTTCTTTCTTTATTGACAGATCCTCTTAAAATATTAGAAAATACAAATTAGGGAATGTATGATGGCAACTGGCAGCTACTTATTTTCTGCAATGTCATTCTTCTTGAGTGCACTGAGCCTGAGAATTAGATCCGAATAAACATAAGATGCATGCTTTTCTATGGGTGTGCCCATACTTAAATATTACTCTCATTTCAGTAGACCAAATATTTTCAGCCTCTGCTTAAAAATAAATAAATTATGGAGCAAATCTATGAATAACAACGTGTGAATACCCCCATTCCCTCCCTGTATGGTTCCATCGGTTGTTAGTCAGAAAAAAAAAATGCATTAACACCTCTGTGCTAACAACACAAGGAAATCAATGCACAGGTTGCTCACCCACGCACAAACTATTTCTGTTCAAGGTGGATAATCCATACAGTGGGCACACATCCAATTAGATGTCATGATGTAAGACAATGTTTTTCCTCTATTAGTGACACATTTGGTGTTGAGCAGTCATTCCTTGTGGTATTACACCATTTTTTTCTGCAATACTGCTCTGCTTTGATGCCACTGGACTGACAGCTGTCCCCAAACCTCCAAACAAACAAGCTGAACTACTGTGTCTATTGAGGAAACTAGCTGCAGCATCCAAACTAAATAAATATTTTATATGATGCGATACCTGTTTGTTAGTACTGCGTATGTACTGGTAGCTTGAAGGAAATGATGAAATAATGTTGTAAAGACAATTTCTGTTTGCTGTTCATCAACACTGGAAACTGATGTTTACGAGTCAAAAACTTTACTTTTGGCTAACATTAAGCCACCGTCGGCACTGTTGTGTATTTTGTATTAACTATCTGTGCTGCCTTTTGGTATAATAAGCTGAAATCTCTACTTCTCATGTTTTTTTTTTTGTTTTTTTAAACCTGGGAATATTGATGTTTGTTTTTTTGCTGTTGTTGTTGCTCTCATCTAAGTGATCCCATTATCTTTTTTTTGTTATTTTACTGTATGAAACAGCTGTTCAATCTGTAAACATAATGCATTTTCTGTGCGTCAAGAGATTTTTCCCAGTAAAGATCTGTAAACAACAGGCACCAGATGTTAGAGGCATCAAACAGTTATTGAACTACTGCATGGTATCAGTCAGACAGTAGCAACATTCTGTATATGCTAAATACAAATGATAAAGTTGGATTTAATTAGAGTACCTTATAGTAACTACTGCTCCACGTATAGCAGGAATGATGTTTGAATCCCTCCCCACAGCCATTCCTTAGGTGTCATCCACATTAGTCAACGTGCTAGCTCACTGCGCTCTTCCTAGGGCGTTGCTGTGGAGATGATAGTGGCAGAAGCTAGGTGTCCAGATGGAGCAGCTGTTGGGGTTTTCCTGAGCTGATGCCACAAATGAAGCTGATGATGCCTTTGAACTTTACACAGTCAACACATCCCCCTTGCTCCAGCTCTACACAGTGCCGCTCCATCAAACCCCCACATGCTCCCCCCTCTTATACACACAAACACTGCCAACATCACGATCGGCCTTCCTCCCCACCACATCCTCCTGTTTCCAAGATAAGAAGGACCAAGCTTAAAACCAGGAGATGCCGCACGGCAGGTCTCTTTCCTCAAACATCCCACGCTCGTCTCCATGCAGAGATGGCCTAAAACTGACATCAACAACAGGAGCCTCATTAATCTTTATAGCAGCTCGAGTCAGAGTTTCCCTCTTCTCTCTGCCTGTCTGCTAGGTGGCATATTCTCTTGAGAGTGCCATTCAACATCTTGGACGTGCAGCATGTTGTCAAAGCAAAAGATTGAGCATGTGGTGAGGCGCAGATGAAAGGCAAACAGGATGTGTATTTGAATACAACCCGTGTGAAGGAATTTACAGAATTAACAGCTTAAGCAGGTCTGAAATCTCCTCTTTATATTTCCTACACCTGTGCCCGTGACCCTGCATACTGAGGTGCAGCTTAGGCTTTTTTAACACCCACAGATTCTGTCCTCAGCCTGCTGTCAGCATGTAGACAATGTATGCATGCATGCACCCATAGGGGCCTTCCTCATGTGAGTAGCTGGACTTAACATGTGTAGTTAAAAAAAATATATACAGTTTGTATTCATTTTCATTATCGTTTTTTTATTGCAGTGAAACCTGTCTTGTTCCAGAGATATTAAACACACACAAAAGGGCACTGAGAAGGTATAATCGAGGCGATGCCCCAATTCTGTCAAAATGTTCCCTCACTGAGTCCTCCCTGCTTTTTTCTGTGGTGCTTTGTTGCCTGGCTCGCCTGTGAGAATCAATCAGCTCTTTACACCTGGGTTACCCAGCAGCTTCTGTGTGTTTGTTAAAGGAAGGAAGAAAGTATTTGTTTTCAACTAGCTGACAATGGAGAGCGCTGCCTTAACAAACACAATTACGGAAGTATGGATAATTAGTTGGGCTGTAATTAAAACTTGTGGAAAAATGATCAATTCTCTTGCAAAAACACACCCAGTATATATTTTGATTATGTATATATTATAATCAATATGTCTATATGTATGAATGAATACTAATGGTTTAATGATAAAAGTCTTGTTAGGCCAACTTTGTGTTTGATGCTTAACAAGCTGAAATAGAATATAGGGTTTTGAAATGAAGTCATAGATATGATTTATTTTGAGCTATCTTAGTCCAGTTTCTTTGAGTTCAAACTATTTAGATGAAATGTGTTTTTCAGGGGTCATCAACTGAGCTCTAACTTTTTTTTCCCCCTCTCTAAATCATGGAAACTTTTCCGTCAGAGAAGACATTACTGCCACCGACTAAAACAGCCTGGAGGGGAGGAAGAATAGGTTTCTTCCATAAGCGTGAGCAGAATTCTTATACTTAGTTAAGGGTCAAGAGATGTGACCTGGCTCCAATCTTGGTGGCAGATCCAAACGTCTCCAGTAGCAAAATGACAAAGATTAACTGTCCCTTGGAGCTTGAAGGCTCATAATTAATGCTGCCTCACTTCCCTCTGTGCCTCTGCTGGGAGGAGGATTGACACTGAATTGATAGAGTTGCCATTTAGGGGTCAGTCGTACCATGACAGGACAGACAGTGCCGGGCACGTATTTGTCAGGTTTAAGCCTATGTTGATCTGTTAGCAGAATCTTTAATTCTCCGTCTCAGAGAGAAAAGGCACATGTTACCTTTTCAATCACCAGAAACAAATGCTTGAAAGACTGAAATGAAGGAAATATTAAAGCAAATATTGATGCCGAATGAAATTTCAAACTCTGAAAAAAAAGCCATATTGTATTTTTGTTTTAAAAATATAAATGAATAGTTACAAGTCATATGAATATGTTTTCATCATGAAGCTTTTCTTTTCTTTTTTTTTTTTAAGTGATAAACAATAAATAGTCACAGCAGGTTTTGACAGACCTATTGTAGAGTCTCACGTTGTGATCGTGGTGTTGGTCCTGCTGGGTGTAGGCTGAGGGAAACATGCTGAGTGGTGCCAGTCACTTTGTGGAGTGCAGTGCAGTAAACAGCCTTAGAAAAAAGGGCAGCTTAGAAAGGCTCCCTCCTACCTCTGAGTGGGCTCTGCAAATCCTTCTATTGAAGTGGGCTTATTTCTTAACGGTGCTCCTACCATTTTGTATAGATCCTCCGGAATCCTCTTTGCACATAAACACCCACAATAAAGTTTGAAAAAATTAGGAAATGTTCTGTCATGAAATATAATCTGATTCATAATCAATAGGCGGGGGTGTTAGAGGTGGGGTCCTATTTTTTGTGCTATAAATGTCTGAAGAAACCAAAGGGCCAGTGAAGCATACCGTACAGTGGGATGTATCTATTCTAGAGGAGATGGACAAAAAATCCCCCACCATGATGCAGCAGCAATTGGAAATGGATGACAGTCCTACTGTATATATGGAGGTTAAGTCCTTTGACCGCTGCCTCACCTAAGTCAGTTCTCATAAAACAAGCAGAGCTGTGTTTTATGGTACAGGAAGACAAAATGCCTCAAAGACTTACTGAGATATCAGGAAATAAATATAGGAGGATCTATGTCTCATTCTCTTCAGTGCCAACCTCTGAGAAAATTGGAAATGGGTAGTGAATAGCTCAATTTGTCTTGATGTAATTTAATGGCCTGTACCTGTTATGGGCTCAGTCTAATGCAGTAAAACACAACGAGCAAAAAATACTACTCAGGGAAACAGGCTGCAAACTGCCTGGCAGCTGTCTAAAAGCTTTTCAATTTTCTGTGAAGGCTGTGTTAAAAGGCACTGCCATATATGAAGAGGCACTCCCGGACAAATTTCTCCATTTCACCTTACCTAAAAATGTCAGATACATTGAAATACAGTAATGACAGTGTAAAGGAGGTTGTCTTATTTTTCTCTTTTTTTTTTTGGCAGAAAAGTATATATCATTTTTCAGTTCATTCTTTCTTTCTTGAAATCAAAGTGAAATGGTTCATTCATGTTGTCAAGTGTAAAAACATTGTACAGCTGAAAAAGAAAAAAACTTTGGGGCTGAGATGCGACAATGTACGATACTGTGTAATGGTTGGTATTCGAAGTAAAGTGTCCTACTGGTTATGTTGCCTTTGTAAAGAAATATAACTCAGGGAAATCACAGAATATGTTGCAAAGTTGCACTTGAATTAATTTCTAGAGGACACCTCTATTAGCGTTCTCTGCATGCTAAAAGAGCAAACCAATGACCAGTCGCGAGAGAGAGAGAGAGAGAGAGAGAGAGAGAGAGACAGAGTTGAGATGATTTGATTCAATGGGATGTACATTTATAGATATAAATAATGAATATCTTTAATTGGGAGGTTAAACCTGGTGAGGCATGTTAGGTTGTCAGTAAACAAAACATGGCACATCCAATTAAACCAATTAAGCTGCTAGTCAACCAACGAGTAGAGACCTTTATCTGCATTTAGACACATTTATACTTCAGTGGCAGTCAGTGACACAAATGAACAGCCAGTGCATAACAGGCTCTTGCACGCCACTTCTCAGAGGCTGCAGATTAACAACACATCAGTCCTGTTGCCTTCAAATGCTGCAGAGATTTGGTGAACTGAGGGAAAAAGCGTTTCATACCGTATAAAGCACCTGTGGACAGCAGATGCTGAAAGAATCATCCACACTCTGCATTGATCTATGGATCAATGCAGACTGGTTTACTGACTTAAATCACGTTGAACATGATACTGCTTCCTTGTGTCTTTGTATTTAAAAATACAGCTGCATTACCATGTTGACAGGTTCCTTCAATGTGTGGCTTTACTTTCTGCTTTCTTTAAATTGGTTTGCATTGTGTATACGTTGTTTTTATGAATTAATGCCCCTTAAATCTTTGCGTAAAACAAAGATTTTGCTCTTTTTCAAGAAAAGTAGCAGCAGTGTAGAAGCTTGTGTAAAGTTTGTGATTAAAAAATCTCTATATAAATATACAGTATTTGCCCTAATATAAAGTCTTTATATTTGAGACATTCAAAGTTTTTATATATGTATGTCACATATACACACATTACAATACATATACAAATGCAGTACATTTTTCTATAGTATCTACAATATGTTGAAAATGAAAGTGTTAATAGCGACTCCTTTTCACTTTCAGTGCAACCACTCGCCTTGCCCCAATTGTTTCTTTCTTATCACGAAATGAAAGCAAATAATGTGTAACTACTTTGATTACTAATCCCTGTGTCATCTTCCAGTGGAAACCTTCAGAGCGTCACTCGCTTTTGTGAAAGAGGATTTAGCTGCAGAAAATGATTGCTTCAGGTATGAATGAATGCACATCCTTGTAATGTACAATACATCCATCTAGTGTTGCAGTACTGCCATTAGTGGAAAAAAAATGTGCTTAAATATAGATCAGTCTATACATATATGGAGGACTTTAAAATGTATGCTCTCTATTGCTCTCTATTGTGATTTTTGGGACGGCTAAGGTTTCAGGCACTTGTTGATGTTTCCAGGTTTTGTTTTTTCATCTACAATTATTATGTTACTATCTCAGAAATAACCTGATTAGATCGAATGTAGAACCAAACAATGTCCCTAGGTTCTGTCCAGTACAATCAATGTCTTCAGGAGTGTTTAGATTTAAGTGTCATAGACGAGGGCAGGCACTCAGCAGTACTTAAGAAGATAGTGTTACATCTCCCCCATTTTTTCAGCCATTCAAACTAGATAATTGACTGAATCTTCCCTCTCACCAGTGTGTCTAAAAAGGAAGCTGGATAGTGCTGAAAGAAAGCATCCTCACACTGTCAGTCTACCCCTGGATACATGAATGTAAGAATAATCGAACAAGACAAACAGCGGGTTCTTCGGTCTACATCATTTCCTTTCTTTGTCACACACTGGTTTCACTTAGAACAACAATTGGCACAGACACCAGTCATTACCAGACCAGTAACCCAGGCACAGGCCAGGAAATTGACTTATTTGTCTAAAGCCAAACACATGGTTTCCAATATTTTCCAACAACAGTCACCATTTGATCAGCCAGTGATTTCTGTGATTACACCTCTAGACCTCCAAGACCTCAACAGTAGTTAATACTGGAGCTGTAAATGTAACAAAAAAAGAAAGCCCTACACCGTAAATCAACTACTATAATTTTCCAAATGTTCTAAATACAGGGAGTGGCATTGAACCACATAAATATTTCACTGTTTTCTATAAGAGATCTATCTACATCAGCAGTTTCTGTAAATTTTAGCTATGCTACCTGCATGGCTCTAGAGATGTCAATATCAGTGAGTTTGGTCTATTCAACACTTTGGTCCACACTGAAATATCTCAACAGCTATTGGATGGACTGACATGAAATTTGGTACTGACATTCATGGTCCCTAGATGAAATATGCTAACTTGGATGATTCCCTGACTTCTCCACTGGTCTACTGGCAGGTTAAAATAAAAAAAATAAACTTAGTCCATAATAATTTGTACTTTTTAAATAACTATTTGCTATAAGATTGATCAGGTGTTCAAGCATGTTCACAATTTTGTTTTGCATTCTTCCTAATTGGACCACTATCACTATTTTACAGTACTTTGGGGGCACCAGACACCATCAAAGCAGCCTGAACACAGTGACTCCAAGGTATCCAAAATAGCACCAGGTCAAAGTCATTTCTCTCTCATTCGGCTGTACAGAAAACAACTAAGTGTATCCATTTCATATCATATGACTGGTGTTTCAGGATCAATAGCCCAAAGTCCACAAGGGAAAACCCTCTGGCTCTAGTCTGAAATCAAATTGTAAACAGCCTGAAATAGCTCCTGCGTGACTAATTCCCTTTCTCTGCCATAACTACTGAGGTTCTAAGTGGCTTTTTGTATAGACCAGAAAATTCGATTCTTTACCCTATTAGAGACAACTCCCATGCAGAGCTGACAAAAAAAAAATCTGTCTTGTCAATATTAATAGCTAATATGATCAAAGATGGGCGTGCATGTTTTATTAGCCATCTGGCAGCTCTGCTTGGTCATTTAAAAGCAGTTTTAGAGTTGTAACATTTGGAAGAAACAAACAAAGTGGGGGTGGGAGGGCATAAGGTTGATGAAAGACAGAGAGATACTGTACAGTAGGTGCAGGCAATTAGCTGCATGGTAATCCGCTGTTAAAAGGTTGGATAATGCCCAAGTTGGATTGATTTACTGGCTGCAGTTTGATGACAGCTCCCATATCGTGCCTTCACTGCCCACTGAAGTGTGCATTAGGACTTGGTGTTTGGCAGCAATATGGCTTTTACATTTAACAATCTGTGCCCAGACAATGTGTAAGGGCTCAGGAGACAAGTTGACAGAGGGGAGCCTCCCATCACTTGTCAGCATTGTCAGGGGCAATGCCTTATTATCCTCAGTCTATTGGCTTCTTTTTATGTCATTTATCATTGCCATCACCTTTTCTTTGTGACCCGTAACACATCAAAAAGAGAGACGGGGTCTTGAGGGGACATATATGTATATAAATATGTTGAAAATTGGCTCAGTATGGACTCATTTGCTCATGTGGACCTCTTTGTTTGGTGACAGACAGAGGTGGCTTTTGTGCATCTGCCAGCAGGGCCATGGCTCTCTCCATCAATGGTACGCCATTCAGGAGATAAGCATCAGCTGGCGGCCCACTCCACTGACACCACTACTTCCTCCCGGAGTCAGCAGATTACATTTTAGAAGTTGACAGCTTGTTATCACTCTGGATAGCAGGAGGGCTTAATCTTTTGTTCTTTTCTGGCTGGGGTAGGGCTGAGGAGTCGTCGGCTCAGGCCACTGATTCCACCGACTTCCCTCCTTGTGCCCTCTGCAGTGACACACACGGTGAATAGGCCGCTCTCTCCTCTGCTCTTTTCATCTTCCTCTAAGAGTGCCTGCACTTTGTAGAGGGATTACAGTGATGGAAGCCTCAGCAGTGCACAATGATATCCATTCAACATGTCTCCCTGGCAGACAGGGGATGGGTTCAAGTCTGATTTGATAATGGGTACGCTGGCTTCAGTCTAGAGGGACGGATCACAGCTCCTAGGCAGGGCTTGTCCTTTGGGAACAATCATGTGGAATCCCTCTCAGAATAATATCCATGACCATAATAGGGGTGGAGAATGGCATGGTTCTTGCACAATACTGTAGTCTCTACTGATGGTGTTCAGAGGAAAGCTTTTCCTGAGCTGAAGGTACCGCAAAAACATCATGCTATAGAGAGAGAGAAAAAAACCAAAAAACTATTCAGAGGAGTGTGGAGACTCGATGTTTTATCAGAAACAGCAGGTCCCGGATGTCAAGGCTCCACAAAGAAACATGAAATTTCCTATGTTACATTTTGACCTTGATATGGCAGCTTGTCGATTGGCCACCTTTTGCCCAAGTTCTACAGTAGTATATTCATGGTACAGTAGATCGCCTTCATTTTGGAAGCTCAAATAGCTGAAGGCCATTCATCTATGAGCAGATGATTAAATAAAGAGATACACTTAGGGGTGCAGATAGGCACAGATAAAACTCATTATTGTGTTTTCAGGCGTTCACAAGAATACAGAAGCAGGTTATAGCTTTTAGTAAAAGATTTAAGCCTTTGGTGTCTCATTATTATGTTTTGGAGAAAGCCACATACTCACAGATATTAACTGACCTGTTTAACAGATTAATAAAATATACTGTACAGTTTTGTCGTGCTAACAATAACCCATCTTGCATAATGGTCCTTTCCTGAGAGGTTGATAACTTCAACAACCTTGAACATTGGCATTTATTATCACGGCTCTGCTTTTGAAGCTGCAAGATGTCTCCTTGGTGAGAACTGTAGTTATATAACCTCCCTCTCTCCTCCCACTCTCTCTTTGTATGTCTCTTCCTGTCTATGGCGTTCACAGCCTCTTGAGCCTAGTCGAAGATGGCTACAAAAGCTCAAACGTACAAGCTTTTTCAGTTGGGTATGCTCAAGACAAGGCCTTCTGCTTTTTTGATGTGTTTAGAGTGGTGAAGACACGTTTTCTGACAGGAACATTATGTTTGATATGAACAGACTCATATGGAAGCAGTGACACTAAAAAAAAAAAAAAAAAACACACTGCTTATGCAACACATCAGTGCTGTCTGATGAAATTAACTCTACAGAAGTTTCTTTCTGTTGGACTGCAGACATGCATAGGAGTAGATAGTATCCCCACCAGCTTAAAAATATGGTAAACTTGATAAAATGCACCTTTCACTAAGACATTATTAAAGGACCAGTAAGATCCTTGTGAGGGAGAGGTTACCTGTGTGAGCAATCTGTTTAATCGCTGTCTCTCTATATACTATAGGGAGAGGTGTGACACTGTGCCTTTGTCACAAGATTAAATTAAGCCCAGATTTTAATTTGTGCTTGGTTGCTTCACACTTTTCAACAGATGAAAAACTTGATATCACACCTTGCTCTGCGTCTAAACCTTGGCGACAGAGAGTCTATAGGAAGCATGAAGACATAGAAACTGTTAACTGGTGGGCCTACACTCAAGGCCGTCCTATATAGCAATGTAAGCTGTTGAAAAGAATTATCTGATGAAAGTGTATATACTCTAGGGCTGCCTCCATCCTCTAAGGGTCAACAGTGGCGTGACAAGGACCACAATACAGGGGAAGAGAACATTACATTCTCCTTCATTGTTGGGTGAAGTGACTGGCAGTCAGCTGTAAGCTGTCCAAGCCATAGCAATGATCACTAGTTAGTGTCCCCAAACAACCTAAGATTTTTTTTTTTGATCGTTTTAAGCTTATGTGACAGAGACATTTGAAGAGTGACAGGAATGTGAGGAGAGAGAGATGGGGGATGACATGTAGCAAAGAGCCACAGGTCATATTTGAACCCTGGGCTACCACGGCAAGGACTGAGCCTTTGTACATGGGACGGCTGCTCTACCTACAGAGCTAAACCACATCTCAAACAACCTAAGATTTAACACTATCCCGGTAACCTCAGGACATATTCTTGACTCTTTAACCCCCATATGAGGCATGCTAGAATAGAAAATTCCCCCACGCTAAGGATAAGAAATTTTTGAAAGTATTTTATTTTTTCCATTTTTTTGCATTCGAAGAGGAAAGTTTCTCAGTAAAAAGGCTGAAAAAAAGAACACTAACATGTTTTATTGACACATATGTCAGCTTTATGCTTGCCTCTATAACTTAAGTGGGCATCTTCAGATATGGATGCAGCCACACAAATAACAAAAGCTCTGTAGTGAGTTGCTTGATTCATTCCCGACTGAAATCTAGCTGGTATACTTCCCATAACCAGATATGTCGGTTTTGGCTCCATATTTGTCAGTCATGTTGTTCTTGTTAAGTAGTTTTGATAACCAGATTCAAAGTCGGTCAGATAGCAGAATGACTGGACACCGGCAGTCAAGACAATGTCATAGAGAACAAAAATCCATGTGCTGAGTTTAATCAGTGTCAGCACGGCTGTGTACTGCTGAGGCTGACCTGTTCGTAATAATTGAAGAGGAACACAGTTACAATACATGCATTGTTCAGGCGACGCATCCTGCCAACTGTGTCTCATTTGACATTTTGGTGCTTCTGGTCAATCAGAACTCAAAGCCTCTTACTTGTAACTGAGATGTATTCAATTTAAGTGGGAAAGGGCACAAAAGCCGATGTGACGTCTTTGCAGATGTCTTTGCAAAATGGTGATTAGTTTGTTTTGCTGTTGGATATGGGCTCTGTCCCAAAGTAGATATGATCAGTCAAGCAAAACAATCAGATATGGGCAGAAAATGTGGAGCATGAATGCCTCAGCCTTTATTTGTAGCTACATCTATGATTTTCTAACAGTCTTTGTTCATCTTCCTAAAGATGAGCTCTTTTGTGTGCACAGCCGCAGTGAACTGAACCTCAGCTGTGGTTCTTGCGTTGACATAGCATGGGACAGACAACGTTGAGAGGCAGCATCTGTGATTACGGTCTTCAAATACTTTTTTTCAAAAAATCAGCTTCACTGTTGGATCCACCTGGTGCTCTAGCCTTATTCTGTTTTATTTCATTTGGAGTTTTTTTTTATTATTTTTTTTTTTTAATGTTAGCGTGGCAATATGGAAAAGGGCACCCTGAAAGCCCCCCACCCACCACCAGCAGGACGGCCAAGCCGTGCTCTGCTGCCCGGTAGGGGTCCTAACCCTGTCTGCTTGTCAGTGGCTCAAAGGATGCATCTTCAACTCTGCTGAGTTGAAAGAAAGATCACAGCATATGGTTTTTCTATTTTTGTTTGTTTCAATCAATGTCCTCGCTCTCTTCCTCTCATCCTTGCCCACATACTGTACTGTATGGTTGCTTTTGGATCTATGTTTCATATTTCATGGTTTTCTGGATAGCACAAGATCAGCTGTTTTAAGGGGACTTTTTTTTTATAGTTCAGTAGAGAGTTCTGTACGGATGTAATTTGCTGCTGTACAGTACCACACAGAGTTGCCTTTTTCACACTTCTTTTATCAACCTTAATTACACAAAAAGGTTTTCTCAACAATTATATATTAAATCTACCCATAAGTGTCTGAAAGTGTGTGTGCATTTTTTTTTTTCTGACCTCTGTCGGAGCAGGAATATAAAAAATAAAATCTATTTGTATAGATTGGCATATAGAAGCTATTGGCAAGCCAGATCAGATGGCAGGGAAAACAGATTATGTTGCAGGGCTCTTGTGGCATAACCCCAGGCATTAATGTTAATGGAAACCCACATGACCTTGCAGTTGCCTCTGAGCGGCTCCACTTTAAATCCAATTGACATGGCCCAAGTCTGGAAGAGGCTGGAGAGACGGTGATGCAGGCACCTGATACCCATGCATGAAAATAGTCTGATTTTCTATTTTTTGTTATTTATCTTTTCAGGGTATCCCAGAGGCCCCCACCAGTAATGTGTCCTCAGCTCCCAGAGATGAACGGGGGAAGGTGGAGCTGAATGTCGAACAGCACCTGGTATAATAGTTGCTGGGATACCCATGCCCCTTGCCGGATGTCACGTGATCTCATCACTGAGCAGGAGGCAAAGCTTTGCTTGCACTGCTTTACTATAACAGCCAAGGTACAAGGCATGTTGTGGTACTTATGCTCAAAAGGTCCCTTGTTATTAGGGGCTATATTGTACATGAGGTTGGTTTAAATAATCAATGACAGAGTTGGCTTTGCCAAGTATTGCTTTCCAATGATCTTCCTGCTCTGGGAAAAAAAAATAGAGGGGATAGTGCCAGCACAACAGAAACAGGCTTTGTTGAAAGAGCTTTGTGCACACGGATGAAAGAATGGAAAAGGAGGATAACATAACATTTAATTTTGTTCCATAAACATCCTGTGGAGGATTTGCATTCAAATATGGTGCAGTTCTATTGCTCTGAGGGTCATCAGCACAATTTAATTACATTAAGAGACAGCTAAATTGGACTTTGCAAACAGACAAGGCTTAAGGGATTACTGGACCTCTGATGGAGAGATCAAATTTTGCCTTCAAGCATGAAACAATATGCCCAGCTCCTGGCAGGCTCCGTGTGGACAGAGATAGAGGGATGGAGAGTTGGAGGGGGCCAAACGGTGGACAGTTAGATGATTAATTTTATCCCAGTTTTTTTTTATTTATTCTATTCAAAATGCCTGCTTCTAGAAAAGCTTAGTGTTTCACAATAGCCAACAAACATGCCTCTGTGTAACTAAAGAGGTTGTTTATCTTGATCACTTTACCTCCTCTGCCTCTACACTTTCCCGACTATCTCCCAGCTGTTAACAGTTGTTAAATATTGCATGTACAGTGTTTTGCCTGCATGCCTCTTACAGTTTACACTGTTTATTAAAGCATCTTTTTTTAAAGTGCCTTATTGAAGACTATGCCTCCTCTGCAGCTGCCAGCTTACTGTATGGCATGCTGCCTAAATGTTACATCACTCAATATGGACCTTTTTCTTCTTCTTCCAGTAGCAGTAGTAGTAGTAGCAGAATTGAACGGGCTGTATCGTGGGACAAAATAAAACATGGCATTCGCAGGGAAGGAGTCTTGAGCTAGTTTTTTTACTACTTCACTGAAAATCAGTCAATGGAGTCTGGAGTCCTTGGCCAACTCCCCATCTAATGTTTACAGTAGACGTCCAATATAAAACATGGATAGGATATGAAATGGATATGAAACAATATCATATTGGTATTGATGACATTTTTTGTTGATTTGAGTTGAAAAAAGATACAACACTGGCATATGTATAATCAATGTTTGAAGTTGATATGATGAACGTTTGCTAGCAGTTGCTCATTAAGCAGATAAGGAGCTACATTTGTGGTTTCATGGTTACCTGGCAAACACCCACATAGACCTGAGGTGAGAGCAGAGGTGATAACTCTCAGTGGATTCATCAATATGAGGACCTCGCTCACTTTACACCTTTAGTGTCACTTATAGTTTTAAGGGAATACCTTGTTTTTTTGTTTTTTTTAGATTTTTGTTAAACTATAATAAGAGTAATGCGGAGGATAGTATTCTCAGTAATGAGATGATAAAGGCTTAACCAATATCACCTGTCTGGAATCCCGAATCCAGTTTTTTTGCTGGAAATGTTATTTTGTTTTCACACAGTTGTTTTTTTCCATTTCATTTCATTGGATAGGTGTTATGGCACGCTGAATTGGGCCGTGTACTATCTGCAAGTGCCATTTAGCTGATCAGCACTCTAAAGTGTTGACACCTGCATGTTGCAGCTGGGAGCTGATGGGTACAGCCACAAAGAAGGCTGAGTGAAAACAAAAAACAATTTTCTTTAATTACAAGTAGCACTTGCAATAAAAAAAAAAAAAAAATCAAGAGCTATCCAAACATCTATACAGCTTTTGACAAGCTAAATAATAAGCATTTATTTCAAGTTCAAATATGCTTTTTTTAGTGTACGCTATGCTGTGTAATTAAAATGTTATTTAAACAAATTCAAAGTGAAGTAAAAGTAATTTTCTGTGTAGTGTAAGCTCATTTCTTAGAGCACATTGCTCTGAATTGGGGTTTGTGAGGTAACACACAGGTCGACCTTCCTCTCACCGGAGAGGTTCGCCCTCACTCGCGCACTTATCTGAAAAATGCCCAGAGGTGTAAATTTGTGCAGACAATTTATTTGAACTGCTGGCTCTTCAGGTGTCTCTTCTCCCTGAGAAATCGGCTGCCGTTTCTTCAATTGTCCTTAAACAATTACTTGGGAGAGATCAGGGGGAGACTCTTGCCAGTTAAACTGCAGTTTTCTAGCTACCATTGTGAAGGCCATCTAAACCATGGGGTACAAAGCTCTCAAGCTCACTGCAAGCCAAATAAAGAGGCGGAGAAGGAGGGGGGAGCAGATAAAAGCTGACACCCAATGTATTATAACTCAGCTCTATTAGATATGAGCTTCTGCTAGGGTGAAGCACCATAGCTTAAGGCAAAGATACTGCTTGCTCATTGTGCTTTAGTAAGGGCAGGCTGGGAAGACGGTGTAGCCACTGTGTTCAGTATACAGCACACAGTCTCTCATGCATGATTTAGTAAACTGGAATTCTTGCCTCAATATTCAAGTAACGTTATAGCAGATGAGATAAAAGGATGTGCTTAGGTTGCAAAAAAACCTAAGACATATATATGCTTGGAAAATTGTTAGTAATCAAAACAGAGAGAAATGCCAAACTTTCAACATGTCGGTAACGCTGTATATTCTACTCAGAGATACACTAAGACCTTTGATTCGACATTAACATTTTACATGTAGACATATCACCAGTATCTGTTGTGGTGATTGATGTATTGAGCTTTGTCTGGCTGTTAGTGTCATTCTCACATTGATTAGTGAACAATGCCGGTTACTGCTTTATGCAAAGGCAGATTCAAATTAAATGCAAGTAGAAAAATGACCTGCCAACTATGTAAAACAATGCACTATTGTATACTGGATGTATAATATAGATGTCAGTTCAATTGGTGACCCCTGAGCCACATCAAGCCCAAGAGAACCCTCCGAGTTGTCCAGCATACATAAAACTGATATATGACGAAATATGGTGTATTTAAATTGCTACAGAGTGAGCCATCTTGTTTCTTTCATATCTTTGTTGAAAGTTGTACATGTGCAGTTCTGATTAATCAGAATATAGAGATCAGACATAGAGACATAATCAGTCACATCTTTTACAAATCATGGGAGTTCTGACGACTTTACAAGCTTTGTTCCAGTAAAGAATAAAATATTTAGACGCAACAAACTTCCCTAGGGATCACAGGAGAGGGATGTTAAGTGCAGTTTGATGACATATTATACTGTTTATGAATGATAAAATGGGGAATTTAATATCAAGTGCAAGAAAATGTGTTTTGAAAAACTTCAAAATTCATGGCAAGACAAACTAAATACAACATAAATCAATATTTCAGGTGAAAAAGTGGTGAGGTGGTGGTGAGAAAAAGTGTAGTACAAGCCAAAGATGCACACAAGCAAGGGGCTGATCTCTTGCTGTTTCTGACACATGAAGCAGCTTAGTTTTACACGCTCAGGACACTCTTTCATCATGGCTGCTTAAACCCTAATCTCCTTAATGCTGAGTGCCAAGCAGAAGCGCATTGGGTCTCTTTACGAGGACAAAGGTTTGACTCATTTGGAAATTGAATGTACGGCCTCCCTCGGGTCAGACCGGAAAGTCTGACAGCAAGGCCACTGAGCTGGAATGAAATGAAGTATTTGGGGGACAAATGGTCTCTCCACCTTGCAGGTTAAACCTGAATGCAACATGCATCAAATCTTCTTGCTTCACAAACACACACACGCATCTTTCGTATGCTGTATCCACACAAGAGAATAATATTAATGTTTATCAAAGATATTATTTTTCCAAATAATTTTTGCATTCTGTGTGATCCTAAAGCACAGTCAATGTGTTAGTGAAGTCCAGTTACGGTACTACAGTACAACTGCAGCACTACAAATACTGCAGGAAAAAAAAGGTGATATGACACTTTATGCATTCGCTGCTTCAGATAATGAACCCAAAAATCTCAGTTTACAAGCACTGGCTATGGTGATTGTGGCTGTCGATTGTATCTATATTGCCACTGTATGGATAGAGCTATGGTAGCTTTATTTTGACTACTCTTTACTGCTCCAGTTAACATTAACCCACAAAGCCTGTTTAAGCCGCATGTGATTTGACCTTGCAGTGATTACATCAGATATGACAGACGTGCTGAAACACAGGAGTTCAGCGGTAAACATGTTAATAAGTGTTACAAGCTTCACCTCGTGGTGACTGTCCTAACACAGTGAAACGAGTCAGGCTAACTAGCTATCTCTTTAGCAATGATACAGACTTGTGGCCTACCCACACTGTGGTCTGTTACATAATACACTAACACTACTGTATATCATAATACAGCTCGGTTTTCTGTTATCGACCATAGGAAATGCAATATGCATTGTGAGGAAAGACGACATATTGTGAGGACAAAACTCATTGCAAGGTGACACAAAAGTAGTTCAGGCAGATTATTCCTACCATGACATTCCAGGAGCAAAAACTTGCAATGCTGTCAGTTTTGTCAGTGTCAGACTATTTTTTAAGAAAAGCGGTTACAAATATAATAAGATACTAAGACATTATGTTTAATGCTATAATCAGTTACTTATTTATTATTATTTGTGCCTATGCTCACGAGCCATATTGTAGTTGGTCAGTGTTACAAGACTTTTAAATAGTTTGGACAGATGTGTGGATTATGCTAGAAACATGCTACACATGATAAATATATTTGATTTAACACTAGAATCTAATCTATACTAGATTTCAAAAAGCCGCATTGGTTGAACCTCAAGCTGTTTCAGGGCAAGTAGAGACTAACCTGGACCTTGCTGTAGGACCATCTCTGACAGATCCCGCTGGTGGATGAAAAGAACCAGACCTCCAGCAGCGAACAGCAGGAGGAACCAGAGGGGACATGGCATCCTCCTTCTCCGTCCACACGGGGAGTCCACCACCATCTTCCACTTCATCCACAGCATGATGTGGCACAGTCAGACGCTAATGTAATAAGTTCTGGAGAAAATCAAAGAAGGTGGGAAATAGGAAGAGGGAGGGGAGCAAGACATAGAAAAGTGGAGTGAGCAGTGAGTTTTTAATTTCTCTGTATCAGTTTTCCAAGTCACAATCGATTTGGTATAGTAAACAGAAGTGGTGGAAAGTAACTTAAAGCCCCATTGTGTGACTTCTCCGCCATAACAGATTTTAAATAATTTTTGAATGCTACACTGACTTTTAATCGAGTATACGGTGTTTCTGTCATTCACACTCTGCTCCCTGCACGTCTCTTCTTGCACAAGTTAACTTTGTACCCTGGGTGTGATCACCGGTGAGAAGTATATCACGCTTTATCACACCATCAACCATTTCGCTGATTTTGGTGAGACTGGATCATATTTTATGGAGAAACTGTTTTCTGCTTTCCCTCTGATGTCCACCAGCTGCTTCACATCCACTCTCACTGATTTACAGTTTCCTGATAAATAAGCTGTCTTTTAAATCATAGTATTCACAGGTACAGATTTTTTTTTTTTTTGCAGGAGAAAATGGTCCGATATAGAATCCTATCATTTGAACTTGATTATAGTGTTTATATCAGCAAGACCCAATGGCATAAGCTGTTCAATTTAGATTACAGAAAGACAAACTGAGCTAGTGCATATCATTTTTTGAAATCCAACACCTCCGTCTAAAGTATGTAAGTCGGAAGGAAAATTCCATGAAGGCTGATGAATTGACGCTGTTCAGAAATTAAACATGGAAACAAGATGATCCAACACCTGAGTCCTCCAAATAAAGAAATCTGTGCTCTGTTTGTATGGATACAGTTTGGTAAACACAATTCCAGTTTGGCTGGCATGAGCGCAGATCAACTGAGTTCAGTTCACACAGAGAAAGACCACGTAGCATCTGTCTTCAAATTAATATGCTAATGAACATTGGTGACTACTCAAGCATGTGCTGTCATGGCAGAAAACAAAATTGGCTCTGTTTTAGTGATGTCAATAATTTGATTTCTGCATTCCACTCTGTTAAAACTGCAAGTTATAAATCAAATAATACATTTCACGCCATTATGCTTGAATATACAATATTTAGTTTTTATTATCAACTTCTTTACATAGGTTATAAAATAAAAGTACAAATAAACAACAGAAACAGAAATCCTGAGGGGGTTATAACAATTACTCACCACATATTCCAGTTAACATAAAATGACACAAAAGACAAACAAGAGAGAGAAAAGTAGAGAATAGCGTAAAAATAATACAGTTTATGAGAGAATATAATGTAGTAAATTGAGTGTAGGTGTTTTTATTTGTGTTTTAAGAGTGACAAGTGATGAGAGATGTTTTTTCTGTGTCTTATATACCACAGTTTCTTTTAATTAATCGTTGTGCATACGCATTTTATTGACATTAAACTTTGCTTTTGGGCTTTAATCAATGCAGAAGCAGCCACAACAGAGGTTCAATAGGATTTGCTGATGCATTATACTGTAGTTACAGCATTGCTGCACCCAGAGGAGGAATAGTTTGGCTAATTCCACAAGGACCAATTTATCTTTTGGGAAACAAAACTGATACAGAAACTCGCTCTATATATAATACATGATCATATCTTTTCATAGAGGTTGTTTTAGGTTAAAGCTGTCTCTTTTCCTTTTAATCATTTACATTAACACAGTTCTTATTTCAGAGTTGTATTTGATTATAAACGTTATATGCTAAATAGCCATAGCCTCTAAAAAAACTGTTACAGTTACATGCTGTCAGTGGATACCACACATAATAGATGTAATAATATGAATAACACAACATGAAAATGACACTTTTTACTCAGTACCTTGGGCAGACACTCATTTGATTTACATAGCAGTGAAAATATACCCAAGATACACACAATGAATAGAAAGTGTCATTAAAAGTTGCAAGAATGGATTTTGGAGTATTATAGAAAATATTACACTATATGGGTTGGCTGTGGAAGTTGACATAATAGAGCTGACTGTTTAGTAACAGGTAAGTGCTGGTTTGATAATGAGTTATTTGATATTGATACTTACTGTAGTATCAGTATCAGTATCAGTATCAGTATCAGCATGAGCACTGCATGTTCCAGATGAGCAGCTGGCACCTTGCATGGCAGCCTCTGTCACCAGTCTATGAATAATGAATGTGTGTGAATATGATAAGCGTAACGCAAAACTATGAAAGGCACTAATACAAAAATCTAAAAAAAGTTCTGTCACAATTAATTCATTTTTTAACTTTGATTGTGTAAATAGTATTAAAGCCATGAAATATGTGAGAAAGTCACAACTGTCATGAGCATTTTAAAAGTTTAAAGTTTGAATGAAGTTTCTATGTAGATGTATGAATGAGTTATTTTTGAAGTTGTAAAACACACGAATAGTTGGACTGGGAAAGGGATGAAATATGCAAGATATAGTGTTGTTGCTTTGGGCTAAGCTGCATAACTGGCTTCAATTTATGTTGAAACAGTTTTCTAGTTAAAGTGCATGGGACTGAAGAGTTGAAATCTCATAATGTGAAAATATGAATGAGTATCTGTGAGTAGATAGGAGTGGAAAATACGTGAAAACCTGAAAATTGTGTTAATTCTCAGCATTCTGTTAATTCAATTTAATGCAAAGTTCCCAGAAAACACTGAATGTTTCTGAAAGTATGAAAGTTATCAAAAATCTGTCCTTATACAGCAGGATATGTTTAGAAGTTCCTACTTGATAAATGTGGTAGGAGTTAAGCGACACAAAAGTGGGCAAAAAACAGCACGCACAATAAAATACAAATCCATTTACTATTAGCCATATTTGACACAGAGATGAGAAGGGAAATGCATTTATTCCTCTACGTTTGTCTCTTCACACTGTATTCAAAATTCCATTAGACTGGACAAATGTGTTTATCATTTCAGTACAATAGTCATTACAAACCCTTTCAGGATTAAAGTGGCTTTGACAAAGGTTGGAATACACATAATACATGTAGACAAATGTTTTTTTATGTGACGGTGTTGAGTGATCTCTGTACAGATGGTCATGTTCAGTGTTGTTGCATGCTGAATTCATTATAGCTACCTAATAACAAGTGGTAGGTTTTATCTTCACAGCCTGAGCAACAAAGGGGATAACGTTGGTGGAAACAAATGCAAAAAAAAGGGGAAGAAGCTTATGGAATATAATTGAAACATTTTAATCATATTAATGTTTACTACATTGCTGGGTTTGCTATGCACATTGCATGGTTGCCATGCCAACTCAGGTAGTAACCAGGAGACTACTCTTGCTAGCTGCAAGAACCTTTTCATTAATAGACATGCACTGCTATCCACTATAATGAAGCCATAACAGTCATTACGGTGTTCTTTACTGGGATTGTTGGGACTTCGAGGTGGTACACAGCCAAAATCTCCTGTATCACAATCTTGTTAATAATCCTAAAAAATATATATATCATTTCTGGTGCTAATGCCACATTATCATACTGAATTGGATATAAACAACCCTAGCTATCCAAACAAGCTACATAGCTGACAGATGGTAAGAAAATCATATTTTAACTGCATTGTTGGCAAAGTTTAACTCTGTTTACATATTTTCTCAAATGGAATCACTCTTTCACTGCATGTGCAGAGGGGAATGATTGCTATCCAGCTGACTCGGTTTTCCTCCAACACTTTCAGAGTCATGAAAGCATTTCATGCAAGATGGGGAGCTGGAACTTTTAAAGATGTGATCCTTTCATTCTGTTTTCTCGACAGTTTGAATTTTTACATCTACTGTCATTCATACTGACAGTACAAGAACACAGAATGTAACCTTACCAGAAGAAATCATTCCAGGTTTCACTTGTGAGTCTCACTCCACAGTTTCCTCACCTTAGTTTTGCACATGCTATTGGGGTCAGGTAAATACCTTTAAGTATTCAACAGAGCGTAGCATCAGCAAAGTGTGAAAAGCACGCATTCATGCCGCTGTTGATTCTACCGAAAAAAGGAGTACACTGGTTTTCTTTGCCCGAAGTAAGTGTTTGACCTCAGAAAGACCTTTGAGAATTTTGTGGACATTGCAGTTATTTGTCTACTTCCACTTTTACTGCAAGTAAAGCGTGTTTCTATCGTATTACCAAAACCTGAGAGAAGAGTAAGATGGGAAGCAAATGAACACAAAAGCAGAATTTAAGATTCTGCTAGGACAAGGATCATAGGAACAGTATATATAAAATAAAATAAAATACAACATTGAATTATAAAGCATAAAGTATAGACACAAAATAGTAAAACATAGAACTATATGAGAAATATTCAATATAATGCATTTTTACTTCAAACTGGCAGTTAGTTTAATGATATTAAAAGAATCAATATTGTTCAATCAAGAATCTGTAAAATGTTTTCAGATTTATGCTTGCGGAAAATCATTCCAA
Organism: Nibea albiflora; assembly: GCA_014281875.1. Lineage (NCBI taxonomy): Eukaryota > Metazoa > Chordata > Actinopteri > Sciaenidae > Nibea > Nibea albiflora. The sequence goes on along the minus strand of CM024795.1, from coordinate 13,218,291 downwards.
TTGTACATACACACTGGAATGAAATATTTTAGTGTCTCTAAAACTCAACAGTGAATGGAATATTAACCACTGGTTACTGTTATACATCCGATGTAGAAACACCAGAGCAGTGCAATCTCCACTTGTGTTAACCTCCAGGTCAAATGGTACTATAAAGCCAACAGTGTTAGAAAGGTACAGAGAAAACTTTTGTGAAAAGCCGACTCACTCACTTTTCTTCCAAACTCTCAGTGGGGTTGGCTATCTTAGCATATAGGCACACTCGACACTGACCAACCTGCTTACCTTAATAGGTAATAGCGCCTTAGCAAACTTCCATTTTGCAGAGTTCAAGTTGAAAAAAGCCTCTTGTAAACAGTGAAACAGTGAACAGCATTTGACGTGAACTTGCCAATCATCAAAGTGAACTCTCTGGGTGATAAACTCTAGAGATCTGATGCTTGACAGCTAACACATACAACAACTGAGAAAACGCTTTATACATAAATTAGTACCTTGGTCTGCTTGAATGACCTTTGGCAAACCACAAGTGGCACATCATTTCATCAATCCCTTCACTGCCACCTTATCTTTGAGAGAATGTCCTCAACACAGTCGATAACGAGTCTCTATAATACCTCTCACAGGTACAGGATAGGGTAGAGCTTGAGGAATCACTTGGTTTTGTTTTCCAACGAAATCACATGCATCATCTGGTGGCCGCTCTACAGACTAAGCTAAGCGCCGCCCTGTAAACCTGTTTATTTCTGCTATGAAGTTGACCATTGTTGTATGGGGTATACTAGAGAATCTGTAGCAATTATTCTGTAGCCGGCCTCAAGTGGTCATTTGAGGAACTGCAGTTGTTGGCTTCATCTGATACCCAGGCAGGTTGCTGCTTGGTTTGTAATTACAGTATATAGCTATGAAGTATGACAGTGCTGAAAAAGTGAAATAATAAGACAAAAGATAAAAAACAAAATCATTGCAGCTGTCACACTTTGACACAAACATCTCATTATGATCAAACAACACTTCATTTTAAAGACATTGCCTTTGTACTTTGCTTCCAAACAGTTGTATACACCAAGAAATGACATAACATGTCCCATTTTATGCAGAAAAAGAACCGTTCTGTGTCAGAGCGATAATGGGGATGATTCTGTGTTTCATGTTTATGTCTAATACATAAAGGATTGTGCTTTTTAGTTTCAAGCAAATGAATATTATGTCAGTCAAATAGAAGTACTGTCTATAGTCATATCTTCACCAACCAGTAAAGAATGTTTAGCTGTCGTATATTTTCTAACCTTTTTTTTTTTTTTTTAAAGAAACATCCACCACCTTCAATACATAATAACTGCGGTACAAAACAATCAGAAATAACCATAATAAGTTCAGTTCTAAACATAAAAAAGCAGCTAACAACAAGCATGGACTGCATGTGGGCTGAATGCCTCACAACACACACTGGCAAAAAAGCAAACAAAATCCATTCTCATTATCTCAGTGCATATTCAAATCACCTGCTTCATACCAAAGTTCGGGAGCATTTCAGATGTTCTAGAAAATATTCTGGTTTTTTTTTTTTTTTTTTTTTTTTTTAAATCATCCATGTTTAGTCCCTCTCGTGTGTCAGTGAAAGTGAAGTGCTGGCTAGTAAATAAAACAATATGGAAGCCGTTGCTGGGCCTGTTTCATAAATTAATGATTGCGTGCAAGGGAATTTGACAAGGGGAGAAAGGGAGCCAGTATAGGATCATGTTCAAAGCATTGCTAATTGTCTTTATTCATGACAGATGACAGTGAATGAATTAATGCATTCTATACACTGCTGTGATAAGCCTTTGCAATCAGTGTAGGAGATCAGCCACCAAACCTGCTAGTGATCTCAAACTGCCAATGCAGATAGAAAAAGTCTATAGATTATATTACATTTTTAAAAAAGGGTTCCCCTATTCAGCAACGAGAGTTCACGGGCCGTTTAACTGTACAGCATATGTATGTATGAAACTGTGAGGTAACAGTACACTGAAATTATAGAACCGTGCACAGATTTGTATGCAGATATTGTCCCTAACACTGTGATGAAAGTGGTGTTGGGACCACCTGAACTCCATAGATGAATTTCATTCATTATGTAAATTAAGATATCCTTTAAAAAATGTAATTATTAAGTAATAATAAGTAATAAGTAAGTAAGTAATTAATTTCATGTACATGGTTTGGTGCCCCTTTAAACCACCCTTTAAATCCCTAACAGTGGTCATATTTAGATTTCACCTTTTATTAAAAATGCTGATCTGTCAATACGACCTCTTGTTTCTTGGTGAAACTGATACCTAAAGCAACATATTCAATATCTTTAATTTGAATGATAGATAGATAAATGCCCATACATCATCTCCAGCATCTGGTTTTCACTTTCTACATTTCTAAACCACAATAATATGTGACGTGTATTCTCAAAGCTCCCTATGGATCCATTTCCATCAGCCCTCTGCTGTTTGGAATAAAGCCAAATGAATAAATAGGCAGCACAAGTCAAATAGCATTATGTAATGTACCTACAGAGCAGCAACGGTTACAAGAGTACTTCCACACGAAACATCAACCAAGTTCCTCACAAATGTGAAAGCAGTGTGACGGTGACCTGACACACTGGCCTCAGGATAACTACCAGCTCAGGCAGAGCAGGTGATGACCGCTCCCACACAATCGGACATGCTCAAATACAACACATCCTCGCCATATCATGTCAGCCCAATGTCTGCCACAGGGCACTGTTGTGCTCCGCTACACACCTCTCAGACAAGGTTACAGATTAGTTATATGTAGGGCCTCACAGGAGCTCAACGTCCAGCAGAGTAGATAAATTACACACACACCTATTTTATAGGCCAGAAAAGGAAAAAAATAAACAGGGACTCTCAACTTTTTTATTTTATGGCCTTAAAATCAAGTTTTTGTTTTTCTTTTAAAGTGTAGTTTGTCTAATTTTTCATGTGATAAAATAATGCAGTAAGAACATATAAGGACCGTTGTAAGGCACAACACATGTCCGCTTTGACACCACAGTCTTGCATGACTTTGTTTTTATCAAACGACTGCTACATATATCTGGCAAGGTTTCATAAAACAAATACATATAGACAACAAATTCATCATACACAAAGGAAAGAACACTTAAAGATTGGGGTGATTGTTGGGGTGATTTATCTGGATGTTTTTGTGGTTTCTGTCTTGCCCAAAAGTAGTTTTGTATTATGAAAATTTGACTTAAAACAATTATATTTTAGTTTAATTGGCCACTACACACAGGATCAAAATTGCTGTTCATTTTATCTACCAGCAACATGCCTGAATGCCTGACCCTGGTACACCATGAAAATGGCAAGCAGGCTGTATTTTCTAATGCTTCCATTATCATTTAAAACTCACATAATCACACTCATTGGGCTCTTCTTAGTAATGGCAATGAGAGTCACCAACAACTCACAGCTAATTAAAAGCTATGTGCAGAAGGTCGCTTGCCTCCCTATGAACACAGTACTCATGGGAAACCAAACAAAATCTACAGTCTGAACTGTTTACGTCGTCTTCTATAATACATGCACTTCAATCATAAATGGAAGAGTCGATAGAAAGGCGGAGACAGGTTGAGGAACTTTTACACCTTAACATACCGAGAGACAGATGGTGCAATGATGGTGCAACTCAGTATTGAGGATGTATTCCTAATATTTTCTACCTCTGGGCCTGTGAAAGCGGTATCCAGTAGGGTTGGATTTAGAGGAATCAGCCGTACAGACGGAGTCTCAAAGTCTGGAAAGAGTAAGTCAACAAACAGATGCTTATGTTGGTTTGTTCACTGCTCTTTTCTGTGCGTACATGTCACAAAACAGTAAGGTAACGTAATTTGCAACAGGAAGATACAGACGGATTCATTCTCACATTTGAACTACTGCTCACTACTCTAAAAAAAACCTGTCAATGGACCTGTTTCACATGCAAATGTTGCCAAAGAAGCAGCAAATCATAATCACATAGACAACATAAGCACACCCATAAGAGTTGCAACTATCTAAACATTTGGACATCAGTTCGTGTGCAAGTAGTAGTTTGAATGAGATCTCTTGGACACCTGCTAACAGAAAATGAATATATGCAACAATTTCTTTGGCCTTGACTAAATGCTGTAAAGAGGTCCAACAACAAGTCATATTAATCTAGGAATTTAATTGGATTAGGTGCATTAGCTGGATGCCTAAAATGTAAATATAAGCACTGGCTAATGAAATTTATTTTCAATCTGCAATTTAAAGCATTGTGTGTTTGTATGCTATTAAACGCTTGTGGTGGTAACAAATGTTGGCATAAAACCAGGCTGTGCTGTCCACTGACACCATTCTCCGGTACTAACCTACCTTTCAACTGCATTTCAGTCCTATTTTTAACCAAGCAAATAGCACAGGCTTGAACCAAATTTATAGCTACAATATATCTGCAAAAAATGTATGCTTAGCCCTGCTGGCTTGATTGCCAGTTTCATCTGAATGGCCCACACAGTAGATGTCACTACTTATCTACCTACACTTGTTTTAGTTATACTGGTTGTATAAAAAAAAAAAAAAAAAAAAAAAACCTTTACACGATTCTCTGACCTAATGTACCATTAAAGCATACTTGTTAGTATGACTTAACTAGCCTGAATGGCAGTTTCATCCGAATGCCAAGACCTGCTCAGTTGTCCAACCACCATCTACATAACCACATTACTGTACGTGACTGATTTGAATAGTCTTACCAATAGCCTCTAAAAATGAATTCACTGAAAGCTTTGGCCAACGTCGCTTAATTTCTTCAATACACCCACTTAAAGCACTTAAGAACTTATTAAACCGTGGTATTTTGGAGAAAGGTCTTTTGGCTTATTCAGGCTTCCCTTAAACCTTGACCTGCTCAGCATTCACTGCCTCGAGCTCTGACCATGTTCCACCCTAAGTCCTCTGCACGGGTAAACACTCATACAAATCAATAGTGCTGAATCTGTGCTGATCCCGCTCATTTTTCCTCACCTATTTTTAAATTGTCAAAGGGTTTTGCAGATTGCCAGGAGGGAGGTCATACCACATCCTTCAGATCTACTAGATGCTTGTTTGCTTGTTTGTCAAATCAGTGGAAGCTTGCTGGCCTATTTTTCATATGATTTTCTTATTCTTTCATTTCAGTGCAGAACAAAGGAAAGTTGGTTGATAAAATCATCAGCCTCTTAGCTCCCTTCTATTTTTGTCCACTAAAGAGGGACAAGCAAGCACGACCAGTGATCAATTTAAAATACCAAAACAAACTTTTTACAAAAGCCTCACCTATTTATCGTGGGAAACATTTCTGAATTCATTAATTGCATGTCAGTATGTTAAACCAGAAAGAAAGCATTACATTCAAAGTGCCTCCCTTCCTGTTTGGTGAGAACAGCAACCACTGGTAGTGAGAACGCACCCTCACCATACAGAGCCTGCTCATGCAGACACACCTACAAAGCTGTCCTCTTACATAGCTGTGTAAGAATGTAACCTTGTCATGTCTTTGGCAAGTATGTGAAAAAAAAAGAATGAAATGAAATGAAGTCCTGATCATATGAGTCATGACTAGACGGCAATAGCCTGAGCCTAAAAAAAATCTGCACTGTAACTTTTGTTTTAGTTACTGGCATTTTACTTTATTAATTTTGGTGAACAGTTACATAATAAATGGTTATTCTTTGGGAATTTGAGTATGCCTGTCTTTGCAGTGATCTGATACCATCTTGTTTCATTAGCTGGAGCTATCTAAATGAGATAATAAAAAGCATTTAACCTGAGCCAGGTCATACAACAACTATTAGTAGTGTACAGCTGTTAAACACTTGACAGTTTAACACTTAACAGATTGTAGTGGATCAGTACTCTGCATCAGCTGCAGCAAAGCAAAGTCCAGATGTCTCAATGTATTGAGAAAAAAGATGGTATCAGAACATTTCTAATTTTTCTAGAAATGTACATGTCATGTAATGTTTCTCACCAATCCATGCATGCAACAGTAGAAGTATTCAGTATCAGACTACATCACTAATATGACAGCAGCTTCAGACACATTAACACATTAATACAGTAGTATAAATAACTAACTTGGTTGATCTTCTGTCAGTTCTGTTAGTTTAGTGCAACCTTTTTTCAACTCATCAACAAAACTCAACTCAACATAGTGATTTCAAATCACACAGTGATTTAAAGCTACAAGCTGAATGAAACACTTTCTGTACCTTGTGCTTGATTTGTTAAGACCTCTTCTGTGCATCCGGTAACAGCACCTACAGGAACATCATCATTTTCCTGAGCTTTGCAGCTGGTTGTAGGAAAGCAGGGCTGGAAAGCAGCCTTGTGGTCAGTGACTGCTACCCTTGCAAAAGCATGAAACCACGTCTAATCTTAATATTATTTTCAGTGCATGTGCCTCCACTATTCCCCTTGTGACTGAAATAATATGGTCATTGGCATGGCAATCCGTTGGCTGGCTGAACAAACACATCTAGCATGCTGCAGTATATGTGACAAACTGCTTCAACGCTGTGCTCAGAAAAGAAAGAAAAATTGAACTTTGAAATATCTGAAACAACCTGAAGTCGGTCTTTTTCTTCTGTAGTTGTAGAAAATGTTTTGCTGACCATTTGGTTTAGATATGTGCATTAAATTTTAACCCTTGTATTACATTCATATTCTGTGTTCACAGTGTGGTCTCGATCAATTGTGACCTGGCCCCTCATAAAATATGTACACCAAATTTTGATCTAAGATCTTTTTAGAATGTGTAAATAGGTTATCTGACATTAAAAGATGGGTGATTTATGATCAAATTTTCTTTTTAAAGCTCTTCCAAAAAGAACCTCCTCTGGCGCGAGGCCACTGGCCTGTTCTCCTCTTGCAGATGCATGTGCATGCTGTTGGGTTTTGGGTGTGGCTCCTAGATGCTGTTTTTGTATCTCTGTGAAACTGGGACTGGTTTGTTGAAATGTTTTAGGGGCCTCTATTGAGCCATTTGGTTGTCAATACTTCCAATATTTACACATTTTTACAGCCGTTCTGAGATTTTTGTATCACTGTTTATGTCAGTCCCTCATGGGGTAGAATATCCAGACTGAGCGTGAGAGACATGACAGAGTGGAGAAAAATCTTCTCTTCGACTTCCTCTCAATCCCACAATTTTTACTCTACATCCATAATTTACACATAAAAATGAAATTTGTGGCCACAGACACACAACTACAAAAGCAGATTTTGGTTACATGAGCTTCCAAGTGATAGGCGTGCCAAACAACTGCTACACTGACACCCATATACAGTAAACCAAGAGCAAAAATTTCAGAAGAGGAGAAAGGGACTTTTCTTACCTGCTCTCATGCTCACATTTTCACACACACACACACACACACACTATACAAATTTCACAATGTGCTCAGCAGGGTCTCCTATTTCTTAGAATACCACCATTATGGCATTAATGGTTACTGTCTTTGAGGTAGAACAGGATTTTACTGAGGTGCATCTCTCTCTAACCCAACAGACACCCAGTATATCATCAATGCAACAATTTATTGAAGTTGGGTAAAAAAGTAGTCAAGACCGAGACCAATCAGCACCCTACTTAGGTAGCTACTATGTAGCTAATGCTCATCAAATCTCTTTGGGTGAGGCATGGTTCCAATCATCTCAGTACAAGTGCAGAATTTACATACTGCTGCATGTTTTCTTTTGGACGCTGTCTTACAGATTAACTCTGTTATTGGGTAGCCAAATTTTAGTTTAAAAAGATTTGGCTGCCGTCTCCTTCCAGACAGCCACAGCTCCTTCTACTGTCTCCTACTTCCTTGGAGTGTGTGTGAAGGGTTCTGGGAGCCATTAACGGGAACAAACATTTCAAATGAGAAATTAGTCAAGTGGCTGGTTGCATTAGAAGCCAATCCAGTCACAGTAAGGATTTTAACAAATAAATCAGACCTCTTTGTCTGAGACAAGTGAGTAAAAACAGAGAGACTGAGACCTTCAAAATTCAATATTCATTCATATTTTTAGTTGGAAGCTACATTCAAACCTTATGAGATCTGTACAACTTTTCATTCATACCAATTACACTTTTCCGAGTAGCCGATTGATATTCCTTCAGTGCTTCATACAAATTAGTAAATCTCCCAGCTTACACTATATTTACTGTGTTGACATGGCCAGCGTCAGTGCAACAGTGTTTTTGTTGCAAAACAAACTTATACTTAACAAAGACGTCCCTTTGTTGCAATCAGAGCAGGTGGCAGCTCATACTTCCTCATAGTGCCCACTGTTGTGGTTTTCTTCTTCGGGAGCATCTGTCAAAGCTCATGAGATGTGAAGAGGTTGTCACAAATCACATTGTTTCCTCTTAGCCTTTCTGTCATCTCTAACATCATGCACAGGCCTCTCCAGGCCTCCGTTAGCTGGATAAACCACTTGCACATTCAAAGCATGTCCATCACTACTGCCCATAATTTTACTCCCAAACACAACCAACAATATTTGTATATTGGAGCAGTGATTAACTTGTATAACAATAAAAGAGCAGGCATGTATTACCGCTGAAAGGAATCAGTCTCTCAACAATTGTGACCTCGGGACCAGGATTGTGTACGAGACCCAGACGTTCCAGCCATTTGTCCCAGACATCCTTGCTTTCTGCTTTCTAGTTTGTTAGTGACATGCCGTGCAGAACTTGTCAAATTCAAGGATCACTGATATCATACAGAACATTTCCAGGAACAGAACACTGAAAAAACGATTCTCCCATCTCAGTAGTCTAAGAGTAGAAGCAGCCTCACCTCTGGATGTATACATACCAGCCAATATTAGAGACTTCATGTAGGCCTATAACACACCCATGGTCTCCCATTCTTGACCATATAGTTTAATCCCTTCCCTGTTTGTCATTTCAATGACATGTTTTGCAGTGGTTGGCGAGAGGAAGAGTTGTAAAATTGACAAAATGTCAGTCAGAAGTAACCAGTCTTATGGTTACTGGAATCGTTCGCTTCTCTCCATCAGAGTAATCTTCGTCCGTGGGGTTGTAGTGAGTTTTCCTTTGTGTTATCCACCTGCCTTGACACATCTTCCTCCAAATCACTGTCTGCTTACTCATCTTGGAAGAGCAGAGGCCTCATTTATTAACTCAATATAGATTCCATCCTCATGAATACACTGAGGTTTTAAGGAGTCTTTGTGAGACTATAAATGGGGGTAAGATGGAGTTGAAAAACAGAACCAGTGATTACAGTTTGGTAGTAATGTAGTCAAGACCAAGACCACACAGTACCCTACTTAGGTAGCTAATATGTAGCTAATGCTCCTTAAATGTCTTTGGTGAGGCATGGTCCCAATCAACAGTGCAGAATTTACATACTGCTGTGTGTCTTTTTTTTTTGATGCTGTCTTGCAGATTAACTCTTTTTTTTAACTCACACTTTTTATTTAGGTACAGTTTGATGCCACTTGTTAGTTATTTCATAATTTCTGTGCCCAGATTCACAACTAATGTGGAAATACCGCTCCCCATCTAATTCCCAAATTAAAACACCTGGCAGGAGGTTTAATGCCCCCATTCTTCCAGTGCTATAGAGCATTTTCCACACTTGTAACCCACAGGTTGAGAAATGCTATATGCCCTTTGCACAATGTGAAAGGTGTATGTTGACAACGTCTGTCAATATCACTCAGCGTGCAGCACATCATGCTCAAGTCCCCAGGGCCCCACAGCTTACTAGGCCCAGACACGTGTTATACTCAAGCTGCTATGTTCTTCAATCAAATATTTCAATAGCCAAAAGAGACGGACAGCTTGGTGAAAAACAAGTACTATTTTTATAGTAACACGTTGCTATCTGCTTATGAAATTATAAGCAAACTTTTTTTTCCGCGAGGTCAAAATATATCTTTGAAAATGTTGAAATGAGGTGTAAAAAACCTTTACTGAATAGTCAAGAGTGCAAAAAGGGGGTTAATTACCCGATTAATTAACCGATTAAAAAGTTACACAACACATTTTTTTTACGCATGCAGGACCAGAAAAAAAGGAAGCTCTGGACATTTTAGACGTGAGAGTTGACCTGCTAAACAGTCTCTGTTTCTGTCTGTAAAGGTTGAGCAGCACTGGATAGAGGCTGCTTAATGAAAAGATGTGACATGTTTCACCAACTACAGATATTGATCTGTAGTATCTGTACAGTGGTTGTATCTGGAAAAGCAGCAAATATCAAACCAGTTAGAGTGTTTGGATTTTATGGCTTTCCAGACATGAGTGCTGTGAATGGTTATATAAATGATATCCGTCACTTAGACAAGTGCAAATTCATGTGGAATTCCTGGCCTCATGCAGAAAAAGGAATCATCCTGTCTCTATGACATTGGCACAAAGACGTCCCTGCAACCAAAGCACCATAAGTACATACTGACATAGAGTACAGCAGCTCTCACTGCTGCTAAAAGCGTCCAGCTACTTGTAAATAAACCAACAGTGACCTTTCCTCACATTTGCTCAGACAGAATATGGAGCGTGGAGGCACAGCATTCATTTGGATTAGCATGACCAGCAGGACATGTGTTACAAAATCAATACTCCTCTATACTTGAGTGAAAGAAAAAAACAAACAGTGACTACATTTGCATACAAAGAGTCTAATTATTGTAATTCCCTTCTTTAATTTTGAGAATAACAAGAAGAAGAAGATATATTGCTGTTGCAATCCTGCATACTGAGATTTCATGTGATTTTGTTATCAGTATCAAATGTGTTTTTTTTTTCCTGCTGCTGGCAGCAGTCAATTTTGTTACTTTTGCATTTCTGCTGATGCAGCTTGTCTATTGTTTTGTCTCTCCCGTTGCAAACACTGAATCACCTTGGAAAAGTGACATGATCAAAATTTGCCACCACATCCATCACTTTTATACAAAAAAGAAATATATGCAAATGTTTTTACACATTAAAAAAAATCTTATCTAAGGTCTGTTAATCCCTCTAGGTTTAAAGATTTGATGTTTTTATCTTTAGAGCTGAGATATTATTGATATGCATATTAGTTTTTAATCCGAGCATGTCTAAAAATAAAAACAAGTCTTTCATATATCGCTAAGACACAGATAGCACATATAAACACTAAAACAGTGTTCAGATTAGGGCGGCCCTGCCCTTTTTGTCTTTGATGACCTTTTCAGACTGAAATACCAAAGTAGCATTTTCAAGTGGAGCATCGCATACATCATTCATCAGTATCAGTCATTTGGTGAGACACAGTTTAAGCATGTAGGAAGTGTAAGGGACATTTGCACTGTAATATAACCACGGAATATATATAGGCTACTGCCACTGATGCCTTTACATATATAGCTTGCATTGCCACATACATTTCAGGCCCCGCAAAACACCATTCAACACTTGTCTACTTATCTAACAGATTCTTCAGATGGGGGATGTGCAGTGAAACAGACAAACGCGAACGCTAGTGTGGTGAAATGACGGGTGTCATGGATGTCTTTATGGGTTAGTATTAATAACAGATCGAAAACGCCACATCTGGGGTTTCACCCACTTGATTGACAGGTGGGTGTCGTTACAGGTGGCTTGTTTGAGCACCCTGGTGTCAGTCGCCCGCCTCAAGTCCACAGATGATCTACATTTTACACGTCCCACTTTTAGATTAACAGTGAAGTGTCGGGACTGCCAAGATGGTGAAGGCCAGAGCCACCACCTCCTGAGACATCCATGTTTGTTTGTTTGTATTGTTTTACTTTCTATGGTCTGCATCTACATGGCTTTACAGCACTAGCCCACAATTGCAGCACCAGGGAGCTTTTGCCCATAGGGTCAGTGAAAACGTATTGGGCAGGGGGAATTGGATTTGACAGGAGAAATGCAAACAGTTTACAGCTACTTGCAATGCAGTCTTATTTGATATTTCAGAGCTGTTCAGTTTCATGTTGCATTTGATCTTTTACTTGTATTTTTAAGACCACGCTAAATTTGTGTATTACCTTTCTCTCCCTTGAAAGTGTATGTTGACTGCAGGATACACAACACACAATTTTGAAAAGCAGATTTTAGAGATTCTTTCCCCAGGACAGCAGCATGACCCAAAACCACCAGAATATTTGAGGGAAAATGCACATAATTATTTTTATATGTTATTTGTGCTTTAGCTGACAGATCACAGTATATTTTTTTACTATGTTTATATTTACACATGGCTGAACCGATGGACAGAGAAATAGACTATCAATGCCCCACCCTTTCATTCTTCACTGAAATGCAGTTACATTTACATTTACACAAAATGTGCATTTTGAGTTTGTATGAAGACACCAAGTTGCACCCTTTATTTACTTTAATAAAATACCGGGCTATTACTGAAGACCGCCACAACATCTTTATGGATGACTAGTGTAATATGTACTGCAACAAAACATTTGGCAGGCAAAAATGATGAATGTCAATTTAATAGAGCTTTGGATTGAAAGAGACAATATTGTTACTCGCTGCCGAAATTTAAATAAGATGCTTACTCTGTCAGCTAAGTAGCCATTTCCCCACAGGCATGCATAGCTCTATAATGGATGGGAGCCAGGAAATATGAATTATGTGCATGCAAATATTTCGTCACTAAACCTAACCACTTAAATGAACAAATACGCAATCCCTTCTATCCTCTCCGGTTAGGTAGGCATAAAAATGAAAACAATGTGAGGCAATCCTAATGGAACCACATTTTGTAGCATATTTGTCCTTCCCGCAAGATGGAGAAAATCTGGTGCAAAATGAACAAATCTGATAATATATATTCGGCAATGGCTATCAAATCTGATTCCTATGAACAGGAGACGCATTAGGTTCAAAGGATTTAGGGAGGGGGAACTCAGCACTTTAAAAAATCACTCGACTGTAGCCAATTTTATTGCCAGAAACACATTTCCATTACTCCGAGGTCCCGAGGTCTGGAAGATTTTGAATAGGAAGGGAGTGTTTTCTGTGATTAATTTGTCAGATAGGTCTCTGGCGGGTAAAAAAGTTGCTTGTAGTCTTTAACATGATTTAGACAGGTACTGCCTGCATAGCATGCATGTATGACCAGTGATGGGCAAGTTATTTTCAAAGTATAATACTGTATATTGCATATTAACATGTGAAAATAATGTTACTTTGTAATATTGCTCATGGTGTAGAGTAATGCATTACCTATTACACAACTTCTTTGTTACTTTCACCAAAATAACAGCAAGCACACTTATATTAGCAATAGTGTGGTGATATAGAGTAATTAATCTCTTAATCTCCAAGGTCTCCCAATCGGGGGACCCTGTAACAGCACTACCTTTGGTACGTGTTACTCCAACAATATTTATGACACTGCTACCACTTTAAAACACTGCCTTGCAAAATGCAGAGCAAGGATTGTAGAGAGTGACAGTTATTCAAATATAATCTACAAGATGTGTAGTGTACACAGTGTAACAGTTTTTTTTTTTTATTGACGTTTGGTAGCTAGTGGGAGTTAAAAGTTTGTTGAATAAATGACTGAGGGAAAATTAATCAAGTTTCTATTTACTGTCTTGCTTTTTTTTTTTAAATCTTGTACCTTGTCAGAGTTTTGGTTGTACTTCCCCGCTCCAAGGAGCCCATACTCACAGACTCTACTTAAGACATAAAACAAACTAATTATTACAGTTACTGAATTGTCCTGACAGGCCTCATCAAATGGGCTTAAGCACAACAAAGTGGTAGCAGCTATTGGTGTTGTTTGCTTTGATGGCGCTGGAGTTGGGTTATTACACAGCAAGCACTTTGGTAATAGATAGATTTAGCAAGAGTGAAGCCTTGCACTGGACAACAGTGACAACCCCTGCTGTCTCTGGCCTTTGCTCCTAGTTGCCTTTCATTCAAGCGACTGCTTCAAGGTCAGACTCAACACAAGCAAGCCTGTCAACAGGAAGGTTACAGTGAGTCACACACATAGCGATTTTAGCTTCCACAAGCTGAAAGCCACAATTGCAGGTACTTTGCACATCTGTGACATTAGCACACCAGCATATTTTTGCATCTGTGTTTTATGCTATACTCAGCAGCTTTCTCAAGTTGTGTTCTCTTGAAACCGCTCATAATTGTGACCTGACAACTACACGGATCTCAAAATATCCCTGCTGAAATTCATTAGTATGCACCGTGTTTATATTTAATCTCATGTCATTTTTGCTGTCATACAGCCCTGTTGGTGTTTTCCTTTACAATGAGAGTGTCAAACTTTTATTGTCAGTCTGTCTTGTAATGTCACCAACACTTAACTATGCCCAATTACAGCTGCTCCCGCTGTGTTACAAGCATAGCAGTGATTCTCATTCTTTAGACACCGTCATGGAAAAGTGTTTCAGTGAACCTCAGAGTCTACAATCAGCTAGTGCTTTGAGCCGAATGCTACAGTAACATCAATATCATAACAGGCGCACAGTGACAACACCAACATGCTTGATGTTTACCATGCTGATACTATTAGTTTAGCAAGGTAGCATGCTAACACTTGATGATTAGCACTAAACAAATGCAACTGAGACTGATGTGAATGTCATCAGTTTCTCCCAGTATTTAGTCACATGCCAAAGTACTAACCAAAAATTAATTTTTACCTGATGATATCACTGTTTATAAGGCCAGCAGAGTTTCACTTAGGAAGGAGAAGGTGACTCGAGTCATACGTGGCCATTTTAATCATGGAGATTCATGACTCCCCTTTGAAGCCAGCATCAAGTGGCCATTAAAAGAACTGCAGTTTTTAGCACTTTGCAATGGCTGCATTTCACAGCCACAGAGCTGCCTGGTTGTAATAAGAAGCCATCGCTGAGTACTGAGAGGTCGTCACTTCTTCCATGTACAGTAACCCCCCTTTAATTCAGAAAGTCTGCATAAAGGGAGCTTGAGTCCTGAAGCCTGACATCTGAGCTTGCTTCGCTACCCCAACACTTAATGACTGAGGACAAGACGCTGCAGATCCTATTCAAATCATTTTGCTGAACAGAGGTAACAGCTTTGCAACACCAATTCTAACATCACAGTAATTTCTCGGCTGCACCATCATTCATTCATTCATTCATTCATTCACAATAAAAATGACTCAGCGAAAAAGTAAAGCTCTCTCACGACACAGTTGGCAACCTTGGTAGGTAATTACCTAAAACATCAAAACGGAAAAGGGAAGGGGATATTTAAACCTTTTATAAAACATTGATTGAATCCAGAAATATTTAATCGAGTTTGCTTGTACACCTTTGACAGCATAAAATGCCTCAAGGTCAAGTTCAGACCAATGAGAAGTACAGCCCACCAAATTAAAATCTTCAAGGTGTGCCCGTTAAATTGAAGAACACCAGCTACTTTTTAAAAAGATAATTATCATTTCCCAGCTCCTCTGCAAGCTAGAAAAGAGGAAGTCAGTTGACATTCAGAAGTCAAAGCCAGCCAGGATTACTTAGTTTGATTAATCAACATTAATATGCTTAACGGAAAGAGTAGTGGATAAATCAGCCTGATTATACCTCTGCAAAATAGGTCCCACAATTTACTGTAAATCACAGAATTAGTGCAAACTGTTGACCTTTCCACCCACGTTTGCATTTCAATTGTGATGACAGAAAAGCAGTATTTTTCAATGTAGCAGCATTTCATCAATCTTTGATCCAATCATATAACCAAGCATATTTTCAGCATGTCTTCTGATGCACAAGACATTCTAAGATCATAAGAACGGTTGACTTAGCCTTCTCTGATATTAACAATTTCAGAGAAACACATCACATTCAATGCAAATACAACTAGGGCTGGAGTACCGAGTACCGTTTAGGTCCAAAGATTAAGACAAAAAAACAAACAAATCTCAAATGGATCTCAGTTGCATTTAGAAATTGTCTAATGATTAGATGTTCACATTTTAAGTTCGTATTAAGATACCAATCTATGGTCTAATATTAATATTTGCTGAAACGTTTGTTTAAATAAAATACCTGGCCAGTATTACTGAAGACTGCCACAACACCTTTATGGGAGACTAGTATAAAATGTGCAACAATACATGTGTCAGGCCAAAATGATGAATGAGTGATGAATTTATTATAGCTTTGGACTGAAGCAGACAGTATTGTTATTTGCTGCCAAAATTTGAATAAGATGCTTACTCTGTCAGCTAAGTAGCCATTTTCCCACAGGGATGCATAGAAAGGATGGAAGCCAGAAAATATGAATTATGTGCATGCATAAATACATTGTCGCTAAACCTAACCACTTAAATAAATAAATACACAAGCCACTCTATCCTCTTTGGTGAGTTGGACATAAATATGAAAACAATGTAAACTGATCTTAATAGAACAACATTTTGTAGCAAATTCGTACTTTTGGCAAGATTGAGAAAACATGGTGCAAAATTAATACATTTGATAATGTATATTTTGCGATGGTTCAGCAGAACAGGAGGAGCCCTAGGATCATGGGATTTGGGGAGAGGTAACTCATTAAAAAAATCACTAGAGAGTGAATTTCATTGCCAGAAACACATTCCCATTACTCCTCCAAAAGAAGATTTTGAATAGTAAGAGGGTGATTAATTTGTCAGATAGGTCTCTGGCTGGTAATAGGTTACTTTTACCATTGTCTCTAATAGGATTGATAGGAAGTCTGCATTTTAGACATTTGTAGTAAAAACTGGGTAGGTCTTTGGCGAGTTATGTGACTGTCTCATTGTATGCCATGGGCTAGTTTTATTTCACAAGGTTAGAAAATTAGGCAAACTAGACCAAATAAAATGTGTATAATATGAGATCAGTTGTACTGTTCATGTTTTTCTATACCCTAGTCAAAACAAGACTAGGAGTCAGCTGAGATGCAGAAACCATGGGTATAATGTTTACCAGATTCACTATCTTAGTGTATGTTAGTGTAGTATGTTAGTATGCTAACATTTGCTACTTAGAACGAACCGCAACGTATCACTGACAGTGATGGGAATGTAATTAGTTTTGCAGGTGCTCAGTCATTAACCAAAGTATCTGGACAAATTGAAATTTTGTCCCGATAATGAGTTCGAGAAGAAGTAAAGCTCTTGTTACAGTTCATATTTCATCGTATATATGTGGAGCTTTGACCTGTTGATGGAACTGGATGAAATGGTAGAGAAATCATGAGGATTCATTATCTGGGAACTGTGGGTATCTGTACTGAATTTCATGGCAGTCCATGTAATAGTTGTTGAGATAGTTCACAAAAAAGTCATTGAAGTCATTCAGTAAAGTGGTAGACAGACGACAGATGGTTAAAGACCTAATGTATCCCCTTAAAGATAATTCTCTTCCTTTTTGCACCTCTTCAAAGACATTATTACACGATGGCACCTTTGCTTTGTTTCCATAATGTTCCTGTATGATAAAACCATGGTCCTTTGTGAGCGAGTATATGATCCTACTATTCCATTGTATAGTGCCTTTCTTTTTGTATTGCATCACTTTTCTCAGATGTGAGACTGTTTCATAACAACAAATAAACCAGATCAAGTCATGAATTATGGATGCAGGTGTTACTGAAGCAACCTGTACGTGTACATGTTTTTCTAGATGGGTAGTAAATGACATTTTTCTAAAGACATTATGTAGCGCTGCAGTTTAATAGAGTGAGAGATGGATCTTTCCTAACCAAGTTCTAGAGAATGAAAGGCATCTTGAAAACATGTTGGACAGTGGTAGGATTTATTATTGATTTTCGGTTTCATTCTGCAAGAAAATAATGGAAGGAAAGCTGTATGTCTTTTATAAACCTGCAGTCAGCCATACATTTTGATAATAGTATTCAGCTGAATATATATTTATATATATACTGTATATATATAAATCTCTCCAAACGTTTTGACCTTGATAATGTGCTGATATGATTTGCACCACTGCTGAACCTTGTGTGATGTTTAAAATCTAATATTAAAGGTTATATATACGTTGTCATAGCGATTTCTGTGTGTCATTGTGTGACACGATTTGATTTCCTTTGTGAAGCTGATATGTCTCAGACAGCAGTGATACAAACACCGCTTCCCAGTGTTAGCTAATTATATTCATGAAAACTCATGATTATAACTGTGATTAAATAAAATGTTTAATTAAAAAAATAACTGATAGATTAGATCAACGATGGAGTATTGCCTGTCCGGCACCAGGATTCTCGTTTATTTCTCATCTATTCCACCTTTTTAGGAAACTTTCACTTTGTGCACAGAGCACATATTTGAATTAGAAAAATCTATTTTCATTTCACAAAATTTCAGGATACCAGACAGCAGATAAGAATACGGCCATGACCTCCACTGTAACGGAGTAATTTCAGTCTCAGTGGTTGAGCAACTGCCAGGGGGTTTAGTGAATTCCCAGTTTTGTCATAAATTGTGAAAATGAAATGAAAAGAAAGAAGATTTCTCACTAAGATTTTCTTCAACTAAAAGTAAAAAAGAAAGTTTAAACAACCACATCAAAGCTTAACTCTGCTCTGCTTCCCGCAAAGGGCATTCAATATTTGCCAACCAACATTCCGTTGTGCTTCTGACTGAAAACTCTTTAAAAGGACCCACTAGACTTGAAATATATTCCCTTTCTTGTTTCTGTTTTATCTGGTTCGACTAAAACAAATGCCTGTCAGTTTGGCTGACATGTCAATAAAACAGTGGAGCCTCTGCTGACTTTGTGTAAATGGACACGTGTCACCGCTATACCAGTACTATGCCCACAGCCCGTTTTTGTGAAGTCAGAGGTACAAACATGAGAAGGATCATAAAGCATATAAAACAAGCAGGCGGGTAACATAAGGAGGGTTGTGATCAAGAAGGTACTGGTTTGATTTCTTGAAGAAGCTGGGGAAGTTTGGCCAGGAAAAGGGAATGAGTAATACTCTCCAAACCCTTAGTAACTGTTCACAAGCCAACTGTGGCAATGGCTGGGCAGCTCCCCGGTGTGTACATTTTACTCTACAGTATAGCCTACCAATGATGAGGCAGGATGTATAGTATATAGTTTATATACTACAGATTTGCAACAGAAAATATTTTTGTCAGGAAACCCAATACCACCTGGACAAGAAGTTCTCCAAATTAAACGTCAAAAATACGGATGTAAGACTGTTTCATAACAGATAAACCAGATCAAATAATGAATTATGGATGCAGTGTGGTGCTGAAGCAACCTCTACATGTTACGTTCTTTTCTCTCTCTCTGCCTCTTTAAACTGGATGCGTAGTAAATGGCATTTTTATAAAGACATTTTGTAGTGCTGCAGTAGGATATCGTCCAGAAATGTGTGATAGAAGGAGAGATGGAAAACATGTAGAACAGTGTTAGAATAATTATCATTATTGATTTTTGGTTTCATTCTGCAAGAAAATAATTAAAGTAAAGTCGTATATGCCTTCATGTCTGTTTACAAGCCCACAGCTCCCATGTGTAACTGTCTACTGTATAGCCTACCAGAATGAATGATGAGGCAAGCTGTAGTTAAAGTGAGCTTTCATCCTCTATAAAATCACCCTGTCTCCTATAATTTATGTTACTACAAATTTGCAACTGACAATATTTTTGCCAGGAAACCTAAAACCACCAGGACCTTCCAAATTAAACATCACCTTCCAAAATTATGGCGGGACATGAGGGACGTTAGGGAAAGATCATGATTTGGATTAAAACAGACTACTTCAGGTGGTAGAACAGACTATATTACACACATCACTATGTTTTAATATTAGGAGGGAGGGCTCATCATCATAATCACAATAATAGACCAAACCATATATATATATATACACACACACACACACACAGAGCTAATGTGAGTTCTAGGGAACAGGTAGGATCTGAAGATTATCAATTATAATTCAGTAAAAGTGATTTTGAATGTGTAGTGTCTTGGCCCATTGTGTGGCCCTGTAATACCTGTTTTAACACGAGGTTTAAATTGCCTCAGCATAATAGACCCACGTCTGATTGGAAGCTGATCACCAGTAACGGAATGCTAATGTGAATATTTAATGGCTGCATTAATGTATCATTATTCATATTAGACAGCACAGACAGGAGTTTACCTATCACAGTCATTTTGAAGACATCCACACTGAGCTTATAGTTGGACACTAATGCTGGAATCCTTAATCTTAAATATTAATAGCCGTCCTTCATTAAAATTGAATGCAAAGCACTTATGTTGAGGGAATAATTTTCCATCGCTTAATGTGCTAAACAGCAGGTGTATATCATAACAAGATGCACAAAATTAAATCAGGTGGGTAAGTTCTCTCAGGAATAACATGGCTGAAAGCTAATGGCTCATATCAAACTTTAACTAAGTTTTTCTGAATCTGATAACCACAGTTTGTCAACCTGGAAGCGCTCCACTTTGATGTCAGCACAGAAATGTGAGCACAGCATGCTTCTTTATTAGATTTAAAAATTGGAAACTTTTTTTTTTTTTTAATTGGCTACAAACACTGCAACAAATTCTGCCAAGTAGACCAATTCCTACCAATCACAAAAGATCACTGGAAAAGTGCATGCAGATATAACTTATTTTAGCAGCATTGTATGTGCTGTGGTTTCCTTGAAGTTGAAATGTGTTACTTGTACGTGAATCCAATTCATGATAATGATCCAATTATAAGAGGTCTTTTAAAAAATTTAATAAAAAAACAAGAATATTATTGCTCTGACTCTTCATCGGGTCAAAGTGGGAGCTGACAGACAATGGCATATGCAGCTACTGTCTAATGAATTCCACATTTCTCCTTTTATTAAAGCTTGTGACTTCAAGTATTCAGCAGGTGAACTCTTCTTCTTCTTCTAACCTTGAGATACTTGTTGCTCATCTCTTATACAGGATGCACTTTGCTCCAAGGAAATACTACAGTTCTGAGGGTGTGTAGCATACTGTATACAGCTGAATAACAAATGTTCAGAGAAGAATTTAGGATAATTTAACATCTGCCGGGTGTGATGTAAAAGTAAACCATTGCCCTGTGGCAATCAGAGGAGGGATTACTGGGCTGATATGATGCTGTATTTGAGTATCCCTGAGTGTCTTTACTGTCTGCATTGAACCCCGAGAAAAGGTTGGAACGTGTTGGAAGTGGCTGGGTGGGGAAAAAGCTGAACAGAAATGGGTTCCTTTTTCTTTTAGTATTTCTTTTGTGCCCACACCATCTGTGGCACAAAAGCTCAATGAAGCAAAATTGAGAAATGTACATTTTATCTAACTGCCATTTGCCAGCTAACCAGAGGTAGGGATGGCGGTAAAATACATTGAACCTTCAATCAATGAGGAGAAAAGAGAATTTTATCGTTCAGTCCAAAAGCTAGATACTGTTTTAAGAGCTATTTAAGGGCTAATTGGGAGCCAAGCCTCAACGCTACAACACACCATGTCCAGAATGTGAGGTGAGTAATTTCCACGTGAAGCAAGCTGACTATTAAAGTTGCAGACCTGTTTTTATCAGATCAATCTAGCACAAGGTAGCAAGGTAGCTCTTTCAGCCTGTGCAGATGTGCACTTTATTCTCAAGAGGTACACAGTAAAAACTGTAACTACTAGTGGCAACATGGGCTTTTGGAAGATCAAAGCGTCTGGCTGGAGTAAGGTGACTAGCTTTAAGTGTCACGGAGGCTTCCAATATAGGCTTGAAACCTCTGCCCTGGTGAATACATACACCCCCTCCACCCCTAAAGAAAGCTTTAATCTTCAGTCATCATATATACTGCTTTTCTGCGAGCAGATGATGGGAAATAGACACGATATGATTTCCCAGGCAAGGAAATCAGGTAAGTGCACTCATTAGTCATATGAGGCATCCTGCAGGGTCAAAGAGGGCAAAGATTGTGGGTAATTAGATGTGGTAAATGAAAGACTAATTGAATGAGCGACCCACTGCCTCTGGTTTTTGTTTAATCGTACGGAGAAGCAGATAACAACAAAAAAAACGTTTTTTATTTTCTTTCATGGTGGGGGATGTAATTACGGCGGCGCACAAATTGATCACTTAACAATAAACATTAACTAACAATCAAGGTAGATGTGTTTGTGTTGACTCAAAAAGGAAACTCAACGATTAACAAAGGATAAATTATACTGTACCTAGAGTGGTCAAATCCATGTGTGACTTTTGAAATGATAAAATAATGAATCATAGTTAAATGTGTTAGTTCAATAGTGAATACAGAATATAATATGAAAACAGATTTTTATTCTATCTATGCAAATGTATGTATGTATCAACCGGCTATTGCTGTGAGTCAGTCTTTGTCAATCTTCAAGAACTGAGATCACCTGACAGCTAAATTTGAACCTGTTTTAAGAGACCACAGTCTGAATTTTTTGCACACAGCCATGACGTTCATGATCTCCACTAAGCTACACTAAGAAATCTATAGTGTATATATAGAATATATAGAATATACCATATACTACAGTTATACAACATACATGGTCTTATATAGAAAAGCAACTTTATGCTGTCCGGTAAGATAAGTCCCTCAACACAATCCAGCAATATACAAACATCCACCTCAATACATTTCAATTATTCTCATTGTTCCATGATGATTACTTTCTAAGAGCTGTGAAGCAGGTGCTGATTGGGAGTTTTGGATTTGTTTGTGCGTGTGTGTGTGTGTTCAGCAGATGTTACGTGGGTTTGATGAAAGCTTTTGATGCATTTAATCAAAACATCTTTCAAAATTCATTAATTCCTGCATACATATATTACTTAGCGGAACTGGTATATGCCGTTGTATACAATTTTCTGAGTTCAGAAATTGCAACAAAATGGCATTAATTCTCTAACTGGTGTTTTTGCCTGATTGCTCTATGAGGGAAAGTTCAGCCCATTTGGGTTCACCTCCAATACAGACCTAGCCACTGCATCCAGTCTTTACTGATGAGCTTAGGCAAAATAAATTAGTGTAATTAACTTGGGCAGCAACACTCTGGCCTAATTGATCGTCACCCTGGTACATGGGCATGTGCGGTTCCAGAAGAGTTAAAGTTTTATTAGCCCCACAGAGGAGTGAGTGCCCTTGGTTTTGGGTTTTCCAGGCACCACGCTGGGTTCAGACTTAAAGAGCCACCTGGTTCAGCATCAGGCTCTGAACCAATCACCTTGTCAGCTTTGGAGAAAAGACTGCTGCCCACCCCTCAGTTCCTCTGGGCCAATCCACATCTTTCACAATTATACAGAGACACTCCTATGAAACCTCCTTCTACTCAACCGATTTTTCTTTTTTTTTTTCCAGTACCAAGATTAACGAGGGTTGTCACTGCTCTGCACAAAGTACAGTGGCAATAAGGGCAGTATCTCTCAAAGAAATACTGGCATCCCGAACCAACCTATGTGCATCAGTGTCCCAAAATAACATTCTCTTTTCAGTCTCCAATTCATCAGTCTGGATCCCAAACTGAACGAGTCAACTTTTGATTTTAAACTTGTGCACTTTTGACTTGGCACATAACACTGTTCACCCACACTTAGCGATCATGATTTATGGCCAGCACGTTTTGATTCATTTGACCATAATGCTACAGCAACGAGGATACTGTAAGTCGATCACACAGACAGACATTTAGTACACGGATTTAAACAAAACCATGATTTGTTAGTAGAAAATGCAGACGTATCATCAAGGAAAAGATCTTCTTTGTTCCTTACTTTGTACTGTTACACAAAATTTAGTGTAGTTATGAAGGAACAAATGATGACCTGATAATTAATGAATCATTAATGTTAACAGTTACTAAAGAACAGGCTGGGAATATCTCTGAATCGACATACTGACCATGTTCTTTTTAACAAGTTCCTAATTAACTATAAATCAGCCACAAAACGGTTTCATTACTAATTGTGTTGTTATGACTCACTATCCCAGTTTGTTCTCTAGTAGTTCTCTCTAGTTCCTTAGCAGCTATTCACAAGTATGTATACTGTGTTTTGAAGTGTTGCCTGAATCTTCATAAAGATGTATTTAATTTGGACGACTTTGCAGGCTCACATGCATGCCTTACGTAGTTTTCTGTAATCTATTTATCTATCTATATCTATTTATAGGTATCACAATGACAGCTGCATACAATCCCACCAGATTCAGTGGAAGTATCCTTTAATGCAGCTGAAGACTCGTGTACCCCCATACTTTTGTCCATAACTACTGATCACATGCCACATGTCACATAGAAATGATCTCCTCTGCCTTCATCTAGTGCAACAGTACAGAGAATAAAATAGTCACCATAGGAAGATAGGGTAATTGTGTTGATTGCATTTACAATGACAAACATGCCATGGCATCATTTGATTTCCTCTGGGCTGCTTGCCATCCGGTGCTTGATAGACGCATGCTGTATCTGTGTATGGACCTCTGTTGTTCAGAGAGTTGGCATAAGGGTGGTGTCTTGCTCTCTCCCTCTCTCTCTCTCTCTCTCTCTCTCCTCACACACACACACACACACACAAATAAAGACCTCACTCTTTCTGTATCAGCTGTCCCTCTCTCTCCCTCCTGCCTCTCACATAACAAGATGAACATTTTCACTTTCTCTCCCTGCTCTGAATCCTACCCATGCCGCCTCCCTCTAATCCTTCCATGGAAGTGACTCACATTACAGCATTCTTCAGTTTAATGCACTTTAATAGCATTAATATCTGCTTTTGCCTCTTCAGCTGCAATAAACACCCCTTACATGTTAAGAAAGCTGCTTAAAAGCAATTGACATGGCAAGTGTACCAAAACAGAAGCATACCTCGGGTGAAAAGCAGAATAACTCATTGTGAAAGAGTAATCTGCTGGGTGTTTTTTTTTATACATTGGCACCAGCCTGGCGCAGCATGGCACATGGTGTACTGTAAACAGACACTGGGGGAACTTAGGCAAGGAGCAGCCAGCTCCCTCCCTGTAGTCCTTCCTACTCTCTCTGCTTTCACCGTGTGAAGGAGGCCTCCAGATACAGGAAAAACATGAGTCCCTGCCACCTTCTGTGCCACCCATGTCGCCGCTGCAGTGACAGCCAAGGTCAGTTCAGGAATGACAGAGGGCTCCTGCATCGAGATAAGACTCTCACAAACATCTGAACCACCGTGCTGCTTTTCGAAGGAAAGAGAATCCTGTCGCTGAATTATTCAATGGGTCTCCCCCACCCTAAATAACAGCCGGCAAGCATTGTTTGACATCCTGAATGAATAATTAAGGACTGACCTTTTGTTCCCATTAGAGGTGATAGGTTGATAGCGGCATACTTTGCGGGTGAGGATTGAGACGAAGTGATTGGGCTGTGTAGAGGAACTAGGAATTTTCTGAAAAATTAGCCAAACTCCCAGGCGCGAGCAGATGCTAAGATGCTAAGAAACACACGACATCCCTGTGGGATGCATCGCTATACAAAGACGTAGATGCAGACTTTGTTGATTGTTCCTAAAGCACAGCCTGAAGCTATTCTTTGTCACTATTTCCATGTCCTCCTAAGAATTGTACTGTAGTTTGTTCCTGACACATCAGAGGCATTTTCATTATGCCTGTCAAGAGTTTAAAGTGAGCTCAGTGAATCTGAAATGTTCACGTGAAGCCAATCTCAATTGGCTTGGTCCAGTTTGGTAGCGTTCCTATGAATTATGGTCTATTTCCCAGTTCTCTGGGACTTCTTTGAGATAATGAATCATAAAACCCTGAACGTGTAAAACGTGACAACAGGTCTTGTATAAGGTATAAGGGCTTTTTTTATATATATAATTGAAGTGATATTTCACATTTTGTAGTGTTAATATATGTTTGGGATTAAAATTAGTATTTAATGTACATATAAACAATTTTACTATGACATCAAAACTCACCTGAGAGCCTGCAGCTCCACCTGCCTGTGTGTCTCTGTGCTTTTTTTTAAAGATGCTGCTGCCAGGATTTTCTTGATAAAATGACGCATACTATTTACAGGGAAACTAATCAAGTGAACATGCTGTGGGTAATTTAGCATATGAATAATATCAATGTCATATTTACAAGCTACACAAGTCACTAATGTCAAAGATGATGCTTGTTTGCTGATATGATTTACATACAAAATATTCTCGTTAGCTGGTTATCCTTTAAAAAGGAACTGATGTCCTCCATCGTTCACTGTCTGGGAGGCATTTTTGACAATAGCAAAGTGGGTCGATGATAAAAATTACATGTTTGAGCACTGAACACAGATTAGCTCATCGTGCTACTTAATTTTAGATCTGAAATCAGTTGACTGATTTTACATTTTACATTCAGTACATACATTATGTATAAATCTGCGATGTTTGAATCATTTAGTACCAACTGCTACAAATTTGTTGTTTATTCATCTCACAGATGTTACTGCCAGTGCTGCAGCTAGCTAACGGTGCTGGTACAGCCTGGTTGGTTGTATTCCTCTATATCACACTCTTTCAGTCTACGCTGAAATATATGTTTTTCACAAATACACAAACCTGGCAGGTATGCATGGACTACATAGATACATAGATTACAGTTGATGACAAGATCATTCGAAATTGTGACATAACCCTAGAAAAAAATGACACTGAGAATCTATGAAAATATAAGACAATATAAGAAACTGTGAAATACTGTGAGATTAAAACAGAGTGAAGCATCTAAATCAACCTACTTTGTGCAAAAGCATCCTAAGGAGGGAGCTCTCACAACGGTTGCTTCTTTCTAGATGAAGATGTTAGAGAGTGGCTATTGATCTAACTGACACATTGAATTATTGAAAATTTCATTCTAGCATTGATAAACCAGCCTTATCTCCACATTTTGTTGTTAGACTGTGCCAGGAGTGGAGAAAAATCTGTCTCGTCATTTTGGTACTGTGGAAAACTGCTGGCTTGTTTGTATTTCTTTAAAGCAATCACAGTTGACTTGGGCGGTGCTAAGTCCAGGATGCAGTGACCTTTGCAAAATAGTGCTGTAAGATAGTGTAAAAGGGTATGGGAAAGAGTATGTGACCTATGTGGCCCAAGACTTATGACTTAAAACAGCTCTGATTCACAGCTTGTTGTGGTTTTAAAAGGGAATTAAAGGGGGAATTTCAGAAAAAACTCATGACTTAAAGAGAATCAAGGCTGTAACCAGATACAGGAATGCATAATAGCTAAGCTACATTTGGCAGTTGCACTGTTGTGTTTATAAAAATTGTTGACGGTTAACTTACTTAACACAGACTCTAAATTACTTCTGTGTTCTGGTTGCATTTAAATATTCCATATTAATGCTTAACGTGATGTAAATAAAGGTTGCAGAATTAGTCCAGCTCTCTTGGGAAATGTTTATATTCAGTTTGTTTATTTGTAAAACTGTAATTGAGATTCAGTGGACTAGTCATGCATTACACAATTTATGTATTAGGGACATTTATATACACTTTATGGGTCAAGATAATTTGTGCTGGACCGCAACAAAATCAAATGGGAATAGATAGTTACAACTAAAAGGAAGGTGTTTGTTATGTTTTATCGCTGTAACATAGACAGGGAAGGGAGGTCACAAAGTGTTCAAAGCCAGATGAACATATTGTTAGTTGGTGGATTTGTTATTGTAAAGGGGGAACCTATAGAATAACACCAGGATAATCCTTTAAGAATCACAAAGCTGATTTGTTTCCCTTTTTTTAATCTGTATAGGAGACACACCACAGTCTTCTCCAGAAAGAGTTTCACTGAGGTAGGGCCTCTGCCTTCTTCATAGTCTAAGCAAGAAAACCAGAGCTGCAGTACGCCCGCAGTGACACACTCCGGAGAGTGCTACTCTGAGGCGAGCCGAGATTCCTAGTTTAAGTAGAGAGACATAGAGATTGGGTTCTCAAGGCAGACCATATTTATAGCCACGGATAGGAATAATTCATTGTGATCAAAGTGCAGATCATGCTCCATTCCATCACAGAGCAGATGTGGCAGAAGGAAAGGAGCGTGCTTTCACTCTGTCTGCTCTCTAGCGGCTTCCCAAATGGAAACAGTGACGCTGTGTTATCTCTGTGAAGCCACTGTGTGTGTGTGTGTGTCGTCATGTGCTCTGCCCCGTTCTCAGGTGACTTCACTTTAGAAGAAGTGCCGTGCTTCAAAGATGCAACATGAGGTAAGAGAAGAAGAAGAAGAAGAAAAAAAAAAAGTGTCCCACATGCAACACGTCTTCTCAATCACAGCGAGGACTGAATATCAGATTCTGAGCTCTCGGTGGGAGGTCATGTGCCTGAAGCCATGCACCATAAAGCATTTCTGCAACCACCACCGTACGTCACATGGCTCCTGTACATGCATGTTAATGAAGCAGATCACAAAGTCGGAGGTCAGAGCTGACTGACTGAATGAAAAACTGAAATATTTTTCCACCCACTATTTATTTATTTTTTGCTTTGTACGTGTAATTTTCCATGCAGCTTTGATTTGCTGCTTATTATTATCAGTGAAAACCACTGTCAGTATTAAGACCACGTGTGTGTGTGCACCCCTCTATCCACAAATGCACACAAAAGGAGGCTTCCCACCGCACGAGTTTCTTGTTTTTCCATTTTTCTCTCACCCCTCATATACTCACTTTCCCACAGACACACGCATTCCCCTTTTTACTCCTTTTTTTCAGTCCTTCCTGCCTTTTCTCTCGGAGTAATTCTTTCTCTGCAATCACATACAAACACACACACACACACACACATGTTTGCTTCTCCCAGTTTCATTTTCTCTCCCTCCCACACACAGATACACACTCATGTGCCTGTTTCTTTCTCTCTTTCATTTTCTGTCTCTCCAACCCTCTCTGCTTTTCTGTCACTCCTTCAATGCGCACACACACACACACACAGAAATACACAAGCGTGCACCCAGACATACAAGCTCCTTCATCTTCTCTTTTATTTCTTCTCCCTCCCACACTTTTTCTATCACTACTTCCATGCATGCACACACAGAGGCGCCTGTTTCATTCGCCCTCATTTTCTCTCTCACTCACCCACCCTATCTCTCCCAATCACTCCTTCAACAAGCACACACCCTCACCTCTCTCTCTCTCTCTCTCTCCCTCTCCCTTTCTGTCTTTTACTGTTTCTGTCATCCCGTGTCCATCGCACATTCACACACACACACACACACTACCGGCAGTCCAGCTTCCCTTACTCCCAGCTGGGCTTGGACAGCTCTCTTCCTCTGGCCTCTCTGGGCCATCTGGAGTGCAATGTCCCTGCTCCGCTGGTCCCCTGCCAGTCGCTGAGCCTCCCAGGATGAACACAGCATCTTCAAGCACAATTTGTACGCGTCAAAGCTCTGCTGTGTGTCCAGTGACCCAGCTGAGTGAAGTCATTGAGTCTCGCATTTCCCACCTCAAAGGAGCCTCATTCTGCTTTGACGACACCTGCGCTCCCCATCTCTCTGGATGAAGGATGGTGCAGTAATTGTCGCCGAGCAAGCTTACTAGCAATTACAGCTTTGTTTATGATCATGTGGAGGGTTTGTCTTTGCATGAGGAGGGACTATCAAAATCCGGCACACAGGTCAAGCAACTGAACTAAATTATTTAGGGTAAAACACACCTGTTTTCTCATGTCCTCTATCACAGGCTTTCAACCCTCAGATTAAATTACGCAATGGTAATTATGCTGTTCCCACCTGTCCATAAGAAGTGTTACATTTACACATATCAGTAAAATACAAATGCCTTCTAAACAGCAGCTAAACCTCAGAACTGCTATCGATCATGTTAGGCTGACTCCTTTAAATTCGTTTAATATGATGTGTCAAAGACTGGATGGATTTGAATGTGCAAACTTGTCTAATGCAGCCTTAAGCTCTGTGCAAAGAGTCCCACGAGCCTACGCAGAGTTTGAAGCTAACAACCTTGACTGAAATCCAGAATAACAAATGAATTTTAATATAAAAGACTAAGTAAAATTGTCTTTGCATCTTTGCAATTTCGTCGCATCTTCTTAAATCAATTGTAACTTAAGTTCACCACCTCAAAGGGGCCTCAAAAGGGTAATTAACTAAAGGAAGTAATTCAGTACCTGCAATTACAACACTAAGAGCTTTAAGATCTTTAACTTTTGAAAAAATCTTTTTTAACTGACCGACGTACATTGTGAATTTGAAAAATCACAGGAAAACAGGTAGGAAATGTTGTGTTAGTGGCGCATAGTAATGCTCCAGACTTTCTTATTGGATAACCAGTTAACTACATTTCATTGGTTTGATTTGGCGCTGCCAGAATTTCGTTGGGCAGCGCGACGGAAGCATCCAGACTTTAAAAGTCAGTATAATGCTTAAGGCTGTGTACAAGATGATGGAGCAAAATCATTTGTGCGATAAAAGTGGCATAACCCAAAATACATGCCCGAGGCCAGTTAGCGTGCAGTGGCTATTTTTATAGACTAGTGAACACACCGATCCTATGTGACACCTGAACAACAGCACACACACAAACTCTGTCCTGATCTTTCTGCTTTGTGATTGTATTTCAGCCACAGGTTTTGCAGGCTATGAAAAAAAAAAAGCCATTAAAAAGGTAGAATAGATTACTGAATCTCATCATCAATTACATTTTTGTTTAAAGACGGTAAACATAAATTGATTTTGTGAGCCCAGGAACCACAAGAGTACAAAAAGAAGAAAAAAAAATAACACAAAGAGAAAGCTGTACCATATGGATGTGTGCTGCATGAAGTTATCAAGTACCAGCAGGCAACAAAGTGAGACCAACAAAAATTGCTGGCTGCGTTAGTAACCGCTCCAACAATAAATGTCTATACTCAAGGGAAAACACCCTTTACTATGTTATACCATGTCATGTAATGCATACAGCAGACCATACTATATGCTGTGCATGTAATCAGTTTCCAGAAGCCAGTGAAGATAATCCCCTATTGTCTCTCCAACAATGAGCACATAGAAATATTTGTTCTTTCTTCTGTCAGATATTAAACATGTGAGTGAAAAGATTTAACAGCACATAAACTGCAAGAACAGTCATACTATAGGCAATAATATGCTTGAATTGCTATAAATCTGAAGTAAATAAACTATATAATGCACCGCAACCTGTAAACACAAATAAACAGGAGAGGGGGAAGTGTTACATTAAATCTCAAAGTTTGGGTCTAAACAGTTTGAAAGCCACAGCAGGAAAGAAAAAAAAAAACGAGGGGAACAGCTAAATGGAAACCAAGGGAGACTTTGGACATACTTATTACCTAATGGCAAGCATAAAGAGTGAAATCAACAGGCAATCTATGATCTCGGGGGTAACACTTTTCCATAATTATAGCAGGTAGGCTGAACCATTTTAAGGGTGATTGACACTGTAACTTTGTGGTCAATCTATAAGATCAAACTTATATATATAATATAAAATGCACACACACACACACACACACACACACACACACACACACACACACACACACACACACAGGCAGATAGCGTGGATGATTTTCTTTAGAGGCTTTAAAGCAACATCCCAGAGACAAGACAGAAAACAGCTCATTTGCATTTCACTGTACTCTACACCTAGTATTGGACTTACCTTACTGAAGCGACCAAATACCATGGAGCTTAGAAGCAGGTGCTGTGGAGGTGAGAGTGTCTTCCTCTTCTTCACTAGTTGGGCAGCCGAGTCGTTCTGTTTCAGCACCAGGGAAAGCGCGTCCGCCTCTTTGGGGGAAATGATGCAAGTTTATCTTTGACGTTGTAGACGCATCCACTGTGCAGACCAAGAACCCGTCGCATTCAAGTTTGATGCCACCTCGCCGATGCTCGGGCTGGAGTAAACATGCCTCGTCGTGGCTGATGCTTTTAGAAAGAGTATGTCCAATCACAATGCCTCTCGCTTTTTTACTCTCACATCTTTGCGCATCCCCGAAGAGTCTCCAAGGACCGGTGCCTGTCTTCCTCCGGGCGAGCACGACTGCAAAAAATAGTGACTTTAAGTCTGGCTTCTCCTGCTATTGGAGCACATCTTCATTCGCGGCGCTCTCTTTGTCTTCAAGGCGATGCTGATACTGATAAAGATGGGGCTATGAATTTCCTCCCGCGTATCGAGTGGGTGCGGGAGCGGAGCGGTCGGAGCTGGGAGCAGGAGGAGTGTCTTTTACGGTCTGAGTTCATTAAAGACTCTTCTAATATTGATGAGCTCCGTGTCTCATCGTTATTATAACCGTCTTTTCATACCAAATGCCGTGATGATGGCGCGCTGCAAGTGGATGCTGAACGATGTGCACTGCTATAATAAATTCTGAGCTACAGTGGAGGCGGCAGAGAGTTTAAATTAGATTTTTATCAGAGATGCGATACACAGACATTCACTCAATGAAGTCCAACGTCATTAATCAGTTGTTATTAATTATGATTTGGAAAACAGTGCCACTTATGCGCGTGAATATGTGTCTATGATAATGACTTTCAGATGTCTAATCAATTGATTGGGCACGTCTCAAATTTGTTTGCACCCCAGCTGCACTCAGCATCTAGCAACGTGTAAAAAAAAAAGAAGTCAATGATTTCTGTTTTCATCAGGCTTGAGAGGTCGCACCATAGAGGTATGAAGTCTCCCCAAAAAAGTCTCTTTTTCAAGTCACTTTTATTCAGTCTGATGTCAGATTACATTTGGCCGACTTTTGCATTTCAGCTGTTCCAGCCCAACCAGCTTGGATCGGAGACAAAGATAGAAAGAGACGCAATACACCTGCTACAAGTTGTATGCCTTACACAAGTGTTTCAGACATTCAGGTACTCTTTCTGTACAGTGCACAATTGATTTTGGTGTGACTGTGATTGTATTGATTTTAGGTCAGTCCCTTTTTTTTTATGTGATAAGATCAAAGTGCCACTTCAACACACTGGCCTTATCCAATTAGGCCAGTATAAAATATTGTATCCCCCAGCCAGTGAACAGCCATCACCCTTAGAAAAAAGTACACACACAATAAGCTATTTAATCTTGCACTAATTTGAACTAAAAGGTTTTGCCCGGTCATTTTCTCTCAAAGAGAGGGATGCATAGTTGGAGAGGCCCTGTGGGACAGATATCAAAAGCCAGTGGATGTGCATAATTCATCTCAGACTGTTTCATAAAGCCCTGCAGAAGAATTTTCTTTATGCTTTTTTCCCCCCATTTAAATACCTATAAATATTATCCCTCTGCACTAAACAGGAGGAAAACTGTTCACTTGGATCAACGGAGGAGTACGTTTTTCAGTTTTGTATAAGTGACAGCAAGTACAAGTAAAAACCTCAATTCAGAACCCATGGGAACATCTATCGCAGTATGGGCGAGGACTAATTTGGATCTCAAACTGCCAAGATCATCTCTGTTATCTGGCATGAGCTATTGGAGTTTGTCAGAGCTCATGTAATATTTTATTATCATTATTTTTTATAACCTGCTGTGTTCACTAGTAGAAGTAGAGTGTGAAGTAGTGTGTGCCTATTCTCAAATTAGTATTACATATCAGTGCGTGTCATTGTGGTTCTGTCAGTGGTTTTATTCCAGGGTGTGGCTGGCTGCTAAGAAACATCTGAGGCATCAGCTGGCACAGCTGACACACTCGCATGCTCCTCCTCACTTGAGCACACCCCCCTCTGCTGGTGTTAGGCAGCAAAGAAAATTCTTCTCTCTGCTTTGTTTGGCTGTAGGGACTCTGGGTACAAGTCCAAGAACACTAATTCAGACCCACAGGAAGGCTTTGCTATCCACTGCAGAACAAGCAGGGTTTATTGTGCAGCCTTTTTAATTCACAAAGCTGCTGCATGTAAGTGGGGCAAAACATCGCCCAAGTCCTGAAGATCTAAGAGGCGCTAGCATAGCAGCTGCAGCATGTCTCTGATGGGACTGTAGGCTGTTCACTGTGTGCGGTATCAGCAGACCTGACTAGAAAAAAGAAAAGAAAAAATGCTGAAAATGATCGGTGTTGCCTGTATTGCGTTAGTGAGGGTGGAAAATCTGTGCGTGCGCTCTTGAATGTGGCTTCATAGGCATCATTTACAAAGTAATACTGATTGATTTCTTCACAAACGAGACAGAAATCAGTTTACCTCATTATGAATTAAAATATGATGGCTCATCTGTATATTAGTCATTAAATAAATACATTACATCATGGCCATTTATTAACATAGGAGCTACCGAAAAAGATGAAGAATCGTATCATTTTGTGTGCTAGATCAATGAGATGTTTATTTCTATGTTTTAATGACTTTGCTCAGGAAATAAAGTTTTTAAATCAAAGACATCATTTAAGGGCATCTTGGAAAGGACGTGTCCACATGTTTAATGTGCTTTAATGAACATGTAGTCTGTTGGACAGCTAGTTTCTGATGGATTTTGGAGGTTGGGAGTCTTGACACAATTCCCTGGCCAAAAGACAAACAACCCCCTCATGGCACACTCATCAGTTCCATCCTCTCAATGCTCATCGCTCATCCAACTCTGGCATCTGGTGTTAGTCATAATCAATAGTGTTGGGATCCAAAGTCTGCCCAGAGCAAGCAGTTGCCAATTATATAGCACCCACAGAATGTTGTTACTGTCATGGAAAGGGTATGTCTCTTTTCTTTCTTTCTGAAAGTTTGTCATTCACGGTACATGGATGCAAACAACAAAAAAAAAAACATGCAAATTTGTGTGACTGTACCGTTCAATGGTTTGAAAACAGCATCCTTGTTTTCTGTGCTTGCATTCATGTTCTCAACATCTGCTCAGCTTGATCTTCATTATTATAAATGTAGTCGTATGTTCACACCTAATTAAATTTCATCTTTTACTGCCTATTCTCTTCGTTAACCTGTGAATGAATGTGTATGCTATGGATCTCAAGTAATGAATGATTCATTACATTCTGACACAAACTGTACCCCGAGGTGCAATATTGCCTTATATAATCTTCTTCAAACTTATTACAGACTCAGCAATGGCATAACTCTGCAGTGCTCTAAATTGCTCTTTTGGCCCAGCTGCCCTTTGATTGATTATGATAAATGGGCACAAGCAACAGTTTAATAAATTACACTGGCCAGAATGAATCCAAAATTCTCCATCTGAGCGGGCTGTTTTTTCTCTGATATTGACTGGTACACAGCATACAAGCGTCTCCAATTTAAACACAGGTCAAAGCCCCGAAAGGTTCACTATGTTTTCACAGTGGTCAGTAAGAGTTCTGCTGGAGCGGTGATTTATCAACCTTGCTAAAATTTAAGGCATTAAGCTTTCATAGTTGCAATTTATCCAAAGTGAAAAATGCGTTCATGAGCTTCATGAGTTTGCAAACGATAGTACTGAAAAAGTCAATATGGATGGGAAATGTTGTTATGAAAAGCCAACAAACACTACATAGAAGCACCAGGTAATTAGATATGGGTGAGATAAGAGGGCTTGCAATATAGCTTCATCATGGACAGCACAGATAGCGATGGTACTTGAGGCACTACAAATAGTGGTAAAAAGAAATCACCTGGTTTCAGTGCTTTTCTTGTAACCATCTCTGCTGGACAAAAAAAAATAAAAACTCCCTGATACTTTATCCTGTGCTCCTCTGATGAAGATGAATGCATCTGTGCTGTGCCTCATTTGAGGTTTCCAGCGAGGGTGCACTAAGCTGGAGTCAGACCTTGATCAATTGACAAGCAAGGCACCACATGGGTAGCCAATCCCCGGGCTGAGTGTTCCACTATCAGGGTGTGGACAAAAAGCATTAAGCCGAGCGTAGAGATGTGTAGGCTAAACCATGAGCTGTACATTTTATTGTTTGTATACCAATTATCATCAAATATTCAGACAGACAGCTCAGGGTAATGTTTAAAAATGCAGACTGCATCAATGCAAAGTCAACTGACTTTGTTGTGGGTAATAAACTGCGTTGCTGACTGTGAACTACAATGTTTTTATACTCTGTTATCTTTTTTTTTGCTGTTGCACAGCCTCATTTCGTTTTAACTTCTGATATTTTCTTTGGCCTCTTTTGTCGGGGTGGAAAATAAACAGCCTCGGTGGCTCTAAGCATTGGTATCTGTTTCAGAGCACCTGTCTGCAGTCTAGGTGATGTGCTTTGGGATGACTTTATTTGGGTTAGGAGGATTCATGTTTGTGTCAGGACCACAGGATGACCTGTCTCTTCCAGAGAAGTGTAAAATAATGAGTTGTGACTTCACTTGTCCAGCAGTCATATATTTGACTCCAGGTTCTGCCTGGCAGCCGGCTACCAATTTGCTATAGTTCAGGAGGAGACAAGGTGAAAATGAACATTAAATATTGATTTCAGGCATGGGCAGCGCCATGGCTGGAGGCTTACAGGGCTTCAGCCCCAAATGTTTTCAGCAAAGCCTTTACCAAATCTTTACTGTTCACCACACACAAAGTGTTTTGTACTACACCCCAATCAGGAAACGGTTGAAGCAAAGTGTTGACAGACCAGAAAACAGAGCGCCTCCCACTTGTAATATTTTTTCTCAATGCCTGTCAGAGGAGCGTCAGGAGCTTTCATACTCTGATAGTCAAGCCACTAAAAGGAAGTTAGTAACGAAACACCAAAGCGACAGTATACTGACTTAGAATTAAGATGCAGAAACTTGAAGTACACAGCCTGTAGAGGTTGAAAAGCTTAGAGCTTGCGATGGCTTACTCTGTCCTCCTTTTCTAGCAAAACGTTACGTTCCACAGGCAGTGTCTGTAGCTAGTTCAGTTGTAGAGATCAGGAAAAAAATCCACTTCAGAAACGTTTTTTGTAATAAAGAAAAGCATAAACTTCTCTGTCTTATTACTTCGTTTCCCTGAGATACAAATCACTGTGACTGGCTAACACACTTGTTGTAACTAAAAGAAAAAAAAAGGAGCAGGTAAGAAAAACGCTCAGCTTCCACCGCTCAAAGCTCTGACTGCTCGGTCACAACAAACGCACAGAATCTCGGATGCGCACATTTGTCTTAAAAGGGAAGTACGCCTTTCTATCAACCTGTACCGAGTCACTTAAAACCCTGAATTCTAATCCTCTTTAACGTTTTTAACCATTATATGAACTTCTCAATGAAACTATGCATCGTTGATGTATCATTTTAACACATTTCAGTCATGTTAACTGTATTTATCATCATGAACTGTTCTTTGGCCCCTACACTGCCGTCTCCCCAGTGGTAAGTGCTGAAGTCTATCCTAAGCCCAACCTGATGTTCGTTATCCAGTTTATTAATTCAGTGACAGCTGATAATAACTGTTCAATTATTAGCTCTTATTTCAAAAACACACTTGCTGGAGTACTTGTCTACAACTGGATGGAGCATTTTATTATGTTTGCCATAGAAATTGACAGTTGCTAATTTTACTTGTTCCAGTGGGTGCCATGGTGGGTTTTTAATTAATGTTAATTATGCAAATTATTCATTTCTTGTGAGACAGAGAACTTTTCTTATACTGAACACAAATGATGAACTCTCATCACATATACTTACATCTTTTTTTTTAAAGCCTTGGTCTTTTTAAAACTTCTAGAATACATTCATTGAACTTCGCCATATTTCAGCCGGATATTGAACAGAGCATAAATATCTAAGGCAGTAAGTTTCTGGCATAAGCGCCAGCGGACCTCGTCTATGTGGTGAATTCTAAGTTGGAAGCAGTCATGGAGCAACACGTGCTTGCTGCCGAGGGGAGCGCTTTCATACAGTGCAGCAGCCGTCTGCCAGACGAGGATGGCGCGTCTGCATATCATCATCTTAAATCACATTCTCTCTGATCACTGGAACTCACGGGCCCTGAGAAGCAACAGTCTGGGATTTCTTTTTTTTTTTTTTTAACTGCAGAGTTTTTTTTCTTTGTTGTTTTTTCCAGGGAAGAATATCCTGTTAATACAATTTTGTGTGAAACAATTTCTTTTAAAAGATAGAAGGTAATGTGAGTTTTTATTTGACCCTTTGCTATATATTTTAAATACAATAAATGTAGTTTTAACACATTATTGCATAGAAATTTAATAATATGCATGAAGCCATACTTCTAGCTGCATTTTTCAGCTGCTAAATGACTTCCAGACAAAGTGCCCTTCAGGATCTCCAAGCCTACTGGCTTTACCTGTAGCGTTTCCTTTTTTTCGGTCAAGGACATCTTCCTCGTGTCACTGTAGGTTGTGTAGAGGCTTCTGACACAAACCCCAAACCGCTTAATGAACCCAAAGGATCCACAGGGCATGTTAAAAGCACTACACGGCAGCCATGGCACTCAAGTCAGCTGCTTGCTCTGTCTAAGAGCGCTATTTCAGCTCTTTCTAATGTACTCTGGGGCTCAAACTGCACAACTGACCTGACCCAAATGAAACCATACTATCCTTTCAACTCTCCCCATGGAGCGACAACAACAAATTCTGCCCGGAAAGTCATGCCTTCCAAGCCTTATGAGATCGCCGACACTGCAGGCATTGCAAATATTTATGCTCTCTACTGCAATATTGGTTTTGTTCCTTTGTCATTGGTATATGGTCAATGCAGCGTTAAGCAGCTGACAATGCACTTTCAATAAAATCAAAGCCAATTGTTCTCTTTGGTGAAAATGAGTACTGTTGTTCCCATTGTATGCATGACGCAGCCAGCCACATCCAGTGAAGAGTCTCTTGCTATAATCTAAACTGTGAAGCCACAAGCAAGTGTGGATACACGGCAAATTAAACACAGTGCTCACTGTAGAATGGACAAGATTTACAAAGACACTGTCACCTGTGCAGTAAATAGATTCAGTGTTAATTGGATCTAAGTGTATGAAGACAGCTGGGAGGGTGCTTATAACAATGTTATCCCGTGAACAGGACATTCGTTCTTACTATGGAACATATGTTAGGTATACTTGGCACCGCCACTGTGGACTATTGTGAACAGCGTCTTCCCCTCAACCATAACTTGTCTCATGTCAGCAAGTTGTTCTATCAGGGCTTGAATTTGTGTCTCCACATTAAGCTCTCACTGATTTTCTCCCTGTCCATTTGTTATAAGGAACTGATTTCGTTGCATAGCTTCAAATCTTGACTATAAAAAGAAGAAAGGAGACATACACTGATGACAAGAGCCACTTAAAAATATCCCAGCTGCAATGGATGTTATCAGTCATTCATATCATGCAACCTCTGTTGCTAAGGGATTCGGTAGTATAAGTTTGTGTGGTTGTGCTCCAACAATGTTCTCAAGCACACAGCTGTCAGCATTTTCTTCAGCCAGTATTTGGAGCCACCCTTACTCTGGAACATCCTATTATCACAGTCACAGGTTGTCATTTGTTCTGTTGAGTGGTTGTCAAATGTCAAAAAAGTGAGGCTTACCTAATATGAGGCTGTCAGAGGGCAGATGTCAAAGAGAGGAGAGAGAAAAAGAGCGGACGGTGACGTGCTGCTGATAGTGAGACACTCTTCAGTCGAGACAATGATGGAAAATGATTGATAACCCTCATTCTTGAAGCAGGCCTACTTTGGTTTCGTTTCTGCGTCCACTTAAATGAACTGAGACCAGCTTGAAATGCGAAAGTGTGTGGTTTAGAGCACAAGAGCAATTCTCATTCACAGAATCAGTTCCTCTGACTTGCTACATGAAACAGCTAGTTACATTTAACAGCTAGGGCTGCCCTACAAAACTTCTCTTCAAATGCATTATGCAGGTTATTAATGAAGATAAAATGAATTCATTAATTAATTCACCGATTCAGCATCCCAACACACAATTTTACAGAAATTGTGATTTGACTACATCTGTTTGTCATTCTTCCTGAGACATCCCAGTCCCAGTTCATATTCATGTTCCTTCAGTGGGTGCTGTGCTCGACCATGAGTGTATAAACAGAACTTTATATAGCAGGTGGAGCTCTGTTAATTCTTATAGAATCTGCTCAGTGGTGCATGAAGCCAAAAAAGTTCGATTTCCAGGCATAAAATTACCTGGATATTTTCCACATATGCTTCTGCATTGTGTGGTCCATAGAGGAAGCACACTAGGAGACTTCCACTATAGCTGAGCCACAAACTTCTGATTTGGCTCTCCGCTACCTTGAATAGGGATAAAATGATTTAATCACACAGCTCTTCTAGACATTTGAAATGTTGTTGGACTGAATTAATCCAATTCTGATAATGAAACAAATCATTTTGTTGGATGCTCCATGTATTCAGCATTTTACAGCCACTTCCTTTATGGTGTAAACTTATGAGAAAAAGTCTTTTTGGGCCATCACATGACAAATGCAATTACAGTCACTATTTGGCCGTTATGCCAAATTGGCGTCAAAGCTTGGCATTCTTCCTGTGGCACTGGACTCGATTCAAGTCACACTTTACATCCTGATTCAAATCCAGCTCATTCTCTGGTTGTCCCGCTTCCTATGTTTGAAGTTTTTGCATGACTGAGCCTAGAACCTTAAGCAGAGATAAAGCAGTATGTACTTCCACAGTCCTCAGTCCACATGTTTCTAATTTTCAGACTTGTAGTTCTTCAGACATCAGTTCCCCTTTAACCTTTGCCATTACTATGTGTCACCAACAAAGCAAAATATGATGCCATATCAACTCTTATTTGGATCTCAAATTGTACAAAATCATCGAAACAATGGTGCTCTAACCTCTTCTACTCACCATCAAAAAGTTAAACAGCATCAACGAAAAATCACAGTAATCAAAACATTAAGGGATAACAGACAACCGTGTCAACACATCATTTTAACACTTGGCAAAATACCCTGATGTAATTTGAGGCAGTGCAGACTGTAAGAGGCCAGCTTACGAGCAGGGTCATGAGTGAACGGAAAGGGAGGGTGGAGTGCAGGAGTGAGCCTGGGAGGCATCCCAGGATACTCATCTGACTTGTTTGTGAACTTGTCAGGAAAAGGCAGAAGACAACAGGGGCTGCATTAAACAAAGTGGTAAACGGCAGAACGTGGCCACTAAAACTTGTCAGTGCCAGTAGATAGATAGATATTTGTCCTTACAAGGAAATTTGTTGACGCAGTCTGTACGAAGCCTTGCGTACATACATAAATACACAGGCACGTAGAAACACCACGACATAGCCACAGAAATAAACATTCAGCACAGCACATTTCTCCACCCTTATCCCATACCCATAGCTCGCACACATGGTGGTTTTGTCGAGAGATGCTATGGCAGAAGGGACGAAACTCCCAGATGGGAGCAGTATAAATTTGCTGTGTAAGATAAATGCACAGATTCTTTTTTTTATTTTTTATAAAGCAACTAGGCCTACTCTTTGGAGATTAAAGACTTCTTAGGAGCGCAGAGCTCTCTTCCAGGACACAGGTCAGAGTTCCAGGGAGAGCACCCGCGGTGACCATATTTGGCGGACCAGGCTGTTCGCCCATGGATGGTCTACCGTGCAACGCACGAAATGGCCTCCCAAAGATGCAAAATTCTGAAAATTCGGAAAATTTGATGTAAGATGAGCCGAAGAGAATTAGCCTTCTATCGTTGCTGTTGTTGCCGCTGTGATGTTGTCATTCATGGCCCTTGCTGCAGTAGGTAACACCTACCGTACCAACCAATGTGACTAGAAAACTCCCTGCTTACACTATTTGCCTTCAGCATGTTAGGAAGTCAAGCATCCTGATCAGTGGCTGAAGCAAAGCAAGCACAGGAGGATGTTTGC
Organism: Nibea albiflora; assembly: GCA_014281875.1. NCBI lineage: Eukaryota > Metazoa > Chordata > Actinopteri > Sciaenidae > Nibea > Nibea albiflora. Next base: position 13,176,539 of record CM024795.1, on the reverse strand, counting down.
TCTTGATGCTAAGAGTGTTTCACAGCATACTGAATTCAGAGCAGGTGATGCTCATTAAATATACATGATTTGGTTATTATCTTGGAAATCACAAGCCTACAGAAGAGAAGCGCCATTAACAATCGTGTTTTCAATTTTTTTGCTCATTACAGTATGTGTTACAGCTTTATGTGCGAGAAGGAAAGTAAATACACTGCATCTTTATGAAGCATGCCCCCTAAGGTATGATCATGATCTCCCTCATCACATAATCTGTCTGAAATATTAACAGATAAAGAGGAAGTTATATGAAACTCTCAGGTCTGAGGGTTTCTTTCGCCTGCTGATAAACGATAAAATCTTTTTTTTTTTTTTTTTTTTGTACTTGAGGGCATTCTGTCCAGTTCTCTGCTCGCTGCACCGGCCCACTTGGCCCTGTTCTATTAGTTACCCTCCTGAGAGGCAGAGCAGCAGCTGTCCTCAGCCAATCATCCATCACTGTGTCCTCTGGGTGTGGGCGCAGGAAAAGAGCAATGAGCAGCAATCCTATCTATCAGCCTCCAGAGGCAGCGAGGCAGAGTTCAAGTTGGTAATGAATTTAATCTACGAACAACAGGTTTTACTAAAACTCACTTATGGCCTTGCGTTACACTTTAATGTATTACTTTGTTACTACAGTATGTATCCATTCACCACATCTTAAAATCCTCCTCACTGTTGTTTGAATGTTTTATCAATGTGGACTATTATGTGGAATTGGCAAACCCTGTTTGTGAGTGCTTGTGAGTTTATCAATATCTTTGTGGAATAAAAGTATGGAATAGAATACTTTGGAGGAGCAACGACGCAAACAGAAGAAAATCAGGTTCACTCTATGTATGAAGACAAAGCCAATAACCAATGAAGTGCTTTCAGAGACATGAAAAGCCACGCATGAGCTGCAAAAAAGATTTTTTTTGCTCTCCGTCACCAAGGTTAGTGAGGTTTGTCCTTATATTGTGTTGGTTTTGCCATTTTGCAGATTTCAGTTTGAATTAGACTTCTTAAAGGTAAGATTTAGTATTTATTGGCAGGAATGGAATACAATATGTTTTAATATGTGTGTATGATCACCTGAATATAAGAATCGTTGTGTGTTTGTGTCTTATAATGAGCACAATATCTACAGTGAGAGTGGGTCCTCTTCCACGGAGTCTGCCATTTTGAACCCCCATTTTGTACAGTAGCCCAGCGCAGACAAACCAAATCTAGATATGGATATTTGGATATTTATTTGGTATTAAATCTGCAACTTTACCACTAGGTGCCACTAAATTCACACACTGGACCTTTAACTCACAAAAATGTTCATTGTATAGCACCAGGGTTTACAATATTGTTTGCTAATTATCTAAATACATACAAAGAAGAATCTGTTTCTTCATGCTTCCAAATCACATTTCACACCTCTAGCGCTACCTAAAGGCTTATATAAAATACGGCCACCACTATACCCAGCAGATTAAAATTCTATGAATACACATAAACCATATACAATACATTGCACTAGTTCCTTCATATGGTGAATATAAGAGTGTTCCCTCTACTACAGACAATGTTGTGTAAAGTATGTGCCTTGTACTGTGTGATTGATGTCACTGCGGTTCTTTCTTTAAAACATCAATAGAGGTGCAGCAATGGTACAAATTTATCAAACGCTATCATCCTTCACAGCGACTGAAGTATTGTCTAACTCCAAAGTATTGTACCACAGAAATATAGTTAGGATTTAGGTCAAAGGTCACCCAACTGTCCAGATATTATCCAAGTGTTGCTATAAACTGTCTACACTGACCGGCTGATTAACTGATCACTGCATTCAACAGTGTCGATGGACACTTTTCTATCACAGTGTTTGTAGCAACACTGCTGGAGCTTTCAGTACTAAATGTTGAATTTACAGTAAAAATAAACTGTGTGTGTTAATATTGTCATTCTGATTTAAAGTATGTATTATTGTTATTGTATGTATGTATTGTTATTATTAGTTTCTGACATTGGGGGAGGACTATCGGGGCCCAGTTGGGGTTGAACATGAAAAATCTTCATAATCTTTGGACTGCGAAACAGGAACAACAGTGATGATTGCATTAATCAGGATCTTCTGCTGAGCTTTTAGAGTGATGGAGTGAGTGATGGAGCTGCCTCTTCTACTCCAGGCAGCCTAAGAGCATCCAGCAACAGAGAGTAAATCATTCAAGGCGCCTCAGCTTCATCGCTTAAGAAAGGAGTGGCCTCATTTTTAAATGAAAACATTTCTGTGTGCATATGAAATCATGTGCGTAGCATTCATCCTCTTTGGTCTGTGGAAAAATGGCGGCGTTTTGAAACTGATTCCATAGACTTCAGACTTTTATCTTTTCACATAAGCTCAGCTGTCAGGAGCACTGCCTGATATGACTTTAATCAGCAAATTGAATAGGTGTATCCAGCTTATCAGAGAAAGGCTCTCACACACTGTAGAGCTCCTGTAGCGGAGTGCTTCAGCTTAGTGCTGATCACAATGAAAGGAATTTACTTTTCTCTTTTGTTGATTTATATGTATTTATTCAGCTCCTGGCTCTGATGCAGCCCTTAAAAGTTCCTCTGCTGGACTAATTAGAGTTGTGCTGGCTTATCTTTCTGACTATTGTGGTGGTTATGGAAGCTTGCCTACTGGGACACGCTATTCCTCACACAGTAAGCATCTTATTTTCCCTAGATATCACTGCTGATATAGCTGTAATGGGAGCAACAATAAAGTATTTGCTGTTATATTCTTAATTGCCTGCAAACAGCTTGTGAGGCATCTTGCCCAATGACATGCTGTGAGAGAGGCTGAGAAAATAAAAGAAAATAAACCACGGCCACAGACATTTCCATACATTATGTTTTTAATTCCCGTTTTCTGTGAATCGCTTGGGAAACAAAATTTTCTCAACGCTTTAAACCTGACCACACAGCATCTGTTTTAGCTGCCATCACTTTGACTCTCTGTACTGAATGCCCTCACTATTGTGTCACTCAGAACTTCTCTATGCGAGCATCCAGGGCGATTTGACTTGCATGTTTTTGGTGTGTGGGAGGAAACTGAGCACCTGGGTGAAGCCCATTCCGCCAATTAGAAATCGTTCAAACTCCACAAAGAAACAAAATGAAACTGGTGTCCCTCTTGCTGTGCCACGGCAGTGCTAGTGAGCCACAATGGCCACAGCAGCATTATGTCATCACAGTCAAGCTGTATCATCCCGCGATGGATTGGACAGTTGCTCACTTCTCCCTGCAGTGAGCCATCCCACCTGACTCATTTGCTTGACCTTGACAACAAAGTCACTGTGACTCTGACAGTGTGGATGTAAGCACCCTCGGGAGACAGCTTAACCACCGCATTCACCAGTGCACTCTGAAGAAAGCCTCTACCACTGCCTCCCTATGGCCTGCTCATTAATAGAGGCTGTGTTTGCCCATGTTGACAGGGTCTGCAGCATGAGAGCAGGGCATAGCTTAACAAAGAAAAAACACTGTCAGGTGTGCAAATGAGTAGAAACTTTTCTCTTTTTTTGTCTGCGTATTGTCACAGCTATTGTCTTCTTTTCTGTGCTGCCACCTGACCTAATTATCAGCATACAAACAGAGTCAATTAGAAATATTGAGTTTATTTTCCAAGATATCTTTACTCTCATTTATACCTTTATCAAATGTGCATTTTACAATTCTCAATAGATTAAAAATCCTTATTCTAAATCAATATGTATCATTTGTGTCTTTATCTGATCAAGATTGTCTTTGCCTGCATTTAAGGCAAAGCCCTCAGGGTAGCATGTCCATGGAAACAGTATCCCTGCAGAACGGCATGGTAATTAGCTTCTTGTTAACTGTCTTTCTTCAGCATATGGTGCATTAAGATTAAATATGCATGTGTTGCTTTGACACTTACCAGTGTCTCTTAAGATGCAACACCTGCTTGTTTGGGGAAGATTAGTAAATGAGAGAAACTGGACAGTGACTGGCAGAACCTATAAGAACATAATTTTTGATCATTTTTATTTAGCAGAATAGTTATTTTATCTTTTTAATGGCATAACATTTGTTAAGATTTCTCTTGATCACAAACCGAATACTTGTCATTGTCAGATTGTTACGCTGATTTTTTCTTTTCGTTTCCCAGTGCCAGGAAAGGATGACTGTGACCATCCTTTTAATGCATTACAACATTACAATGCAGGATCTTGTCCAGGAATGGACTACTGATGTGACCTGTGGGTGCATTTTTCTTCTTCAATAAGTGACAAATTCATTTATTATGTAGTTAGACTTAAGAGACTGCTGTCTTGTCGAATGAGCTGTCATGTTGAGTGTGTATTAAGAGGAATATTTTGTGTTGTGCACGGAGTGCAAAGCAAAACTGGAGCACTATGTGGGCTTGGGAAACAAGGTCAAGGATGTAGTTGGCAATTTGTGGAGAGGCAGGTGAGTTTTCCTAAATGATTTGTGGATGGGAATAGAACTATAAATAAATAGTCAGCTACAACACAATACATATTTTATTGTTGATAGATTGTTATGATAGAGATATAAAATCTCAGTAAATAAAGAATAGATTTTTGTTTTGCGTTTGTCTTGCTTCACTGTCAAACATACTCACTTTCCTGTGAACAAACTTATCTATTGGTTGCTGCAGTAAATTCCTATTTAGTGTACATTATGTTGAATGGTTAGATGTTCAGATGGTGCACTGTTGCTTAGTAACAACCTAGTAACAACCATGTGTTTTTATTTTTACGCGACGTGTTGACGTTTTGTATTATTTGCCTGGCTTCATTTGCATGTAATTTGCATGTGAGGCATATTCCTCATATTCCTCTACAATGTTTTTGGATGGAGCCAGCTGGAACCCTATGTAGGACGAAGAGGCGTTCATATAACATAAAAGAAAAAAGATGGAAGGTGTTACACAAGCACTAAAGTGTTCAATTCAAACAGTTTAGTTTAGTATTGGAAGATAGAAAGTTGGTCCACTTTATTTTATGTCCTGTCTGGTCAGGTTGAATTAGGAGGGCTACACCGGAGGTGACTCATTAAATTCCAGTGGGGACTGCTGCCAGTACAAAAATACATCTCTTGCTAAATCTGAAAATAGGATGATTTAACGTCAGGTTTCCTGAAGCTTTCTTTCTTTTTTTTTTCAACTTCACCAATCCTCGTACAAATACTCTGTATGGCCCGTCAATAATTCAGCAGCATTGCAACAGGGTATTGTGACTCACTGTAGGCGGCAGGAAACATTTTAAAGCTTTACCTTACAGGGCTACATGCTAGTATGGGATTTGTTTGGACTTGTTAAGCAGAGAGCACAGCCATTAAAGTGTTCAGTAGCAGAATGGCACAAATACTTTTGTGGCACCACTAAAGAAGAAGGGCTGGTTGGTTTCTTACAAGCATTGTTCGACACACTGCGCTCCAAGGGAGCCTTGTGCTGGTGATGAAAGCAGAGGTGTTGTCTTCTCTGCCCCCAGGGTGAACACTTCTCTCACCACACAGATCCAGGCATGGTTTGATATCTCCCCTCCGCAGCTTTTGATCCTGCTATGTAAACAGTGCAATATGAGGGGGAAAAGCTCTGCTCTGAATATGAAAACACAGAGTGCTGGTGTTTGTTAAACAACTGCAGATTGTAAAGAATTTCTAGTTTGATAATTACCCCATGATTATTCATATTTGAGAAGCGTGGCTTTGTTTGCTGTGTATCATACCGAACTAGAAGAACTGCATGGTATCCATTCTACAGATCATTTGCTTTAACAAAAGCTTTTTTCAAAGGAGGTTATACAAACACAATAATAACACTTTCTAATAAACAATTTCTCAGTGAAAAATTTAATGACAAATATTTTTTTCTTATACATACAGAAATGACAAAATGATTGTCACTGTGATTGTTCCTGTTGAAAGTAAATTTCACATTTTGTCTGTTAGGATTATGAATGAGTTTTCCACTGGCAACGAATGTTGACCTATGATATATGATCAAACAAATTTTTCTCATAACTGTTACCTAACCGTGCAGAGAACTATTGAATTAAATCAGATATATATATATATATATATATATACCTCCCATACAAGATTTTAATTCAGCATAATTAATAACACAAATGATGAACACCACTGCTATCACTTATGCACAATATTATAGGAACATCAATAGGAATAAGAAAGGAACTGTGTCATACTTTCCAATATTGCAAATTGGTTCACATGAAAAAAAATACTGCTTTGACCCAGATTTGGTATTCAAGAAAGAAAATACAGTGGAGGTGGATGACAGGTGCAACACTAGAGGTACCTAACAATAGATTTTTTTTTAGATGGTGGTTGGGACATCTAAATGTCATAAAACTAGGCCCTTTGGCTACAAATTTGGCACTAAGTCCTACAATAAATGTCCTCCAATATTGAGGTCAAGATCACTCATCTAGCACATGCATGTCATTTCAGTCATGATTTGTTCAAATAAATCTAGAGGCGAAATTTGGGAGAAATCCATGATGAAAGTAAATACAAAACATTGAGATGTAATCCATTTTGACAATATTTCAGAAATGCACACCGCTACTGTTGAAGCCAACTCTGAAAGCTTGTCACAGAGACAGTAACTTAGGTTATAACCTTCATCTTTGCTGCTTTTGGGGAGCAACATGTCAGATATAGTTTCAGAGAGTCTACAGCATCCCTGTCAGTTTGATGAACAAACTCAAGAGGGAAAATGTTGTTTTCCAGTGTGTGTTAGCATCCTGCAGGAATCAGTGCAATATGGTTTGAGGCTGTCTTTTTAAAGCAATGAGCAATTTAGTGTGATGTGACTTTGTCAGTATGATGCTTGCTTGTAACATCTACCCGCGAGCCAGTAGGCACTCTGAAATGCTGCTGCACTTGTAGCTGTGTTGATAGGGATATCATTAATGTCTGAAATGGCGCACTTGAATATGAATACATTATTTTAGCTAATGAAAAACACTGTTTAATAGCATTAAAACAAACCATGATTGGTGTTTTTAAAAGTTCTGCACATTACATAAGAGGAAACTAAAAAGGGAGCTGGGCTCTTGACAGTTCTAGCATTAAACCTTGTTTGAATCATCCTCTTCGATTGCATGCAATCTTGCCAGAAAAGCCCCTGTGCCCAGTGCTGTAATTACAGCTGCTTAACTTATCTGCAATATGCAAACAAGCCCATCTTGATTGCTTGTAATGATCATCATTTTCTACTTAACTGGTAATCAGCTTTTCAGATGTTTTCATCCAGCTAAAAAAAAAAAAAAAAAAGAAGCAGATTTTAGGTCTCACCAGATTTCACATCTGCACCAAATAAAAAGTAAACACTGTGTGTGTTAGGATGTGTTGTGATGAAACTCACAGCATGAAAATAAAAATCTCACTAAATCATATAAACTCCTCTTCAACCACTTAAATCGTATAACATCAAACAAATCAAATATTGCATACAAATTCACTCGGGCACGACAATTTTGAATGGATTCCTAATCTGTCTAACCAAAAGACCCAGCCCCACTCACAGTAGTGAACTTGAGGATGAGAGTGGACAAGATGATGGCTTACGCATGGATCCCTCTGGGTCATTTAAACAGAATTAAATGACCATCACTGCCCTCGTACATCAGCTTAATAGCTGGGATTTTCTTATGCACCTAACCCCCTTGTGAGTTTTAAGTATGTTGATAAATAGGAGCCCAGTACAATACCTCAGACGTGGAGGTGAGCTCTGAGTGCTACATTATCGGATGCTGAGTAAGCCTCATGAAGGCACTTTTCTTCATGCTGTTGCAGCTCTTGACATTCTCTACAGCCAGTAGTTGAATTGTTAGTGAATCATTTTGTAAGGAATACACAAGATTTCAATTCAAATATTTGGCTACTTGCCAGGAAGGAAGCTCTTTGTTGGGTGCTTGAAATAAAATAAGATATTTATTATTAAGATAGTTACATTATTGTAGCAAAGTAATATAAATTGGGGGGGGGGTGTAAATCCTTCACTTAAATATTAGTTTAAGTGAAGGATTTTAAGTTTAAGTGAAAGTTTTCTTTCATTGGAAATATTGTGCAGCTCATCCTCAAAATTAAACGTGTGTCTATATCCACAACAGCAATGTTAACAATTTGTCTGTGTCTTCTAAAACCATTATGAATCACTAGTGAAAGATAAATCTGTTTTATGCTGTGAAGATGCTATGGTTTGGTCTGATCAATCTGGTTTGGTTTGGTTTGGTCTGGTTTTGAAGCAGTACCAACTAGACAGTTGAAACAAGACTTTAATTGAGAATACTGTCATTAATGATGTGGTGAGGAGGAAGGAGGTAGCAGCTTGGTCGCTGGTGGTAGGCAAGATAGGCAGGCAGGCAGATAATCCTGAGACCAAGAACACAGGGGAATGTCTCAAAGCACAAAACCAAACTGTGGGTACAATTATGACCCAGCAAGACGTGGCAGTTCAGCCAAAGTTCTTGTAGGCAGGGGCGATTGTAGATGATGGGCAGGTGTATAGAGAGAGTAAGAAGGGAGGCCACACCCATAGAAATACAGACACAGAGACAGACACGAAAACACGAGATAGAGGGGAGGAAACAGAAAAAAAAACACTGTGGCTAACTGCTATAGCAAACACAACAAATAGAAACCATTGACGACCTCAAAGTAAGGGTCAGTTATATATATAGACCTTATTTATAGTGAATAAGATGTAACATGCAAAAATTCCAGGATGGTCCTTTAACACACAGATAATTTGGTGCTGATATGCGTTCCCAATTAGTCTACAGGAGCATATTGAGGTAGGAGCCTTCCCACTGTGAAACCAGTGAGTGCCTGAGGGCTGTTTCGCAAGCTTTTGTAACTGTTCATGGACGCTTTCCATAAGTCTGTAATGCCGCCAACTTTGCTTAAAAGGATTATCATTGAGAGATGCCATTGATTCTGTACTTCATCAGACCTGAATAATCTTTCAGATTGCCGGCAACAAACGAGAAATATGAGTCTCATTTTATCGTCTCCTAGATAACCTGTGATGTCACAAAGTGCTGTCCCAACTCTATAAAGCATATTGAGCCTTTACACCCCTGTTGCACTTTCACATTTTTGCTGAGCACACATTTGATGTTAATTAAAGTGTGTGAGGGTTCAGTGCTTAGGGGTGGATATAAGATCTGGGCCTTGTGTGTGTTCAAACTATTTCCCTAAACAAATAAACAAACTGACCCCAAGTTATTAAATTAGTCTAAGGATATGTTGCTCCTTTGTATGCTGTCAGGACTGAAGAAGTGGTACTGGTCTCAGCTGAAACTCAATTTGCTTTGACAAATCACCTTTGAGTCGGAGCGGCGCTGTCCTTGCTGGTGCGGGTGAACATGCCCTACATGAAAATACCACCGTGAATTTCTGACATTATCACTTGAAGCTGAAAGACATCTTCATGACCTTCAAACTCTGAACTGAACTTGAGAACATTTCCTATTGCCTACGCACTGACACTGTCAGGAAGAGTGCTGGACTGACAGCTCAGATTTAGCAAAGGTAAAACAGGACGCGTGACTGCTTGTTAGAAACAAAAATCGCCCTCAGAGCTGAGACTGCTTTGGTATCTTCATTGCCTAGAGGCAAGTTGGACATTTCCTAATCAGTCAAACTGCATCACAGGAATTGATGAATGACAGCAGTACACCCATGGTACATGTGTAAGACACCTGTCATAACTGTCTATTTTTATTTCCCACAGCATTTGTCAAACTCGCATTCATATTTGTGCCATTCATATTTCCTCATCAAAAATCAGTTCCAGCCGGTCTCATGATGAAATACCAACCCGCATGACATATTATAACTGTTAACACATGACGTGCATATGAAACACATACAAGAAGAAGAAAGGGCAGTGAAATATGTCATTATTATAATCATCCTCCTTTTTATTATTTAAATATTTTACTTATTCCTCACTGGAATATTATAATCAGGAAACACCAATGAGATACACTGTGGAGATAGTATTAGAAGAGAAATTATGCTGCAGTTATTATACGTGTTGGTAATTGCAAACCCTTTGTATGACTAGATAAAATAAATACTGCAGTGTAGTAGATATGGACTTTGGTAGATATAATTTGAGTCAACCCATTTTCTGAGTTCAGGTTCTGTATGCACAGGCATTAAGCCTTATATTATGTGCTGGTTTTTAGAATATTACTGTACGGTATTGTTTTAGCCTTTGGTTTGAATAAGAGCTTTGCATTGTTTGGTTATGTACCACCCATGTGTGCTTCTCAGGGCTAATTGCCTTCATCTTTCAGTATGCCTGTGAACATTACTAACTCAAGGATGTGCTGCTTGACACTTAAGCTGTTTGCAGATGGGTAATAAAGTGTGCTAAGCTCATTTGAGCCGTGCCTTTTAAATGTTCCGCTCTGTGCCAGGGGAGCCATAAAACCGCATCACTGCTCATGTGAGACACGATCTTGTGTGGAGCCAGGAATCACTGCTCAGTCTTTCCATCAGATTAGTTTGTCCCTGTATGCCTGTAAGATATATTAGAGTATGTGTAGACAGATGGGTGGATGGATAGACGGATAGATGGATATACTGATATATAGATTGGCATTGCCATTTTATCAAGTGTTATCGTAAAAAGCTCAATTATGGTAATGTTAACTAATTAAAGAATAGATTCACAATTTTGCAGGTCATTACTGAAACAGCAGGCAAGTATGTACAGTTGAACAGTTTTTGGTTGTTATAATCATTTTTCCTGCTCCTATTAACAATTAAGAGACCCATTGCTAATGCAATATAATGTAAGGGATGGAGGGCAAAATACAGTCTTCGTCTGTGCCGAAATACTTTTCCAAATTTTAACTGAAGGCTAATATGAGATTGCAGCAGTCTGAATTAGATGAATCAAGTTTTCAAGTCACTGGTGTACCCTGCCTCTCACCGTAAATTAGCTGGGATAGGCTCCAACCTCCCCAAGACCCTGATGAGGATACACAGTTATGGAGTTTCAAGTCATCAGTTTTTCAAGATTGTAACTTTGGAGTATACAAATTCTCTAACTCAATTATCACAACAAGCAAAACCCGTTTCAATGAACATAGAGGCATGCAGAATTAAGCTAATCAGCAATGGCATTGATACGTAAACAATGAAGTGTTTTTGGACATTCTAGATTTACCATACCGCATGAGGCCAACGCAATATAAAAACATATTTGCAGAAGACAGTGGAGAAATAGTTTCCAGATAAAAGGTGAATAAAGCACAGATTATAGAGAACTCCATCCAGCCACATGCTACAAACCCTTCAGAAACCAAATACCACCTGTGCTCCCGTATTCCTTTAATCACGCACTACGAGCAGACTACCACGATCATTAAGACGGGCAATAATATCAGTCAGCCCAAAAGAGGGCAAGGAGGGAAGGGACTGCAGTTTGTTTAGACCAGTTTCTCTGCAGAGCACACTGTTCTCTTTCAAACAGGATGACCTAGACAACACAGGCTGTGATATAACAAGAAACAACACCACATTAAACCTGCTTTACATGTAACTGATAATGTGATCAATGGGAATATTAGTGTTTCTATAATCAGTTTGTATACATTGCCTCTTGGTGTGCCTGCTTAGCTCTTTCCTCTCATCATGACCAGTGTATAAACCTCACAGTGTGTCCGAAGTGTTTTTAGCTTCACACTGTTTGGCTGATAGGCAGGCTAATGAAGGTCAGTGTCTTCTGATCAGTATGTCTGACTGTATATGTCATGTCAGCTTATTTATTTTCGACGCCTATAACTCACTTACCTAGACTACGCAGACTAATCAGCAGCACCACATTTCTTACAGGGCAAACATGATTTTGTTAAATCTGTTGGCCATGGATATTTAAATGAGACGCTGATGAGTCATAAATTATATTTAATTCAAAACACTGAATTTACATAATTTGTTTAATGCAGGGCCAGTCCGAGTCAGCAGCTACAGTATATTGTCTTGCATATGAAGGAGGTTAGCACATCAGTATACAACTATTTAGCCTTGATGACACAAGGAGATCATTACTATAAGTGGACATAGTCAGAAACATTTCTTAGTTATATCGCTGTATGAAAAGGAATGAGGTGACTGACTAAGTACTCATGGGTTGGATCATCAACATGTTGACAGCATCACTGCTGGTGTAATCCCATTACAAATGGTCTCTAGTATTAACTAAAAGTTCAGTTTCTATTGAAGCCTCTTCAGGTAAACTTTACCTAGTACCTGATGCCCCCATGTTTGAACAAAATGCCGCAAAGGTGCCCTCTTGGATTCTCTAATTGTAGATAAAACATGGTAAGTGCCCTGTAGGGCGCCCTTACAGTAGAGAGAAAACATTGCCCTAAATACAAGGAAATTTGTTGGCCACTACGTTCCTCTAAATGGTTTGTTAATGGTTCCTTGAGCACAGTACTTTTACATACACAAAATTAAACTTAATCATAAACAGTGTTTGGAACTGTTTCAGCACGAATGCATCATGGCTTCCTGTGCACTGGTGCTCGACCACATTCACCTTGGTATTGTGCTTCTTAGACATAATACTGTATGTGTCATTTCACATCTGTAGGCAAGTCATGTTAGCATGTTGCTTAACGCACTGTGCATTGTCGCTTTCTGAAAGTAGTGTCTGTCTTTTTAAAACACCTGTGAGGTAGAACAGTGAATATTTGTCATAATAATATATATGCCTGACTGAAGTAACTGTATTTGTTGAGGGCAATGAGACTAATTTTAGACTCATGTAAAAACTTTTCCCCATGGGATACATTTATCTACCACTTTCTATTTTGACTGAATAGCTACAGTTGTATTGAAGGTTAAATACAGGATTGTTCGCTTACAATATGAGTCATAATATCACGGACTCATCACTTCGTACTGTGTTTGCCTCTTCCCTCTGGGTATCTCACCTTCTTTGACCTATGACTAAATATAAACATCATCAAAAAATCTCCCTCTGACATCTTGCTCACTACAATCCAAAAAATAATCTAATACCGTTGGCACAGTGATAGATAACTAGATGATATTTGGAGGGAAGCCTAATTGTATCTCGGCTTTGATGTTAGAACTTTTTGGGGAGCAAAATCATGTTACCAAGCCACTAATTTAATGACACTGAATCAAAGAGCGCGCTCGCTGAGCATGGTATTGATATGATGTTATTTTAGAGGAGAAAATAAGAAGTTATTTTCGTATAGTGCAAAGGATTAGCAGGGAAACACTTAATTACTGGTGAGAATTTAAAGCAAAAAGAAAGAAAGGAAGATCAAATTTCACATCACCCTTTCTAATTAATAGAGACAGACCAGAATCTTTTCATCTTTTTAGTACTTCACTACAGTCCAGTACAGTATGTACTGAAATGAGTCTCATTACCAGTGGCGCTGTTAGTATTAGGCTACAGTGGTGTCATGCCCATTTAAGCTAATGGGACACATGCCCTTCCAGAAGTTTGACTTTTGTATTGTTTATTTTATTTTTTGTTTTATCTCTATTATTTATTTATATTTATGCTCCATCCCACAAAGATGCCAAAGCATGAATTGCAAATGCAATGTAGGTCTTATAAGTGCACTGACAGTGTGGGGGCGTTTCCATGCGCACCTTTTATTTTCCTTGAAATTGGCAGTATTTACCCAAATATAGAGTCAGAGGTTAGTAAGCGCCAAATACTGTTTAGCCATGTATCTTTGCCAAGTCTTCAGATATATATGTCAAATTGCAGGAAATTTGCTTCATTATGTTGTTTTTCATTTATCTTTCTGGGGGTGGACCCTCCATGCCTCTGCTGCACTCTAATTGCCCTTGCATGGCTTGCATGACGCCCCTGCAAACGGACAACTTCTGCAGCAATAAAAACAGACACAAAGCTGATAGATGATAGGACTTAAGAGCACAAAGGACATTAAATAAAATATGAAACATGAATAATAAATGTACAAGCATGCATTCAGTGATCAATCACTGTGCGTTCAAGTCTGCTTAGTATATGAAAAACTACAAGCTTCCCTTTCCTCTACAGATTCAGAATTTACGCCCATTCCATGTTATATCACACAGTACATTGCATCTGTAGAAGTCTACATACTGTATGTTGACTGTGCATTGGTCGTTGGTACTGAGAGGCGCTTATAGTGACTGGAATGAAAAGTCTCAGTATGATATGAGAAGGGAAGGACACAAAATTATATTTCAGAGGCTGTGAAATGGCACAGTGGGCAGGCCTCTGCAGATGCTGTAAGGTCGTCCAAAGCACCATAATAAATAGAATGATAATGATGATATATGGGTGATAGTAACAGGTTTACAGTCAGTACAGTGTTTTGGGAAGAATAGTGTTGTTATAAATACAAAAATCCGTCATTTTATCCAGCTTCTGCTTTTATTTTTTTCTCCTGTTAGCTGTGCTTACCGTAAAGCTCCTGGCAAGGTTAGGTTAGGAATCGGATGGCTTTACATCAGCACCTCTCTGTATGACCGTCCTTTATGTACAGAATTTCTCAGCATTATGTAACATTATGTGTAACCTTGAGCCACGAGGGAGCTTTTTGACGTTGGCTGACTTAAATTTAGAGCTTTTTTTTTTCCATACTAGGAAGCACATTTTTAGTTAGCAGGCAACAAGTTTTGACTCACTTCCAAATAGTGAGAGTTACAGTACAGTAACTACGTCTGTTGTCCAAGTAAATCAAATGGAAAGTTAATGGAACAAATCACCATCTACAATTTCCTCTTCAAGCCTCAGTGAGATTTCAAATGACATCCTGCATCTCATTTTGAGTAAATTATTTTGCTATGTGTTGAAAGAACTCAGTATGACTCTTCACTGCATCACTTTTCCCTTGAACAGTTACAAAAAAAAATGTTCCAGCAATTAGAAGTTGCAGTGCACATCAGCTTAGAAAATGCCTGGCCTTGAGGGTTTATTTTCACTAAATGCTACAGTATGAGTGTAAATGACATTACATACAGTAACAGATTTAACATTAACAATGAAGTGAAAAACATGCATTTAGCTAAAAGTATCCAGAACATGAACTTTTTTTGTGTGCTTTTATTTAACATTGCAAAGAGCAACCTGGAACAGTAAGACCCATTGCTTCTAGCATAAGTGCACCGTCAGTCTGCCCTACTCTGCCTCTTTCCTCTGTCCTGCTGTCCTGAAGAAATGCTCCAGGGAGTGCACTCACCGCCTGTTCTTTTGGAGAAAAAAAAAACCCCAACAATTCTAACATGTCTTCACCTTTGGCACCAGAGAGAAATATTGGCTGCAACTTCGCAAGATAATTGTGTCTGCAGTCAAAAGCAGGTGGGGGTGGGGGACTTTCTCTGAGCTGTTTTTGGCCTCCCAGACAGAGCTGTAAGCCGCCCCGCTCAGCTGTAATGGTCTTCGTGCTTGCCTGGCTGCCCCTGGCATTAGACGCAGACCTTTATTACCCTGCAGGAAGCTGGTTCATTACGGCCACACTTCTCTCGTCTGCAAACTTTCTATTTCTTTTCTCCCTTTGCTTATTATCAAAGATTACCAAAGAAAGTTCAAGGGCTCAACCATTCTGATGATGTAACATTTCTAAAATG
Source organism: Nibea albiflora (assembly GCA_014281875.1). Lineage (NCBI taxonomy): Eukaryota > Metazoa > Chordata > Actinopteri > Sciaenidae > Nibea > Nibea albiflora. The sequence continues at coordinate 13,160,858 of CM024795.1, read as the reverse complement.
AGCCGGGGCGGCAGTCAGACACATCTCTAGAGAAAAAATATTGACTTATATTTCCAGGGTTGGGTGGCAGCAAATGAATTGAAAATGTGTGTTTTTTTTTATTGTTTTATAAATGAAAACGACTTTAGCGCTTATACATCCTGCCACAACGGGTTGTCGCCTCGGATTAATTGGAACTCGGGAATGAAGTGTGGAAGAGATCAATGATACCAGGCGACGTCATCTCTGTAACCATGGGTTACTGCTACTGCTGTTATTTCTGTGTAACTATTTTTGTAAAAACATTAATAATCTCTGGTGTCTGTTGCTCAGTGAGTCATCGGAGGTGGTGTCACTGCTGAAGAATCACCAAGCAGGCATCATAAGAGAGTGACTAAAGATAGACCATTAGGAACATCTCGCTAACAAGATAACAACTGATTTCCCTGACATTTTGAAGGAATCAAAGGCCGCCTGGAAAGGTGGAGAAAAGTAAGACGGCAGTACAATGCAAAAGAGAAGTCGATGCTATGATACCACAATGCAGAGATATACATAGATTTAACAATCACAGCGGCGCACTATAGGAAATGATTTCATACCATAAAGATTTACGTCAATCTAAAACAGCGGGTACTCTTACAAGAAACAAACAAACAGTATGAAACATTTTGTCACTAATTGTATAGCTCTTACTCTCACGCCTTGCTCATGCAGAATAAAGGGTTTAAATAATATGATGAGCAACTATGAAGTATCAGTGAAGTATGTATATTTGATGTAATGTAACTGGTAATTTGAGCGGTGTTCTTTGGCTGCATTCATGCTTGGCCACATTTGATAAATATTCAGCCAGCAGGGTACGTAGCTGATGTAACGATCAGAGAGAGTGGATCTCACACTTTCTCGTTGCTGTCTGTTCTCGCAGCCTCTGATTAAGACAGATAAGGAGCTTGAGGTCCTGCGTCACACTAACAGGATTTCCAGTCAAGCCTGCTAAATTTTAAAACCTTGTGAGGCTGGACAGACCTGCCACAGGGGAGAAGAGCTCCTTATTCAAACTCGTCACATTTCTCAAAAACCCATGATCTGAGCATTTTGAAGATAGGAGGTCAGCATCCTCTGCGGCGATGTGTATAGGCTGTTAGAGAATGGTGCTGCAGATGCAAAAAGGAGCAAGCCGAGCCCGCAGCAACACAAACAGGGTTGACAACTATGAAATGTCTTATTTGAACTATGTGTGTAAAACAGTACGATTAACTTGAGTCTTTATGTGTATTTATTAACCTCTACTTATCCAGACAATGTTAGCTGTGCGATAAGACTTTTGCTCACTACAAGGAGCATCTCCTCGTCAGTAGCAGGTCGGCTTTAATGCAAACACAGTAACATTTGGTATACTCTTGGCTTTTGGTGAATACGGCAGGTGCCCGTGATCATCAGGTTTGCAAGTCACAGAGTGAGCAAAACATGCAATGTGGAAATAAATGCATAACATTAGTGACCAGTTATAGCTGCACTGAATCGTTTTGTGCAAATAGCTTGATTAGTTCTACTTGCCAGCCCACATGTGGAGCTGTGATTGAAGCCAATGTTGTATGTCACAAACCCCTTTTGCCAGTAAGAACACAAACAATTTGATTTTGTTTGACGCACTTAGAAACCTTGTTATTCATCTTCCCGACACCATCGTGATATCATTGCTACCATGGACTGTATAGGAATATCCCAGATGGTCTGGACACCGCTGGTGAAGATGGATGTGATCTGGAGCAGGACTTCTTGATAAGCTCAGAGGAAGGACCCATGAAGGTGAATGGGGTGGAGGAGGATTGCATCGATGACACTGAAATGACAGCTGACAGCAGCAGAGGAACACGTTTGACAGCAACAGGGTGCCGAGAGGTCATGGCTGAATCTGATTTTAAATGCAAGAGTGAACACAGGAAGCAGGAAAAGGGAAGAAATGTAACCAATACGCTACTTTGATTGAACCTCTGATTAGTTTATTTCTCAGACAAATCACATAAATGAAACATGTTTACTGCAGCTACATTATTGTGCTCTACAACCTATGTAACCTTGATCATTACTCACTACCATCTGGTCATTTTTCACTCAATGTGGGTCGGGTGCTATGCAAGCCAGGTGGCAGGCAAAGGCAGAGACCTGGGTGTGCCGACTCCTGGCGTCACAGACTAGTTCTAGGGACATGGAGGGTCACCTTCCATAGAGAGTGGCACTAACTGGACATACTGTAGTTGGGTTCACCTTTATGCATAGCACTGCTTCTGGAACCAAACCTCTGGAGAGGGTTGAACACCTTTCTTTTACGGAGGGTTGTGGGACACGTTCTGACTGCTGTGTGTGCTGATTTTCGCCCTGAGATGAAGGCAGACAGTGCAGTGTGGAATTTTTGGGACAGTACCCGTGGAGTGGTTGACTGGGAAAGTGGTTCCCATTTTCAAAAAGGAGGACTGGGGGAATTATTGGGGTATCACATTTATTAGCCTCCCTGGGAAGTTTATTCCAAGATGCTGGAAAGTCTCTGACCAACCGTAGATTCAGCAGGAGCAATGCAGATTCTAATCCTGCCTGTGGAGCAGTGAACCAGCTCTTTACCTTGGCCATCATGGAAAATGCCAACAGAGATCTAAAGGCAAAAAAAAAAGAAAAAAATTTCACACGGTGTGAAATTAGATTTTTTGTTGGTTGAGATTTTGTCCTCATTTGAACCTGCCTTGTCCTGATCTGAACACGTGAACATCTGTTTATTCTAATAATAAAAAAGTACAGCAGCATTTCCCGGGAACAATTCGAGTTGCTGACCTCTACAGAAAGCCCCCTTGAATAATGCCAGGTCAAAGTGACCTTATCCAGATTCTGGTATTCTTTGATACTTTCCAAAAGCCAAGTGATGTTGAAAACAAAAAAAAAAGATGGTTGTTTGGTTGATGCAGGGGATTACAAATGCCAAAAAGGCAGATGCAGTGAATCTTTGGCTTATTTGTATACCTCTGAGAACACCGTTAACAATAAAAACCCAACACATTAAAATACATAGATGAAACAAACTAAAAGACACTATTCAACACAATATATGACGATAGAGTATATGACAACAAGATATGAAACTATGTATCTCTTTGAATGGTGCATCAAAAACAACATCAGTATAAACCTAGTTTGTTTTGTTTACCTTATTATTTATTAATACATTTCATAACATTAAAGTATTGTTAATCCAGGTTTTCTTTTAAGGCTCTGTGTACATGTCCATAAAAGGAGGCGTTTGATGTGTGTGTTGACTCTTTTTCCTGCACAAAACAAACAAAAATATTATCTGTGATGAATAGGTCTACTAATACTTTTTATGTAGTTTTCTAATGTGTGTGTAAAACAGACTTGGCACTTATAACAAATCGTGACTAACATAAATCATAAAAGCATGCATCATCCAAAGTGGTTTTCAGTTCGTTGTGCCTTCATTATTCTTTTAGTGCATGCATAGATATGCTACTGCAATGCATAGATATGCTACTGCTATCCTACTGTATGTGATTATCACATACAGTAGGGATTTACTGCACTCTTAGCCAACGCCACTGTAGCTAACAGTGTTGCTGTGCTGTGTAACGAGATGCGAGGTAAACCTTGCCACCTCGTAGCTGCTCAGGTCAGTGTTAAAGTTTCTTGTTGAAAAGTTTCTGAGAGCAACTTCATGAAAATCGTGCAGAAGGGTTCAAGTGAAATGTGAATTTAGAAACTCGACATAGGCTAATTAGATAGCCCAGATTGATGGGCTGCACTTTGACCATGAGAAATAATTGCTTGTCATTTCTAAATTGATTAAATGAAAGGCATCAGAGTAGATATGAATGTTTTTTTCCCCTTTATTTCACTGATTATAAAGTGAAGATGCTATTTAATTGGGCCGAGGCAAGAGAAGAAAAATCTCTGTACTACTTTACCAGAAGATTTTGATTGTACATAATATGTAGTAAATGAGTAACACTTAATGATTGTACTTGACTTGATTGTGAAGTCTAAGTGGGAGATGTAACGGAATATTCTGCTGCAGATAAAAAATAACATTTTTAAACCATGCAATGTGCTGAAAGTGTGAGAAGACTAAATAGAGTGACGATTCTTTCATAAATTGGTGCTTTTTTCGACCGAAACAGCACATTTCTACTTCCCAGCAACAGCCTTGAAAGACAAGCCTGATTTCTCCCTTCTTCTGCCTTCTGGTTAGTCCCACCTTGAGCCTGAGGCAGTGCCTTGTGTTTTCTGCTCCTATTCTCTGCAATAAAGCTGTTGATCTATATTAAATGACATAGGTCTTCATAAGTGTCATTGTCTCTCTGCTCTGATGAAGACTAATATCTGCACCCCTTTCACCAGCTGTGGCTTTTTTTTCTTTACAGTTGCAGGGATACTCTGAGAAGTGTAGGTCTATGGGGTAAAAATGGAGTAATAAACGTTTGATTACACATATGGGGGGAAAACATTACTCAGCTGCCTGCGAAAGTGTCTGGAGGTCAAGGCAAGTGCATATGGACTGGCCTGTGCATATTTATCTGTGCAGAATATTATCCATTCGGGAAATCCTTCAGGGAATTAAAACAGCATGCAGTAGAAGTCTGAATGGACCTAAAAAGCAGATACATTGTTAAATGCAGCATGTCAGTGATCCCTGACCCTGAAACAAAATTCATAAAATCATATGATGATTCAATCATCTTACACTGCCTGTTTATTTCCTTCTCACTTGACTTGAATAAACATGTTATTAGAAATTTCCACATGAACACTTGGATGCCTTAACTTAACCATGTATGTTAAATTGAACATGCAGTTCAGTCATTTTCTTTGGTTGTTTTTTTGTCATGTTTTGTTTCTTTGTTTGCTGAGAACAAACCCAGCATTCTATGAATAGTGGGGCTTCAATAATAATAGCTTTAATAATATGACTTTATAGAGGATTTCTGAATAGAGTCTTCTGAATAGATGCTGAAGTGGTCGGACTGCGTTGCTCTTCAGACGATGTGGTTTGGGGGAAATCAAAACAATAATTATATTCAAGTTTTAGATAGGTTTTTTGTTTTGTTTTGGTTTTTTTACCTCCATAATGTCTTCTGAATATACAGGATCTCTATGGTGAGGAACATTATTGCTCCCGAAGTGTCCTTATGACAAAACTGGCTTCTGGTGCAGTAAGTAGCTTATAAATTAAATAGATGCCTAAGGGAAAAGTTCTCTAAAATTGCAATTTATTGTCCCATTCAGTGATTTCCATGCAATAGTATCTCACAAATTTAGAGGTGCTATTGCTTTTATGTCTTTTTATATTACTGACACCAGGGAGTATCATATCAAAATCAAGCAGTGCATCTAAAAAGCCATCGTCCACTGAAAATAGTCTAAGTGCTTCTCTGAATAGTTGTGTTTCACCGGATAACATATAGAATTAATTTTTGGAAGCTGAAGTCCTGAGACTGAGATCAAGATTGTGTTCAAAATGGCCATCGTGGGTTATACAAGACAAAATAGTCATTCAAATATGTGGACAATCTTTTCTGGAAGACATATATAGTGTGCTACTTTATGTTTAAAGTGAAAGAAGCCTTGATGTTAGCCTTATGCTTACAATGATCGTTCTGCCACTCTACTGTCATCTGTCAAATGAACTCAAATCGAAAGACGTAGGGCAGGTCATCCACTAATCACATGATCAGCATTCGAAACAGATGCTGCAATAATAAGGCTGATGATGGCTTAGACCTCGGGGAGAACTTTTACCCTCAGACCACTCTACTTATTATTATTATTATTATTATTATTATTGAATAATTTAATACAGTAGATACACCATTACAATTAATTAAGCCTTTAATAATAGTTGAATAGAATAGTGTTTCTGTCTTAACCTTCTCACGATGGTCAAATTATTAGAAATATATGATGGACATGAAGTTCAAAATAATGTAACTGATTAATAGTGTGCAGATTATTTTCTAATAAAAGACAACAGAAGATGTAGTTTTTTTTTATTCCCAGTGATCACAGTTGTGCCTTGTGTTGTTCCGAGCTTCAGTGATGGAATAAGAGCGTAAAAGCATTGACATTGTCAAGAATCCTTTTGAGAATAAAATAAAAATGCAGCTATAGCTGTCATTCATTATGGTGAATGGCAACATTAGTGTGGTAAATTATCCCTCCCTTTGTTGGAAGCTTTGTCGTAAAATCAGAGCGGAAATGTTGAATTATTTTAGTGACCAATAAAAATATTATTGCTCTACACGTCACACTATAACATCACTTTATTGTCTGTATTTATATCCACGTCAGGGTATGATGACTCAGTTTCATCAGTGGTCTGATCTGATCCTCTGAAGTTGACCCACTCCAGGTTACCATGGTGATCTACACCATGTGAGCCAGCTTTGTGATGCTGGAAAATCTGTGTTTTGTAGCACATTTTACTGTGTGACCTGTTAGATTGTATGTCTTGTTTGTGACCAACAGAATTTCCCAGAGGAGACAGTAAAGTCAGCCTTGAACCTTAACCCTTAGTTCAGCCGACATCAATACAGAAAAAACATTGATTGGAACAGTCAAAGGATGCTAAATTTAGTCCCCGCAACTATCCAATAAGGGTGGTTCATTTTAAAATACTGCATTGCAGATTAGTCTGAACAGTCACAGTTAAGGGTAACTGCAGCGGGATGAGCTGTACATAATTTGAAGTTGAGCACAATTTGTCTTGAGCTAAATTGACACAGTAAAGCAAGGTCCATCCTCAAGGCCCTTGGGGATGATGGAGATTGCATCTACCGGGAGAGGCCATACTCTGTCATGTTTTGTGTTGAGAAAATGTAAGAATGTGTCTCAAGGCCTCTCGTATGTTGTAAATCTGACAAGAGGCGGGCTGTGCAGTCATTTGACCCTTGGTCCCGCTTGATGAGAGGGCACTGTGCAGAGTTTGGTCTGGGGAATAGAGACACATACTGTATAAAGTTGATGTAGTGTGTTGTAAGAGAGGCCCAGTGTTAGGTCGTCTCACTTGCATTCACACTAAGTTCATATAGATGGAGGCAGGGACATTGCGTGACATCTTGGCTGTTGTGTCCTTCACCATTGTTTTCAAGCTGACCGCACCATCTGTCACTGTGGAAAAGCTCGTACAGCTCAATGACAGAAACACTGTTGCTTTTCAGCAGCATGTCTGCTTTGCGTTTACTCCATTTGACTTTACTGGGATGCTATCGGCGAAATGTACTCTTTTTGACCCCACATTTTTTTGCACATTTGACACAACAGTGCACAGAGATTGCACATCCCCCCCTAAACCTTTCTAGTTGCACTAACACTTTAATAAGGTAGATTACTTTGGTTCGTTGAAATGTCAGAGCCTGAAGAGGGACAAGCCCATTTACATGTCCCGTGCCCTGGCAAGGTAACTATCCTTGGCTTTGACTTGACAGGGTCAGCGTGCTATGGCTTTGTCTTCTCTTGGGACATCATTAAATTTCTGTTTCCAGCACCTGAACCTCTTTTAGGCATCTGATCACGTTCCTCCCTATCTCCCTGAGCTATAATGTGATGTCCTCTTTCCATGCCCTGGCTCAATTTTTAAAATATAAAGTTTCTCCCAAGACTGGTCACTTTTTATTCAGTCATCTATGGAGATCAGGCTGTGTTGGATAGCCAGCTGAGCAGACCTTTTCAAATCATTGCAGTGCTTGGCCTAGATTGTGGCACTTAAGGACAGCTGCATTAAAAATCGTCATGATGAATAGTCTGCTCTACAAAGCCAAACTGCCAAAAAAGAAAACTTGTGTTTTAATGGTCAAGGTCAAGGCTAGTGTCTGGCGTTCATTCGAATAAAGATTTTAGCTATTAAACAGGACATTAGCTGTACTTTCAAGCAGATGTACTACACATTTGGCTATTTTGAGGCTTTTAAAAGAAAAATAATATGTCGAACCTCCACAACACCAAATTTTGTTTTTAATCTCATGCTGAGCGGGGGAGACAGAAAGCCTGGTTCTGGTGTGCACCAGCAACTCACTAGTGAGACTAGTGAGATTCATTAGTGATATATTGGAGTTGTTTCTGAAGCTGTTTCACCCAGTCGTTATGCTATACTAAGCTAACCAGTCGGCTCCTGCTTATTGCTGAACATAGGTGTGTGTGGTATCAGTGTTCTGGCAATAAACCTAATACATGTATTTTCCAAAATGTGTATGTATTCCTCTAAACCAGAGATGTCACTGATTAAAGTTCAATATACATACTACATATGCCCACTATTTGATCTCAAATGGGGCAGACCAGTAAAAAATAATCTATGAACCAACCATTTACAAAATCAAAAAATCTTAAGGCCCTATTATGTAACTTTTCCACCATAAAACAACACAGTCTGGATAATTTTGATGCCACATGAAGTGGAAACTCCACCATCTTCTTGACAATCTTGCCCATGTAACTTGAATGCAGCTTCAGCAGCACAGGCTGTGACTCCAAACCGACAAAGTGTTATATAACAATTTTTTAAATCTCAGCCTTGAAGCTGCCAAAGTTCTTATATGTCTTCCTGCAGTGAACGTCACAGAAGCTTAACAAGTGAAATGTGAAAACTGAAGTGATCAGTGTTTTTTTTTTTTTTTTTTTAATGAACTCTGTTGTAAACAACACACGGCATCGCTCTTGAACCACTCCTTTTTCCTGGGATGAATCGAAGCTTGATAACCCCACCTTCTTCCTTCTCAAACACAGCAAGCTCCACTCTCTCCACATATTTCCTTGTTCCCTCCTCTTTAGATCTACAATTTGAAGATGGGTATAACCAACATGTCAGGCCCCATTCACTGCAGAAACACATGTTGTCTAGATCGAAGCTCAAACTAGTTTCATTTCTAAGGAAGTAAAGCTACAACAGTCGCTATCATCTATCACAACTGAAATGGCACAGAAAGGAGTTCAGCTGGACCGGGAAACAATTTCTTGTTCGATCTGTCTGGATCTACTGAAGGATCCAGTGACTATTCCCTGTGGACACAGCTACTGCATGAACTGTATTAAAACCTTCTGGGATGACGAGGATGAGAAGAATATCCACAGCTGCCCTCAGTGCAGGCAGACCTTTAAACCAAGGCCTGTACTGGTGAAGAGCACTGTGTTAGCAAATTTAGTGGAGGAACTGAAGAAGACTGAGCTCCATTCTGCTCCTGCTGATCACTACTATGCCGAACCCGAAGATGTGTCCTGTGATGTTTGTACTGGGAGAAAATTTAAAGCCACGAAGTCCTGTCTGGTTTGCCTGGTCTCTTACTGTGAGGAGCACCTTCAGCCTCACTTTGAATCCCCTGCCTTTAAAAAACACAAGCTGGTGGACCCCTCCGGGAAGATCCAGGAGAACATCTGCTCTCATCATAATGAGGAGGTGACGTTGTTCTGCCGTACTCATGAGCAGTGTATCTGTAACCTCTGCTCTATGAATGAACATAAAGGCCACAAGACAGTCTCAGTTACAGCAGAAAGGACAGAGAGGCAGGAAAAGCTTGAAGTGAGTCGACAAAAAATCCAGCAGAGAATTCAGGACAGAGAGAAAGATGTGAAGGTGCTTCAACAGGAGTTGGAGGCTATCAATCGCTCTGCTGATGAAGCAGTGGATGACAATGAGAGGATCTTCACAAAGTTGATCTGTGTCATTCAGAAAAGGAGCTCTGATTTGAAGCAGCAGCTCAGATCGCAGCAGAAAACTGAAGAGAGTCGAGTCAAAGAGCTTCAGCAGAAGCTGGAGCAGGAGATCATAGAGCTGAAGAAGAAAGATGCTGAGCTGAAGCAATTCTCACAAACAGTGGATCACAACGAATTTATACAGAAACAACCCTTACTGTCACAACTTAGTACATCTACGGACTCATTCATCATCAAAGGTCGTCCTTTGAGGTACTTCGATGATGTGACAGTGGCTGTGTCAAGGGTCAGAGATAAACTAATGGACATTCTGATGAGTAAGACATGGACAAACATCTCACTGACTGAATTGGATGTTTTACTGCCACCACTAGATCCCAAGACCAGAGATGATTTCTTAAAATATTCACGTGAAATCACACTGGATCCAAACACAGCACATACAAAGGTGTTAGTAGCTAAGGGGAACAGAAAAATAATTAGTGAACCTTGCTCTTCCGATCACCCAGACAGATTCACCTCAGGTAGGCAGGCGCTGAGTAGAGAGAGTCTGACTGGACGTTGTTACTGGGAGGTGGAGTGGAGAGGAGAAGGAGTTAATATAGCTGTCGCATACAAGAACATCAGCAGAGATCACATCTTTGGAAGAAATCACGAATCTTGGGCACTAAATTGTTACAAAGCGAGTTACACATTTGTGTCCAACAATGTTGAAACTCCCGTCTCGGGCCCTTGGACCAACAAAGTAGGAGTGTACCTGGATCACACTGAAGGTATTCTGTCCTTCTACAGCATCTCTGACACCATGACTCTCCTCCACAGAGTCCTGATCAGATTCACTCAGCCTCTCTATGCTGGGCTTTGTCTTTACTACTGGTATCAAGAAACCGCAGAGTTCTGTGAACTCAAACACAGAAGCAATTTTGACACTGGGTTAAATTCTATGTTGTAATTTTTAAACTGATTTTGTCCTCGTTTGTTGCAGAGAGCTACTTGTTGTGGCATTTCTTCACTGCTCTGCATGGCACTTTGACGTCTTCTTATCTATTAATAGATAAAAAGATGTCGAAGTACCATCCATAACGTTTTCTTGAGGTGAAGAAATGGCATAACAATAAGCTCTCAGCAACAACAGTGTTTGAGTTTCTTTAGGTGGAGCTCCTTGCTACATGTATGTCTGTTTACCCATGGAGTCTATCACTGCTCGCGATGATTTTTGTTTATGTGAACTGATATTTCTCTACATGAAAATGTACACCTTTTTATTGAACATTAATATTGATGTTTTTGCATGTTATTATTTGTTACTGAGTCTAAAGAAAGAAAGTACTAGACCTTCCTTTATCATTTATTTTTGTTCTGATTTATTTTGTAAAGAAGTTTATCATAACATTTCCATTCATTTTTGGGCAGAATAAACATCGAGAAGTTTCCAGTCTGTAAAATGCTTTTTCTTTAAAATTACTCTCTTTAATTTGCTCCTGAAATTTGGCAGCACTCTAATCAAAAAGCTGGAAATGTCATTTGCTGTTGTTGTGTCTGTCATCAGCACAAATTCAAGGAACTCCTTGGTGATAATTAAAATCTCATGAAAGAATATGGCCAGTTGAGCAACATCTGTAATGTCTCTGTTCTTGTAACTGCAACGAATGACTAAAGTTGTGCTTAATGTGGCTCCAAATATCCATCAAGATCTGAAATCCTACCTGCCGCACAGTTTCCAGTCAGCCTGATGTTGGCAAAAGACTGTCACTTATTTGAGCACATGATTGCTGCAGCCTTCAGCATGCAGCTCTTCACAAATACAGCCGCAGAGTATGGCTTTGATGCTGATGCTATTTGGTTAGCAATAAGGTAGCTAGCCTTTAAAGCTGCATGACTGATCTCTTGGCTATGACTGAAAATAGACTGCTGTTTCCTCAAACCTACAAACAATCCATTTAACTTCTCTGTTCTACATTGTCCTTGGAAGAAGTTGAATTATTCGCCAGGATGTGTCTGTTAGTGGTGTTGAATATAATATTCCTTGAGCACTGAAAGCTTCTCACCATAGCCGATGCTTGATAGTGTTGTATCACTTCCCCTCTACAAAAGCACATGAGATCTGTGTATCCATTGTATTAATCTTCCTTTTATTACGACAGTGCAACAAATCAGGAGTGGCTCACTCAGTGGTGGTGTATTGTGTTTATTGAACAGTTAAAGAGTTTCCCATTGGAGATGCATAATCATCAAGTTGTCTGAACCTGAATTTCCTTTTGCCCAGCAAACCTATCACAGCTGTTGACAGTTCCCTGTACTACATTGTGCACATGTCAATCAGTCAAGTGAGTAAATTTGAGTAAATAAAAGATTAAATGTGATGTAGATGTGGTAACTCAGCGCTTCCTTTTTATCGTGGGTTATGGTTAGGGTTAGTTGTTTTGTTCTGCAGGAATAATGTAAGGCATGTTGACCTTCACGACATGACCTTGGCCAGAGGGGAGATGGAGGGCATCAAGTTGTATTTTTCCATTTTAATCTTTCGCAGCTCTTTCTTTCTGAAGCTTTTAGTGATGGAGACCATGTCATAAGCCTGTAAATGCAAATCATGCAACTTTCTGCCTATAATTGGAACCTACAGATGCGAGTCAGGCCTACATTCACTTTCACAAATGGACAGTGAATTATAGGGTACATTATTATTTGGATTTTTGGATTGAGGAGAGCTTCTATTCCAGCCATCAGTTATCTGTGCGCCCGAGGCCCCAGTGAAGTACATTTGGTGTTTTTCTTAATGTTCACAAAAACAGCTTTTACAGCCAAAAAGAAAGTATGCATCTAAAGTGTGCATTCGTTGAAAAGGTTGTTCTTAAGTTAATTTTATTGGAGTGAGGCTTTTAGCGAGTGGATATTTCATCTCTTCATCCTTGCCTTTGTTCTTCATGTCATATTCACTTTAGCAGAAGTACAGCGTGTTACACATCGTCAGGGTTTGAAGGTTTTGTTACTTTCTCCTTTAGTCGTATACTGTTGGAGTTGTAATATGCCTTTGTTAAATCGGTGTGACTTTCCTTGTCAGCTAAATACCTGAATGGAAAAAAAGAGTAAAGCATTACAAAAAAGATATTGTTCTTAAGAAACAGCGTGTGTTAAATTTGCAATAATTAAACACTCAGCAGGAGATGTACTTGAATGAATAGCAGACTCTGGTTTGTCTCATTTGTTTAAAATGTATGTACTGTACTGGATTCTTGGGGTGAATTTGACGGTATAAAGTATTTAAAAAAGAGAAATATAGAGTGCTAGGTGACTGTTAAGAAAAAGTAGTTATGGTATTGTGTCCTTACAGTCTAGTCAAGTATTTACTACTACCCGTTCTCCATCCAAGGAACATTATGTTCCTTGTCAGCATTTGTTCTGTAGTATATTTATCCTGACACAGAAAAGACAGCGGCTCTCTCCCACAGCTACCCAGAATTTATTTTGCTCTTCAAACCAAGCCAAGATAAGATTTTGTCTCCATTGAATGGGTGATTTCTAACAAAAGCTACAGGGATGCTTGGGTAATTGGTTTATCCTATCTATACTGTATCTGGAGTCATCTTCTGTGCTAAAACTGACACTACTGACCACAGATATGGCATAGAGCTCTATGTCTCATCTCATGATCAGACAGATTTCCTCTGATATTATTGTCAGATACTCCAGTATGTGCCTAGCGTGACCTGTTTGTCTACTGGAGCATAATAAAGTGGGATTATACCTGTGATCCTATCTGTTTCTCCAGTTGTACTCATTTCCCCATGCGGATGCAGCATTTGACCTGAACACTGATGATTATAAAAGAAAAGGGAATATCTCCGGAGGGGGTTTCTTCATCTCTCATCAGTTCTGTTCAGGCGCTGAGATATTATACCGGGCATTTGAGAGGTCTAATGACTATGTGCTAATTAGAAAGCAGACAGGATGTGGCAGAGCAGGTACAGGTGAAGGAGAAATACTGTGGGCACACGGAGGGACTGCAGGGCTTTGTGAAAAGGTCATGCGAGGCAGCTGTGTGACCACTGTGAAGGATAGTATATGACACGAGGACAGAGCCAGTGACCCAACACTATCAGAGTGTCCTGACACACCACGCTCTGCTTGGCATACCTTTCATATGACACACCTGGTTACTGACCTGCTTTCATCTCAGCAAATATAGCAAGAAGAATGACCACTTCTTTTCAACAACAATAGTTAAAGCCGCACATGGATTCCTCCTTCGAATCTACTGAGAAGAAACTTAGAAAAAATAAATAAAACTTAAACCCAGCATAATGAGATTCAAGTAAATTCCACACAGCATTCTCATGCAGGGGAGTACAGATGAAGCAAACAGTGTGACTCTACAGGCTCTCCCTTGGTTGGGATAGCATGCACTTCAGTGCTGCAGGCTGATTCGTCTGGAGCATTTTTGCATTAAAACATTTGTAGTATAGCTTCAGAGATATAAGTAATGAATGCTAACCATGGTGTGGAGTAAAAAGTACATTCCCTTCTAAAGAGCAAGCTACAGTTTCACAATTACATGCATTTTAAGCACCGATGGGCTCAGTGGTAAGCAAACCAATAAATCTCGAAGTGCACCTACTGAGCTGTACAAGATGTTGTTTGATTCTGTTGTGAGAATGAGGAAAGGACAGGGGTAGGGTGTTTATTATCCATGGGGATTCAATCTGTCGAGATTAGAGAGCAATTGGTGATTTCATTAATGAGTTTTGTTGCATTGAGTGATCACAGTCAGCGGGTCTCTACAGTCAACAATGGTGGAAAATGTAATTACTCTGAAAGTAATTATTCATTCGAGCTATGCTTGAAGGATGACTTTGAAAAGATGGTGGTTGTCTGATGGTGGTTAATGACCTTGCCTCAAGTTTTGACAGCGGTGTCAGCTGATACGAGAAGGGATCGCTCACAGATACTATTTACCATGGTGGAAGTCTTCAGTTAACCAGCAATTATTCTGCTTTTTAGTGCAAATGTGATGCTTCACACAGTGTGAGGTTGGAGCAGGGAGGGTGTGACTGCCATCGATGACGTGTAAAATTGTCAACTGACTGTGAGGAAGCAAGCCACCTGCGGGGTAGCAGACCTTCAGCCATGGACAAGTGACATGACAGTGAGTCCTTGGACTGTTTTGCCTTTCCGTCCTGCTATTAGTAATCATGGCATATTTTCTAAACAATAAACTAAGCTTTTAACCTTTTTTCTGTCTTGTGGTCTTTTGTCTCTTGCTGGTTGGTCAATTGAGAAGCAGCAGACCTACTGCAAAGTACTACTACTACTACTACAGTGTATTGAAACAGGAAAGGTTTTCACCATTATCACAGAGTACGACACTCTGCTGCTTTCTTTCCAGTATGATAAGGGAACACCAAATCTCTGCATGTCAGCTCTGCTTAGGTCCTCAGTTTGTCTTTCCTCTTCACCATGCATCACGCTACTTGTTGTGTCGGTGTCTGGTAGACAACATACATTCAGCTCTAAGTGTCCTTGTCATCCCAACATTCCAGCTTTTCAGTGCCAAATAGCCTGCCCTCCTTTGTCCCTGTGAGTCCTTACTCCTGTGTTCATGTAAGGATTACCAGCTGGACATGTGGAGCACATGAATCCAAGCCAAATATTTCATGAGCTACGCTAAGAATATGCGTCTATGATGGCTGTGTAGCAGTAATCTATTAGGGCTATGAGACATCACTCCAGACTCATCTCCAATGGTATTTTGCTTTTGCCTTCACATGTTGATACTGGTAAAGTGTGCTGGCTATTTGCTAATGTTTCATCATAATGGACTTACACAGGATGTGAGTAATGCATTAGGCTACAGTTTTTTTTAAACCCCATACTCTCAACCAAAAGCTCAGAGCCCTAAATCCATTTATCGAATCATTCTCTGTCTTGGCAGAACTCTAAACACATTGTCACTCACTAAAATACATTTGCCGCTGTGATGCAATTGTATTGCAAAAAACATGGCCAGCATAAAAACACAACTGCAGCGCAGTTTTCATCGTTATGACACAACTCAAAGTTGTTCGTACTTGGTGTTTGATGATGTGATTAAACTAAATGACTAGAATAGAATCCAAGAGGATGAGTTGGTTCAACGTCAACCAGTGATTCATACATGTTTGTCTTCCAACATACTCCTCTTTTCCCAACCCAATAAAAGAGGTTTTTTTTCTGCTTAGTGGTGGCAGGTCTGTGTACCAGGGGAAATATCCTACAGGCAATGGACGTGGCCTGCAGTAGCATAGGTGTAGAGTTTTGTTGTGGCTGGATCTGGTACAGAATTTCAATATGTGTGCACAACAGTGAACAACAAATCCACAGTCAAATTTCACAATGCTTAATTTCTGTTGCTTCTATCCTGATGTGCAGTGAGAATGTGTGTCTTGTTTTTCGTTGCTACCCAGACAGTGAGTGCGTTTGGTGAGCTCTCATGAGCTTGTCGGTTCCAGAAACAAGACCACTACAGGTATGACAAAGTAGGCTGGACACTCACTCACACAGATCTGAAAAGGATGGGGAGGTACACAATGTTGGGAGTGCCCTCTAATGACTGAAATGTGAAACAACCATAGTTACATTTACAGTTTTTTACAATTGCTAAGCCACATTTCTTGAAACATTCCCCCCGTTTTTCAAAAAAATGTAAGCACAAAACAAAAACTTCAAACTACACACACAAAAACTCAGACTCCTCTGGCAAAAATCAAACAATCTCCTCAACAACCATTTTACCTGTGCTAAAAATCAAACTGTGCCACACACAGCCAGTAGTCAGTATATAAACACTACTGTGCAGTCAGTGCATCAGAAAATGGAACACGCAGTGTTCAAGGCATGCAGCTGCAAAGAAACTTTTTATTGTGTATAATAAAAAAAACCCTGCATACTACAAGTACTGATACAGTCGAGGGATTTATCCTGCCTCAGCATCACGTGTTTGTTCTGGGTCAGTCCAGAGGACTTCATCTACATCACAGGCAATGTTCTCCTTTGCCAGGCAACAGGGTAAAAACCCTCTGGTGATTCAGCCTTGACAAGACTCACACCTATGTCACCGCAGGTCAAGTCAATTGCCTGTGGGACATTTTTCCTGTCGCAGGGGTTTTTTCACCACCGTGAAAAAAATCTTTTAATGGGTTGAGGAAAAGGGAGTTTGCTGGAAGACAAACTGTACGAATCACAGGTTATTGTTGAACCAAGTCACGTATCCAGATTCTGTTCAAGTCAGTTGCTTTAATCACATCATTAGAAACAAGTGTGAACTGTTCATGTGTGTGTGACTGTGACGTGTTTACTATTGCGTCACAGTGTGTTTTAGTTAGTGAGAATTTGAAATGTGAGTTTTGCAAAAAGAGTGAAGGATTCGATTAATGGGTTTAAGGCACAGAGCATTTTTTTTTCAGAGAATCTGGTTCAGTGTGTCTGTTGAGCTGATCTTAATGTCACTTCTGAGGTGTCATTATAAGACAACAGAGAGGGAAATGTAAATAATAAATAATTTATTCTGTTTGGGGAAGATAAATACAACTGATTGTCATTAAAATACATTGCATAAGCAATTCTTATATTTACTTTGGCTTCTGCTTCTGCCCCATCCACAAGTACACACAGAAACAAATCACTCATATTTTATTTTGCTTCACTTAAGTACTTCAGTAAAGTAGTCTACAAGTACCTCAAATTTGAATGAGTATCTGCATTCTCGCTTTAAACTCATGCTCCACTACATCAGAGGCAGAATGTCTCAGAGGGAAATATTATATAATATAATATTATTCCAATATAACTGTCTGACAGCTTTAGTTACTTTTCAGATGATTTTTTTTAAATATCCTGTCCAGTAAAAAACATGTATCTCCAAAAGTGGTGATTCTGAATGTTTGTATGAACTTATTAAGTATAGATCACAAACTTTTTCGTGTCTGTTAAAATTTCTAAAACATCACAACTAAAACCATTCAACATGCACTACCACAGACAACTGGACTGTTGTGGAGTGCACCAACTTATTTAATGTCCACATAAATGTGTTTGTCCCTGCAGTTCACTGCAATACACACACTGGTAACTCTCATTTCGCAATTGTGACATTACCTGTAAGGTTAGCCGGTTAGCTAGTTGTTATTCTAGCAACGTAGGTATCGCTAAAAAGTAAAAACACCATTCAGTTATTAAACATCTGTCAAATTCTCAAACCTGAAACTGATGTAACTTATTCATCATCATGTTAACATAATATTAAGTTGAAGGCTCACTTGTGAGAAGTGCGCAGGTGTCACACTGTTGCAATTTTCTCCAAAACAAGAGGCCAGATTATTTTATTGTCAGAACCAAAGGAACCTGTTGAACATGAATGTATAATTTTGTAGTTTTTTTTTTGTTTTGAAAGCAGGTGTGAAAGAACCCAATCAGTCAGGAAGGGTTGCGCTTTGCCGTCACTGGAGATGGAGGATGCCTTTGTCTGCAGCTCATGAATGACAAAGTATTGTTTTGATGTTAAAATATGTGATAGAGTTTGAATTATCTAGGTAGAGCAAAAGCTGTCAGACATGCAGCAGAAAGAGAATCTTTCTGTGTTTTGTACAGAGGCTCTCCTCTCGTGCGTGTCATGATTTCCCTGAAGTCTTGTTGTAATTGCAGACAGAACTATACAAAACATCAAAAACCTATTTCACATCAATACACATTTTAAATTGTGAATGAAGTTGTTTCATCCATTGTTGGCCGAGGCTTAGTTCTGACGTCTTGAGCTATATAAGGTATGGAAAAACCACCAAACACATAAGTAACTCAGCTATGGCAAAAACAAACAAACAAAAAAAAAAACTCATCAGCTCATCTCACTCAGTCTTCTCAGTTAATATTCAATGAAGATATTACTATGGAAACTGCACTTCCCCTGTTTCCCTGGCATAAAGTGCCTTAGTAACCCAGCTAATATTACCAGAACTCAGGTGTCTTATTTGGGTTCCTCACAGAAGAGATATGAGCTTTTCCCACACAGTGAAAGTTGACATACACCAATTTAGGAGCAGAATATTATCCGAAATATATGTACTATCCTAATTATAGAATTCCAATTACACTCACTGCTCATAACCCCGAATGAGATGATGTGTAATTGCCATATCAGAATGAAGTCAATGCATATACACTCTAAAAACTGCTGGGTTGAAAATGACCTAATTTAGGTTATTTCTGTAACACAGTCCGGTTTAAAAAAGGGATTGACTCAGGTTGTTATAACTCTCGTAGGCTGGGTATGGGTTTCTATACAAACCTTCATAAAAATGATTCAGATGTTGAGTTCAAGCTACAAAAAAAATACAACCAAAGTATTAATATCACTGGGGATAAAATAATTTATTTTGACTCCTGTGTTAAGAAATGCATGGATGGAATTAAATGCATATAATGTCCCAGCTGTTCTTATTTCTACAAACAAAATATCAAAGTAGTGGCGTTCCAGTACAGATTTGTAGACACTTGTGGTTTGACTGATTGCTATAAGTTGATAGAGTTACCATATGTTATGGATATTTAAGATTTACAAATGGCTAAATGTTTTTGGAGGCTTACATGCAGTATGCATGGCTCTCAGAGAAAATAAATCATGTTTGCTGGCTTCTACAACTGAAACAGTACTGAATTGATTTTCACCATGCCCACACTAAGTAATCCTGTTTGTGTACCCTCCTGTGCTTATTGTTGTAGTGATTCTTGGAGTATTGAGAGGAATCAGAGGAAAAGGAAAAAGGGAGATTTTTTGAGCGCCTCCTCCATTTTGAGATGATGCATTTTAAAGTGGAGACTATTAACCTGCAGCAAGCGAACAAAGAAGATCACAGCTGAAAGCAGATGCCTCAGCAACACTTCCCCCAGTTCATCTTCTCCAGAAAATACATATGTCCTTGAAAAGCTTAATTAAATGCAAAACGAGTTCTATTTTTAGACCGCATTATCCCTGACGTTTCTACAAACGTAAACAATGGTGTCATTGTGCTCTCTCTCTCAGATTTAGCGCAGACCAAGGGTGTCAAACAAGAATAATGGAGAGGTCTGCACTCAACTCATGTTTCTTTTCATAAAAGCAGCATGGGAATATTCACCTTTTTGTCGAGGTGATGATGTGATTTAAGTAGCTGACTGTGTGTGCATGCGTGCACCTGGAGTAGGGTGTAATGATGTAAAACTATTATCTATCATCAGATATCTCCACTGTCCCCCTCATGGGGATAACCCCCTCATCATTTTATGGTATGTCTGTGTTTCCTCTTAGATTGTGAATGGAGTTAAAAACAGGTTCAAGGGTTTGAAAGAAATGGGAAAAGAATAAATCCTTTAAATAAAGCAACAAAATGTTTTCGTTGACGTCCCTACTTCTTACTTATTAGTACATCATTGCAGTGTTTTCCACAATGCTATATTTACAAAAAGCTATTTTTATATTTAGGCAGAAATCATGGTTTTGGTTTAAATATGTACTTTGTTAGAAAAACATCACGACTTGGGTTAACATTAAGACTTTGTCATGGATGGGGGATCTTCATCACTATGGTTGTATTTTGTGGTCATGATTAAAAGAAACAAAAAAGTGTTTACAAACAGCAGTTTCCCATGTTAGTCCAACATTTTGTTCAACCTCCCTCTACTGAATCTGACTCGTATAATATCGCTGCCACTTCACTCGACTTGATTTCCTCCTTTGGATTACAGTCATAATTCCTGTTAGAGGGCTTTGAGCATAAACATGTCATGTCTGAAATGGCTGAGTCTAACAAAACAGTTGTAATCTGCTGTGAGTCTAGTATAAAACATTCAGACCATACAGTACAGCTGAGCGAAAGCAAGACACAACTAGGTACATAAAGCTAGAAAGTGGCTGTGGCGACATTTGTTCCACAGATGTGACAGTTCAGGTCAAGTTTTGACAAACTTTAGATACATTTGACACTTTTAGGTGCAGTTATCTAGCAGCAGAAATTTTACTTCACACATAGAAGTAGGGATGCATCTTCTCAAGATATTACAACATTGGATTATTTAAAATAAAGAAATTGGTTGAATAAATATTTCTCATGTGTCATTAAGTTTGGAATGATAGATTGGGCTTCAACTGTTTATCCTTGGGCTGGCATTGAAATGGATTGAATCATTATTTTTAGCATAATATTCACTCAGGCCCCTCTGCAGACCACTCTGTTCCTTCATTTGAGAACTCAAATGTGACTCATCTCATCTCATAATCTTTTAAGGCGCTCCAAATTACATTACAAACAAGGTCAGAGCACATTCTGAAATAATAAGATTTCACTAATCATTTTTAATCCCCCCTGCTGTTACACCAAAAGACAAATTGCGTTGTTTATTTATTTTCCATCGGTGCTGTTACAAATAAACAGTTTTTGGTCGCCACTCTTAGTACAGGGAATTGACGCTTCACCCACTCGTCGTGTTGTGTTGAGTTGATTTTGAATCTGGCTGCCTGTGAGATTGCCACGAGTTAGACAGTGGAGACAACATCACCCCTACCCCACAATGCACTTGGGTCAGGTTCATTTAGGTGTGACCACGGGATTGGTCCCTCCGGGAGCAATTAGTTTTCACTAAAGGATCTGGGATGGTGGGAGCAGCGAGATGTCAAACAATGGCTTCACCCCTCGTCAGCTAAACGCCTGTTAGCCTCGGCTCCTGAGAGGGTGAACTGCCAGCATTTTGTGTTTCTGCGTGACTACTCCCCAGCTGCATACACTGTGGCTCAGAGTGATTTCAGACTCTGTTCAACATAACCTGCTTCATTGTGTAATGCCATGATGGGAGCGTGGTATGCGTGTGTGTGTGTGTTTGCACTGAGTGGAATGAGTAAAAGTGATAAAGCAGTTTTGTTAAAACGCATCCACCCATAAACCACAAGGTGCCTGCTTGTTAATGAAACTCTCAAACATCAGGTTGTTTCCTTTTTTCCCCCTCCCATTAAAACCTTCATTAAAGAAGACAGATGTCAGAGCTGAGCTTGAAAACCATTTGCCAGCTCCGTCTTAAAAACTGATGCAAAGTAGATGAAACTTTGCAGAAAACAATGCCTGTGCTCCTCTTCAAAGTCTTATTCATCTCTGTCAGTCACCCTTCAGCACTGACAATTTATTCATCATGTAGGAACAAAGTGCTCCAGATTTGTTCCACGGATTCAAAAAGGTAATGATGTCGGATGCTTGGATGCTCTCTCTATAAAGTAATAATGTAAATCCCTGCTAAAAGCCGTACCATTAACACTGTTGTGAGGGTAATGTCAGCTTTGTCAACAGCGATGAAAGTTTTGGTGCACTATGACACTCTTTTTATCTTTAGCACAGACACGTTGTGACGGGTATTCTTTTCGTTTGGCAAACAGAAAAGACCAGTTGTTATGGTTACAAGTTATAAATAGAGCAGCTATGAGTGTAGGTGACAAGGGAACAGAGAGTTTCAGGATGAAAGACGCAGATGAAATCACCCCACAATCCCTTGCTGCAGATCTGCTAACTTAGAGGGAAACATCCGCAGAGTCAGACTTGAAACATCAGTCGACAAAGAGAAACTTTTGCTGCATTAATTAAAGTGAGCACTCTATAAGCTCACCTGAATATCATGCTGTCTGTTTTTTTATTGCTATTTCCTGTTGCTGCTTTGCTAATGGCTAC
Organism: Nibea albiflora; assembly: GCA_014281875.1. Classification (NCBI taxonomy): domain Eukaryota; kingdom Metazoa; phylum Chordata; class Actinopteri; family Sciaenidae; genus Nibea; species Nibea albiflora. The sequence continues at coordinate 13,138,455 of CM024795.1, read as the reverse complement.
CGTGACACTGCAGTTATAAAGTTCAGTCTTGAAATAGAGTAGCAGTGCGATCTGGATGGTCTTGTCGGCTGTGGCTCGTCTCCCCCAGCCTCCCCTGTGATTTTTGGCATTTGTGTCATGCACATTGTTCTCTGCCCCTGTGCCTAGCACCAAGGGCCTCCTGATATAGCCAGTAATTAGAAGCAGCTCAAGGATTTAATGAAGAGGCGCTCACTTGATGGCAGCAGCGCTTGAGACATTGCCACTGGCTCTGACTTCAAAGCTGGAGATATGGCTCCACAGCAAAGGCCAGGGAAAAGCTGCAATGAGATAACAAGTCACGGCTTTCTTTTGATTTGTGGCATGCCACGGCACTTAGTATATAGGTTTGCAGCCAGCAAGGGCATGCAAATGGTTGATCAGTGTGGCATTGCGCTACTGGGCAATGAGCATCATCAGCAATAGAGCCCAGTAATGATGCGAGTGGGAGGCAAGATAAGATGGGTGAATTTCCTCCCCCTGCTGATTCCCAGTCAGTAACTACCAGCATCACTCCCTATCATCTACTTTCGAGTGCGCTGCCTTCCAGAAACAAACTCTGGAGGAGCTTTGTGATCATCCAAAAAGGCTTAGAGGAGGAGGATATGTTACAAAGTCATTTCCAACTCTCTTTGAGTGCTGCGAACCTAAAAAAGTTTCTCTGGAATAGTTAGATGACATTTGAAATGTATGAATGAATATTAATGACAGATGTCAGGCTATACCCTAGTACTAAGGTATCATTGGTTAAGAACAATGTTAACCATGCAGTACATGGTGTTGTGTGCTGGTTTGTGAAGATTAATGAAGTAGATAATGTCTTCAGTTGCATTGCTGAAGGGTCTCCACCCCCACATTCATTTCATGTTAACTACAGTATATTCCTCCGACTTCATCCCACTGATAAGGCGTTTTCTTCTCACTTTGAGATGCCCTCAACTTGCATTTAGCTGTTTCATAATTCCCTTTGTAAACGATTACATAAGATCTTCCCATAGGGTATATATACGCTGAGTGTACACACACTGACATGAAAGCATTGTGAGGAAGGATTTAAGAGATCAGACGTCTTTTTTTCCCCCCAATTATAGAGCTCCAGATCTGATTGTAAATGTCTTCTAATCTCAAATGAGGTCCAAAAAAAGCAAATGAATAAGATTTACCTTCTATTTCATGGTGTTCTAAATTGTCTCAATAACATAGGCATTATCTTTCTCACCGGTCCCCCAGATTGTCCCTGTCACCAAAGAAAACGTTGCAGGCAAAAGGTTTTAAAAAACATTGCAATATATCCAGAATGAAAACTTGAGGTGGACTTCTTTTTAATTTGCTTTTTTTTCTCCTTCCGTTAGCTTAATGCAGGTCACTTAAGGATCATGCACACCGCCTTTCGTCGCCAGCAGTTTTAATCTTTGGTTACATTAATTACCTTTTTTTATGTAGGCTACGTTCTCCTGTCTGGGTGCTGTAGATGCAGGCGTATAGACTGAAGTTGTTCCACTGGTGCAGTCATTCTTGATAAGAACATCACAAAAATTAATAAATGGAGATGAGCTACTCCACATTTTACATTCCACTATCCACGGTCTTTGAGCTGAAGCTCCAGTTGTAAGATTTAATGGCATGTTGCAGAATTTAACCGACAAATAACCCTCGCCTCACCCTGCCTTTTTCAAGTGTGTAGGAGAAACTAGGAAGAATGCAGAATATTATTAATAAAGTAATGAAAAACAATGATTCTTATTTTCCGGTGATTACACACTAATGAAAACATATTTATGAATATTATATTGACTAGAATGGAATACGTCCTCCTAAGCATTTAAGTTTTTTTCTGAAAATCTGTAAATAGCCTCAGCTCCACTAATATGGATAACATATGTTTTTGGTCCCCTGTATTAATGGGGAAAAAAAAGGTTTTTTTTTATAAGCTTATGTGAGATGAGCACACTTGACTGTTTGACATTTAATAAAAGCTTTACACATTCACCATCTACTAGTTTACATTTCAGGCTGTTCACATTTTGGCAGGGACACTCGGTGGCATTTTGCCACCGAGTGTCCCTGTTTGCATAAATCGTTTGGGAGAAGACTCCTGTTCATTTGTGGTGTCTAACTGACAAACAGTCAGAATGAATTTACCAACATTTGAAATAAAAAAAATAATAATAATAAAAAATAACAGGTTAACGTCTTTTATTTATTTTCTAAATACATGGTGGTATGACTGAGATTGGTTTCACGGCTAAAAATATTTATATTTATATAACACTTTATCATGATATAAAAAATAAACTTTTGCATGCATTATCTAACTAAATTATATTAATATTCTAATATCATACTATCTCGAGCAGGGGAGGCAATTATTTTGTGGTGATGGAGTGTCACAGCTAAATGAATAACCAGTTGTCACAGCACACCGCTGAGGACAGGGGGGCATTGCCAGTGAATATAAAGCCCAATATATCCGCAATTAACTTCTATCCTCCATTCCCCTCCAAAGCGTAAATAACATTTATGTTCTACTGTTTCTATCAGTTGAGCTTGCTCTGCAGGGTTAGGTATATTATCAACTCATTACAATGACACACACACACACACACACACACAACACACACACACACACACACACACAGGCTCCTTTGTTCTCATTAATCTGCCAGTCTCCCTTAACGCCCACTATCTTCACCTAATGAGTATTTATGACCTGGGAGTATCCACTATCATATAAGAAACTACACATGCAATACATTTTATATTTGGGGCTGATGCTGATTTTTAAAATTGTACAGTTGTACAATTGTACAAGTATTTGAGTGGAGAAACAACTCATTTACAGACAAGAGTGCTGGACTGATTACTTCACAGTATATTCTATAATATATACTGATATTAAATACAATATTTTCTCTGTCATTGCTGATTTTTAGACGAGCCAGAAGGCGATAGAGGCAGGACTGCCAAGATGGTGACGACCAGAGCCACGACAATCTGAGCTTTACAGCTTACCAGAAAACTAAGGGTGACGTCAAAGATGCGTTCACCATTCTTTTTGTGTCAGTGGTTCCACCCTGATTAGTTGTTGTTATCCTGCCATGCTACGATCAAGCCTTCTAGCCATTTCTGGTCTTGATTATTACTTTGTTTTGTTTTTTTTGGACCTTGTCTGTTTTTTTTTTATTTTTTGGACTTTGGATTTAACCTTCTCCTTTATGGGTTTGTTTGCTTGTCTGGACTGTCTTTCCTGGTTTTTGAACTGACACTGTCTGACAATCCGTAAACTTCTGTACATTCACTTTTACTAAATAAACCACTGATCTTCATCAGTTCAGCCACTAAATCTGCATTTGGATCCTATTCCTCATTTTACTGGTTACCTTGTTTGAACCGTGATAATTACCTTCTCTTGACACAATAGGTATCCAAAATTATGATGTGTGTACCTATTACAATTATTATTTTTTAATTTCGGCAGCTGTCCACCTGTCACCTACTTTGTCTAATCAAGGAGATGTGATTTGCAGACTAACAAAGGAGAAAAAAAATGAGTTTTCCTCTTTGGTTTTTCAATTTTCATTTCAGTTTTGACACTGTTTTCCCTACATAAAGTTAATTGATCTAAATTAGTATAATTTTCTCTGCAGTGTATCAATTTAAAATAAAACTTTAGACCCTTTACTCTTTCACAGCATCTTAACCAAATCAACTGATTACCAAAAAACTGATTCTTTTAAATGTCAGACTCTCTCCCTTTTTTTTCAGTCCATGAAGACATAACTGGCCTTCACTGGAGCAAGGAGAAGTGCAGATTAGTCCAGGATGGCCTCCAGTTTCTTAATTTTAAAATTCATAAGGAGAGAAAGGCAGCTAGAGAGAGACAACAGCAGAGAGAGACTGTGTTTACAGTATGTGTTTGCGTATGTGCTGTTCAAGGACTCATGGAGATTTTCGCCCATGCTGCTCTTTCAAACCAGTCACGATCACAGAAGCTGTGGTTGATCTTCTCTTTTCAAGGTTAGATTTTACAAGGCCAGAATTCTGTATGGTCACACTTGTATGTTTCTCCACTCTACCCATCCTCATCTCCTTGCATTGTTTATACAGATATTGGAGCTGGGTGGTGGAAAGAAGCCAGATGAAAACATGACCTTCATTAACATGAAGGAAGTTAAATTTGGCACAGAATAACAACACCAAAACCCAACAAGTTTTCCAAAGTAAACTACAAACTATGTGTGTTATTGTCTTCCAAAACAACATGTGTGCTCTTCCTGATTTGATGCTCCTATCAGCAGGACATTGATTCAGTACTTTCCAAAAAATGCAAATGGATAATACTGTTTACCACAATGCATTCAATGCGGTGAGGTACAGACACAAAGACTACCACAACTTGTGTAAAGCCATAGTTTGTCTTTAAACAGCAGCATGGTTATAGTTAGTAAACCTCTAATTATGGTGACAGCAGGAAACAGGATGTAAACAAAGGCATTTTAGGCATTTGAACAAAGGACTGATGTCTTCCAAAACCATGTCAAATTAACTGGCACAAATGACAGTATTATGGGTATTACAAGAACAGTGGGACTGACAGATGGTGTTAGGCATGTAGGTGGTAGGTACATTGCTCTTATTGTTGAACAGCTGCAGGTATATGGCATGCAATGTAGTGCATATTTAGCTACTGAGAGCTAGCATGGTATTTCATAAAAGTTCATCTAATTTTAGACTTGCACATTCTGTGCCTTTTATGGGGGTTAATTTGAAACATGCAAGGGCAAAAATGACTTGATTGCAGCAAAGTACAGAAGAGGAGAGCAAGTGCGCAGTGGAGTGAAAGGAAAAACTGCATGGTGTTCATTCTGGACAATACAGCGGTCCAAGACATACCACCCACCTGCACCAAACACATTTCTGGCCAACTGAGTCTGGTTTTATGAATGGCACAATCCCATCTCTGCACTGAAACTGGCCAAACGAAAACGAATGATGGATTTGAAAAGGGGAGAAAAAAGAAAAGACTTCTCCTCAATTTTCATTTTATGATTTCTTGCCTTTGGTTTGCAATTTTACCTTCCTTTATTTAAAATGTCATTCCATGATGTGTCATTTAGTTCAGAATATTTCTCATTTATTGTTCTCTTTAATACTGCATTTTGACTTAATAGCATACCTCGTAGAAAATGATGAATCTTCATTTTGGGTTAAATTATACACTATTATTAAGAATGCTGTGATGTTATTGGGTGATAACAGCTGCATTAAACAAACCTAGCCATCTTCCCCTTGGTTGTCTCTCTCAGCCGAATGAAACGTCCCTCACTGAAAAGTAAGACAGCTACTGCCAATGAATGGGTCAACACGCTCAGGGTCACAGTTTTCCTACAGCTCTCCTCTAAGTCTTTGTATGCTGATTTTGATTGACTGAGAAGCATTTCTGTCATTCTGAAATGAAAACAGATTATTTCTACCGCTGCACTGTTAAACTATGAAGGACATTCTAGCTTAATAATGACTGATCGGCTAAATGCCTGAGACACTGGCACAGCTGACCTTCGCTGGAAGTTGCATAATAATTTAAATTATTTAGCAGCTAAAGTGAGAGGCTTTAGAGCAATCCAGTTTTAGAATTTGATGAGGATAAATCCTGATGAAATATGTGTGCTGTCCCTAATCCTCTTCAATCATAAACAGCTGTCCCGGGTTACTCATGTGACTGTTGGTTAACCTGCCGAGAGAGCGGCCTTTGATCTGGATTTGGCACTGACTGCAATAACCTGATTCCTTTGCCCCACCATCTGTCATATGTTCATTTCTCTTGTTTTTTTCAGGAATCACACTTCATTGAGTGTGTACACACATACAGTATGTCCTGGCTGTTTCTGCATTCTCACTTGAGTGAGTGCAACCACAGTTATCACAGAATTCTTGAAACCTACAGCCAAAAAGACCCTATAGTGTCAGTTTACACACAGAGAATATAGAATATAAGCATTATGCTGCTGTATTATCCCTTCTCGGGGTGGAACAAAGGCCTCATAATGCATTCTGCATTCAGTTTCCACTATTTTATATTCAGCTCAAATAATTCTGCTATTAAACTAAAAGCTTCTCACTGAAACTATAGGCATTTTCCCCAAAGGACTATCTCTTGTGTTACCATATTGTTTCTTCTGTGTTTGACAGTGCTCATAAATATAAGATACTGTATTCAGATATGGAAGACTTCCAAATACTCATTTATTAATGGTAACTAGTGTATAGGGACTGTATGCAGTCAGAAATATAATTGATATAAATGCAAATAATGAAGTTACTTACATCAGGCAAATGCTTTCTTAAACCTCCCCATTATATGATTAACACCAATACTAGTTTAGCAGTTTTATAAGTGTGTTAATGTATATTTCACAGTATATGTCCTAGTTTCAAAAGTCGCTGTCAGTCAAGTGGTCCGGTTTAAATCCACTAACCTGTTGTAATTACTTCTGTATTAGCTGTGGAAATGCGGAGCATTTTATCTGCTACATTGACTGAACAATCCCCCCTTTGACAGAGTAATGCTTTAGTTCCAAGTGCTTAACTCTCAAGGTGCTTCACTGTAACTTCAGAAAGATCTCTCTGTGACCATGAGTGGAAGACAGTTTGTGCAGAAATAACTCACATGGGTCAACTCATTTCACATCTTTTCTTAGTAGGATGAACCGGAGCTCTGAAACGTTGTCGGCAATCTCATCACCACCAGACAACAAGTCTACAAAACTCCAGATTAAGCTCAGCGACAGTCCTCTGTGAACATTTAGCTAATGTTTCTTTGTTTTCTTTCTCATGGCACCTATAGTATGGTTAAGGTTAAGTAGAGATTGAAGTCACGGTTCATGAAAGAATATTGTTAAATGTAGGTCTGCGCAGTACACACCCCTCCACCACGCATCACCACGACCTGCAATCTTAGGGCGCATAACTTTAGGGCCTTTTTGGCAGATATGACTGTCGCTCATTTTCACTGAGAGTTGAAGTTTGTATGGTGGCTCTAACACACATTCACCAAGTTATCTCTCAGTGGGAGATACATGATACAACCTACTATCTCTCACTATCTGCAAGAGGATTGGACTGATAAAACAGCTGCTAGATCATGTTTATCCTGTTTAATCATCTCTAACGATTCCCTGAATAAATTTACGTCTGTTTGAAAACACAACACTCTGAGAGAGATTTCAGATCATCATCAGATATGTTTATGTGATGTTTACGGAAGGAAGAACCAGACACACTTTAGCACAATGTTGTCTACTTGCAGAGGACTGAACAGTGATGACCATGTGTTGTTCAGGTGATTGTCCAGAACACAGACATCAATGTCACCGGCTCAGATCAGTCTAGATCCAGTTATTTGCGTTCGTTTAAAAAAAGCAAACCATTTTAAAGTATTATCGTAATTGGGAGTGAGAAAAAGATGAATTCAGTTACAACCTGAGCCAGCAGTAAAATGCTTTGCCTCGTCTTCACCCATATTTTACAAAGACAATGATTAGTCAATGTTGCTTCTGTAGTGCAAATACTGATTCTGCTCAAAAAGCAGGTTTGTAAAACAGGATCTAACAGATTACGTTAAAGACGAGTGATTTAAGTATAATACGCTCTTTGAATGGGCTGTGTGATCACAGCACAGGGACCCGAGCAGGGAATGAGCCGTCTAATTTCGCTGTACGAGGCCTCGGTTCTGGCCACCTCCCACCAGGTGTCAAACTTGTCTCCCTGTGCAATTAATTTTCCACCGCATACTACGCTTTGCATTGTGTAGCTTGCACAGTTGTACGGTCAAAGTTATATCAAGCATATTTTTTTAAAATACTGAATAAATTGGCTGTAAATGTAAGGCTGTTGATCCATCTGAGAAGCAAAAACTCCAGTACACACCACCATGCAGCGCTTTCAGCCCATTATCCTCATCCAATAAAGCACGCATACTAGTATAATACCAAACTAGGGCTTACAAGGTAATTCAAATTCAAGATTTGGACAGATGGTCAGAGAAAGGACTGCTCATACAGTGTTGTTCTTTTTCCTGATGGATCCTCAAGATTTAATAGGCTCATATGAGTCTCTTTATTGGTTTAATGCGGTTGGAACTTGTTCCCTCTGTGCAAAAAGAGCAGAGCAGTACAACTTGTCCTCTACTCCATACAAGGTTTTTTTTTTTAATGGAGCTCTGAAGGTCTCCACTGCCTCCTATAGCCATGTTTATCTTGTTCAGCTCTCTGGAGATCAGCCTCTAGTGAGTCTCCTGACTATAGCAGGCCTCTCAGAGGCATATTAACAAGATGGAAACAAGCAGAGCCGACTCTCCTGGACCATTCATCTCTCGCTTTGGCATCTCGGCAGATGGAAAGGAATTGGCACATCATACTTGTGCCACCAGCATTGCACCCATGGGGATGCAAATGTAGTGACTGACAAACTTTGAAGGATAGAAGTCTTATAGTAAAGCAAAGACGACAGCACACTGTTTTTTTTTTTTTGCCAAACACAAGACTTTGTAAGTATTGACATTTACATTTCAGTAGACTGAGTCTGAGTGAGTGTTGGTATGTGTGTTGTCAGTGCAAGTATTCCACGCTGCCAATCCCCAAGGTCACCACATAGATAATCATGAATTATTCTGAATGTCTTCTCCAAACTAGCGGTGAATGGTAAATGAATATTCTTTTTGTATGCTGAAATAAAACATTTAACCCACTTTATAATGAAAACGTGAGGAAATAAATCAGAGAAGTCATGTCAGGAGTAAGACACTTGAATTTGACATATTAAAATAAAACTCCATCTCTTTTGTGTGTGCACAAGTGCACATTTTTTTCTTCTAGCGAGGCTCTCAACATTTGGTTATTAGCTTAGTCGCAAGCAAACAAATCCCAGTTGGGGATGCCGATCACATTTTCTTTAAGGTTTATTGTCACATGAGCGCCTCCACTAATATTCTGCCACATAGCTTCACCCTGAGCCTCCTTATACAGCCTAAACCAGCATCACCTTATCCACCAGAAGATTCTGACAGACAGCTGTAGCCGAATCTCCATCTACAATCTCTCACAGCAACATACATCTCCTCTAGGCAGCTGTATTTGCACTTACAACCTATCCCAGCAACGTGCACACTGCACCCATTCTTGCAGACAGCTGCAGCCCAAAACTCCACCTACTGCTTTTGCCAGCACAATGCAACCTGCACCTGCTCCACCACCTACACACTTTTTTTTTTTTTAGACAGCTGTATCACTATGTACAGCTTCTGCCTGCAACCTGCACAGCCACCTCATACCTGATGATTCTGGTGGACAGCTGCAGCCGGAATGTTCACTTACAACCTCTACCAGCAGTCTGCACCTCCGCCTCCATCTGTAGATTCTGACAAACAGCTGTACCCCAGATCTCATACACCCTCATCAAGCAACCTGCACCATGCCTTAGGCTGATGAAGAGCCTGAGTACAATTCCTTCTCCGAGAAGTTTCACGAAGTTCCTTCCATCCCAGTTCCACGGCCAACAGTTTCTCTCCAAATGATAAAATATATTTAAAATACTTACTATACTTAATAAATAAATAAAAACCAGGCAGCTTGCTCTATTAGCAAGCCAGCAGATCAGTCATTTGAGTACACAAGAATTTTAAAAAAGATACCGTAATACTGGAGATCATAAAGTATTTATGTGATTATAATACTTCCAGGAGATAGATTTACTCACTAGTTTGCCACAACTTTCTGATAAGGGTTTATTAGCATTAATTAGTAGCTTTTAAGTAGTTACGTGTCTGTCACTTTCTACAAAGTCCATCATGTCTGCAGTTTAAAATAATAGTCAAGAGAGGTTCACAACTTTCTCACATTCTATGACGCCATCAAGTCTCAGACTGTCTGTAGATATAAATTGTGATAAGTCATCAATAAAGGGTCTTGAGTTTCTGAGTTTTTAAATATTGAATTTAATGTAAAAATATAAGGAAACTTATAAATGGCCACATGGTGGTGCAATATACATAAAAACTAATTACTTGTTCCTTGTGCATAACTTTCCACCAAATGTCATTGAAGCCTGTTCAGTAATTTTTGAGATATCCAACAGACAAACAAACAAACAAACAAGACTACATGCATAACCTCCTCGGCTCAAGGTGATTTCTTTGGACCACAGAGTTTTGAGATACCGTATATTTACATTTACGTTGTACTGAAGATTGAATTTAAGGATATATCAAAATTGTTTGATGTTTCTTAATCCATAACTAAAACTATAAGGTATGTTTTAACTTTCAACAGCAGCAGAAATAAATGTATAAAACAATAGTTTAATAGATTTTTCCCAATAAAGATTATCAATTTGACTGATTGATCTACACGGAATGTAAAATCCTTAAACAACAGGTCTAGTGAGAGATGTTATTGTCTGTTTTTGAGACTGATATGATAGACACACTCATTAATTTTAAAGTTTTAAACACTTTAAAGTTTTTAAAGTGTTTAAAACATTTTAGATTTAAAAGCAGTGATGGATTTAGCACACCTAACCTCAGCAGGTAAGTCAAGTCAGTGTGGCACCTGTTGTGTGATCTGTGACCTTTTCACATGAAGGTTAATAAAAGGTTTTAAAAAATGACATTCATCATTGTTCACTGAAACATTTAATTTGAACTCAATTGGTTTAATTGGAATGGCTGCTTAGCTGAATAATTTGTCATCCCAAAACTGAACTTCATCAAGATATGTTCAGAAGTTATTCTGCTGCATCTTGTAGAAGAACATGATTCTACTTTAAGTAAGTAAGTATCTCCCATCTGAATGAAGTGTTTCATAATTCAGTGACAACTGTTTCACTTCACATAAGTTGTCTGTATTGTCTGCTCAGAGTTGACATGGCTATGGGGCAGAAGAATTACAGTGGCCCCTGGTGGCAAATACCTGAAAGTGTGTATTTTATATTGAGGTCACCTTCCCCACCTGTGTGAGGAATCATATCATAACATCCAGGTTTTGTAACACAGGAGAAATAAAAGTACTGGAACAGATTTTAAATTTTCAAAGACTGGTCTGGTGGTACTGACGTGTATTAAAGAGCTGTCTTACAACATTGAAAGGATACCTGCTGCACACAGTTGCAAATTAAACATGTAATTACATTTTTATGGATTTTATGGATGAATGTTTAAAAAGATATCATATATATCTATATTTAAAGGTAGATATAAAAATCATTTTCATAATAATGCCTTTTTTTTTTTAAACACGTCTGTCACTAAAATAGCTCAGACTTTACTCAGACGTCATTCATTATTTCTCACTGGCGACGGGGCTGAAGGGTTTTGCAGACTCAGCCATGTAAGCCTCAATCTCCTCCACTGCGCGAGGGACGCAGGTCAGCAGCTGTATGCCATCTGCTGTTGCGACAATGTCATCTTCAATGCGGACCTGCACACGGTAGTGACAGTAGTCAGTCAAATACGGTAGGATCAAAGCAGGGAACAGTCAGTCGGAGCAAAAATGCAGACGCACATAAGAATTCATATGCTGAATGTGAGCTCGACCAGTCGCTGAAAATTCGATGGCACATGGCGGAAGTTTTTTTACTAAATGATCCTCAAAGAAAAAGTGAATGTATCACAGCTTTTTTTATGCAATTTCACTGAATTTTACATTCTTAGATATCATTCATAATAACTCATCAGCTCAGTGGGTCAGATCGGAAACAGGAAGTCCAACAGAGGATGTTACATGAGCAGTTAGAGAATGTTTTTTTTTTTTTTTTTGCCATAAAATGTCACTTTTAAACTTATTTAAAAGTGACATTTTAAGTATTACGACCCAGATGTCTGTTTAATGTTGGCCACTGGACCACAAAAGAACTACTGTACTAGGCCCATTGGAGATGAACAGATTTGAGCAATCAAGTTGGTCATGGCTCTGACATAAAACCTAATTAATCAAAATATATCTGTGACAATTCCTGATACTTTACTGTTCCGAAAGGTTCTAATGATGCATTAAAAAAAGTTCACTGAGCCATCCCCTGACGTCTTGGCTGTTTGAAACTAGCCATCGGCACTGTTTGTCATGGAGCCACAGACTGAGTGAGCTCTGTATTCATATTCAGTGAGCCCTGCTTCACAGTGTACTTCCCATACTGACACTCGCTGCTGGTGAACTCAGCAGTTCCAGTGGAGTTTCAGTGGGTTAACGGTCTGTTTTTAGAAGTGCACAACTGTACTAAATCCTCCACCACAACCTGAAACCATCTGTGTCCAGAGTTCAGACAACATTTCAGCTTCCCCTCTCCCCTGCTCGCATCCTGAACTTGTTCCTGCAGCTTGGCCTCCTTTTGTTCCACTCTCACTTCTGCACGGAGGGTCTTTCTACTATTGATGAAACATCAGTATTGGAGGAACTTGAACTTTGTTTTCTTCTTTGAGTCTCTGGCTCTTAAAACTCTAAATACTGGCCGGTTGTGTTGTGGGCAATCTCTGAATGGGTGTCTTCTGATTTTACCTCAGGGTATCCTCCCACATTGTGCACGTCGATGCCCAGCAGGTGTCCCAGGCCGTGAGGCATAAAGTCGGAGCCCAGGTGGTCTTTCAACATGTCCTCCATGCTGCCATTTAGGATGCCTATCTTCACAGGCTACTCCAGGTGAACCCGGTGCATGTCCGTGCACTTTACACCTTCAACACAAGCAGGATGGTTGTTGCCTTTACTTTTAAATTTAATGATACATGTTGTTATTTTTAAGCCTGGAAGCCTCAAAATATAGATATCAATCTAAGGCCAGGTTTACATTTGACCTTTGTAATTTACAAATAAATATTATTTACAAACAACAATTAAAAGTAAAGAAAATATGTGCTGAAAACCTTGAAAATTGTACTATACGACAACCACAACTAAAAGACTGTGCTGGTAGTACTATATTGAGGGCAGAAGATTAAAGTGCAGCTGCATCTACAAATCCTGCTAACTCTAACACCCGAATTTAAAAGAAAAAAGCAGCAGAGGACCAGACAGCACAATCATTACGGGGGGGCGTGGCCTTGAGGCTACGTACGGTATGACACAGGAGGTAACGTGAACCACAGTGACAGACTGATCAACCCTCAGGATATATCAGGGATACAGCTGCCAGTAGTCAGAGCTAACCGAGCTTATCAGCCATGAGTAACAGCTGTCAGACTCAGTGAAGGCGATGGACAAATAGTCTGCTGGAGCTTTGACAGTCACTAGAAGCAAATTCACAGCTGTGTGTAAATGTTTCTGTGAGGTAACATCAGCTGTGTATGTCGGTTGGGTAGTGCTGGTACAGCTACATAACAGGCCACGGTCTGCAGAGGGATGCATATATGCATATTCATGCCACAACTGTAATCAGATACTTTGCGTGTCAAGATTTGGACCTGAATCAATTAACAACACCACTAAGTACCCCATGTGCTTTGATTTCCAGCTGAAAAAGTGGTTTCAGAGTGAGAGCTGTAAACTGTAAATGGGGCTGCAAATTTTAGGATTCAAAATAAATCGATCTGATAAAGATTCATAAAACCCTGTGATTGATCTTTGAACATTCATCTTGCCATAGATGTCCTTCACACAAATTGCCCACGTGGTAGGCCTTGGGAAGCTCATTTGACTCAAAACACATGAAGGGAGCAGCTGCCACTGCCTAAAAGCACATCTGGTGCGTTTAAAAACTATGGAGAGTGAGAACAGCTGAACAAAAGCAAAAGACATCACCAGATATGTGGTCATTTGTAAAGTGTACTCAATAGCTAAGCTGAAAGATAATGACCTGGTTTGATGGCAGTTTGTTTGTGGACAGCCTCGTAGATGGCGCTCTGGTCTGGAGTGACTGGGAAGGAGCAGGTGATGTCTGAGGTGTAGCAGTAGCACTCTCCGCCCATGTCGAACAAACTGAAGGAGATAAAACATCAAAACTCATTATGTCATATTTATTTACACACAGCTATGGATTTGTGTGTTTTTGAGCCAAAGGTTAAAAACTCGCCATGTCTCCATCCATAATTGTTTTGTTATTTGGAGCATGGCCATAGCAGATAATAAAGCAGTTACTGCCCCAGTCATTAAACAATAACACTATACGTGAACTGAAAAAGACAAATAGTTACACAATGAATAATTACTACACTTACAAGGTGGGAATTTCATTAAATGTGACTCGACTTAAAAAGATGTCATGAAAACAGATTTAATGTATTTCAGTACTTCAAAGGAGCTCCAATCATTAAACATTTTATCACTGTCCTTTCACCTTTTAACTAGAAAGCCCAGGCACAGTTCTTCATCTTTGAAGAATCACTGATGACCAGGTCCTCGTGTTTCAAGCTCTTAATGTGAACAGGAAAAACGCTTGCATCCACTGACCACTAATTCCCTGAAGTATTCATTACACATGGCCTTTGATAGAAAGGTCAAAGCATGATTAGCAAAAATGTCTCCAAATGCTTCATCTATAATGATGCTGCTAGCTGACGTGGGTAAAAAGAGGAATCTGATGTTGTGCTGTCTTAGCGGGCATGGTTTAGTTTGGCAAATAAGACAACCGGGATACTGCAGGGCTACAGTGTGCAACATCCTCTGCATCCGACACTCTGCTTTGTGGTCCACAGATGTGCTTTTTGATGTTGCATTATTAAGTTTTTATAATATTTCTTTTTTTCGCAATACTTGCAAACATGCGACATCTGGTAACTTCAGGTTGCTTACATGACCCTGGTTCTCTGAGTAGCATGAATGAGTATCTCACATCGGGAACGGCTTTGATGTAACCTTTACCGAAAACTATGATTGCATTCTGGCATCCAGGCTTGGCTAGAAACAAGCGTGTCTGTGTCGGGGAGGGTGTAGACTGTTTCTATATGAAAGGGCTTGACACTACAGTAGTTCAAAAGCTCTCACCTCGGGGTGGTCTGGGGAGATATTCAATCAGGCTACTTAGAGAACCAGGGTTATGAAAAGCTCTCTTTCATACCATCTGTCTCATGTCTCACAAAGGGAAATACTGTCTCCCAGATTTCTAGGTACTTTGTCAGGAAGACAAACTTGCTGTGGCACAAATCTCCTTAATGGAGATCCCTCTGAAGAAGACGTATGAGGTGGTGAAACCTCTGGTAGAATGTGGACATCACCCTACTGGTGGCTACAAAACTATAAGATAAAGTAATAACCCCACAATCCTTACACATCTATCGCTCTTTTTTTAAGCATGACGTCAGGAGAGCAGCAGGACCAGATGGTATCCTTGGATGGTTCCTCAAACTTTGTGCTGACCAACTAGGGCAGTGTTCTCAAAGAGATTCAGCCCATCCCTGGCTCAGTCTGTCACACTCAAATGCTTGAAAAAGTCCGCCATCGTTCCTGTGCCCAAGGAAGGAAGTCCATCATGCCTAAATGAATATGGCCCAGTGGCTCTCAGCGCTGTGATGATGAAGTGTTTTCTGCAACTTGTCACTTTACATTCATTCACCTCCGGGTACACTGGACCCACTGCAGTCTGCAGACCATCACAACCGATCAACAGAAGACACGAAACTCAAGGACTTGACTTAACGCCTCACTGTGCATGTGGATCCTGAGTTTCTGATGGGCACACCACACATGGTAAGCAAACACCTCTTCCACTCTAACCCCTCAACATCAGAGGGCCCCTGGTGTATACACCTGCAGTACGCCCTGTAAACACACAAGGCTGTGTAGCCGCTTTTGACTCAAACACCACCGCCAGGTTTACTGATCTCACATCTGTGCTGGGCCTGATAACTGAAAACAATGAGCAAGGAAAAGGAAAGTGATGTAAAAGGCAGTAACAGAAAGTAACCGACTGCGGTTATGATTGTGCTACTCCTGGCTGCATGCAGGTAAACACGCACAGGTGTCACATTTATATATTTGCATGCATTTTCCTTTTACTTCTTGTGTATATTGCGTCATCATTTGTTTTCCACCTACAACAATAGGTCAATCAACCAATCAGCTTGCTTGATTCAGGTCGGTCAGATTTGTCAGACTTCCACGTCAGCGGCTCTGCAAGCCTTTGCAACCTATAACATTTACATGTCACCTTTATGACACTTTTATGAAGGATACATTTGGTGTCAGGCAGAAATGAGACAGGTAAACATTCAGCGATATATCCTTACGTTCCACAGATACAGGTGTACAAGGTGTGGCGCATCCCTCCTCTGGTGTAGCAGTAATGCTGGAACAGGCTGCAAAGAAGAAGCACACAGTAAGAAAAAGGAAACTCATCAATTTCAGCACAGCAGACATCCGACAGAACAGTAATGAGCTGAAGGACATTCACTGCCCTCTTCCTGACTCTGTGCTTTTTAAGAATTCATTCAGCACTCATTCTTTAGCACATCAAACACTTTTCTGGATGTTGACATCATCGCAACACTGCACAAGATTACAAATCCACATTTGCTGGTTCTTCTTACACAGCAAAGCACATCAGCTGCTCCAACACAACATTCATTAAAAACAAACAAAAAAATAATCTGACTACAACATACAAATAGAAACCAAAGATATACTAATTACCATTCAGATAACTTATTTATTTTGCCACAGCCTCTTCAGCTTGACTTTCAGCAATCAGCCATAATGATCCGTTGACAAACTGCAGCTCTTACCTCTCCATTTCATATTCCTTCAGTCCAGGCTTCACGTGCTTCAGGACCTAGAAGAAAAAGGTGGGATTTCATGTGATGAGCAAATTTGAAAACTACCGTATAAAACAGTTTGTAACTCTTGAGAAATGCATCTCGAGGTTGTTCACCCTGTCCAGAAAGAACCAAACCCTCATAATCTTTTTGTGTGTACCTGACATTCCTCTTTGTTTATGTGAGGCTTTTGGACATCCTCATTTTTAATAGAACGCACTGAATTATGGATTATTCGCTGAAGGACAGATTTACGCAAAGTAGACATAAAAAGTTCAAAAGTCAGGGAGAGTGCCCTCAAGCATTTGCTGATCTACGAGAACATTTTCTGTACAGCCATAGGGAAGGTTACTACATAAAGATCTACCAAGAAGAATGGCTTTGGGGACACATGGGTAAAAACATACCTCATAGCACACAATAACACACTCGTAACAGATAGATACAGAACGATATTGAACGTTCGTGGTGAGGGACTTCAGAGGACAGATAACAACCTCTGAAGAGATTATTCATGGCGATGAAGTGAAATCCTGTGCTGAAGTAAAATGTTGTTTTATTGATACAGCCTTTTGGTCAAAGGCTGTCTCTGTTAAGTGCTGGCCAAAAGCCACTGGATGGAGTTAAAAATCAATTTACACAAATTCATAACATTTAAACAATTTATAACCCCAGAAGATCCTGACATCTTAAGGTTCAAGTTTTAAACTCAAAAAGGTGTTTATACTGAAATAATACGACTGTTTAATATCATGCTCTGATCTTTCCTTTTAAAGAAAAGAAAAAAGAAAGATCGTACCATTTTGTGGGCTTCATTGGAAATTCTGTTGGTGTAGCGCAGGACCTCCAGCTCCATATCAGTCTTAAGTAGACGGCTGCAGACACAGACAGAAACAAGTAGTGAGACACCAGCTCTCTTACTCTGATCATTACACTGACAGTTTATCGATGCACAGTACAATGAATGTAACAGCATGAAGAATGCATACAGCTCTCATGTTGAGCTAAAGAACGCAGTCTCTGTTGTGATGAAGTTATTTATTGATAGATTTAACTTAGCTGCTGATGTAGTGAACAAACAGAAGAAATTCAAATTCATAATTTAATTCAAACAACAATGAAATGAAATACAATCTTTGATTCAAGTCTTTAAATATTAGAATATGCTTGCCAATCTGACTCTTTTTCTCACTGAGCCACCTTGGATGTCTAAATACTGCAGAACATTAAGCGTGTCTGCATTATATTAGAAACAAACAACACAAAGCAGTGGTAACCAATAGTAACACAAATGAAAGTAAAAGCAAAAAATAGCCCCTTAACGGAGAGAGAGCCACACAGGCTTTGCAGAGCATGAGGAGCAGCGGGATTCAATCAAGTCTTTCTCCCCGGGAGGTGTGCCTGAAAATCATTCCTCCTCATTTCAGAAAATGTCAATTCATCTGGGAGTGTGCAAACTCTAATGGCAAGGACGACCAAGGAAGCACGAAGTCTATTACATCCGTGTGGACTGGCTTCTGCTTCTAAGAGGGGGAATAACAAGCCAAAGAAAAGCACCCGTTTCTGATTGCAGACACACAATTACCTGACTGGTCAACTGTAACTGAGAAGATTTGTCAGTTAAAAGTAGCAGAATGACTGAATCCACTTTAAGGTAATTATGGCAAAGGCTACAGTACAGTCACAGAGTGGGCTTTCTGAATAATATTATAAAACACATTTTAATTACTTAACAAACGCCTGGGTGTTCACCTGGAAGCTGAAAACAAGAAACACTCTGAATATAAATATAGCTTAATAATAAATCCTGTTTTCACATGGCTCTGAACTTGCATGACATCGATGAGGTCTACTCGATTTTTCTCTCACATCAATGAATAAAACTAATATGTTCCCAATTAAACTCTCCTTATTGAAATGCAGTGTGATGCAAATGGATATATTAGCTTTGAAATGAACATATGAGACAGTTTGGGTCAGGGTGGAGAAGAGATGAAATGGTGTAATGTATGCAGTTAAAAAAAGAACAAAGACGAGCTAAGGACAACAGTAACACTGCCATTAATTGATAACTAACAAGAAAAAGCGTGATTATCTGCTTAATTAAATTATATCCAGAAGTAGGTTCTGATGCAACAATCAGTATGCATGGCAGTTTGTTGTATCCTTGGCTATCAAAGAATAAAAACAATAACCTGCACAAACAAAGTATAATTACAGCATCCGAATGCAAAATGACGCCAATTAAGCATACCGACTAATTCCTTCAAAGGAGGCTTCATGACAGATGCTCCCACTATCTGTATTCTGTCCTCGCTGCAACAAACAAACAAGCAACAAAGTGCATTCAAATGTCAATACAGTAACAATAAAGATGTTTTATATTCAGGCTGATTAACTATTCTGTAATGACAGATGGATCATTTTCTTTCCATTATTATGAAATATTATATTTTTTATATTGATGATCAATGTAATCCTCAGGATTTTTAAAGCTGCAGATGTTACAGATGGTGAATTTCAACAGCAGATATGTCGCGCCAATATTTAAGGGATTTTAAAAAATAATAATTTTATTATTTGTAGTATATTTAGTCTGGATACGATGAAGGAACTGTCAGCTAACATCAGGCAATGTGAGGTAGATCTGCCGAGAACTTTTACAGTATCACTAGCTGCTCTAACACAGAGAAGCCATCATCATACCAGTGTTGGTAGACTTGCTGGTTTCAGGTTGGACAGGACATCAACAATCTGCAAGGGCACAGACAGTAGGGGTGTCATTTAGCTCAGTCGGTAGAGCAACCGCCCCATGTACAACGGCTCAGACCATGCCGCCGCGGCCCAGGTTACGAATCCATCCTGCGTGTCATTCCCCATCTCCCAACACTCCTGTCACTCTTCAAGCTGTTTCTGTCAAATGAAGCTCAAAAAGGCCATACAAATATTTACTTTAAAAAAAGGACACAGACAGTAATTAGAAGACTGAGACACACAGTGGAGCAGCAGAGACAACAAGCACCAGTTTTTTTCTGCTCTCAGGCAGCAGAATAAAGGTCACTGACAGACGCTGTTGTGGCCTCTCTAGCACTCAGCAACACACTGAATGACAAACCTCAAGCGACCTTATTATTCCTCGACCATCAGCCTAAATGTCAGGTAACAGATTCCAGACACGGTGGTGATATTTAAGCATTGTTATTATTATTAATAATAACACTAAAATTGATTTCCTAAAACATACACTGTATTGTCTCAGCAGAGCAGGAAAAAACTCTCATCAACATCTATAATTTAAATATAAACTATTGCAGCAATTTGGGATAATTTAATTTTAGAACAATTTATAGCAGCAAACCCTTTCAGTCAGCCTGAAATGTCACCGAAGCTGAGGCTATCCGAGTGTCCAGGAGTAAACTCCGATACTCTACTCTCTCTAAGAGTTTTGGTTCGAGAGTCAGACAGGTAATGAGAGTGAGCAAGCGCTAGCATTGACAACGCCAGTTAATGAGTGAGATAAAAAGTTATTTCCTGAATGTTTCACAGCGGGTATGTTCAGCCCAAAATGACACACAGCAGCACCCCTCTCAGTCCTTACATTGCCATGTAACCCTGCGATGTTTGGCTGCAGCACCCGATCCAGCCTGAATGTGGCCTTACAGAGCTGGCAGTATTATTTAAAACAATAAAAATAAAAAAAATAATACTGAGGTAATTATGATTCAGATTTGATGTTTTCTCATATTATATTGCAATGGTGAGCTGATATTGCTTCATGGAAGAATTGGCCGTTAATTGAAGTCATAATCTGAAGCTTAACCTGTGACTAATTAGGACATCTAACACCTCAGGTTCAGATGTAAAAATACCTGAATGTCATCAGTGGGATGAGTCATTGAAAGGTCAACGTGTAAATGCAGAAATGAATGTAAAATTGTATGAGATCATTTCAAATGCATCTTTTAGTGATTCGTTGGCCAGTGAAAGCTGTTATTATTATAGTCAGATTACATAATTGAGATTTGTCAACATGCACACCTCCAAAATAACTCTGCTGCCAGCTCGCCATTATAGCTGCTCTGGGAATCTGCTGTCAGCACTGAAACACGGTTTTCCAAAACTCTCCAAATAGGCAATTACAGACAGTCTAAACAGGAATTTATATTTAGCATTGACGGGCAGCTCAAATGAAGAGAATGGAGCTACAGATTACAAATTTTAAATAAAAGTGGTGGATCTCTGTTAGAGGTATGCACACAGATAAATTGTTCGACTAAATTAATTAACAGTATGACGTTCCGCATGCTTTGTGTGAGCCCCACTACTGTGCACATTTTCTCAGACAAAAGCCACTGATGCCATGGAATTCCCCCAGAGCAGACATCCAATCACATGCAAACTCTAGCCTACTTAAAATGCTCCATGAATGCTCATTTATATTTTAATCCTGTTGAAGCAGATGTAAATGGTGCAGTTCTGTGCTCTGTAGACTCTAAATGTATGCAATGACGCCTTCTACTGTATGAAGTCCAGGTACAAACCCAAACCAGATATTATTATTCATACTATCAGGCGCCACAGATATCTTTGCCAGGAGGTTCAAATAAAAGAATGATGACTTTCACCTTTAAAAAACAGTCTATGGAATCACTGATGCCTTTTTTTCTAACTTCATAGCCCAATGACTGAACATCAAGGGTCAGTTACCGCACAGAAAAAAAGGTCACATACATACACACGCACACACACACACACACACACACACACACACACACACAACTCTCTAACCCTATATGCACCATCTCTTTTAATCCACAACCAAAAGTAGTCCTTGTTTTCAGGTTTTTAAAGAAAGCAACCAAATGTCTAGAATAGTCTGGCTGGTTGTATTTTTGCCCATTCGAAAGAGGATATACAATTTCCTAAACAACCAATGATTTAAAAAGAATAAATCTGATGTATCAACCCTTACATGTGCACACTGTATACTGTAATACTTCAGCAGGCTTGGCTATCAATACAATGTGTTAGGTGAAGTCTTTGTGGCATTTACAATAAAAACAAAAACTAAATACAAACAATAATACAAAAATAGATTTTTGTTGCTATAAAACATCTAACTGTGTAGGACCTGACTCCATCAAGCCATTCTTCAAGTTACATCTCAAAGCTATGGACCAGCTGGTGATGACTACCGGCCATGTACGCAGCTCTTTGAAGATTAGAGTGACTCACTCTCCCATCCAAGTAGCATAGCTTTCAGGCAGTTTGGGAACAAAAAGGATGGATTTCCCAGAGCTGACATCAATGGCTCCATAACAGTCAGGCTTGGTTACTCCAAAAGCACAATGAAAGAAAGACTCCTGCAGCATGGAAGGAATCAACCAGAACATTACTGAGGAAGATTATGAGCATCCTCTAGAAGACAAAGTTAGCTAATTGTGCTCAGATTATTACATCAGAAAAAACAAAATGTTGTACTTGATTAGAGCTGTTAGGTTTAGAGAAGTGAATACAGAGCACAAAAACAAAACAAAACGTTTAATGTGTCCATTGATTTATGTCACAATTAAATTGTAAAAAGTGTTGGAAGAACTGAGATCATAGACAGAGGTGATTTCCTTGCAGGGTGGCTGGCCTACATATACATCATTTTGACAGAATGAGGAGATTAACAGTAGCAAAGAAACTCAGAACTGGACTTGACTTTTAGAAAAGCAGGATGAGGTTTTTGTGGCACCTCAACAGGAAAGTTTTAGAGATCCAACACAACAAAAGACTGACACGGGACGTGCTGGAGGGACTTCAACTCACTTCTGGGATCATGGATGGATAAATAAATGTATGACCTTGTCCCCACCCCAGCCTTACACCTGTTAACTGCAGACTATCTACCTGTCTGAAAAGGAGGTCTGTGTCCTCTGCTTCTACTCTCCCCCCTGCAGCACAACCACTGACTGCTGCACCACACCGTCTTTGGCTTTCAGCCCTTTGCATAGTCGGCGACGGTTCTCTGCAAACAGAGTGGCAGACACCCTCAGGGTGTCATTACCCAGCCAGAAGACAGGTCTGTAAGAACCAAGAGACCAAGGGTAGGGTGGTGAGTAAATAACAGAATTGTGTTCACATTGTCTTAACGCTCATTGAACTATTCTCTGAATTCCTAGTGTTTATTTTTTTAAGTATACAGTACATAAAGTATACAGCAGCTTAAGCAGGAAGAACTTAATGTCTTCTGACCTGCAGAAGTTGTGGTTTCAGCTTGCTCACACACACACAAACACACAAAAAGCAAAAAAAAGGGGGCCTATTATGTGTTTAGCTTTATCTGGAGGTAATCCTCAGGAATGGGTCAGCACATTTCAGCCTACAGAGGTGGATGGGCCACAGTCCAGCCTGTCTTCAGAAACAGTTAAGACATACACAGATAGACAACCTTTTAACTGTCTTGGTTATAAATCTCTGGTCTGTGGCCATGACTTTACTGATACGGTAACAAACATGACATATCTGATTCACCCTGGACTGTAGCAAAGGTTAATCCAGAACCTCACAGTATTTTATGGCTCAGTGATTTCTGTATCATTCACTGTTGGCTGAGTATACAGGTGTAACTGTGCATCGAGGACAGATCATCCCCAGTGAGGTGGTAAATGATGTTATTGAAGAAGGCAGACACAATCATGTACTACACTGCAACCCAAACACTTTGCCGGCAATAGCCCAGGAATAAAAAGATACCTCTTCACATGTATTGTTAGAAGATGTAGAGGGACGGGTTTCTGGTGTTGTATTAGGTTGCATAATGTCACAATGTGCATCTAATGATGCTTCATTCATCTTTTTATTGAACACAACTGTAAGCTAGCTACAGTTTCTTTCATAAAGTTTAAGACTTTAGCTAGCTGTTCTGCGTGCTAATAAAAGCTAAGATTAATGTCATAAAGCTAAGTAGCTAATCTATTGCTTCTTTTCTTGTGATAAAGTGTGTCTTTGTCTTTAACTTCTCAAACTTCCAACAGAGGACCATCACAGCTAGCTGTTAGCAACTCATACATCTTGTTTTTTCTGATACGTGCTCTGTAGAGTCATTTGACTGTTCTGGGCTACTGTAGCGAACATGGCAGTGCAAGATGGCGGACTCTGTGTAAGAGGACCCGCTCAAAATGTACTGTAGATGTAAAAGGCTATTTCTAGAAGGTACGATTTTTTTTTTTTTTTTTAAGGATATGTCACTCTATAAAAATACTGTATCACTGCAAACTGTAGTTTTGCATGTTATATTCACCCTGAACCTTTAAGTAAGTGTTTAGTTCATTGGGATTTTTAATGTTTTTTAGCGTTATAAGCGTATATAATTATTTAGCGTATAAAGTTCAGTACATCCTCCAAAACTAAAGTTTAAGACTTGTTGATGCAGGCTGACAGAGACCGTGTCGTTACGTTAAGTCTGCCTGGCAACAGGAGCTCGTGAACTAAGCGACGTAACATCTTTACGTACGACTCAAAGTTTAAAAGAAACGACTCTATAAATTGTCTGACATAAAAATAAATACATGTTATAGTCGGTCAAAAGGCTGCAAGAAAACAGAAAACTGAACTCACTGTGATGCTGCAGCAGCCATATTGACATGCTGGTCCAAACAGTGATTTTCACGCGCTGACTGGAGTCACGTGCGTTTTCTGTGGCTCTGGAGCCAATCAGCCGACGTGGCCTTGTGCTGCGTTTATATTTTAGGAAATACCACCATCCGCAGTGAAAATGCATGGAGAGCTATTGTGTTGATGTTTTTTTCTAAATATTGCCACCGTTTACAGATTAATGTAGCCAATAAGCCAAAACACTATTGCACCTATTACAAACTAATAAAATAAAATAAAAAAGAAGAAGCAAAGTCAAACTAATAAAGGTCCATGAGCGACGAGTGAAATTCTCCAGTCCCTGAATGTCACATCATTGCATGAAGGCTACTATAGTTGTGTAAAGTGATGGTAAGTTGCACATGCAACATGTTTATACATTAGAATGAAGACAATTAAAGGTTTTCGCTTTATTATTCAGTTTTTCGGTACCCTGTTTCCATTTCAGTGTTTTGGTATGGCATGAAGTCAGCAGGTTCATCTCAATCACATCCACTGAGGGAAACAATGATTTAACATTAACACTGAGTTGAGCTCTTCAATGCACCTGTGTGAAACTTGTTTACTCAGTCTTAAGAGATGCTCTCTGTTGCTGCTTGCAAGCATATAACAAAGAAGCCAAAGGCTTGCAAGAATGAAATACAAAAGCTGAGACAGAATGATTAATCATTATTGATTTGTGTCGTCTAGGGCTTTATTGTGTCTCTTTCGTGTCAATGGACAAAAATAAATGAAGAAAGATTTCTTCTAAAAATGCCTGTATTGATACTCCACTTAAGTGCATTGCTGATGTGTGTGAAATTTGTCTGTGATGGCTATGGGTTCTCCAGAGATGTACATGGGGTTTGCATGAGGGGCCTGTGCCTGAACTCTGCAATGAGTTATTGTGTTTTGGATGTGTTAAGTTGTGTGTGTGAGCTGGAGGTTATTATCAAAGCACAATTGACTTTCTAGAGGCTACTTGCTCATGGTAATGATCTTCATTGTTGTTGGTAATAAGTCCTATTATGGTTGTGACATCTGAAATGTTTAAGAATGGTGATCGTTCAAGTTACATCTGCAGTTATAGCCTTGCGAAAATAAAATGACCCATAGTCATGAATATAAAGTCCACACTGAGAGAATTAGAACATGTTTTATGATCTACAAACACACACTGTGTGCTTACATGGTGAGAATCTAGTATATGATGATTATTTATTCATACTTTTTTTTTTTTTTTACTGCTGCTTAGTCAGTGAGTTTTTCTGAGATTTTGTTTGTTAAGCTGTTTGTTCCAGCTTTACAAGTTAGAGCTCGACCAAACAGTGATTCACGATTAGTCTTCTGCAGTGGTGCTTTTACAGTAAAGACAGTAGGGGGAGATGCAACTCTCTTTTGCCACAATGCAGGGAGAGTTTGAGTGACTGCAGATACATAATGCAGGTAACTCCAAACAATGTGTCATAAAAAGCGGCATCCAGGCATAGATGACGGACTGTCAAGAGAGCTAGCGCACTGACACTGAAACATGAGCAGCTTTCACTACGATGACAGGTAGATGTATATGGTAACAACATATTTTGACACTCATCTGTTTTTCTGCAGAAATAAAGTTTTCAGCTTCTAAACTCTTCTAGTCCAGGTTGATGGAGATTATTTCAGTCTGACTCGAGGTGCACTGGTAATTTACCATAAACTGGTTGGTAAATTATGCATGGAGTGAAGATAACTACAAGAACAAAAGTATACATTTTACAAATGTTATTTGCCTAAAAGTGCACCTCATATGTGGACTTTTGTGAAATAATGAACACTGAAGACTCTTAATAAGGCTCCTAACCTTTCCACCACCCCGCAGTGTAGTCTTGGTTAAATGAGACCACTGCTCTCAGTAAGCTGTGCCTTTTTTTAACTATAGGCAGTTTTGCTCATTATATTCATGTGAATACATTGGCCACCTTTGAAAAGAGTGCAATCCAATTATAGTCAGCCTTGTCTCCTTCAAAAATACAAAAAATTTACAGGAAAGTCAACAATTTGCTTCACACTCCTTCCTTACATGCAGCAAGAATATATCCTAATGTTATATTCTCACACACATACACATAATGTTGTCATTCTTCCTCAGTGGCCCCCTGGCAGTGTTTCTGCTGGAAGTACAAAGGAGGACTCTGGGACACCAGGCATCAAGCCACCACTGTCACTGTAGACTGAGTGCCAATCCCCCTGCATCCTAAATTTTATCTCTTGTGCCAGCTGTAAGTTGTGCTGATACAGTTGAACTGCTCGGCTTTGAACCCTTGACTTTACTCCTTGTGGGCTTTGGACATTTGCAACGGAACAAGGAAAGTCTTCAGAGACAGTAGGACTTTCAGGACAAACACAAGAAAGTAGGGAGGGTGAGAAGGCACACTAGCATAACATTTCTTTTGAAGTATATTAAAAAGCGTGGTTTTGCTGATAATAGATTCAACAGTGATGCCTTGTGACGAGAAAGTTGCTGGTTTGACTGCTCAAACAGCAAACAACGCTTCCTTTCCACTCTCAAGCAAGGCACTTGAGCGAAGGTGTGCATTACATTGCAGGAATTATTTCATAAGGCTGCTCAGTGAGCTCCGTCATCAGTTTTGATATATTTGATCAATTAGTGCCTTGTCACTACCAGAATAATTTTTAAGGCTTTCTTTTTGGACATACATCTAACGATAGACTGGATATACAATTTTAATCATTATAAATCCAAAATAACCAAGATACAGAGCATATTACACTTCTCAAGCAAAAATGCTTCAGTCAATTAGGCAGACAGTGGAGTGTGGCAAAAAGAAGCGCAATTCACTCAGATTACTCTCTTCAGGTGACCAGAAGAGGGTTTAATTAAAACCCAATAAGCTGCCTGCAGGCAGACAGAGTCGGTTGAGTGCATCCATACTGTAATACCTAGAGAGCAGAAGTGGGTAAAAATATAATATAATGGCTTCTTTCAACTCTAGTCTTAACTTTAGGTCTCTTGCATCAAATGTACTACATGATGATAAATTAAAATATGGAATGTAGATAATAAGATTTGAGTATGGATTTTTAGATAATTTAACATGCATACAAAGGGTGTCTTTGTAACTGAGCAGAAGTGAGATTACCACTCAACTCTGTATGAATAAATTAGAGTTATTAAACTGAGTAATAATAAACTGAGCATGGGTGGGAATGAGTGTGTGTCTTCCTCAAGACTTAGTCCGTCCTCTGTGTAACCTGTGTGCCTCGAGAAAGTTTATTCATTTATATTTCCGTCATGCTCCCAGTTTTAGCTTGATTATCAGCCATTTGAAAGCTTTGGAAAATTGCAAGAGAAAAAACACTTCCTTTTAACAAGCTGCTGGATGACAGTGTAAAGCTGTATTTGTACCAAAGAGCTCAGCTGTGAAGGCAAGCAAGAATATGAATGTGAATGAGAGGAGTGCTGAAAAAGAAGTAGATACCAAAATCTACTTGAAATGTAAAAAAGCTTAATTACTATAATACAACACAATATAATTACTTCATTAAATGCAGAATTAAAAGACCTATAAGCAGTCATCTCGGCAGAATAAGACATTACATAAAAGTTCTTTTACTATATATGTCTGAGCTCTCTGGGTACGATCTGAAGTGACTAATGCCTAACAGTACTAATTCACACACCCAGCAACTATTTCATTTATTTTGGTGAAACTGGCTGAAATCATAGAAAATGTGACCTATTGGTTTATGAGCTGATCCAATACATTTCAATGAAATATATGACAAACAGTGTGAGGAAGATGATTGTGATGAAAGTGGTCCAAGATCCTTTGTGGGATTTCACATAACCTGTTCAAGATGATCTAAAACGATGGTGCCGTCCACAGAGTGGAATACAGAATGCAAACGGTAAACAGCAAGACAGCCTGTACTGTTCTCATCATTCATATCTTACTGGAGTGGAAGGTGTTGCTGTAATCAGCCTATTATTCATAGCTTCAGGAGCTACTAATTAGCGTAACTCTACCTCAAACAGACCCCCTACTGAGGCAGTCTCAGCTACACTTTTCATTCTCCTGTTAACTCAGCCCTTCGTGTTATTGTTCAGATAGTGATCAGTGTTTGTGTGTGCATTATATAACGCAATTTTGCACATCACGCACTTGTTGCCACGTGGAGCCGATTCTTGTTCTCGAGTGAACAATCAAACTATTATCTTATCAGAATCATTAATCTTGATAATTAGCCTCAACCTACAACCCACTGTGCCTTTTGTTGGAAACCCATAATAATATCTTCCTTTGCTTTGTCACATGGCAGTTTTTTAGATGACTGTCAGAATAACTAAAACTATAAATATAATGTGAGAAATATAAGAGTTCCAAGGTCATGCAGTGATCAGACATGCAGTACGAAGTGACAGAGCATATCACTCATTCATTCACATCTTGTAGAAGACATAATGATATTAATTTTGATGCTAGATTTGGATGTGCTTGCATGTGTGGTGATTAGAGACCATATAATGACATTATAAAGCTGCAGAGCAGGAAAAAAGGGATAGGGAATGAAGGAAGTGTTTCCGATGATGAAGCCATTTGTGGAGGGGGCGTGGTGCATCAGCAGAAGATGTGTGGAGATGGCTCAAGAGAGCAGCGTCAGGTGAGGGTGATTAGCACACCTACATCAAGTTGTCTAATCACTCTCCCCTTTTTAAGACAGTGGTGTGCTGGACCTGGGAAAGAGGAACAGACACCGACACACCAAGAGTCGGCAGCCAAAGCGTGGTGGTCCCAAGTGCTGCAAGGACGCGAGCAGACTGTGAACGGCTCAGATCGTTGGGTGTTCTGTGTAAAAGTTAAATAAATGTGTCATCAGTCATCATTCTCTGTGTCTAAAGAAACCCATAGTGGCATCAGGCAATGCCACACATTTAAGAATGCTCAGACGTGACAAGCATTCTCTCTGATAATTGACGACTGTCATTATAAGCATAATTAAAGTGGCATCACATAGAAATGTTTGCAATTTAGTGCCCCAAATTTTAAAGTGCAATTCCACCGCTGTAATATGGACAGCTGTACACATGTATATGTTCTGATTATAACAGCCAAAAGCATTAGTCACTTCTCACGTACGGGATATTTAAGGCCCGCACTGGGAATGATAGAGACACGATTCACCTGATTAAAAGTCACTGTAGCATCAAAATGATTTAAAAGCTTTTTTGATTGATGATAGAAACATTACACAATGGGGGCTTTAAAGTTCGTCCTGTTTCTTACCTTAGATCAAATGTTATGTTATCTCATACAATCCTTTTCTGAAGCCTTTTCTGCAGACTTGACCTCTTATACACTGAAAAAAAGTCTTTGAATTCTGCATCTGGTAAAGTTATGGTTTAATTTAATTTTAACAGTGTTATGTTTATTTAACATCAGAATGGAGTAGTTTTGCCCAAAAGCTATTTTACATTTCGAGTACATTGTTGGTCTTTTTCAGCACTCCCCTCATTCACATTCATATTCTTGCTTGCCTTCACACCTGAGCTCTTTGGTACAAATAAAGCTTTACACTGTCATCCAGCAGCTTGGTTAAAAAAAGAGGGGTTTTTCTCATCCCGTTTCTATTTTCAATTGGCTAGTCAAACTAAAACTTTGGGATTGGGAGCATGACGAACATGTAAATGAATAAACTTGCTTGAGGCACACTGGTCACACAGAGGACAGACTGTGTAACCAGTCTTGAGGAAGGCACACAATCATTCCCACCCATGCTCAATTTATTATCATCTTCATATTATTTATTATGAATAACTCCAGTTCAGTTATGCAGTATAGAGCGGTAATCCCACTTCAACTCAGACCTTGAATTCATTAATTAATTCAGCAATTATCTAAACATCCATACTCTCAAATCTTATTATCCACATCACATATTTTAATTTACCATTGTGTAGTACATTTCATGAAAGTGACCTGACTAGAGTTGGAGGAAGCTGTCAGGATGAGCTCATATATTTATTTCCCCTTGCGTATGGGGGGATATCATGGCTGTATGACCACAAGCAAAGTTTGCATATTTTTATGGGGAATTCAGCCAAAAGTATAAAACAATTTAAAAAGAGAGTACACGTTGTCTGCATCACACTGTACTGTATGGCATGATAATTGATGCGTCTGCGATGTCTGTAACATGAAAACAATAACTATGGTCATTTAATTACATTTTTCTTTACCCTTTTCTGCGCACTAGAAGGTATTACAGTGTGAATCCACTCAACCGACTCTGTCTGCCTGCAGGCAGCTTTTGGGGTTTTAATTATACCCACTTCTGGTCACCTGAAGAGAGTAATCTGAGTGAATTGTGCTTCTCGCCACACTCCACTATCTGCCTAATTGACTGAAGCATTTTTGTAGGAGAGGGATTGGGTTAGTTTCTGGAGGAAACTGAAAGTGGTTTGTTGTGTTTTTTTTTGTTTGTTTGTTTGGAGTGACGCTCTATGTTTGCTTGAAGAGCTCTGTATCTCTGTTATCTTGGATTTATATTGATTAAAATTGATTCCTCTCTCCCTCTCTTGCCGTGTTTGTTGGTTGAGCCCATTTGAGCAGACATACCAGCAACTTTCTTGTCATGAGACATCACTGCTGAACTTATTTCAGTTAACTGATATACTCCAAAAGAACTGTTACGTTAATGTGTCTTCTCACCCTCCCTACTTTCTTGTGTTTGTCCTGAAAGTCCTACTGTCTCTGAAGACTTTCCTTGTTCCGTTGCAAATGTCCAAAGCCCACAAGGAGTAAAGTCAAGGGTTCAAAGCCGAGCAGTTCAACTGTATCAGCACAACTTACAGCTGGCACAAGAGATAAAATTTAGGATGCAGGGGGATTGGCACTCAGTCTACTACAGTGACAGTGGTGGCTTGATGCCTGGTGTCCCAGAGTTTTCCTTTGTACCTCCAGCAGAAACACTGCCAGGGGGCCACTGAAGGAGAATGACAGCATTATGTGTATGTGTGTGAGAATATAACATTAGGATATATTCTTGCTGCATGTAAGGAAGGAGTGCAAAGCAAATTGTTGATTTGTCTATGAGCTCATCTGACTTTCCTGTAAATTTATTGTACTTCTGAAGGAGACAAGGCTGACTATAATTGGATTGCACTCTTTTCAAAGGTGGCCAATGTATTCACATGAATATAATGAGCAAAACTGCCTATAGTTAAAAAAAGGCATGAGTAGCAGACATTACTGAGAGCTTTGGCCTCATTTAATTGAGACTACACTGGAAAAAGGGGTGGTGAAAAGGTTAGGAGCTGTATTAAGAATATCTTTAAGTCTAAATAAGTCTGAGTGTTCATTATTCTGCAAAATACGAAGTCCACATTAGAAATGCACACAGACATAGACAAATTACATTTGCAAATTCTTGATACTTGGATTCTTATTAGCTCTCTTGACAATCCATTCATTTTAGCAGTTTATGGTAAATTACCAGTCCACCTTGAATCCGAGTAGAATGACTTCCATCAACCTGGACTGGAGATCTTAGAAGCTGAAAACTTTATTTCTGCAGAAAAACAGATGAGTGTCAAAATATGTTGTTACCATATACATCTACCTGTCATCGTAGCGAAAGCTACTCATGTTTCATTGTCAGTGTGCTAGCTCTCTTGACAGTCCGTCATCTATGCCTGGATGCCCCTTTTTATGACACATTGTTTAGAGTTACCTGCGTCATGTATCTGCAGTGGCTCTAAAAATTAATTCTTTCTCAAACTCTCATTGCATTGTGGCAAAAGAGAGTTGCATCTCCCCCTACTGTCTTTACTGTAAAAGCACCACTGCAGAATCAATCCAATAGAGAGAAAACTGTTTTATGTGTTTAGTGGTGTTTCCTTGTTAATAGATTAAATGTGACTCATTGTTCACTTGAGCTGTAACTTGTAAAGCTGGTACACTGGTCAATTAACAAAGCCTTGAAAAAAACTCAGTGACCAAGCAGCAGGAAAAACAAAATATGAATAAATAAGCATCATATACTAGATTCTCAGCATGTACGCATGTGAGAGCATAAACACATTGTGTGTTCCCTGCAGATCATAAAACATGTTCTAATTCTTCTAGTGTGGGCTCATTTATATTCATGACTATGGAAATAATTTTACTTCCTCAGCACATGCCAAAAAAGAACAACTGAAAGAAGATCTTCCGTGTGACTCCACAAGGTCGGGTGACTTAAGTGTGCTTTTCTTCTTTTAAATACAAAAAAAAAAGAGCAAGGCTGATAACTGCAGATGTAGCTTAAGCACCCTTTGATCCCACATTCACGTTTGTCCACATTTGCATTTGGCAACTGGGCAAGGCAACTTCTCGAGCTTTAAAGGTTTAGTTTAAGAAAGTAACAAACTTAAGGTAAACACAGGGGCCACTTAAAGCCGGCAAAGTGTTCCTGGTGAGTCCAGTGCTAGACAGTGGATGCTGCTCCTTTTGCCATTGCTCGGTACAAAGGCTGACTGTGAGTTTTGACACAGTTGTTGACATGCAAAGTAAACACTTTGATCCCACATTCACGTTTGTCCGCATTTGCAGTAGCCTCCGTGCTGTTATGCTCAGGGATTTATTGGAGAGAAACAGCTCGTCAAACGTGATGGAGAAACAGGTCGGCACGAGGTGCTGAAGGGACAGCGACTTTCTGCATGCGCAGCCAGACGGGGACTGGGACCCCCAACGCACCAACACCAACACGGAGACTGACTGACTACAGAGAGCTGTTGCAAACATTACGGTGTCGGGTACAAGACAGTGGGTGCTGCCTTTTGCCATTGTTCGTACAAAGACCTCCGTGAGTTTGACAGAAAAGTCGCTTTGATGACATGCAAAGTAGATATCGATCACCCTTTGATCCCACATTCAAGTTTGTGGACAACCTTTGTCAGTAGCCTCCGTGCTGTTATGCTCAGTGATTTAAAACGTGTTTTAAAGTGGCCAAACGTGATGGAGCAACAGCTCGTCGTTTCTCTGCAGACAAGGGGTTGCGAGATCGAGTCCAGCGAGACTCAAACAGCACGCATTATTCTCCGTGTTGTAGGTTCAAACGCTCAGTCTTTAGGAAGAGATATGTGAATTGGTATGTGAGGCTGTACCAGAAGTTTCCACCAACCAAGAGCACACAATTTGACCGATCAGAGATCAGTTGATTAAATGTGGTGTGCTGTTGCTTAGCTGCAATGGAGACCTGCAGCCACACCGGCCCTTTGTGATAAAAACGGTTAACCGTTATTAAAACTTTAAATTAACAAACTAACTAACGGGCATAGTGTTCCCGGTGAGTGGATGTAACTGGTGGGAGCACCCAGCGTGGAAATGACCGCTATAAACAAGCAAAAACAAGCAGGAAATCAAATCTGGCCTGCACCCTGACTGAGACCAGGTATCTTTCTTCATTCTAGATTTTGTTTTTAGGTATTTCAAATTTTTGTGACGCCCCCCCCCCTCTTATTTACAAGACTTTATAAACCACAGCAATATTTTTGTAAGGAATACCACCAGAAAAGCCTCTCAATCATCGAAACAATGACTCTTCACGGCGGAAGCTTGCATTTCCTATATAAGTGAACGCAGCACACTGCCACGTCGGCTGATTGGCTCCAGACTCACACAAAACTCACGTGACTCCAGTTAGCACGTGACAGTCAGGACCAGCACGTCAACATGGCTGCAGCACCACAGTGAGTCCAGTTTCCTATTTTCTTACAACCCTTTGACTGACTATAAAATGTTTTTATTTTGCGTGAAATAAACGCGTTGAGTCGTGTATTACTCTGAGTCAACGTAAAGATGTTTCGACGCTAAGCGCGTGAGCTCCTCTGATAATAAAGCTGTTGTCAGGCAGCTTCACCGTCGCTACGCTGTGCCTGTCATCCTGCCTAACGCCAACAAGTTTAACATTTTAGTTTGGTAGGATGGAGTGAACTTTATATGCTATTTATAATTGGAATATTACATATACAATTAACGGTCTTGAAAAAATGATATTGATAAAACATTTTCACAACAGGCCATAAAGTACTTTCTAAACAAAAGTTCATAAATAGCTCAGAAGTCCTTGAAGACATGAAAGTATATAAATAAAAGTATTTTTAACATCTCATTTTTGTTTAGACCCCTGCAGGGATCTTAACTCCCAGTGTGGGAGCCACTTGTGAGTTACTATAAACCTCACTGCTGTCCTTGTGTTATGTAATAATAGTCTGATAGTTGTAATGTCACACGCTGTCCCTTCATTGAAATTAATTAACTGATACAGTTATCATGCTTAAAAAAAAGTGTAGTGTCCGAATTGTTCTGGAAAAACAGTGCAGAAGTTAATGGATTGTCATACAATAGTTTTGTTGAGGGAAATAATTGTCTGAGTCATTTTAACCCAGGCAGTCTCTTTGCGATAAACACATCCAAGAATCTGCTGTGGTCATCATAAAATTGTCAGCAATCAGCAGACATAAAGTCATCTCTGCCAGATATTGAAACGCGCATCTGGCAAATCTTATGACATTATATAACCAAGTACAACAGCAGAAATGCTTCTCTTTTATAACAATCCATGTGACGAGTCATCTCTTTATTCCTGGACTATTGCCAGCAGAGTGTTTGGGTTGGGTTGCAGTGCAGTACGTGATTGTGTCTGCCTTCTTCAATAACATCATTTACCACCTCACTGGGGATGATCTGTCCTCCATGCACAGTTACACCTGTATACTCAGCCAACAGTGAATGATACAGAAATCACTGAGCCATAAAATACTGCAAAGTTATGGATTAACCTTTGCTACAGTCCAGGGTGAATCAGATATGTCGTGTTTGTTATCTTATCAGTAAAGTCATGTCCAGAGACCAGAGATTTATAACCAAGACAGTTAAAAGGTTGTCTACCTGTGTATGTCTTAACTGTTTCTGAAGGCCTGACCCAGTCCTGATGTGTTGATGACGCATAATGGTTCCACTTTTTTTTTGCTGTGTGCGAGAGAGAGAAAGCTGAACAACCTCTCCAGCTCAGAAAATATTAAGTGAAGTTCCTTTCCCACTTCGGCTACTATATACTTTTTAAAGATAAGTAGTAGGATATCAAAAAATAGATGAATGAATGCTTGTCTGCCTTATGACAGGACCTTCTAAATCTAGACCCAGAGTCCTTCAGTTCAGGGTCAGACCTCTAACCCCTAGTCTAACATACCTCCTGCTTCTCTGTCCTTACAGACCTGTCTTCTGGCTGGGTAATGACACCCTGAGGGTGTCTGCCGCACTGTTTGCAGAGAACCGTCGCCGACTATGTAAAGGGCTGAAAGCCAAAGACGGTGTGGTGCAGCAGTCAGTGGTTGTGCTGCAGGGAGGAGAGCAGAAGCAGAGGTACTGCACGGACACAGACCTCCTTTTCAGACAGGTAGGTAGTCTGCAGTTGACTCTGGAAACTCAGGCTGAGGTGGGGACAGGGTCATACATTTATTTATCCATCCATGATCCCAGAAGTGAGTTGAAGTCCCTCCAGCACGTCCCGTGTCAGTCTTTTGTTGTGTTGGATTCCTAAAACTTTCCTGTTGAGGTGCCACAAAAACCTCATCCTGCTTTTCTAAAAGTCAAGTCCAGTTCTGAGTTTCTTTGGTACTGTTAATCTCCTCATTCTGTCAAAATGATGTATATGTAGGCCAGCCACCCTGCAAGGAAATCACCTCTGTCTATGATCTCAGTTTTTCCAACACTCCCATCCAAACTTGTGACATAAATCAATGGACACATTAAAAGTTTTGTTTTGTTTTTGTGCTCTGTATTCACTTCTCTAAACCTAACAGCTCTAATCAAGTACGTTTTGTTTTTCCTGATGTAATAATCTGAGCACAATTAGCTAACTTTGTCTTCAAGGGGCCGTTCATAATCAATAATGTTCTGGCTGATTCCTTCCATGCTGCAGGAGTCTTTCTTTCATTGGGCTTTTGGAGTAACCGAGGCTGACTGTTATGGAGCCATTGATGTCAGCTCTGGGAAATCCATCCTTTTTGTTCCCAAACTGCCTGAAAGCTATGCTACTTGGATGGGAGAGTGAGTCACTCTAATCTTCAACATGGTCAGCAGTCATAACCAGGTGGTCCATAGCTGTGAGATTTAACTTGAAGTCAAATCATTTAAATATAATTTTATAGTTGGAATCCTCTTTCAAATGTACTTTGACAGTACAACTTTAAAGTGACAAACTTACAGATGGCCAAGACTATTTTACACCTTTGGTTGCTTTCTATGAAGATTTGACAACAAGGCTAGTTTTACTCTTTTAGGTTGTGGATTAAAAGAGATGGCGCATACAGTGTTAGAGACTTGAGGAGGAGAAATTATAGATCAGCACTTAAATGAAGAATGAGAATTCATTAGACGTGTTGCCTCGCTCATATCTTTGTCCTGAATACTTAAATTCTTCTTGTACCTACCCTGCCTGTTATGTTTTTAGAGACTGACCACTTAAACTGCCTAATGTGTCTATGTGTAAATTTCTTTGTTCATGGACTGCCTGTTTTTGACACGCTGTTTTTCACATCTTGACAGGATCTTTCCTAAAGAGCACTTCAAGGAGAAGTATGCTGTTGATGAGGTGCAATACACCTGTGATGTAAGTCTGTGTGTTAACACGGTCTTTACAGCCTGTGTGTGTGTGTGTGTGTTTGACCTTTTTTCTGTTCGGTAACTGAAACTTGATGTTCAGTCACTGGGCTATGAAGTTAGAAAAAAAGGCATCAGTGATTCCATAGACTGTTTTTTAAAGGTGAAAGTCATCATTCTTTTATTTGAACCTCCTGGCAAAGATATCTGTGGCGCCTGATAGTATGAATAATAATATTTGGTTTGGGTTTGTACCTGGACTTCATACAGTAGAAGGCGTCATTGCATACATTTATACAGAGCACAGAACTGCACTATTTACATCTGCTTCAACAAGATTAAAATATTAATCCATCCAGCATGTGGAGCATCCTACTGTTCATTCATTTGGTTGAACAATCTGTGTGCAGATCCACCACTAAAATTGTATTTAAAATTTGTCATCTGTAGCTCCATTCTCTTCATTTGAGCTGCCTGTTGATGCTAAATATAAATTCCTGTTTAGACTGTCTGTAATTGCCTATTTGGAGAGTTTGGGCAGATTCCCAGAGCAGCTATAATGGCGAGAGTTATTTTGGAGGTGTGCATGTTGACAAATCAAAATTATATAATCTGACTATAATAATAACAGCTTTCATTTCTTGATTTACACTGTGACCTCTCAGTGACTCATCCGGCTGATGATATTCAGGTATTTTTACATCTCTGAACCTGTCTGTCCTAATTATTATGACAGTCAATTCTTCCATGAAGTAGTGTCATCTTAACACGGCAATACAATATTAGAAAACAGAATCATAATTACTTCTGGGTTTGTTTAAATAATACTGCCACTTAGTTAGACAAAGAAATCAATTCTCAAAATGTTATATATATATATATATATTATATATTTTGTTTACAACTTCCAAATGTTCCAAATTTTGGTATATTTCAAAGAATTTAAAATTCATCATTGAATGAGTGATATCCCAACAATAGTATTTATAAATTTTAGGGATACTATCAATTGTTCAGATGTCTCAAAATATAGATTTAAATTCAAATTTTAGTTGTTGTTGTTAACAAACACTTTCTTTCTGCTCTGCTGAGACAATAGAGTGACTGACTGTTTTAGGAAATCAATTTTAGTGGTATTAATAATAACAATACTCACATATCACTGCAGTGTCTGGAATCTGTTGCCTGACATTTAGACTGATGGTGGAGGAATAATAACGTTGCTTTATGTTTGTCATTCACTGTGTTGCTGAGTACGAGGCCATGTAGCCACAACAGCGTCTGTCAGTGACCTTTTTAATTTGGTCTTCTAATTACTGTCTGTGTCCTTGCAGATTGTTGATGTCCTGTCCAACCTGAAACCAGCAAGTCTCCTAACACTGGTATGATGATGGCTTCTCTGCGTTAGAACAGCTAGTGATGTTCAGTTTTATTTCGTATCAGCTGACTGATCATAGGATCAATTCTTCAGGTGTGGAGTATTTCACTGACTTGAACTAACTTAAAGGATGGTAGTCCGCCTCACGTTGCCTGATATTTGCTGCCAGCTCACTTATTATATCCAAACTACAAATACTGCTAATAATAATATACATTTTTTTGTTCTTTTTACGTAGGTTGTTAAGCATTGGCACATGTTTGCTGCTGAAATTCTCAGTCTTTAACATTACAAACATGATGAATATATTAATGAACTGCTAAAAAGTACAGTGAGAAAATAAATGTAAACTCCATTTTTACTAATTCTACAGCTGTGATATCTTTGACTGTCATTATAGAATAGATAATCAGCCTGAATATAAAACATCTTTATTGTTACTGTATTGACATTTGAATGCACTTTGTTGCTTGTTTGTTTGTTGCAGCGAGGACAGAATACAGATAGTGGGAGCATCTGTCGTGAAGCCTCCTTTGAAGGAATTAGTCGGTATGCTTAATTGGCGTCATTTTGCATTCGGATGCTGTAATTATACTTT
Source organism: Nibea albiflora (assembly GCA_014281875.1). NCBI lineage: Eukaryota > Metazoa > Chordata > Actinopteri > Sciaenidae > Nibea > Nibea albiflora. The sequence continues at coordinate 13,099,465 of CM024795.1, read as the reverse complement.
GTTTGTGCAGGTTATTGTTTTTATTCTTTGATAGCCAAGGATACAACAAACTGCCATGCATACTGATTGTTGCATCAGAACCTACTTCTGGATATAATTTAATTAAGCAGATAATCACGTTTTTTCTTGTTAGTTATCAATTAATGGCAGTGTTACTGTTGTCCTTAGCTCGTCTTTGTTCTTTTTTTAACTGCATACATTACACCATTTCATCTCTTCTCCACCCTGACCCAAACTGTCTCATATGTTCATTTCAAAGCTAATATATCCATTTGCATGAGTTTAATTGGGAACATATAAGTTTATTCATTGATGTGAGAGAAAAACATTTTGAAAATTAGACTCTATCGATGTGAAGCATGTTCAGGGCCCTTGTGAAGATAGGAAATAAGACAGGATCTACCAGAAACTAACAAGAGATTTTTGAAGTATCCCCTCTCCTTCCTTTAGGCCTTCCTCCAAAGCCACTCCACCTTAACACATTTTCATGTGCATGGTAGTGTAGGCCAGTAATTAATCATTTATTTTGGGCCTAATGAAATAATCATTCGGTCTTATTACAGGATTGTGGCTGCCACATTTTTAGCCGTAATTTATATTCACAATGTTGCTTTGTTTCTTGTTACCTTCTTTGTATCAGCTTCCAGGTGAACAACACTCTTTTACACCCAGTCATTGTGGAATGGTAAGTAATTAAATTATGTTTTATAGTCTTACTCTCAAAGCTCACTCGGGTTGAGAATGTACTGTACTGTAGCCTCTCCTCTAATTACTTTAAAGTGGATTCAGACTTTTGGTTACTCTTAACTCACAAACCTTCTCAGTTACAGCTGACCAGTCAGGTCAACGGGAGCTTTTTCTTTGGCTTGTTATTCCCCCTCTTAGAAGCAGAAGCCAGTCCACACGGATGTAATAGACTTCGTGCTTCCTTGGTCGTCCTTGCCATTAGAGTTTGCACACTCCCAGATGAATTGACATTTTCTGAAATGAGGAGGAATGATTTTCAGGCACACCTCCCGGGAAGAAAGACTTGATTAAATCCTGCAGAGCTCGTGTGGCTCTCCGTTAAGGGGCTATTTTTTGTTTTTACTTTCATTTGTGGTACTACTAGAATACCTTGTGTTTGTTCACTATATCAGCTTCTGATTGAGCAGTAGATAGAAAGTAGTTTCAGCCATCACAACAGACATGAGAGCTGTATGCATTCTTCATGCTGTTACATTCATTGTACTGTGCATCGATAAACTGTCAGTGTAATGATCAGAGTAAGAGAGCTGGTGTCTCACTACTTGTTTCTGTCTGTGTCTGCAGCCGTCTACTTAAGACTGATATGGAGCTGGAGGTCCTGCGCTACACCAACAGAATTTCCAGTGAAGCCCACAAAATGGTACGATCTTCTAGGGTTATAAATTGTTTAAATGTTATAAATTTGTTTAAATTGATTTTTGACATCCAGTGGCTTTTGGCCAGCACTTAACAGAGACGGCCTTTGACCAACAGGCTGTATCAATAAAACAATATTTTATTTCAGCACAGGATTTCACTTCATCGCCATGAATAATCTCTTCAGAGGTTGTTATCTGTCCTCTGAAGTTCCTCACCACGAACGGTCAAGATCGTTCTGTATCTATCTGTTCCGAGTGTGTTATTGCCTGAGGGCACACTCATTGACTTTTGAACTCTTTATGTCTACATACACATGATTATGAGGTTTTGGTGCTTTGCGTAGGTGAATATTAAGATCCTTAAGATTTCTCAAGGGTTACAAACTGTTTTTAAATGTGCTGATCACATATAATCCCACCTTTTCCTTCTAGATCATGAAGCACGTGAAGCCTGGACAGAAAGAATATGAAATGGAGAGGTAAGAGGTGCAGTTTTTCAGCGGATCATCTTGTTAATTATATACATTATGATTAAACACATGCTGATAAAATCACTGTAGTCAGAACAAAGACAAAAGTCAGGCCTCAGCACCTGTCAAGACTCCAGTAACTGTAACTTGTACTACAGGAACAATAAAGCAAGTACTTTGAGGTTAATGTTTGTGAATTCTGGTCAGACGCAAGACTGATTCATGAATTTCTGATTGATCGAAAACCAAAATTTGAGACAAACATAAACATAGTAGATTGTAGCTGAAATTCAAGCTGAAGAGACTGTAGCAAAATATTTTTTTCATTTCTATTTGTGTTAGTAAAATTATTTGCTGTGCTCTTTGTTTGTTTTTTAATGAATGTTGTGTTGGAGCAGCTGACGAACCAGCAAATGTGGATTTGTAATCTTGTGCAGTGTTGATGATGTCAACATCCAGAAAAGTGTTTGATGTGCTAAAGAATGAGTGCTGAATGAATTCTTAATAAGTATGGAGTCAGGAAGAGGGCAGTGGATGTCCTTCAGCTCATTACTGTTCTGTCGGATGTCTGCTGTGCTGAAATTGATGAGTTTCCTTTTTCTTACTGGGTGCTTCTTTTTTTCTTCTTCTTCTTTGCAGCCTGTTCCAGCATTACTGCTACACCAAAGGAGGGATGCGCCACACCTCGTACACCTGTATCTGTGGAACGTAAGGATATGTCACTGAATGTTTATGTCTTATTTGACGAACTAAACAATGCCTGCTAAGACAGCGCAACATTCATCTTTGATTCACGTTCAGCGAGCAGCAGCATTACAGATGAAGCATTTTGAGACATTTTTGCTAATCATGCTTTGCCCTTTTCGTATCAAAGGCCATGTGCTTCAGGGAATTAGTGGTCAGTGGATGCAAGCGTTTTTCCTGTTCACATTAAGAGCTTGAAAAATGAGGACCTGGTCATCACAGTGATTCTTCAAAGATGCACTGTGCCTGGGCTTTCTAGTTAAAAGGGAAAAAAATGTAATATATGTAGAGTATTTTTATAGTCTTATAAAAGACTATAACTATATAAGCCTATATTTATAGTCTTTAAGTTACATTTAATAAAATTACCACCTTATTGTGTAGTATTTATTCAAAGAGTAACTTTTTTTGTCTTATTCAATTCATACATTGTGTGTAATGTTTAACAACAGGGGCCATAACTCCTCCACTCTCCACTATGGCCATGCTGGCGCTCCAAATGACAAGACAATCATGGATGGAGACATGTGGTGAGTAAACACTTTGGAAACAAATCCAAAGCGCTGTGTAAATGAATATGATTAAATGAGTTTTGATGTTTTGTCCCCTTCAGTTTGTTCGACATGGGTGGAGAGTACTACTGCTACACCTCAGACATCACCTGCTCCTTCCCAGCCAACGGCAAGTTCACTCCAGACCAGAGGGCCATCTACGAGGCTGTCCACAAATCCTCCCGAACTGTCATGGCTGCCATCAAACCAGGTTATTATCTTTGCGGTTCAAGAATTCGAATAAGCTTGGTTAGCCCCTGACTACCAGCTGTATTTCTGCTGAGGACTGATCATTTTGTCACTCTGCTCAGTGTAACCTCTAGCATCACACATAGCCTTGAATCTATGCTCTACAATGATTATCCTGTGCAGTCCGCAGCCGTATTTTTCCTTAAATTTAAGTTCAAGACGGAGAAACATCTTGCTTGTGTTGAAGGTGTCAAGTGGACAGACATGCACCGTCTGGCTGACCGGGTTCACCTGGAGGAGCTGGTGAAGATCGGCATCCTAAATGGCAGCGTGGAGGACATGATGAAAGTTCACCTGGGCTCAGTCTTCATGCCTCACGGCCTGGGACACCTGCTGGGCATCGACGTGCACGATGTGGGAGGATACCCTGAGGTAAAATCAGAAGCCGTCAATTCCCACATCACAACCGGTCAGCATTTAGAGTTGTAACAGTCAGAAGCTCCAGACAGTTGAAGAAGAAAACAAAGTTCAAGTTCCTCCAATACTGATGTTTAATAATAGAAAGACCCTCCGTGCAGAAGTGAGAGTGGAACAAAAGGAGGCCAAGCTGCAGGAACAAGTTCAGGATGCGAGCAGGGGAGAGGGGAAGCTGAAATGTTGTCTGAACTCTGGACACAGATGGTTTCAGGTTGTGGTGGAGGATTTAGTACAGTTGTGCACTTCTAAAAACAGACCGTTAACCCACTGAAACTCCACTGGAAATGCTGAGTTCACCAGCAGTGAGTGTACACTGTGAAGCAGGGCTCACTGAATATGAATACAGAGCTCACTCAGTCTGTGGCTCCATGACAAACAGTGCCGATGGCTAGTTTCATTTAAATCCAAAATAAAAGTAAATATTCGCTATATTAATCAGCAAACTGGCTAATTAACAAAGTTACTACAGTTCATTTTCAATAACTGCTGTAAAGCTGTAGTCTTAACAGACTTTACTGCTGTGCAGGAGGTGGAGCGTATTAACGAACCTGGACTGAAGAGTCTCCGAATGGGTCGCCTGGTGCAGGAGAGGATGGTCCTCACCGTCGAGCCTGGGATTTACTTCATCAACCACCTGCTGGACCAGGCCCTGGCCGATCCTACCCAGAGCTGCTTCATCAACAACCAAGTGCTGGCTCGCTTCCGCAACTTTGGAGGGGTCAGTGTGCCTGCAGTGTTTCATTTGATTGTTTTTGTTTGATTGGATTCACCTGAGGGGTAAAAGAATTAAATCAAGATGTCTACAAACCATTAATACTGAATGAACTCAGCGGAGAGCTCACAGGGTAACACTTATTTGACACTTTATCTGCAGAATGATAACCTTGCTATTTAAAAAAAAAATCTTTTGCAATAGGTTGAATGTGCTGTCATGTAATGCAAAACAGATATGCTTTGACTAATCCATGGAAAAGTCACATAAGATATCAAATCAAAACCAACTTAATTACTCTAGTTTTGTTAAAATGGAAAGAGTCTGTAACTGCTCATGTATCTTGCTGTGTTGGACTTATTGTCTCCATTCTGAGCCGTTAAGTTGATGGGATATTATAAATGATATGTAAGGATGAGAATGTGAATATCATAATGCAAACATTGAATTTTTCAGTGACTGATCAAGCTCACATTCGACATCTTCGACTGACCGTTCCCTGCTTTGATCCTACCGTGTTTGACTGACTGCTGTCGCTACTGTGTGCAGGTCCGCATTGAAGATGACATCGCCGTGACAGCCAATGGCATAGAGCTGCTGACCTGCGTCCCTCGCACCGTGGAGGAGATTGAGGCTTACATGGCTGAGTCTGCAAAACCCTTCAGCCCCGTCGCCAGTAAGAAATAGTGAACGACGTCTCTGAGTGAAGTCTGACCTGTGTGCAGAAATGTCATTAATTACTGCAGATAAAGAGATTACTCTTACTCTCATCACACTTACACAACAGATACACAATCAAGATTAATAAACAACAAATAATATTATTTGTTCTCATGTACTCAACAAGATTATTATTATTAAATGGCAATAAATAAAAACATTTCATACAGTAGCTTTATAAAGCTTTCATAATGTTTTGAAAATTGTGATAAAAGTTAGTCTCTTTACAGGACAAAAAAAGTGTTAATTTTAGTGCCTCCTCGAAGAAATTATTTTTGTTTCATGATTTCTTTCCTTATCCTTTTTAAAAACCATAAAAAATGCTGTGAAATTAAATGGTTTAATTTGCAACTGTGTGCAGCACGTTTGTTTATTTGTATTTTGAGTATTCTTTCAGTATCATAAGACAGATCTTTCATAAAACATACAAACAGCTAAGTGTTAGTCAGGGGCAGCACCGTAGGTTTAAATGGGATGTAGTAAATCAAAAATATATATATTTTGTGCACTTTACAAACTTTAGTACTTTATTAAGTATGAATTTAATAATTACAGGGTATGGTAATGTTGTCAATAGCTGAGCATGGCAAAATATGTTCCTCTTACCTCTAAGGTTGGTTTGTATTATATATATATATATATATATATATAATATGTAATATATGCATACACACTTTCAGGTATTTGCCACCAGGGGCCACTGTAATTCTTCTGCCCCAGAGCCATGTCAACTCTGAACAGACTTTAGAAATGCCTTTTCTAAATGTGAAATGAATTTAAAAACATATAAAGTATATAAAAACTGACTGTCAGGTTGTGGGCGAAGAAACATCAAACTATTTTTTAATATTTGCTCAAATTCACACAGTCTAATGTGAATATACTGTATCTCACGTATGTGGAGCAAAGAAATCTGTTTGAGCCCCGACTCTAATATTCTTGTCTTATTTCAGAAACTGCTGAACAGACTTCAGTGACATTTGGTGTTCCAAGTGATTCATTTTATATGTATAATGCACCACCATGTGGCCATTTATAAATATAAATATAGAATTTCTAAAACCAAAATTAGAATTCAGTATTAGCAGTCGAGAAATTCAAGACACTGAATTGACGACTTATCACAAGTTACGTTTGCAGACTTGATGTCTTAATAAAATGTGAGAAAGTTGTGACTTTTTCATGAGAGACTGCAGAGATTGATGGACTTGGAAGGGGAGCGAGAACCGGTGGTGAGCATGGAGAATGAATAAGCATCTCTGATCTCACAGCTCTTGTAGAAGGGATCGTCCTTTTTATCAGCCCCAGGCAAGGTGCAGGTTGTTTGATGAGGCTGTGGGTGGAGTTTTGGGTTACAGCTATCAGAATCTGTAGATGGAGGTGCAGGTAGAGATTGTTGGTGGAGGTTTGGACTGCAGCTGTCCACCAAAATCGTCAGGTGGAAGCAGCTGTGCAGGCAGATGCTGTGTAAAAGCCGGGCAGAGGAACACAGATGGGCTGGATATTTTTGTCTCTTTAGACAACTTACAAATTATTTTACTAGATGACCATTCAAATAAAAAGATATTCAAGTTTATATTTTACACAATCAATGTGGACACATTAAAGCAGATCACCGTTAATACAGCCTACTAATATAGACTCCCCTCATAATCCAAATCCCACATTTTATAGCGGACAATATGACTGAGGGCAGCATGAGATCTGTAGTAATATAATAGACACTAATATAATAATGGTGTTAATCTTCTGCCTCGGAGCTGAGCAATATGGAAATAAGGATAAAACATTTTCCCCCGCATATAATGTTTATATCATATTATGGAATAAAACATAATGATCTGAAGATAAGCTAATACAGGTATTTTCTTAGTTCCTCTAAAACGGCTAAAAGGGGTCTTATCATGAGAATGATTATGTTAAGCAAAATATTGTGCGATCACCTACTAAACTGCTCAATGCCACTAATCCCACACTCTAGATTTTTAATAGACACTTTTCTAACCCCGGTTACATATAAAGTTTGGAATAAGATGATAAATGTGGACCAGTAACAGGAGGCCTTGGATGAAAGGAGCCTGAGGCTTGAATACCAAGTAAGGAGACTCGTGGACTGGCATGAAAGTCTGCTGAAGTTGATTTAAATTTATCCCAGTAATCAACATAAATATGAAGGTTTAGCAGCATTTCACTTAAATCTCCACACACAATTTCAGCCTACACGGAGCCTGAGCGAAGCAGGTAACGTCGTCGAAGCGTGAGCAACAAAAGGTTAAGTGACAGGCTAAAAGTGAATACAGCAGCAGGTCACCCATTTACCTCAACGCTTAACATACCATAGAAAATGGAAATGTAGCAACAAATACAGTCATTTTACATAGAATAATATTATGACATATATAATATGCTATAAATTACACCAGTGCCTCTCCTGGAGAAGGTCTGTCCTGTGAAACATTGCTGTTGCATGGAGCAGTTATTGCCTCGTTGTTAAACAACAACACAATACGTGAAATGAAAAGACATACATAATGACACTACAAATAAAAACTACTGTACAAGGTGGTCATTTAATTGAAGGTGACGTCTTGTAAAGATCATATAAAAACGTAAGCATAAAAACAATACGTCTCAGTACGGCTTTAAAGGGAATTCAGATTTTTACGCGTTTCAACAATTTCCTTTAACCTTCACGGTTCATTGTGAAAATCAGGTCCTCTTAATGTGAACAGGAAAACTGCTTATATCCACTGGCCACAAATTATTCATTACACCTGGCCTTTAATACAAAAGGGCAAAGCGTGATTAGCAAAAATGTCTCAAAGTTCTTCATCCATAATGATGCTGCGAGCTGACAGTCACCGTGAGACAAAGAATTTGATGTCGTAGTCTCTTAGCGGGGATGGTTTGGTTTGGCCAACAAGATGAGATTCTGCGCGTAGGCGAACACACACAGGGGTCACGCATATACTTTCCTTGCCTTTTTCTATATTTGTTAATAAGTGTTTCAGTCCCATCCAATCAGCTTGTATAACACAGATCAGCACAACACAGGTGAGATCTGGGAGGTGTGCACGTTAGCGCCTCTGCAAGCCTTTGCAACATTTACGTGTTACTTATATGTATCTCTGAAGAAAAATAAATTCAGTGTCAGACAGAAATTAAACAGAAAGGAAAACTAATCAATTTCAGCACAGCAGAGACCCCAGAAAACACTAATTAGTTGAAGGACTTTCACTGTCCTCTCCCTGACTCCATTTCCATTAAGAATTCATTCGGCACTCACTCTTTAGCACATCAAACACTTTTATGGCTCTTGACATCATCGCAATACTGCACAAGATTACACATTTATTACACAATCCATGTTTCCTGGTTCTTAGACAGCAAGGGCCGCTCAGCTGCCCTCAAACAACATTAACTTAAAAAAAAAAAAAACAGCTAATCTCACTAAAACAAACACAAAATATATTTCTTACCCTTCAATGACCTTGTTGCTATTTATAAAACATAATATCATGAGACTGCTTCAAAGTAAAGCCAAATAAAGGGTGGCTTCATCAAAGATATAAGAGCAGACAGAAATTGTATTTTTATGTTTCTGTTGGTGTAGCACAGGACCCCCAGCTCCATATCTGTCTTAATTAGACATCTGCAGGCAGAGAAGAAGTCGACCACCTATCGATGCATAGTATGATGAATTTTTGGCAAACTGTATAAAGAATTCATACAACTCTCATGTCGGGCTAAAGGAATACAGTATCTGTTGTGATGGAGATATTTTGAGAAATTCAACTGTCTAATATACACTGCTAATGCAGTGGCTGATATTGTGAACAAACAGATGGCCCTTGATCATTCCCAGGAACATTGTATAGAAATGAGCCCACTATTTTCCTTTAAAATGACAATGAACCGTAATACAGTCTGATTTAAATCTTAGCTTTAAGTAGCAGAACATGCTTCCTGATCGGACCATTTCTCATTCATGTGTGAGAGGAAAGGATTAAGGATTTCTGCAACAGAAGCAAACACAACACAAGCGTTGGTAAGTAACCAACAGTAACACATAAATAAATAAAATAGCCATATGAGCTCTGCAGGGCAGAAGGGCCAGCAGGGTTCAATCAAGTCTTTCTCCACAGGCGGTGTGCCTGAAAAGCATTCCTCCTTCTTTTAGAAAATGTCAATTCATCTGGGAGTGTGCAAACTCTAATGCCAAAGACAACCAAGGAAGCACGAAGTCTATTACATCCGTGTGGACTGGCTTCTGCTTCTAAAGAGGGGGAATAACAAGCCAAAGAAAAACTCCTGTTTCTGCTTGCAGACGCACCTGACTGGTTCGCTGTAACTTCAGTTTGTGAGTTAAAAGCAGCCAAATGACTGAATCCACTTTAAGGTAATTAAGGGAGAGGCTGCAGTACAGTCTGAATGCACATACACATGAAAATGTGTTAAGGTGGAGTGGCTCTGGAGGAAGGCCTGACAGGGGGAGGCAGGATTTTTTTCGGTTTTTGAAAATCTAGCTGTCTCTTGCTAGTTTCTCCAACATTACCTTTGCTAAAACAGGTGCATTCAAATGTCAGAGAAGCCATCATCTTACCAGTGTTAGGAGAGTTGCTGGTGTCAGGTTGGACAGGAGATCAATCTGCAATCTGACACAGACAGTAATTAAGAGACTAATTCAAAAGGTCAGTGACAGACGCTGTTGTGGCTACAAGGCCTCGCTGGTACTCAGCAAAACACTGAATGACAAAAATAAAGCAACTTTATTATTCCTCTACCGTCAGCCTAAATGTCAGACAACAGATCTCAGACACTGTGGTGATATTTGAGTATCGTTATTCATATTATTAATACCACTAAAATTGATTTCTCTTTGTCTCAGCAGAGCAGAAAAAGCTCCTCGTAACAAAAACTACTATTCAAATTGCAGCTTGTTCAATGTTGTTGTGGGGCTATCACTCCCAGGTAAATAGCGATTCAATTATTAGCTGCAACAATAACGCTGACATTTTTCTTTTTTTTTTTTTAATGAAAATAACAGGAGACATATTTGAGTATTAGATGTATTTTATGAATAAGATTAGTTCATGTGAGCAGTAGTTGTAAACCACTGGAGTAAAACACACTTCATGTAATGCCAAATAAAAGATCTTTGCAGAGCAATTTGGATTTCTTTATAAATATAAATATAAGAAAACTTGGAAGTCCGTGGTGACAAAAACCAATGAAGAAAAAAAAAAAGGATGAAAACACATTTTTCTCCCGCTGCATTCAACCATCTAAAGGTGTACTGTTAGCATGTTAAGCAGCAGTAGCACCTTACATGTCGGAGTGTTTGAAAAATGGAAAACTGCTCACGATGAAAAGAAAAGATGTTTTCTCTTTTAAGTCCTTCTTGGCAGCAGTGCCAGCTGAATGCTGAACACCAGAAGCTGATTTCTTTGTCTGACTAAATTACAGTATTGTTTAAACAAACGCTGAGGTAATCATGATTCTGATATTGTATTACAACATTAAGGTGATATTGCTTCATGGAAGAATTGGCCGTTAATTGAAGTCATAATCTGAAGCTTAACCTGTGACTAATTAGGACACATTAACACCTCAGGCAGGTTCAGATGTAAAAATACCTGAATATCATCAGACGGATGAGTCATTGAAAGGTCAACGTGTATATGCAGAAATGAATGTAAAACTGTATGGGATCATTTCAAATGCATCTTTTAGGGATTCGTTGGCCAGTGAAAACTGTTATTATTATAGTCAGATTATATAATTGAGATTTGTCAACATGCACACCTCCAAAATAACTCTGCTGCCAGCTCGCCATTATAGCTGCTCTGGGAATCTGCTGTCAGCACTGATACACGGTTTTCCAAAACTCTCCAATTACAGACATTCTAAACAGGAATTAATATTTAGCATTGACAGGCAGCTCAAATGAAGAGAATGGAGCTACAGATTACAAATTTAAAATACAATTTTAGTGGTGGATCTGCACACAGATAAATTGTTCAACCAAGTGAATTAACAGTATGATGCTCCACAAGCTGGATGGATATTTATATTTATTCATTTTAATCCTGTTGAAGCAGATGTAAATAGTGCAGTTCTGTGCTCTGTAGACTCTAAATGTATGCAATGACGCCTTCTACTGTATGAAGTCCAGGTACAAACCCAAACCAAATATTATTATTCATACTATCAGGCGCCACAGATATCTTTGCCAGGAGGTTCAAATAAAAGAATGATGACTTTCACCTTTAAAAAACAGTCTATGGAATCACTGATGCCTTTTTTTCTAACTTCATAGCCCAGTGACTGAACATCAAGGGTCAGTTACCGGACAGAAGAAAGGTCACATACACACACACCTACGCACAGATACTGGCTGTAAAGACTGCATGAACACAGAAAGACTTGCATCACAGGTGTATTGCATCTCATCAGCAGCATACTTAGGAAAGATCATGCCAATATATGCAAAACATCTGAGGTTGTTTAAGTCATGACATGATCAACCCACTACGCTTTACAGCTGTAGACCAGCTGGTGATGACTGCTGACCATGTTGAAGATTAGATTGACTCACTTTCCCATCCAGGTAGCATAGCCAGAGCATTAGTGAAGGAGATTATGAACGTCCCCTTGAAGACAAAGTCAGCTAATTGTGCTCAGATTATTACATCAGGAAAACCAAAATGTTGTACTTGATTAGAGCAGTTAGGTTTAGAGAAGTGAATACAGAGCACAAAAACAAAACAAAACGTTTACTGTGTCCACTGATTTATGTCGCAAGGTTGTGTTGGAAAAATTGAGATGATGGACAGAGGTGATTTCCTTGCCTACATATTTTGACAGAATGAGGAGATTAACAGTGCCAGAGAAACTCAGAACTGGACCTGACTTTTGGAAAAGCAGGATGAGGTTTTTTGTGGCATCTTGACAGAAAGCTTTAGGGATCCAACACAACAAAAGACTGACACAGGACATGCTGGAGGGACTTCAACTCACTTCTGGGATCATGGATGGATAAATAAATGTATGACCTTGTCCCCACCTCAGCCTCAGTGTTGTACCAATTCCAGAGTCAACTGCAGACTACCTACCTGTCTGAAAAGGAGGTCTGTGTCCGTGCAGTACCTCTGCTTCTGCTCTCCTCTGTACTGTAAATCGTATGTCTAAGAAGAAATCTGAGGCTGCTGTTCTGAGAATGAGCTACCAAAGCTTTTTATGAATAAATCAATAAAGATCTATTTATGGAAAGCTGTGATGAATGCAGTGTTATCTTTAATTATATTCAACAATATAACATATTTGACCACGTTCAATTTATTTTTCTGACTTTAATACACTAAAGTTAAGGCAATATACTTAATTTCTTGTAAGTGGCCCACCCTCTCCTATATGTTTATGTATGTGGCCCTCATTGAAAAAAGTTTGGACACCCCTGCTCTACATCTCTACCGTAGCTAGAACTAGCTCATACATCCCCAAAATACCAGAGCTATATATTTGAAGGTTCCATATGTAAAACTCTGAGGCTTTCTACGTCATAATTTCATGTTGTAATCTTTTTTTTATTTTTTTGCTAATGAACTGATTGTAATGTAGCTTTAAAAAACCCTTCCATGATGACTGTGAAGGACCAAAATGATTATATGGCCTAAATAATTCATTACAGAAATAATTAAATATTTGATTCAAATCCAGAAATCATTTTAGGAGACATATTTCTGTGATGTCATCCTAAATTGAGATTAAACTACAAAAACTTACAAAATATAACAACATCTGAACTTTGTTTTTTTTTATGTTTGTTTGTTTTTTTGTATTTTTTTTTTTTTTTTTTTTTTTTTTTTAGGGGAAACCAGAGCACCTGGAGAAAAACCCACAAAACTTGATGTTATTTAGTTTGGTTGCAGGACTGATGGTCTCGCTGCTCGCACTGCTTCTCTACAGTGACTTTTTTTTCACATTTTTTTCACACGTCTTTGGACGTGTGGGGGAAACCAGAGCGCCTGGAGAAAACCCACACATCTTGATGTTATTTAGTTCTCCTTCTTCTTCCACCTCTTTGGTTGCAGGACTGATGGTCTCGCTGCTCGCACTGCTCCTCTACAGTGACTTTTTTTTCACATTTTTTTCACACGTCTTTGGACGTGTGGGGGAAACCAGAGCGCCTGGAGAAAACCCACAAATCTCGATGTTATTCTACTCCTCCCTCCTCCTCTTCCACCTCTTTGGTTTCCTCAACCCCAGAAAGTGACGGACTCTCTTCCACACAGAAGGTTTTTTTCTTTCATTTTGCTGCAGGATAGTCATCTCTTCCGCCATCTTTTGATGGAGGGCTTCCTTCTCTGCCCTCAGGTTGTGGATCTCATGCTGAAGGCTGTCGACCTCTTGCTGGAGAGTGTTATTCTTCGCCTGGTCCACTTTGTGTTTCTCTTGCAGCTCCTCATAGGCTGTTCGCAGGAGTTTCTTCTGCTCGACTTCCCTCTCTAGGTTCTGTCTCTCCTCCTGGAGTGCGGCAGTAGCTTCATCAAACTGAGATTGCAGTTGTTTCTTCTGCAAGATCTCGTTGTCGAGATCACGCCGAAGGGCATCAGTCTGCTCTCTGTTTCTGAGAACATCATCTTCATACCTTACAATAAGCAGCTGGTATGAAATGCAGATTCGTTCAAGTTCCTCTTGAAGAAGGTTGTTTTTGTTCTTCTCCACCTGGAGCTCATTGGGGAACTTCTCCTCACTGATGACGTCGGCCACTTGCAGCTCCTCGTGGTTTACTTGGAAGTCCTCTCTAGAGAAAAACGGAGTAGGTGTTCTTTTTTCCGGACAAGCTTCATCAAAATGAAGACTTGCCATGGAGTCAGCCTTGATGGCTTGAGGGTCTGACTTGTCATTCTTTTCATCTGACTTTGGTTTTGATTCCAGATGATTCAAGGGCAAAAAAGCCATGCACCGAAGTGCCTCATCTAGATATGAACTCTTGTCCATCTTGTTTTTCAGGTGAGACATCGACAGAAATGGGTTATTTAAAGAGTCCTTGGGAGTAAGTCTCCTTTGAGGATCTAGGTCAAGAGTTGACATGAGGAGGCTTAGGAATGCATTCCTATCGTCAAACTCGATATCGCTCATTTGTGTTGTGTGTGTCCATACAGCGGCCTCCAAATTCTCAACGAAGTCAAAGAACGTGAGGTTTAATTGGGTTTTGATGCCTGTCACTTCTGTGAACTCCTCTGGTGACCTGAGGGTAAATCCTGGATTGTAAGGGTCATCATTCAGGCTGAAATACGACCAGGAGTATAGTCCGGCACTTAATAAGTCGTCATGAGGCTGACCAAGCAGGTGTACTATAGTCCTGATCAAGTTATATGAGCAGTCTCTTGGAAAAAGCTCCGTACCAAAATATAGGAAACCCATGATGCATCCCACTCCCCACATATCAACCGCCTCTGTGAGAGGGAAACCTAAGGTCACCTCTGGAGCCCGGAATGAAGAGGGCTGCATCATTGTTCCGATGCACACTTTGCTCACCTGTCTGGCCAGACCGAAGTCGATGAGTTTAATCTTGAATGGCTGGTCCTGGTGGTTTACCAGCATTACATTGTCGGGTTTTAAATCAGTATGGAGGATGCCACGACTCTTTAACGCATCAAAGGCAACCATGAGCTGCTGGATGATGGGACGAATTTCATTTAGACTTAAGGGAATCCACCTTCTTTCTTTCATCAGGTCCCAGAGGCTCCTGTCCAGCATCTCAAAGGCCAGACAAGAGAGGTTGTTGAATCTGAATCCTTCAATGAAATTCACGATGTTGTTTTTGTCGGCATCCAGAGTTCTGATCGCTTTGAGCATCTTTCTCTCTTTTCGAATGACCTTTGAGACATCTCCTTTCTCTTTGTGGATCTTGACCGCCACTTTAGTGCCTGTTGCTAAATTCACACATCTGGCGACTTTCCCGAAAGATCCCTCACCACTGAAGTCAATAACCTGATAGCATGTGGTGCTGCTGTACAGCACGTCATGCTTTTGGACTTCGTAGGGTGTGCCGGGTGTATAGTTGTTGTTTTCATTTGAATAATCTGAAAGTGAAGTTGAAGAAGACATTTTTCCAGTCATATGTTTCCAAATACAGAATAACTCACGAGTAAACTCTCTCTCTCGAACGCAAACAGATGGAGACTGAGCTCTATTTATAATCTAAAAATGATCATGTGACTGTGACATCATAGAGTTCCGGACATCAAAGGACGAAAAACAACAGCAAAAACAATTTCAAATCAAAACATTCCAAAACATGTGTGTCTGTGTGTGTGTGCGTGTGTGTGTGTGTGTGTGTGTGTGTGTGTGTGTGTGTGTATGTATGTTTTGTGTGTTGACAGTTCTGTTTCTTCCTCCTTCTTAATCAAAAAATAACAAAAGTGTTCATTGTAGTCCTATCATCACAAATTATACCAAAATGGCATATTCCATAATAAATTACCAAATATTTTTTGTACAGTATTATTACCTTACCCAATGGCTAGCTTGCACATATAAACAAAACCCAACCATCTATCATATCATCCTTCCACACATAGGTACCTTCAGCCAATTTAGAGTCACCAATTAACCTATGAGTGCATGTTTCTGGACAGAAACCAACCATCCTGTAAAAACAAACAAATTCTACACAGGTTTTCTGTCAGCTCTGTGCTGTTTAACCTCCTTTGTTTGTCTGTCCTGATTTCTTTCTAAACAGTCAGGGTGGAAAACAGTTCAGTCAAGTAACCTTTTGAACATAAAATGCCCACATTTTCTAATAAATTGCCGGCGCCCTCTTTGTCCAGGTTGTGGGATCATCTATGCAGCTGATTGGCGATCGCCAGGCAGAGGACCGTCAGCTCATCTCAGAGGTGGTGCTGGCTAAGATGAACCAAGCACTGGTTGCCAGGTCATCCAGTGTTTCCCGCTCACCTGCTCGCTCCCCTCAAGGCCAGAAGCCAACTACTATGCAGCCCCAGCAGGTAGTGGCTGTGTAAAATTTACCCCACAAAATGAATGTATTTGTAATGGATGATCGAATAAAAAACAATTATTAATTTGTTAATATCAGCATGAAAATCCTGTTGTAGCTCTTCACAGTTCACTGCTGTTTCTCTGCTGTTTATCCGTGTTTGCCTTTCTTTCCCTCTCTTTGTTTTTCTTTCCCTTGTCTCCTCACTCTCTCCCAGAGTGCTGCCCTTAAGGAAGGACTGGCAGATCCAAACAGGACCTCGGGCCAGCGCCCTCAACCTCAAGGTTGTCTGAACACTGTTCTCCATTGTAATACAAGTGCTCCCACTGTAGGACCAAAGCCAGTCTAAGAACCACTAATTGAAAGTTATAACTGTGTAACTCTGTCAGAGTGAGCACTGCCATCAGAGAAAAATTAAACTAAACAAGATATAACATGCTAATTGCTAAACTTAAGAGGTGCTTGTACTGTAGGTGGATTTTGTTACCGTTGATAGAGCCATATAAATATTTGATTCAAATCCAGAAATCATTTTAGGAGACATATTTCTGTGATGTCATCCTAAATTGAGATTAAACTACAAAAACTTACAAAATATAACAACATCTGAACTTTGTTTTTTTATGTTTGTTTGTTTTTTTGTATTTTTTTTTTTTTTTTTTTTTTTTTTTTTTTAGGGGAAACCAGAGCACCTGGAGAAAAACCCACAAAACTTGATGTTATTTAGTTTGGTTGCAGGACTGATGGTCTCGCTGCTCGCACTGCTTCTCTACAGTGACTTTTTTTTCACATTTTTTTCACACGTCTTTGGACGTGTGGGGGAAACCAGAGCGCCTGGAGAAAACCCACACATCTTGATGTTATTTAGTTCTCCTTCTTCTTCCACCTCTTTGGTTGCAGGACTGATGGTCTCGCTGCTCGCACTGCTCCTCTACAGTGACTTTTTTTTCACATTTTTTTCACACGTCTTTGGACGTGTGGGGGGAAACCAGAGCGCCTGGAGAAAACCCACAAATCTCGATGTTATTCTACTCCTCCCTCCTCCTCTTCCACCTCTTTGGTTTCCTCAACCCCAGAAAGTGACGGACTCTCTTCCACACAGAAGGTTTTTTCTTTCATTTTGCTGCAGGATAGTCATCTCTTCCGCCATCTTTTGATGGAGGGCTTCCTTCTCTGCCCTCAGGTTGTGGATCTCATGCTGAAGGCTGTCGACCTCTTGCTGGAGAGTGTTATTCTTCGCCTGGTCCACTTTGTGTTTCTCTTGCAGCTCCTCATAGGCTGTTCGCAGGAGTTTCTTCTGCTCGACTTCCCTCTCTAGGTTCTGTCTCTCCTCCTGGAGTGCGGCAGTAGCTTCATCAAATTGAGATTGCAGTTGTTTCTTCTGCAAGATCTCGTAGTCGAGATCATGCCGAAGGGCATCAGTCTGCTCTCTGTTTCTGAGAACATCATCTTCATACCTTACAATAAGCAGCTGGTATGAAATGCAGATTCGTTCAAGTTCCTCTTGAAGAAGGTTGTTTTTGTTCTTCTCCACCTGGAGCTCATTGGGGAACTTCTCCTCACTGATGACGTCGGCCACTTGCAGCTCCTCGTGGTTTACTTGGAAGTCCTCTCTAGAGAAAAACGGAGTAGGTGTTCTTTTTTCCGGACAAGCTTCATCAAAATGAAGACTTGCCATGGAGTCAGCCTTGATGGCTTGAGGGTCTGACTTGTCATTCTTTTCATCTGACTTTGGTTTTGATTCCAGATGATTCAAGGGCAAAAAAGCCATGCACCGAAGTGCCTCATCTAGATATGAACTCCTGTCCATCTTGTTTTTCAGGTGAGACAATCGACAGAAATGGGTTATTTAAAGAGTCCTTGGGAGTAAGTCTCCTTTGAGGATCTAGGTCAAGAGTTGACATGAGGAGGCTTAGGAATGCATTCCTATCGTCAAACTCGATATCGCTCATTTGTGTTGTGTGTGTCCATACAGCGGCCTCCAAATTCTCAACGAAGTCAAAGAACGTGAGGTTTAATTGGGTTTTGATGCCTGTCACTTCTGTGAACTCCTCTGGTGACCTGAGGGTAAATCCTGGATTGTAAGGGTCATCATTCAGGCTGAAATACGACCAGGAGTATAGTCCGGCACTTAATAAGTCGTCATGAGGCTGACCAAGCAGGTGTACTATAGTCCTGATCAAGTTATATGAGCAGTCTCTTGGAAAAAGCTCCGTACCAAAATATAGGAAACCCATGATGCATCCCACTCCCCACATATCAACCGCCTCTGTGAGAGGGAAACCTAAGGTCACCTCTGGAGCCCGGAATGAAGAGGGCTGCATCATTGTTCCGATGCACACTTTGCTCACCTGTCTGGCCAGACCGAAGTCGATGAGTTTAATCTTGAATGGCTGGTCCTGGTGGTTTACCAGCATTACATTGTCGGGTTTTAAATCAGTATGGAGGATGCCACGACTCTTTAACGCATCAAAGGCAACCATGAGCTGCTGGATGATGGGACGCATTTCATTTAGACTTAAGGGAATCCACCTTCTTTCTTTCATCAGGTCCCAGAGGCTCCTGTCCAGCATCTCAAAGGCCAGACAAGAGAGGTTGTTGAATCTGAATCCTTCAATGAAATTCACGATGTTGTTTTTGTCGGAATCCAGAGTTCTGATCGCTTTGAGCATCTTTCTCTCTTTTCGAATGACCTTTGAGACATCTCCTTTCTCTTTGTGGATCTTGACCGCCACTTTAGTGCCTGTTGCTAAATTCACACATCTGGCGACTTTCCCGAAAGATCCCTCACCACTGAAGTCAATAACCTGATAGCATGTGGTGCTGCTGTACAGCACGTCATGCTTTTGGACTTCGTAGGGTGTGCCGGGTGTATAGTTGTTGTTTTCATTTGAATTATCTGAAAGTGAAGTTGAAGAAGACATTTTTCCAGTCATATGTTTCCAAATACAGAATAACTCACGAGTAAACTCTCTCTCTCGAACGCAAACAGATGGAGACTGAGCTCTATTTATGATCTAAAAATGATCATGTGACTGTGACATCATAGAGTTCCGGACATCAAAGGACGAAAAACAACAGCAAAAACAATTTCAAATCAAAACATTCCAAAACATGTGTGTCTGTGTGTGTGTGCGTGTGTGTGTGTGTGTGTGTGTGTGTGTGTGTGTGTGTATGTATGTTTTGTGTGTTGACAGTTCTGTTTCTTCCTCCTTCTTAATCAAAAAATAACAAAAGTGTTCATTGTAGTCCTATCATCACAAATTATACCAAAATGGCATATTCCATAATAAATTACCAAATATTTTTTGTACAGTATTATTACCTTACCCAATGGCTAGCTTGCACATATAAACAAAACCCAACCATCTATCACCATCTCATGGCCCTGCCATAAGGCAGACAAGCCTAAAACAGCATACTGTTGTTCACACTCTTTTCAGTCATTTAACTATTCTCTAATATCCTAGTGTTTACTTAAATCTGAAGTGGGAGGAACTGTTCTTAATGTCTTTTGACTTGACCCGGAGATGAGCAGCCCAGCCTGCCTTCAGAAACATTTAAGACATACACAGGTAGACAACCGTTTAACTGTCTTGGTTATAAATCTCTGGTCTCTGGCCATGACTTTACTGATACGGTAACAAACACGACGTATCTGATTCACCCTGGACTGTAGCAAAGGTTAATCACAGTATTTTATGGCTCAGTGATTTCTGTATCATTCACTGTTGGCTGAGTATACAGGTGTAACTGTGCATCGAGGACAGATCATCCCCAGTGAGGTGGTAAATGATGTTATTGAAGAAGGCAGACACAATCATGTACTACACTGCAACCCAAACACTTTGCCGGCAATAGCCCAGGAATAAAAAGCTATTACTAAAAAATGTAAATCTAAAATGGATTATTTGGATATTGTGTCACTAAGAAATTAGTTCAACTTCTAATCTTTGGCGTCACCTTGGATAACATAACAATGAACTTAACAATATGTTTTTCACTTGCTAGCTAGCAGGTCAACGGAATATTAGCACAAAGTAGTTTGTTCTACAGTATTCACTTCCTTTTAATGGGCTCATCAAGTACAACATTTTGGTTTTTCCTGATGTAATAATCTGAGCAGAATTAGCTGACTTCGTCTTCTAGTGGACGGTCATAATCTCCCTCAGTAATGCTCTGGCTGATTCCTTCCATGCTGCAGGAGTCTTTCTTTCATTGGGCTTTTGGAGTAACCAAGCCTAACTGTTATGGAGCCATTGACTCTGGGAAATCCATCCTTTTTGTTCCCAAACTGCCTGAAAGCTATGCTACTTGCATGGGAGAGCGAGTCACTCTAATCTTCAAAGAGCTGCGTGCATTGCCAGGAGTCATCACCAGCTGGTCCGTAGCTGTAAAATGTAATGTGAAGAATGGCTTGATCAAGTCAGGTGCTGCACAGTTAGATGTTTTACAGCAGTTTGTATAAAGTGCATCTATTGTAAATACCACCACGAATCATTTAGGACTGAGTTTTGTCATCACCAAAACCACCTCAGACATATTTGATTATACTGATGACTGCACTTTTCCAGATCTGTGATCTAAGTCTGTGTTGGTGTCTAATAAAGACCTGCTTTACAGCCTCTGCATGTGTGTGACCTTTTTTTCTGTGCAGTAACTGAGCCTTGATGTTCAGTCACAGAGTTATGAGTCACAGGAAATGACATTAGTGGCTCCATAAACCGTTTTTAAAGGTGAAAGTCTGCATTCTTTTATTTGAACCTCCAAGCAAAGATAGCCGGAGAGGTCCAATATAGGTTTTGTACAATGACATTCAGTAGAACGTGACATTGCATAAA
The DNA here is from genome assembly GCA_014281875.1 of Nibea albiflora. NCBI lineage: Eukaryota > Metazoa > Chordata > Actinopteri > Sciaenidae > Nibea > Nibea albiflora. Next base: position 13,078,371 of record CM024795.1, on the reverse strand, counting down.
TGTTTACCCAATTTGCATCTGCTTAATTAATCCTGCCAAGTACAATTAACTTAAAAAGCACAAGGCTATGGCAGGGCATAAAAGAGAATAGTATTGCAGAAAATTAATATTTGAGCAGCTTTCTATCAGTCAAAGTCATGGGAGATGTTGTTTTGCACACAATTCTCTCAGCACTGCTTAACATGCAAACAGTCCACCTTTAGATTATTATTTGTTTGCTTTTTATCCTCATGAAATACCTGGCTGATATTTTCCCTGTTTTTTCCTGTTTGCTTCAAATCCATATCCATAATTCACATCACATTTGGTGATCAGTTGTTACATGCTGCAGTGATCTTTGCAACTAATCAGCTAACTCAACATGATATCCTCACACCTACATTTGAATAATTTATTCCCAAGCTGTTTATGTGCAGATAGTTGATTTCTTTTGTCAAATGTGAGACCAGCAGCTCTCCTAAAACCATCAAGCTGCTTCCTCCCCTGCATTGAAACTCTAAGCATAATCCTCTCATTAAGAGTGTGGTTAGTGCACTGCATGGCTGTAGTTGTCTCTGAAATACAATTTCTATTTTATATCAGTTCATTGATCAATTGCTTTAAATTAATTTAATGTTTTGATGCACTTCTTGGTGGCTTGTTTGTTTCTTCATGCAGCAAGAACAGACATCAGACAGCAGGAGCATCTGCCATGAAGTCTCCTGCGAAGGAATTAGCTGGTGTGTTTAATTGGTGTCATTTTATATTAATATAATTAGACTCTCATGCATACTAACTAAACTCATTCTGAATATAATTTATCAACACAGAGGCAGCAGAGAAAGCGTCTAGGTGGCTCTGGATTAAGGGAGGGGATCCGTGGTCAAATGCTGCTAGGGCACAAGTTGAGGCCCGATCAACCTCGGCTGGGTCGCCTGAGCGAGGGTGTGTGATGTTCGAAAGACCCGAAACACCCGATGACCTCTGGGTCTGGGTAATGGCAGGGTTACTGTTGTTCCCAACACACTTAGTTTTCAACCAGCCTTATCAATCACCCTCGTTGAGTAGTTCCTTTAATGAAATTCTCACAAATCTCGGCAGTTTCAGCTGCCCACTCAGGTAATTGTGTGTCTGCCTCTCACCTTTTTTTTTTCTGAAATAAAAAGTTTTCAGGCACACCACCTTGAATAATCACAAAATAGGTTTCAAAAATGTCTTGATTTTAACCATCACAATACAGATACTGCATGCCTGAAGATGTCTGCAGCATTTTGACATAAAGCTGAAAACAATGCTCAAATTGGTACATTGTCATCTGACTAAACAATAAAGGAACAAACACTGACATTAATCAAAGAATTTAACATCTATTGAGTATTTAACCTGCCCAAAGGATTCAAGGTATCAGGATACTCTCAGTCGCTTGACTGACCACACAAATGCTGTATTTGTATTTATATGTAACACGTTCAAGCCTGTTGAACGTTTAAGCCTGTTTTACTATCCTGCATACACAGGAAACGTCACAACAACATACAAAAATTATAGTTCTTACAATGTCGCCCTCATGTGGTAGCGCAAAGAATGACATGTGACATTGTGATAGACTCCAAAGCATGCCACCAATGCAATACCTTGTGATACATGATAATGAGAGTTTATACGGGGGAATATGTGGAGGAACATCAAATGAGACAGTATCTATTGTAAAGTAGCAGATGTAGACAATATTATCTTCTCTGTAGGTCATTATGAATATGAATCCTGCATAGAAAGAATATGAAATGGAGAGATTAGTGGAGTATTTTGTCAATGAACCTTTTCGTTTTATCCCAGAGATGTGCATACACCCATTTTCTTGCCTTTACTGTGTGAGAGGAAGCAGGAAATGAGGGTTTGTCATTTCTCACAGTGTTGTAATGCTGTCAAGATCTATGGAAGAGTTTGATGTCCATGTGTTTGAAAGTCCTTCAGCCAATTAGTGTTTTATGTGATCTCTGTTGTTTCTTTTTTTTCTTGCTTGTCCTTTCTTTCCTTTACAGCCTCTTCCACCTGACTGCTACACACAGGGAGGCAGGCATCACACCTGGCATCCATGTGTCTGTGGAACGTGAGGCTTTCACCTGTCGGCTGGCAGCATCATTATGGATGAAGAATTTTCAGACATTTCTGCTAATCATGCTTTGCCCTTTAGTATTAAAGGCCACGTGTAATGAGCACTTCCCGGAGATTAGCGGTCGATGAATGCAAGCAATGCTCCTGTTCAAATTAAGAGTTTGAAAAATGAGGAGCCTCCATAAGTAATGGAAAATAATCATTTAATACACAATAGTTGTGCAGTTTTGCCTGTAAATACATGGCACTAGATGTAAACATTCATTATACTCATAATAAGCTTTGCTGTCGGCATTTCCTCCGGCGTTAGCCAGCCCTGCCTAGAGAGAGCTTCATCAACCACCAAGTTGAGTTCTCCCTAGTAGTAAATAGCTGATATCTTTTTCCGTATTCAACATATGAATTCATGTCTTTCCATTTCACTTGACTGAACTGCCCCTCTACAGTCCACAGTGTGTGACTGACCACTGTATCACCGCTGCATGCAGCTTCACATTGAGCAAGGTGTCACAGTGACAGCTAACGGTATAGAGCTACTTACTTATGTCTCTCACACTCTGGAGGAGATTGAGGCTTTCATGGCTGACTTGGCAAAACCCTTCAGCTGTATCGCCACTGGTGAGGAATTCTCAATAACATCTCACCAACAGACAGGGAGGACAGGGGCTCCACCTCAGCTGTTTCAAAACATCTTAACTCAAGGCCCACTCACTAACTTTTTTTTTTTTTTTCCCCTGTATATGTCTCAATCCTTCTTAGTAGTTGTTATCACATTTGGCCAGGTTGTTTGGTAATGAGCTCTTCTATTCGATTCCTCGCTCTCCCAGTGTATTTAAAATGTCCTCAGGCAAGATACTGCACCCCAAATTGCTCGTGATGGCTGTGTCCTCAGTGTGTGTGTGTACGGGTGAGCTTAGTATTACTGTGAGCGCTCTGGATAGGAAGCGCCGTATCACTCCTGATGAGCAGTTAGCACCTTGAACCCATGGCAGCCATCTATCAGCGTGTGAATGGGTGAAGTGTTGTAACGACACTTCGGTCGGCAGACAAGAGAAGCCGAACTTACCTCACTACTTAAAACGTATCAATATCTGCGCAAGGGTGAATTATTTTTAAATAAATGAAATAAATCTGTAAAAAGTGTTTTGTTTTTACATTTATTCCTATTATAAAGCATAAAAAGCACATTTTAATACCACTGACTAGTATATATCAGCACCACCAAATTTTGATGAACCAGACAGTCACTATGGTCTTGACTTATCCTCGGACAGAAGAAAATTTCCTGACTGTTTGTCTTATACACGAGGCGGTCTATGTCACTGTCATGGGTGGTACTGTAATTCTATTCATTATAACACTGCCTTTGTCCTCTAGGTGAATGACTTAAATCAGAGAAATCATGTCCTCAATGTGATGACGTAAAACTGAATCCGCTGAGGAATCACACAAGGAAAGCATACTTTAAAGGGCTCAAATAGTTAGTAATTTTGTTTATTTCAGAAAATCTCAAGAACACTGCACGAAAAATGAACGGCTGAACACGAGAAATGTAAAAGAAGGCAAATACAGTTTTATTAGTTGCAGTCATATGTTGAATACTGAAGTATTCTGGTAGTTTAGTTCAACTCTTGATCGTTTGGGGGGAGGTGGGGGGGGGTCAAGTATCACGTCATCATGTTGGCACATTCAGAAAGATTATTTGCCTGTAGAAATTGAATTATTTGCATACTTGAGTTATCCTGAACTTAAACACTGATGCATATACAGTACTTATGGATGAGAGGTAAGTTTATCGTGCATGGAGGGAACTAATAACATATTATCCAAAAACAATTGAACACTTGAGAGGTACAGTGTGCAGGCTTTGTATGAAACTAAAGTGTGATATGGCAGAAAAGGCTGATTCATAAACAAGGACTTACTATTAATGTAAACCTCATTTATAACATATTAATAGCTGTAAAATACTGTCATGTTTTGTCTTTTTACAATCAAATATTAATAATATTGTATTGATAATTCAATGTATTTATGATTGGTGATTTACCAGGAATTGTACAATTGTGAAATGATCACCTCCCACAGAAAATATATACAGTATATATGCAGTTTGTTTCACCTCTCCAAAAATACGTTGGGGTTTTTTGACCATCTGCTTCTACCATCCAGCAGGCTGTGGAATGCCTACATTTCAGTTCAGAGGCTGTGACTGGTGGAAGAGACAGCAACGGTTTTATCCCCACAGCCAAAAAAGGGGCCACCGGCGGCCGATAAACCAGTGTCCTCCCCCGGGAGCCACACAAATAAATAAAGAGGACTTTTTTTCTCTTCAGTTGCTGGGAGGACTGTTCGAAAAAGACTTTTACCATTCACTCTGTCATACATACATATATACATATTACATAGGCTGCATTTACACCTCATTGCTGCGTAGGCAAGAAAGACTTGTGACTGTTTTTAGGTGATCAGAAAAACCCCATTTGTGCCACAAATAATTTTTCCTTGTGAATCCATGCTGCGTAAAGGTCGCAGCATTATGGAGGGTTTGCACAGTATTTCTTTCTTAGGAGAAACGTTTTTAATTTGTCTTCAGTTGGATGAGGTTATATATATATCTTTGGTCAACAAAGTGGGTGTTAAATAGTTGATTATAGGTGAGGCAGCATTGACTTCATATGACATCATGTCATAAATCTGAACATTGTAGTGTAGAGAACCATATTAGAACATATACTTTCTATATGACGTCCATCTTTACAGTTTACAGGTGCTCTCCTCTGCTTATCATGTAATCCACAAGAGACATTACTGGTAAAAAAAAAAAAAAAAAGGACAGCTGCAAACTGCTCCCCTTAAAACAAAAAAACAGAATGGATTCTTTATATGAAATGCTGTGGTTAAAATCCATGAAGTTTTTTTGTCAGTTCCTCGGTTTGCTACGGATCTCTCTCGCCGCGCCAACACTCTGTTTATCCAGTGAGTGGATTCCTGTCTTCCACTATTCTTATGTATTCCTTTCTCCTAACAGCTGTCTCCAAATGAGCCAACAGAAATGTTCCTTCTTCAGTTTCCGTCCTTGGCAATCAAAACAATTGTCTGTCTTAAGCCAAGGTCAGGCCGGTTCACTCCCCTGGCTGGCCCAGGAACAGAGTGCCTGCAGCGTGCATTGAGTCTGGCCCAACATGGAGCTGAGGGACCGTGGTAGAGACTGCTAGCTGCGGCCCCGATGAATCGACTGTCTGTGGGTCACTCGTGAACATGAAGCACAGCATGTTGTCTTGTAGTAATCATACACGCACAGGCGAGCCTGGACCACCACGTTGCAGTTAAAGTATTTATCTCTGCAGTTCTCATCTGAAACACAAAGAAAGGTTGAGCTTATTTTCCTAAGCTCAATAAAATAGATAAATTCACCTTATAATTAGCAGTATATACTGTATAGCTGCCCCCTCCCCAGTACTGCTTGAATGTCTACTGTTGACTAAAGTTTGGGGTTCAGTGCCTTTCTCAAGGCACAATTTCCATTTCAAGTATTCAGAGCTGGCGCAGAACATTAGACACCTCTGCCTCATTGCCAGGAGTTCCCCAGCTGGACATTACAGTCACAATAATGTACCTTGCGTTCATAAGGATGCTAAAATCATCAGGAAAAGTCAGTAATATTCCAAAAGGGATGTTAGGGGACGACTGACCTATGCGAGGTATGCAGGGCTCTGGGTTGCAGTCCTCTTTGTCTGCAGGTTTCAGCTGCTCGTCACAGCCCTCGCTGGACATCATGTCGTCAGACAGGCAGCGCACCTCACGCACTCGGAAACCTCCCTCACATGTTTTTGAACACTGAAATGACAGGAGTCAGTCCCGGGTTAATAAAAATCTATCTGAAAGTTGGTCGAACCGCTGACACTTCTACTGAAAACATTATAAAACAACAAGCATAACTTTAGAATAAAACAAATATAGTGACATTTTATTGGCAAAGTTAGAATGATTTCATTGTTCTTCTGCCCTGTTGGTGAGTTTAATAAGGCCTTGCTTATCTACCAGCAAAAAGGGGAGAGGGTTTCATATCTTACTCACAGCACTCCAGTCAGTGTGGTACCACTTCGCTCCACAGTCTTTGAGGTTGCAGCTCTGCTGGCTGAGTGGCCGATCCAGAGAGGAGCATTCATACGGCGGCATGACCGTGAATCCTTCATCTGACTTCATCAGACACACCACTGACCTCTGCTGGCTGCCTGGGCCACACTCTGCAGAGCACTGGGTCACATACAGTGGCATAGACCATATGGATTCAATTACACATTGCATAAATTGAGACAGGGCAACAAATCCTGATAAGTAAATGTAAAATTACTGTAAAATCCTATATGTTGAGCTACTCCCCTTAAGCCTAGCATGACCTTCTGTCATCCTCATACCTGGCTCCAGGGGCCTGTGAACCACTCGATGCGATTCTCACACGGGCCATTGTTGCAGACCTGAGAGTCTGCAGGCCGCTCGCTGCCACAGCCCTCCAGAGGGAGGCTGCTGATGTGGTTGGTCAAGCAGAGGACTCCCCGAGTCCGTACACCCATCCCACATTCAGCTGAGCACTGAGTAAACAAGTGGAACACACGCATGTCAAGTTCAATTTACAGTACACATACTACGAGGGCAGAATACATTCCTGGGATTAAATTTTTCCTGCTTTTGAATAACCAATATTTCCACCAACTTTGTGGCTTTTCATTCCCCTCTTTGTATCCCATTGTGTTTTCATAATGCTGTACAATTAAGTGATTCGTTCTCCCAGTATGAACTTTTCTCTTGTCTACCACAGTCATCTAGTCTAGTCTAGTCATGCTGGATGCACGAAGACCCATACAATGACTACCACTGTTATTAGAAATGAATGAAAGTTACTATGCCTCCCATGGACTCTAACATTTACCCTATTTCCCCACTCGGTGTAGAACCAGCTCTTGGCACAGGCTCCCATGTCACAGTTCTCTACATCGATGGGCCGCAGATTCATGTTGCACTCCTCATCAGGAACAAAGTCGCCCACGTTGCTGACACAGCGTACCTCTCGTGACTTCTGACCCAGCCCACATGGCACCGAGCACTATGGAGACACAGGCCACATGATTTACGTTGTGCTGCGGAGGTAAGCACTGCCGGAGAGACTGGATTGATTCTTTATGTTTTTTAATGAGGTTTATTTAGTGCACTAATTTACTGGATCTATACAAGAACTTGGATTCTGTTTGTTTTTCCTAGGTGGGCTGCTTCTCTCCAGCGATTTGGAGAATTAATGTATCTCTTCTGTACGTCCTGCAGAGCCTATAGGATAAATACAGTGTGTACAAAGTGCCTACATATTAACTTAGTGCTTGAATGCTCACTCTGTTAACAGGCTTCATTAACTTTAAAGGAGCAGTTTGATAAACAACAGGTTATATTATATTAATCTCAATTGTATAAATTTACCAACTTTGTGTCCACTTGTGGGCAGCAAAACAAGCAATTGACATATCTTCACCTTTTAAGAAATATCGATTATAGCCGTTTGAATCTGTACAAACACCAAAATATAATAATGACAAGTTGTCTTCACGGTTTATGTGCTAGAATATTTCTTGACCAACCAAGATGCTAACCATCCCGCTTCATATTTAACACCAAATACAGCATGAAAGTAAACACATTAGTCATATAAGTCAAAAATAATTAAAAAACACAAAACAAAAGATACTCTTGTCAGGAATGAAATCTCAAACGTGGACAGCACTCTGTTTACAAAAGCTGTATGCCATTAAAGATGATGTATGCTAACTATAGAGAGAGGTCAGAGAGGTGCAATGCAGTCACATTGTGACTGTCAGCTGTCACTCACAGCGGTCCACTCAGAGCGGATCTGCCACTCACTGCAGATCTTCAGCTGGCAGGTACTGGCAATTTCAGGCCGCTCAAGGTCTCGACAGCGGCTTGTGTGGACGTTGAGGGTGCGGTTGGCATAAATCTGGCGACACAGGACCTGCCGGTGCTGCATGCCCAGGCCGCATGTCTTGCTGCATTCGGACCACTCTCCAATATCCCAGCTGCTCAAGGGAAATTCATAAAAGCTTGGTGTTAGGAAGGTATCCACGACAGTGTATATTACATACATTCACATATGTACTCCGTGTTATATGTGTGTAGTTGGTTATATTGTGATTTGTTCATATGAATATATGTTTTGACCACCTATGAGGCTGTGAAAGGTTCTACCTTCAAATCTTGTCTCTACATTTTGATAGAACATATTTGAGTAATAACAGGTTGAGAAAGCTTCATGTTTCACAAGCTCAAACTTCCAAGGAGATGAACACAAAACAGATGTTAACATACATGGCAGACTGCACACTGGTTCTGTGAGAAGTCTAGGGACAACATTTTCTTGGGTCAAACTCAGCACCCTCAGCCAATCACAGAGCACCCAGCATTTCCAAACTTATAAAGGCAGATGCTACTCGTGATCTTAAGCTTATATGACTGAATACTGCTCATTGTCAAGAGACTGAAATTAAGCTGCTTTCAGATAAAATTAAATTCCAGATCTGGGTTCCAGTATATATGACGTTTTTTTAAAATCTGTTTATATTTGTTTATACTTAAATTTAGGAAGAAATTAACAGATCATCTTGGTGAAAATGAAATGAAAAATAGGAAAGAATCTCCACCAATTCTTTGGGATGTCTGTGAAGATGTGCTCCGGGTAAAAATATTGTACATTGCTTTAATTTAAAAAAATAAAATAAAATATAAATGAAAAATGGTGACGATGAAAGACGAGTTCCTAAAGTGGGACTTGGATCACATGAGTTTAAATATCCCTGAAGACTCAACAAAGTTGTATGACCTAATTTCAGCCAATTAAGTCTAAGAAAAGAAGAAAGAAGAAAATACACAAGGATATAAAAAGGTGAAATTTAATTCCAATATTGAGTTTTGAGTCATGAATTGAATCAGTAAAAAGAACATCTTGCCGAGAATACTTCATCTATTTCCAGTTGCAACAAATGATAAACAACTAAACATGGGACAGATTAGTGGGAAAGAATGAGTGGGAAAAATTTCAGTCCAGTTGAGTTGAGTTTTGTTTTGTGGGTGCAATTCTGATTACCAGGCAAGATGGAAAGAAATCAAAGACAGCATGTCAGGGTAGATTACAATTCAGGCAACTTAGAAACTTTAGTATTAGAAACATAAATAAAACAAGTAATAAATGGATTCATTTGAGCCTGAAAACATGGCTAAGCATTGCATAAAAGTTTGCTTGCTCAGAGAAATAAAGATTCTGAAATGGTGCTCACATGACTTTATCCCGCTAGCTGTAAGAGATGAGGTAATCAAGGCCTCTCTTTATATTGTACCTTTTCTAACCGGGGGTCAGTGAGCAGTTTCAAGGCATGGTGTTTGAAAATGACCTGATATTACACCCTACAGGGCTTAGAATAAGCTATATAAGACATTTCAAGGAGTTTGAATAACAATAGCACCTACATTAAACAAAAAATGGGCAAGAAACGTACTGCATTACGCAGGAAGTCTGAACAAAGTATTGTGAATTCCACTGGAAGATAAAATATGAAGCTCAAACTCTTAAAGAGCGTTTGGCTTACCGGATATTTCATTACACCACTGACAGCAGCCTCGTAACTCCCAGGCTCTTTGGAGTTATGAGACTATGTGGTTCCCAGGAAGAAAACCATTATCACTTGTAAGATCTACACTGAATTACTGACAATACTTGGGAGGAAAACTGCTTTCAAATGGGATAAACTACTCTTTGTGTTCCTACATTCAACATCTACAAATGTCAAAACAAAGCACCTGTTTGGTATTAAAGTGTAGCAGCTTGTAAACCAACCAGACAGCTTGTTTATAGAAGGATGATATTATATTATTTATGAAATCTTGATAATGAATAAAATCACCTTCTCTGTGAGACTACGGAAAACTATATTTGAGGAGATTTGGGAAAACTAGAAAATGTTTAGTGGCCCTTAACGCCCTTCTTTTGTTTATCTTTTTTTTGCAATTTCTTTTTCTTCACTTGTCTTTGTGTTAAATGGAAAGACCCGATGTTGGAAAGATGGATCAGTTTTAATATGATCAAACTGTGTCGTTAAATTGTGACTCTAAATAAAATGGAAAAAATAGCAGCATTTGAGAACAGAAAAGTGTGGTCTCTCACAAGGCTGGGCACGGCTGCAGGTTGCAGGCCTCTTCCTGTGGAGCTGGTCTGCCGCTGCTATCACACAAAGCATCTGATACTTGGACATGGTTCAGCCGGGAGACACAGTGAAAGATGGAGTATCTGAATCCTGAAAAACACGCAAATCGGATATTTAATTAAAGCACTGAATCCTCTTTGAAATATAAAAAAAGGCTGCGTGTGTGTGTATCCAACTAACACACAACCATGTCGGGTTGATTTTTTGGTGATAGTGTAAAAACTTAAGTTTCTTTGGCTTCAATTGCAAGTCACTCTGTATGTCTGCAACTGAAAACCTCAAATAGTTTGACTGACCTTTACCACAGGAAGCGCTGCACTCTGTAGTGCCAGCCAGTTTCCAGTTGTACTCTCTCACGCGTCTGGGTGGCTGGACGACAGGCACCTGATTGTCGGGGAGACGAGGAGTGTCCCTCCCCGCACCTGCTGGATTGAAGTTTTCCTGGTGATTGTTGCTGGGATGGTCGTATCCACCCTGCCCATTCACAGTGTTCCCTAAGACATCGACACCAGAGTTTAGACATACTACGAAATGTAACAATAAGTTAGAGTCATTGTTGGATTGACTACTTGATGCCGATGGTAAAATACAGTTAGGGGGGTACAAAGAAGGCCTCATTTACCTTCTGATCCGTGGTTTGGTTGCTGAGGACCGACTGGATTTTCAAAGGGCACAATGTACTCATAGTGAACACCAGGGTTTGGCTGCTGGAAGATCATCTGAGGCAAAGTAGATGAGACTAAGTAATCATTAAATAATACTCTCGACACTTCAGATATTCAAAGAATGTTCTTCTAAAATGTGATACCTGCTCTGAAAGGTGATCATACAATGACAACCCTTTGTTTCTCTGGTCAAACTTGTCGGTATGCATACAAGAGTACGAGAGTCCCTACTGTGCGAATCTAGAGGTCTGAGTTGATTCGTTACGTACATAAACGTCCAGGACCTCATTGGTGGGCCCTTCAGCAAGAAAGGACTCCCCTGCTGTGCTCCTGATTTCATTGGGTCGCCGGTAGGTGAACATGGTCCCTCCTCCCTCGTACTTCCCTGGTCGGTCAATGGCCCAGTTTCCATTAATGATGGATCGGCCTGATCGGCTTCGGAGTGCTGGGAGAGACAGAGAGAACCGCACAATCACCACTGGCAGCCATGAGCCCCAAACGAAAAGGAAAATACTGCCACAACCTCTTCCACATAATTATTGTTTTATATAAAACCATTTAGGCATAATGAGAACTGTAGTATACTGACACTGACTTCCTCCACCCAAAAAAAGTAATTATACTTAACGGAATAAATGCTCTCACGTGCACTTTCAAAGCAATGTCTTTTATAAACGTGACAATCTGTTTGTGCTGGCAAATCTTTCATGCAAATCCTGTAACAAAATCTCCCAAGATGTTTTCCACTGATTTCATGGATTAAGTACAAGAGGCCATTAGAAAAGCATTAGAAGCGTAACATTAGACAGCCTTGTAAAAGAGTGTTTGGACAACTAAAAGCACATTAGAGATGCACAGTGTAGAACAGAGGCCTATTGAGGAGAAATCAGGGACGTGGTGAGGATACAGGTGACTCCTGATAGACTCCTGCCCTGGTCTCATATTCTTGTTTGCATTGTACAACCTAATTATTAGTAAAAATGTCACCGCCAGGAATGTACAACTTTATCTGGACTCCTGTTTAATTATATAGGATGTTTTACAGTTTCTTACATTGTGAAGGCCATTGTCCACCTTTCCTTTTTTTGTTGATCCCACGGGAACATAATTCATGTGTCACATTAAGTTACTGGATGTTGCAGAAAGATCAGATAAATTTGTGTAGTTGTGTGTATAAAAATGGTCAGTAAAACCTTTAAAAAAAAGCAGAGCATACTTGGCATCCAAGTAGTTGGGATCTGAAAGGTCCTTACACTGTTCCTAGTTACAGATTGGTGAAATTCCTTACCTTAATTAAAAAGGATGGTGAGGCTTTAGGGGTAAGATCCTCTAATGAAAGCATGTTTATGCACTTTCCTCAAGGGAAGTGACCGCGGGGGTGAAATCAGGGCCGTTCCCCTCTTCCTCCCAACCTACTGCTGTGTTGGGGCATGGCTCTCATTAAACAATGTCTGGCATTCCAATAGTCACTTCTGAAAATAACCCACCACTGTGTCCCCACTCTTGCACCTCTATAAAGACGCCAATTATCTGTGTAGTGCGCTTCACGCAAAGGCTCCAATGAGAGGCGGCACCGCAGCGGTGGGTGGTAATATATGCTCGCACGCTGGAGAAATCCTGAAAAAGTGACACCACCCCCTGGTTGATCTGCCTCTTCAGACAAATCTAATTATTTTTACAAGCAGCTGCTGTCTGCACAGCTGGAACTAGTAGAGTTGTCAAATGTCAACGTATCCAGTAACAAACATTTCTTACACTGATCATTTAATTATTCCAACAACGCCCCTTTGTGAACTTTTTGCTCCACGGTGTCACACTTTTCATCCGTAACGTAATACTGTATGTTGTGGATGGAGATTTCCATTTTTCTGCGTGTGTTTTGAGCTGGAGCCAAGGCAGAGCAGACGAAAACGTAACCCTGGGTGGAGGTAGCTAAATTAGCTGCGACAGAACACAAGCACTGCAGAAAACACTGCAAGGCTTGTATGAAATATTGTTGAGCTGAAATATAATAGTACCCATGATTTACCAGCTAAGAATAGAAAATAGAAGTGGGATATCTGTCAATACCACTGCCTCAAAGACTTCTCCACATGCAGACATTTCTGGCATTCAGCTTTTTGGACTGTACCTTGCCTTTGAATAAAAACTCTTCAAGAATGCAATTTCAAGCATCACTAGCTGCTCAGACTGTTGAACAACAAAAAACCCTGTTCTCAGGCAAATTAATAGATGCCAACACAGTATTATTATAGCATGATTTAATCAAACTCACATCCTGCTAAGGAACTATCTCTGTTGGATTTTCTCCAAATGTAAATCACTCAGCCAGTTCACATGGACAGAGTTATTATGTGAATGCAAAATATGTGCAGCACTGATATTTGGCATCTAGGCTCTGACCTCATCACCCCATCTCAACCTGTAAGCGGATGCTGGGGTGGAGGCGGGGCTTTTGAGATGTTGCATGAACAGCAGCAGCAGCGGCGACAGAGTAAGTAGCAAGTGGTGACATGGCTTTCAGGTGAGCGATGAGGCAGCAGGCAAGGCAGCAAAAGAGCGAGAGCTGACATTTTAAGTACACCAACAAAATGGAAAGGATGCTTTCAATCCGAACAAAGCAAACCAGTCCAGACAGAGGACCGCTGCTTTATTTAGCTCAAGCGTTGTGCGACTAGAAACATGTTAGCAAACACAAGTGTCTCTTTCCTACCTAGATAGTTTCTGCTCTTCACCATTTCTGTGACGTTGATCTTGGTGGCTCCCTCTGGGATCTCCAATATCTTGTGGTAGCCAATCTTGGTTAAGCTGTGTTTAAACACTCCAGAGACCAGCCTGCAGGTTGTGTTGTCGCCTCCACACACACCACACTTGTCCATCACCTTTCCTGATCCGAGATACTCATCGCAGCCTAAACTCTGTGAGACAGAGGAGAAGAAGTTACAGAGTGAAACAGCTGTAGTGTGAAGTGTCAAAGTGTGCACTAAAAGTGTCCAATAAAATAGTTGTTTAAGATTAACTGGATGTGTACAAGTACAACTATTTTAATTAGGATAAACAATCACAAAGCTATGCTAAATTGCACCGTAACCTCCCATAACTAACAATAATAGAATAACTAATTAGCAGGGATTTTGTTATTTTTGTTACGAGGCACCATTTTGGCACGGCTGCCTTTGAACTGATCCCAGAATTTCCTTTCTAAATCTCCAAGGTGTGAGCTTTCTCTGCGTCACATTGGTGGTAATGATTTACAGGAAACCTGGGCACAGTAAAAATAGAACAGTTAACATCAGCAGTCCATAAATTCACTCAAACCAGCAGTAAAAGCAACTCGCCGTGCAAACAGGTGGTGGAGCAGCCAAAAGTGGTCCCAGTGAGCTACCGTACACTCAGACACACCGGACTGCGGTTATTGCAGCGCCAGAGTAAGTCCCAAACAGACCACACTCACCAATAAGGAAACCAACAGAGTGGGCATCATGCGGGGGGGAGCTTCCGTGTCAATTCCCTAATTGAAACTGACGTATTCATCTTGCTCTGTCTTCTAATGCAAACATCTTTCCCTCAGAGCTAATACATGAACTGGGACCCAACATTCATAAAAATACATGCCAACTTAAATAACTTCCTCAACAACATAGACCAATGCAGGGCTGCCGAGCTTTACATGCGGTGACGAGGTGCCAAACCAAACTCTTAAGATGAATGACATAAACAAACTTACAGGAAATGTATAATAAGTCATAAAAAATGTGGTCATCACCATGGGTGCAGCTCTACAAGAGCGGCCGTAAGTCAGGTGCAGGTCAGTGGGTAGACAGAGAGCACGGAGAGGACAAGGAGAGGTGAAGAAAAGTAAAGGAATGACAAGCAGGATAAAGCGAGGTATATAGCAGGAGCTATGGAGGGGAAAATGGTGGCCAGGGGTGGACTGAGGCAGTTGGGGCTAACTCAAGAGGAGTGTCTGGCTCTCTCCCACCCGCAGCAGCTCATTCTGTTCTGGGCCAAAACACCACCTGGGCCAAAACAAACATGAAATGCCTCCTTCCACACAGGAAATAAGTGATGAGAGAAAAGAACAGCAAACTAAGAGCACTGAAAAAAAAACAAAAAAAAACTGCCAAATGCTTCTGTGGTCAGTGTGGAATTATGTTACAGTACAGCATGGGGCTGGATAAAGCCAGGATAAAAATCACTAAGCATAACACGAAAATATCGAAGGAAAAACTTCTGCGTTTCATGACCTCACTTTATAGATGAGTGTATAAAAATCAACTCAAAATATTATGGGTGGGGATGAAGGAATACATTATGCGTGGTAAAACATATTTGGGACTTTTTGAGAGGCTACAGTCTGCCGTGGAAAACAACTATTAGTGACATGACTCCCAACTCCTCCGCGTCTCCATTTTCTCCATAAATTCTTTCAAACTAAAACAACACAATTATAGCAGCTAGGCCGCTTTCGCCTGAAAAGGGGAAAAAATGTTCCTCTCATAAAACAGATGCTGACATGGTGAAAGGTTATCTATGGCCATTTGGATGGGAAAATGTCTGAATCAATAATGTAGGAGTGGAGAATAAGCAGTGAAATTTATTGACCCAGAATCTGAAATGTCAATGTAATATCATATGACTGTGGATTTAAAAACACACAAGGTTTTTGTTCTTCTAATATGGGAAGAGCCAAGAGGTTTTACGCTTAAACACAGGATGCATTACAGAGTTATGGGACTACTTGATATCTAGTGTTCTGGACAGTTGCACCATTAAAATCACTAAACTGTCAGGACAAACTTTTCATCGTAGCAGTAGCATGCTGCACAAAACACTAACATCCTAATCTGTCCTTAAATAATCCCCCAAATTGTCACATCTGTCCTCCTGGCTGTCTCTGACAAATGTGACCTCGAGTGTGAACCCATCAAAATGAGGTGCTGCTGGTGTCAGGACACATGAACACAGCCAGAGCTCGGCAAAGAATCTCATTAACTCTTTGCAGCAGAACTCAAACAGAAATCTCATTGTGGCTGATTTGGAGTCCAGTTTCTTCAATGCTTTTTTTTTTTTTCCCACCTTCTCTCTGTGGGTGGCTTGTGCCATCTGCTGAGGGAAATCGCCCTGTTTTGTGGAATTATAACAGGATTTTTAAAATGTCGCTGAAGCCCACCTTCATCTGGAAATGGTTACATGTGTCAGGACGGTAGATTCGACTCCAACTCGTGAACACTGAAAACAACAAAATCTTAAAGTAAATCCTGATGTGATTGTCTTACAAGAAGCAGCTGCATTAGACTCATCATATTGCAGAGTTTTTGTAACACACGGAACTCAGGCACAGCCAAAGGCACATGTCAGCGGAGGTTCCTTCCCAGAAAACACAACATGACATTTAGAATTAGACACAGACGTCCTGAGAGGTGAGTTTTCGTCTCTTTCTTAGTGAACGGCAAGTTACAGCGACTACGCATCAACAGCGGTAGAGCTTTCACCACCAGATGCTCTAAACTTGTGGTCTAAACCACCAGAGTTGACCCACAGTGGTCAGTGTCGCAGTCATTAGCTGCCAAGTGGACTGTGACTTGCAGGACAAAATGTCAACTTTTACACATAAAAGGAGGGAGCTTGATCCTAAAATGAACATTAGAAAAAATGTAAACATATTTCTGGGGTCATTGGATATTTGGGGCCTTACAAATAGAAGGAAGTCACTTCCACTTGTATTTTCCTTAACCTCTTTCACTTTTACATCAAGGCTTATGGCAAAGCCATTACATGTCTTGTGCTACTCACAAATGCCTTAATTCGCCGTTTGAGTAGTACTACATGTGTTTAAGGAGATTTAAAAAAAAAAAAAACATAGTATTCTGGCCACTTTTGGGGAAACCAAACATTAAAGTTGCAGGCTGTAAAACCAAAACAATGAACATAAAGACACTAAAACTCTCTGAAGAGCTAACAGCAGAGATAATTCTCTCTTTCACATTGTTAAAAAAAAGTGAAGGAAACAGCTACTCTGACTAACAACTGTGAGCAACTACATTCTTATATAGGTCAGATACTGAGTTTCACATTGTAGCTCAGAGATAACTGATGATTTGCACAGGCCTCTTTATCTTTCAGTTGTAGAGCGTGGCTGTAGAAATGATTCCTACTTGCATGTGTGCAGAGGCGTCACTTTTCTGAGATAAAGATTTAGAGGCAGCGTATAACTGTCTCAACCAATATCAGAGAGTTGAGGGAAAGAGTGGCAAATATCAGACATTTGTATCATTCCTAAAACTTAACATGGACAATGTCACGATATACAGTTGCACAGGCACTAAATCTCTTCCCGACAGCTCTGGCATAATGTTACAGTTGCCTTGCAATAATAGTGCTTTTATCGATGTAGGAGGCCTGGTTTTGTGGCTCCACGCTAGGAATGCAAACGTGAATAAAAGTTAACGCGAAGAATTATATCATT
The DNA here is from genome assembly GCA_014281875.1 of Nibea albiflora. Classification (NCBI taxonomy): domain Eukaryota; kingdom Metazoa; phylum Chordata; class Actinopteri; family Sciaenidae; genus Nibea; species Nibea albiflora. The sequence goes on along the minus strand of CM024795.1, from coordinate 13,060,882 downwards.
CTTAAATTAACAACAGTGGTAGACGCAACATGCAGGCATTTTAGTCCTTTCTACCGTAGTAAATTAAGTTTGAGATGTGGTGGAAAACAGCCTCGGCTTGGTGGAATGTCTCAGAGCAGAAGAGTGTGTGTGAGTGTGTTTGTGTACCTTCGCTGAACTGTGTTAGTTTTACAGCCCTTCAAATATTTTGTGATGTTCTGTCAGACAAAGTTATTCTGGCCTTTAACGGGTGAAGTGGGATACCGCCAGGCATCACAGCTGACAGCTCTCTTGTCACAGTAACCTAAAGCATCATATTCTGTGCCTGGGGTAATTTATGCGGCCCTCTTAACATGATTTTGTATCCTTAAGTTATATAAGTAATAGACTGATAATGTAATGAACTGAAACACAGAGAGAAACAAACCAGTTCATGTGAACGTTGTCAGCCAGTGTTTAGGATGCTCAGACAGAATAATCTGCAACTGACAGACACGTAAAGCCCAAAGCTGACAGATGGACTCCAGCAGATGTTTACTGCTGGACCACAGAGCTACACTGCATCCACAGCATCAGCAGCGATCAAATGTGCACAGCTGTTTTGGAGTATATACACAAACTATAACAGAAGCTATGCACAAGGATAAATATCTCTCTTAGAATAAAAAAACCCCCACAAAAATACTGAATGAAAATAAGTTAAAAGACCATCATTCATAGTAAATAACTGTTCTTATACCCAAATCAGATGATATTATAGTGAGGCAGTATGTCAACATATAAAGTCGTGTTTTTAGGGGCTTTGACAGACAGTTCAGCACAAATGCAGTGCAAGTGACTTGTTGCCTCTCTCCTGTGTCCAGTTCCCACCATAGGTTAGTACTATATTATTGGTACCAAGGATAAAAAAAAAAAAAAAAGTTTTTGATGGCACTTTCAGATAAAAATGACAACGCCCAGGCCAGAAAGACTAACATGGCTACATGCTGCTGGTCCAAATGCTCCAAAGAGTAATGAAATGGAGAAGGTTATGAATAAAAGGATGTTTTCTTAGTCTGGAGATGGTGGAATGGTTAAGTCACCCCCCACCCCTCCCTCCCAAAGTCTGAATCCACATGAATCCACATTGGCTGAGGCTCAGATCCCACCAGAACCTTCTAACCTGTGTCTTGGCAGTTTCCCTCTCAATTTCTCTACCGACCACAAAAAGCAAAGCAACAAAAACAACACTATGAGACATATTATGTTATATCAAAATATGTTTTTTGCTGTCTTCAAATGTTGCCATGCCAATTACACTTCTAGGAAGGAAAACTAACAAATAAGTTCCATTACAGTACTGAAGGATTTCATCTCATTCATGTGGTTTCTGCCAGACAAATCTAGTGGCACTGCTCCTCATTGTAAACCTCTGGGAATATAGGCATGCTATGAGCTGTACAGTACTCCTGTAAGAATGCAGGATGGAAGTAGTGCCATATTTTTAAACTTATTTATGAGCTTGGGGTTGTTTGGTGAGCAAGTATCTCTACAACTCTTCACACGTCGAAAGGTTTTAATGCTCTTTTGGCAAACAACCAATGAAGTTATCATTACTTGGTCAGCTGTGACACATCAGCTCATCTGGAAATGCAATATAGCCCTAACTCAGCTTCCAGGTTGAGAATAAAGAGGCAACATCATCCCAATGACAAAGAATTTATAGTGGAAGTGACCTGATGACACAACGCTGTGTCTGGAAATGACATTAGTGGGATCGTACAAACCTCTCACAGACACCAAAAAATTATATAAGATTATGAGGTTTTAAAATTTGGTTTAGATTGGGATGAAATGAGATTATGGTATGATAATGACACCCGGCCCCCCCTTCATATGAAGTGCATATTGCAGTTGCCGTGGATACCGGCATCTGTCTCCCACATGCTGGGATGCTGTGGATCTTTAGCTGGTTTTATTGAGCGGGGGGAAGGAAAAACTCCATTTACTTCAGTCAGCACTTCAAACACATCTGTATGTGCAAAAGCCACAGAGTTCACATGTGACATTCACACTAATAACATGACTGAAACACTCACTACTACTGATCTACTGTTACATCCTGTGCGAAATATATACCATTAAAGGTACAGTGCGTAGAATCTAGTGGCGATTAGTTGTGCAACCCCCTCCGGTCGCCCTCAGGATTCAAGTGTGAGGGAGAAACTACGGTGGCCTCAAAATGCATGTGAAACACTCTATCCAGGGTCAGTGATTGGTTTGTCCATTCCGGGCTACTGTAGAAACATGGCAGTTCAACATGGTGGAAGAGGACCTGTAGTGTTTGTAGTTCATTCTAAGGTAATAAAGACACAGTGATTCTTGATTTCAGGTGATTGTACACTTATGAAAACAGTTATGCTCATCAAGTTCTGCTGAGCCCCATAAATCTTAAACACTGGACCTTTAAGTGTCAAATATAGGAAAACATTCTTGGAGCATGGTCTATTTATTTCCAAATACAAGAGCATATATGTAAGGAATGGGTTTATCTGCTCGGACATATTATTCCTGCCTCTAGTGGTAACAGTGTTACTTCCAAGGCCAAGCATCTTATTAAATTTATAAAGATGTTTATGGGACTACAGGTTACATTAAACAAACGGCCTCTCACTACTAGTTCATGCACCATTTAGCACTTCCCATCTGCTTGGAAGCAAGTCCAAAATGCTATTAGAATAAGACGACATCTGACTCGGTCTGAAGTAGTAACATATTGCCTCATCATACTTATAATACTAGGATGAACTATCTCTACATTGCTCTACAGGAACAATTCTGTTTTTTTAATTTTCATTGTCTTCTATGTGAATCATCAACTGGTAAAGACGTTGACTTTTGCAACCAACTCATGAATGTAATGATGAATGTAAACAACTTTTTTTTGAATGTCACACTTTCAGAAGTCTGAGGCAAACATGGTTAAGCATATTTTCAGAAAATCTAACCCACCATCACAACATAACATGCAGTTCATTTGACGAATCAGAATTAAAATAATTATGATACTGCCAGATAGCAGGAAGAAACTAATTTTGACTCTGGCCCAGTTATCCATGTACTATATGGAAGATGTGACTTCATCAATAGCTCAAAACTTGCAGATTTATTCAATTTGTTCCTTTCCCTCAAATTTCACTTCTGGCTCTGGTATAATGGGAACACTAACTAGAAGACTAACAGTGGTTTGTAACCACAAATAGAAACACAAGTTCTGGTTGGTGTTTTGGATAGTAATCACTCAGTTTCCACTCTCCACAACATAGCATTTCATGAAATCATAGCAACATGTGTCAAACCAAAATGGGAACACGGACAAGCCGGGTTTATTTACTGTAATGTAGGGCGAGATGAGCCGAGGACAAAATAAGTGGCAGTTGTGGTTCCAACCAATTTACAAATTGCATTATAGTGGCATTTGGTCTTTTTAAATCTGTAAATGAGCAAGTTTCAACTTTTCTTGTGCGTGTGTAAATCATGTTGCAGGACTCAAAGTCACAAAATTAGATCTGCAGGATATCCTACAAGCTGCAAGCAAGAGAGTGAACAGAAATGTAGGCATGAGTGGCGGGACCTTTGATCCCAACGGTAAAAAGAGGCCTCATCCACACCATAAACTGCCCTCACAGCCGAAGGGCAGAGCGTCTTCGTTAAAGGGCCCCCATGCTTGTAAAACTCTCAGAAATAGCACTGAGCATGGTGAATCTACAGCCATAAAAAACACATAGGGTTTCTTCTGACATCACTGCTCTGATTTGGATGCACTGTTTTTGGAAAGAGAACGGTCTCTGCTGGGCATTAAGACTGCAAGGTACAGTAATGAGTTTCATTCCCACTGGGAACATCCACAGAAATACTAGATTGATGTAGTTAACGGAGGTGTTTCGGTCTTTCAGTGATCAAATTGAACAATTATATGAGCTGTAATGAGAACAAAAGGCTGTGATACATGTGATAAGGAAAAAAAAAATGTTACTTTACTTCAGTTTACTTCTCCATTTTTCCTTACCCAGTATAATTTTTACTGTTTTTTGCTTATTTCTGTAACTCATTATGGAAAATAGATTAGAGGTTTCTACTTCAAACGACATAATAATTAAGATTATTATAGTAAGGTTACAAATAATGCCAATGTCAAGAAGAACGATCCCAACATCTTTACAGAAAAATACACACAAAACAAGATATTAGCCAGTCATTAATCTGTCAGCTTGTTATAACTGACGATGAGGTTGGATCTGTTGTTCTTAGTGTATGAATATCTACTGCTGTGTGGATTTGTGATGCTCGTAAACTTGGATCTTATTCCAACACTCATGATGGCTTTCTGACATAAAATTAGGAGCTCTACACAAAATATTTCAGGAGTAACTCAACCTACATTTTGTGCATTGACAGGTTCCAATTTGTACCGTATAAATTTGATAGCTACAAAGTTTAGAGTCCCATAAAGCTGGCACAGACATCCTCATCAAGAGTTTGGCACTTCACAAGTTTGCATTAACAACCTCAGGCACCTCACACCGGCCTCATTAATCATCAGTGAACACAGGTGAGCTAAAACTAACTTGGCTGAGCCACAGGCAGCGACGGGGCTAATTCAGGCTTGCAGTCTATCCCTAACAGAGTTCCAAGTACATCTTTATGGTCCCAGGACAGGCCCGACTCACCGAGTCTTTCACTAGGAGGGAAATCTAATCCCACAAGTAGCCTGTGAATGTGCTGTGGAAAAATAAACCGTTCAAAGAGCAAGCAGAGCTCAGTATATGGGCTACTGGATCATGGGACCACACTGACAGTCCAAGTTATGGAGTGACACTGTCCAGTGCTGCTTACAAACACTAGAAACCGGTTGGAAATGTGTACCAAGCTTACTTGCATCTACATCCAAGAATTCGTGAGTCATAATCAGATCTTCTTTAATCTCGAGTACAATATTATAAAATCAGTACTTCTCTTGGTGACATGCACGCATCCACCACTTCTAAAACCTCACTGCAAAGAGAGCCCAATACAAACCTACACTGAGCTATGCATCATGTAATACACCTTTTTAGAGCCAGAGTGTTAGCATCAATGGGAAACCCCACTCTCCCCCAGGTTCCTCTAGGACCCAACTAAGGTGAAGCGGGCCCTACCTGTGACCGCGGCTTCCCCTGCACACGCATGTGGAGGCAGACGAGCAGCAGAAGAGTCAGTCCTGACAGCATTCTCTCATGTGGCCACAGAAATGTTTGACCAGTCACTAAGGCTTCCACACGAGTCCAGTGGCTGCTCCCGTCAGCCTCTTCCTTGCCTCTGTAGCTCTGAGAATGCCAAAAAAGCCCTCTCACTACAGAGCTGATCTCTACGAGCTCCCCTTGTAAACTGAGCTGGGGGAGGTGCAGCTAAGGGAGGCAGAGGGGACTGGGGCTTTTTTAGAGGAGGGAGAGTAAGAGGTAGAAAATGAATAGGAGGGAGAGAGAGGCGGGAGGGAACGGAGGCAGAGAGGAGAGTGTGGCAGCTACTGCTGACAGTAAATTGGAACCCAGAGAGGAAGTTTGGGGGAATATTTTCAATGTGACAGAAAAAGTAAGAGAGGAAGGAAATTCTTGCGGGGCTGAAATGAATGTGTAAGCAAAACCACCATGGTTAAAATTGTGTGGAAATAATTGGCAGGTGGGCATGCCATCTTTGAGGAATGCCAACAAAGAGGAATTGCAGAATTAAGCACATCTTAATACTACAACATCACAAACCAGAAAAAGAGCAAAATAATACAGCTCTGAGGCCTCATGAACATCCTCACATGGAAACATGGTCAAATGAAAAACATATTTTTGTTGTTTCTGCTCACTCTCAAAATACGGAAAACAACAACCCAAACACAATAAGATCCCTCTGCCCTCTCAAATCCCCCCCCGACCCCTCAAATACTTAATTACAAGCCACGTTGCAATACTGGAACCACAACTGCTGCAGCCAAAAAGACCCGACTCATCATATGGTTTTCCTATTGCGCCACCACTGTTTCCACGACATTAAATCCTAATTCACCAGGATATACTGAGGTAAGGAGTACACTCTTCATCCTTGTATCTGACATTTGGTTTTTTCATAAAATTATATAGGCAGACTGAGCACATCGGGGACACTGTGGCTGGGCCTGTTTCTGCACAAAGAGACTTTTGCAAGCACGGGTCTGGATTAAGGGAGAGATAATTGAAATCATTCCTGGTTTGAAGTGCCGTGCTGATACCACAACAGGCTTCTGCGGAGTCTACTGTAAGCACTGAAAGGCTGTGTCTCAGATGGCTGAGCACCAGGGCACACATGGTGGGAATACAAGGAGAGCGGAGGGAGGGAGACAGATGGACTGACAAGATAATTCAATAAAAAAAAAAATGAAAGATGAAATAAAACTGCTTTGTTTGAGAAAATAGTCTATATAACGTATTAACTCAGATGTACTATCAATTGTGTTATAAAAAAACACTGTGGCACAGGCTCTAGGTCATTGACTGTAAATATAACATGGAGATTGACTTTACAGTGCAATAGATTTGATGTGAAGTGGGTTGTAAATAAGATTTTATGTGTGAATAATATGCCCAGTGTCACAGATTGTTGTCCAATATTGCAATTGTATGTATGGTCTATATATTCTAAAACAAAATGTTGTACCTTGTACAAAGCATAATCTCAAGGCTTGTTAAAGACCTGTAAGGCTTCATATATTCAAAAATTCCTGTAAGTAAATCAGTTTGTTTTTAGTCAGATACAGTTGAGTATATAAGCTGGTGACAGTTGTTGTAAAAAAAAATGTGTAAATTGTAATTAAGTTAAGTTTGTGACCACACATTGTGATCAGTTGCTCTAAATGGCAGTTGATGATAATACACACAGCAATGATTTGTTTTTTATATTTACTTGTGCATACAAAATAAGTAAAAAAGGTTAGACTGGAAAGATGCCAAAATTATATCAGCACAGTCCTTTCAAGAGGATGCAAATTTGAGAAGCTTTAAACACCAGCTGACGGTAATATTCACCCTTTAAAACCAACCGCTATGAAGCTTGGTACTTGAGATTTATGTGTGCGCTCACACGTGTAACACGTCAGCTTAACAGATTGCCAAATATTTGCTTGGTAATGATATGCATGTTGGCATTACGCTTGATACATAACACCCTGCCACCTTCCCTAATATTCTGTAAAGCTGTTTCACAGAGCAAGCGGAGCCACCGAGTGTATGGAAAAGAAGCAAGAAACAAATATTTCCACACCTGCTATTGGCTCGGATACTGTTGGAACAGAGTCATCCGGGACACATACGCACACAAATATATACCTATCTGCTGTAGTTCATCCTGCCGTTAGCATGCAGTAGTACAGTTAAACTGTGAATGGTGCACTCAATCAGAATTGTTTTCATAGCTAAAACCCTCATCCTCCACACCCGCCACCTCACACACAGACGCCATGAAGTTGCATATAGTTTGCACAGTAAGCCGCTGAGCAATAACAATCCTTTCAGCCAACATAGCACAGCTGCAGACGTGTAGGAAGGGAACGGCTCTTTTCAGCAGCCCATCCGTCACGTTGAACCTACAGACATCTTCTTCTGCTCCCATGATCTGCCCCTGATCTGGACATATCTCATTATGGAGGCATAGCGCCCAGAGGTTGGGCAGGGCCAGACTGACTCTCCAGTACACCCTGGGGTCTTTGTTTCCTTCAACAAGTGGGTCAGCCCTGAAGCAACCTTGGCTCCAGGCGCCTGCTTCCTCCAGTCTCTGACCTACACACGTCAGAGTCATGCTCTACAGCAGGTGGGCTCAACATTACTGTACACTGTCAGGGTTCGACAGACACACACACTCATACAATAGCTGTATTCAGCTCCTGTTCTTATTCCCTGTCACGTTTCCAGCCCGTCTTGGCATTTGCTGTTCGGAGAACGTTTAAATCCAAAGCTCATTAGCAGAGCCGTGACTGCAGACATTTTTAGCAGGTGTGGCCTCGGAGGAAAACACTCTACCTGGCAGCTGTAACACCTCTATCATTAATCTACTGCACCTTACATCATTCCTCATTCATGCTTACACTGAAGGATGGGGGGAACGTTGTACACGGCAGTGCAAACATACCTCCACATGTTGGCAGCCACATTCATATCCATATTCTTCTAAACACTCGACCCTTTAAACCAAAAGCATTAAAAGCTAAGAAAAGGCAGATAGTAGGAAGAGGAAACACATGATTTTTGTGCATCTGGGATACATATTAGTCAGCAAGGCCAGGCATGTAGGTCCCATGATTGTTCCCTTTGAGCAATATATTTGACTGAAAAAGGCAGGAGTGGAATGGAGGAAGGCGGGTTAATGAATATAGCAGGTCAAGAGGGGATTTGGGCTGGGAGGGGCAAGGTGTGGCTGAGGGAAACTGCTGTTTCTATTTGTCCCTTGCTTCGATTGAAAAAGCAGCTGACGGTGGATGGCACAGCCTGCGGAGCAGATATACAATCGTCACAGTACTTGCCGTGTGTCATCTTGAGTCAGGTGTACAGGCGCTGTGTGTGCGCGGTGTGATTTCAAACACTACAGCAGCTGATATTAATAATTAGCGCCTCATCTCTACTCATCTGTGCTGGAATTCCTCGCTTCTAACATGTTGTGTCATGCTAAATGGAGCTTTGGCAAAAAGTCAAACGAAGATCTTTTTTCTCTCACGTTACCTCACATGACTTTATTCCTCGGGAGGCGAATTTCTTCCCAGACTATTCCATCACTTCTGCTTTCCCACACAAAGTCTTTAGATTCTGATGTCACCATATGTGGTCAATGTTTTGGTTTGCCTGCATTCCCCGAGTCGATCCATCCTTGGATGCTGTTCTTTAAATATCACTGCAATTCCGACATCCACTCTTTTCCTACTACTGCTATTGCATAACACACCGCCTCCCCATCATCACCACTATGACCTCCAGGATATCCAGGGGCTTTCAACTGAGAGTTTCCATCAACTAACTGCTGGCTCTACTTCACCACCTCATGCAATGGCGAGCCTAAAACATAACAAAAACATATAGTTTGATAGATTGTATTGCTGATGCGAAAAGGCATGATAAGCTTGTGTCGAGGGAAGTGGAAGCAGTCAATTAAGCTGCTTTGAAGCTAAACCATAATGACAGATGCGACTGTTGTCCATTTGTGAGATTTCTTTTCTAGAACCACTTGTCAATTTTTCATAAGCGTGTGAAGTAAATGAATGAAGCGCTCTTCATCCCCAATGGCAAACTTGTTTCAGTGATCACCACTTACAGTGCGAAGATACAGATAGACTATTTGTAGTGAACAGGTGCTCATTAAAGGTGAAATTTGCAATAAAGAAAATTTAAAATTAAGTCACAATGTTATTTTCTCAACTTAATCACCAACTATGGCCTGTAAAGGCTCCAAGGCCTTGTTCTTTAATTAATAATCTCCTCCACAAGAAGGGACAAGTTCCATGTTAACTCATTTATTTCTGTGTTTAACGTCTTAATAGACCTGCTGGTGGCCTTCTGTCAATAGAGCTGTTAGGTGGCATCAGATAAAAGTCTAATTTACAACGGGGTTTGACCCTGAGCAGCAGGAAACCCGCAGCACAGACACAACCTCTTAGAATCAAGACGCATAATATTCTCAAACAGCTACAATTATAAACACAGCTGTAAGTGCAACATCCACTCACACCCACGTGTCTTATCTTACTCTCAAATGAACCCTAAATTCCCGGTGCCCAGCGGACACTGACCACACATTGAGACCTCCAGATCTCTGACATTCCAAACAAACCGATGAGGCATAAAATGTGCTCAACTGTCTCTTCAATTGACAGCCACCCAGATAGCAGCCAATCACTGTCAACAGGCGTCTGTCTGAGGAAGACCTGTGTGACCGCTGAGCGCTAAAAATACAACCTTGCATCCGTGTAGTATACCCCTCATAAATCTGTGTCTGAGACCGGACATTGGGATTCACTACTCTCTGCCCTTGAAACACACTCCACTGCAGAGCCCAATCTGTTTGTGTCAGCCACTATACATCAACTATCCCATGCATCCTAAATAAACCATTTTTCCATCCAGTTAATTGTCATCTCTCCCCCTGCTTAGTCCTCATGCATATTGAAACATCAATTCACTGTGACGACACAGCCCGGTTGACTCATCAAGAGTGAATGAAAAGCATCACAAAATAGCAGTTCAGTGAATAAAGCAGAATAAAATACTCAGCACAATATTCCCATTTGTTGCTCCATTAGGGCGTAAACTTCCTTCAACCGCACATAATCTAGTGAAGGTGTTTGTGTTTGTCATTTAGACCGAGAACAAGGATAGGAAAAGAGTATGGATCTCATAGTGCAAAGCCTTCTTCCATTTCTGCTGACACCAATATTTGAAGTTGAAAAAGTGAGGTCCCAGCTGCTGTTGTGCTGAACTGCCAGAATACAATCAGGAAATGGAAATTCAAAACAGAGCTGACACCTTTTTTACTCTTCCCTTGGTCCCCTATAGTCCTGTTTGGTACCATGAAATTACAGTCCATGAAATGTGTTTAAAAAAGCCATAAAGCAATGAATACCCCTCATAAAAACAATCAGTTATATTAGTTCAGATTATTTGTATATTAGCAGGACTAAGGACTAAGCAAGTCAGAGGAGAAAATCTGAGCATTAATCAGAGAAAATAACAGATCAAATGAAAAGACAGGATATGAACAGAGGAGCCACCAGTGTGTTGGAAACACATCAAATGGAGATCCCATCAAATGCAGACACTTTTCTTTTTCACAGCTTGAAAGAGGCCCCACTCACAAGGTTAAACACTCCCCTGTCTCCTGAAGAAAGACTTTATGAGCTGTAGCAGAGCTCAGCAGAGAGCAAGTGTCTGACCCCAGCACCCAAAGATCTCAAGCCTACCGGAGTTGCACAGGTCACATGCAGCAAGCAAGGGTTGACGTGGGCCAGTGAGAACCAGTATGGGAGCTCAGGATCCATGAAGTTTAAGCCAAAGTAAGACATCAATCTGTCATCTCCTTCACATCTTTACTTCTCAGCCACCATTTGTCTTAACTCCAACTGGAATTCTCATATTCAAGCCCTCTTGACAGCAACAAGTGCCCTAACAAGTGTCATTAAGCCGGATACTGTATCTCTACTAACTGCATGGCTGCTGCAAGCTGAACCTGACCTGTGACTCCCTGTGGAAGGGATCTGGAAGAAACACTATCTCTATTCCAGGATTAACTGAGCATCACACAAACATCTTTATATTTGTTAATTCATTTTTGTTTTACTATTTTATTACTCTCGCTTCTGTTATGCTTTCACTTGCAAGAGTAATCACTCGTATGCAAGTGTTTCAAAACTGGATGACTGGATGCTAATGTAACATGCTCAAAATGACAGTGCATGCTGATTTAATTTCTTTGTTTAACCCATTTGCATGCTAAAACGTGCTATACCATGGGAATGTCGTTAGTTTTGCAGGTATCTGATCTTAAGTCAAAGCAGGAAAAGCAAAGGTGTAAGCAATACAGTTAAAGATGGCTACCATTTAGCTGCTTCTGTTTTAGGGTCATGGTATTGCGAATTCAGGTATGGCGAATTTTCACCACCTCAACTCTCTGCAAGCGAGGAGGCAAATAAAACCTTTGCTTCTGGTGGCAAATCAGTCGCAGCCTCAACAAACAGCAAATGTCTTTGGTTGACCTCTAAAAGGGACTACAAACCAGCAAACCACATCCTGCGCTACCCACATTTCACCTCTGAAGACGATGGTCACTCATCTGCATTCGCTCATGTGCGAGCATAGTCTGACGACTGAAAAGGTCTGCTATGAAAAGGGAGTATTAGATAAATTTAAATTCTGACTCTAATGTTGGTAGACGTAATGTCAGCAGAGGCGAACATGAATGTCTGTACCAAATGTAAGGGCAATCCAACTAATAGATACTGAGATATTTCCGTCTCAAAGTGGTGGACTGACTGATCAAACTACTCTGCCGCTCTTAGAAGTTAATGCAGTATACTGCCTAAACTGATGTCACAAGTACTAATTGTAAAGACAGCATCTTTCTTCAGCCAATACCCATAACTATACTGTATATGTCCAATAACTGAAGACAGGCTCTGCTGACATAAATCCATAACCATCTGCAGTGGGTAATGGTGGGGAACACCCTGTGAGCGTGCAGCTGGGGCTTGTCGTGACAGAGATGGGTTTGAGGTATCTCCACCAGGCTTCGCCAGGCAGGCTATATATCAGAGCACTCATCCCCCTTTTAACAAGTCTGCCTGTCTACCACAGTGGGGGAATGCATAAAACAGATGCAGCTGTCAGAGGAGAGAAGTGAGGAGTGGCCTAGGATGTTGTCTGATGAGTTTGGATCTGAGCCGCGCCCGGGTGCTGGGAAACATGCCAGTCAGAGAGGAAGACTCTGGCTGAGACCTCAGCACTGCACTGGGTCTTTATTAAGAAGCATACGTCAAAATCAATGCTGAAATCTGTCAGTTCGATGGTGCATTTATTATCAGTAAGCATTAATGCTAATGCAGTCTGATTTTTTTTTTTTAAATTGGCACAATTATCATCCACATGTATCAACCCGAACTTCAGCTTTTCATACCTGCTTTTCCTGTCGTTTCATCATCATCTCCCACCTAACTGCGTAGAGCAGCAGGAGGTAGTGCAAACCCACTACTGGGTTTAGAATAGTGCATGCTAGATAGATTTTTACCCTCAGCTGGGCCCACCACCGCCAGGAGAGAAGTGTGTGGTCAGTGATCGCCCTTTAAAAATACACACACCCTTCTCAAATGCCCTTCCTTGGTATAAAGAGAGAGAAGTCGCAGCTGAATGGAATTCCCACCATAAAGGGATCTTTCTTTCACTGTTCATCTGAAATGACTAACCACATTCAAGGGGGTTTCGGTGCCTCTGAGCTGGCTTTTCCAACGTGTCGGTGTGCACAAGTGATTCATGAGAAATGTTCACCATTTCCACTTTTAAAAGACAAATGTTGATTTTAAAGAAACCGATCAAAGGACATCAGGAAATCAAATATAGTCGACATACCTCTCAGAAATCATTCATAGTCCTACAATTTCACTAAAATTACGTAGTGCTTTCTGATTTATCTTTCATATCCAACATGATATAATCTAGTATTCCAGATGTAAATTACATCACATATGACAAAATTTACAGCCCAAACACGTCATGTTATTGTTAAGCCATGGTACTGTGGCTGTTTGAACCAGAATGGTATAAATCTATTTCTGAGGCAGATTAGCTACTTTTTTATGATCAGTTTTATGCTATGTGCTAAGTGTTACAATAAAAAGGTATAGGTTATAGGATTATAGATTAAGTACTAGGATGTTCTAATAATGAAAGTAAAGGGTCTCAACACCAGGTGGGTGGACTGTCATGAAATTTGTTACAGCTGTACTTGTGTGTTGTGCGGATCTTACCGTGCTAACATGCTCAGCTAAGCATCTAGCCTAACTTTAAGCACTGCTTGGACAGCCTCACAGACCCACTAGCATGGTTGTAAACTCTTATGAAGGCTTCACATCACACAATATTTAATTAACATAGTCAGATTAGGTGATTATAGAGTCATACATTTTACATCCTCATCCCTGACCAATTATCGCTCGCTGTTTTTACAAGAATGTGCTTTAAAATGCCTTAAAAGGCAAATACATCCTTGTTCTGTTTCACAGCTCTGTCTGACTGCACCAGCAAGGTCAGTCTTCTTTCACTGTTTACAGTTATACACAAAGGAGTGCCCACAGAAGACTTTATTGAGTTTTTCATACCAGGAGAGGGAAGAAAATCAAAAGAAAGAGAAGAAGGAGGAAGAGAGCCAAAACATTTAGACAAACTCTAGACTTCTTGGAAGGACGTCATGAGGCATCCCAAATGATTGTCATCCATTATGAGACACTACACAGGATAAAACAATCAACTGACGTGCCAGATGAACATTTTTTGCTCCCTGGTGTCTTAAGTCTGTCGGGAAACCGCTATTAGTCTCGCTAGTATCTTAATGATATTGAAGTAATGTGCAGAGCCCACAGACAGAGAGCAACGACCTAACATCTTCTAGAATAAATGAGCTGAAGGCCTTGAAGCTTCTGTAATGAATCTCATATCATCACCTATGAAAAATCTCACAGAAACAAAGATTTATTCATATGGTTTCTTTTTCATTTTATGTGGACAAAAAGGCGAAGCACTGCCTGTCCAAACCCATTTATGGTTTATGTCATCAGTCGCACTCAAGTGTGCAGTACTATTCAGCAGTTTTGAAGCAGCTCCTTGGAGCCATCAGAGACAGGACAAATCGTGAAAGAAAGCCAAACTCCAGAAATACACACAAAGAGAGCCTGAACAGTGAGCTGTTTGGCTTGCCTACACTTTTCAGGATGTGGACTCGATACGCACAGGCACTAAAATGGAACAAAAAACATTGACAGGCCATTTAAAGTTGAGTGGGTACACTGTACACCAACGTGAAATAAAAAAACAACAGAGCCACCTTGAAATCTGCACTGTTCTTTGACTATACTTTCCAAGAGCACTGAAACCTTTTTCGTGGGCTAGTCGAGCTGCTGGCAACCACAACAACTCGCTCCATCCTACCTCAGACAATCCAGGAACTCCAAACGCTGACATGTCAAAACAGCAGACAATTAAAGTTGGGCAACAAGCCATCCATCAAACAAAAGCTAAAGCAATGAAGTCCTAAGATATTGGGTAGTGAGGTTGAAAGACCTTGATTTGCCTCATTGGTTGTGGTTGTAAAACCTGGTAGACATGAGTCTCTCTAACAGGCGTCTCCTGGTTGTCTCCTGTATCACATTCAGTCATATGAGGTGAAGACCTGCACCAGGGGTCATAGGTCAAATGGACAGAACTGGGGTGTTATTCGGGCAGCATGAACAGTGTCGGGAAGAAGTGCCAGGGACCACACAAATGGTGTGGCTGTGTGGTACGAGACAGTGTTTGAGCAGCAGTGCATCACCACAACCAGCACACGATTGATGGCTTCATCTGTATGCAAGTTAAAATGACGGTGAAATAACATCATTAAACCACATTTTTCCCTTTAAAACACACTCCAAATGTTTTGAATTAATACTTCATTATCATGATTAAGTACCTAAAAATCAGTTCATCACCACAACCTGCAGCAGAGAACCACTTTGGGACCCATATGAAAGCCAAAACTTAAATTACCTTCAGACACATCTGCAAAGTACAATAACGTCTATAAAGTGCGCCAATGTAACATAGATTCAACCTCAGCTCATGACGTTTATTTTCTCTATAATTAATTCACCTCTGTCATTTTCCAAAAGTCATTAATAAAGTGGAGACACCATTGAAATAAAACAGCTTATTAGGTATAACAGATTGTGGTTATATTAAGGGTAGTATTATTTTTAGCTGAGTCAATCAACCACCCTTTAAAATGTCATTATATGTGCTTTAAGTGTGTCACATGTTCAATTCGTTTCTTAAAGTTTCAGACACACTTGTATAACTAACAATGTTTTTGAGCTTCCAGAAATATCTCCTTCAGTATCTCTGTGCTATGCAAGAACAGGCTCTGACCTGCTGCATCCCTTTACGTTCGAACGATTAGTGTATCACTTCTCAGTGTCTTTGGGACAGTGCACCAGTTTGCATACTAGCTGTGTCTTAGATACCTACTGATCTATACAGACTGTGTGTTTTAGTTTAGTCAGTTAGGACTTTAATAGTGTTTATTTTATTGCTTTCAAGTTTTAAAAATCTAGCCTTAAAATAGCCAAAAGACAACATACAACTTTTAGAAAAAATGTGACAGTCCAGTGAAAACTGGATCAGATCTGTAGAGTGGCGTATTGCTATAACAACCACATAAACAGATGAATTTTCTATGACAGCTTTTCCATATGAACCAAAATATAATATCCATCTTGGTCGTCAGGTCAGAAAAGGATTAAAAAGTCTGGTGTCCACCACAGCAGGGCCGGCAATTGAGAAACGATCCGAGACCACAGTCTTAGGAATGTGTGAAACATGTTGTAAAATACATTCTGGTATATCCTTGTAAAGTGACCCACTCGTAAAATAAACCCATACAGCTCGACTCTCCAGGAGAATTATTCCTGATGTTTCCAATACTAGACCATCAAACAGTGTAACACATATAGTGGACCTGGGCAGAGCTTGGCCACCAGGGCCACATCAGAACAGTGCACGTATTCCATATTAGCCGTGTCTTGTGCAGCAGCCCCAGAAACGACAGCTATGTTGAAAGAACATGTCAGTGTTTAAAACAAGGTCTCTAAAATGTGTTCAAACAATGTTTAAATGAAATACTCTAAGATCATTTACACGTGCCTGACTGGCAATTGTACGTTAGATGGTGTAAGTTGAAAATCAGCCTTTTTTTTGGATTATTACAAATTATTAAATATTACTACTAGAGTTGTCAGTACTATACGTCATTACTAATTTAACAAGCCTGAAGTATAGACTGTAATCTGTAATCTTCAGCGGGCTCAAAGTACAGCTGCCTGATGGAAATGTTTTTTTTTTATTTTTGCAGATATCTGGACCAAAGAATTTGGTAAATTGGTATTTTGACTTGGCTGGTGGTGCTAGAGAAAACCTGCACATTTCCTATGATGCTGTTATGTAAAAATATCATATGACTGGCATTTAATTTTAATTGAGTTTGACATTTGTATTTATTACATTTAAATGTTTTGTTAAATTTTGATCCATTGCTTATAGAATTTTGACACGTTATGAGGTATCATGTTGGGTCAAGCAGAGTGCACTAAACCAGCTGACTGTCAGCTGACCCAAACAGGCACCAGCGATGACTGACACTTCAAACAATCTGTTTAAGCTGCCAACTCCTCATTCTTCCCTGTGGTTCCTTCCTGCTCCATGCTGCTGTTGCTTCTGCTGATGAATAGCTGTGCTGCTCAGTCCCCCCTACTCGGCCAAACTCCCCCTGTTATGGTCTTTTTTATCAATATTCTTGTAATGACATCTCTTGCTTTGAGCATGATTTACAGTGTATATTCCATATGTTATGGTAATATGTGGTTGGAGCACTTACCCCTCGAGGGAAGAGTATAACCTAACTACAAAAGTATCAATTCCCACAATAATGTTTAATTTCTATGACGAGAGCGGTTCCGATTTAAATTCAATTATCCAGATGTTTTTACATTATCTCTTGGTTTGTAGCTGGGGGGCGGTGTGGGTGGGGGTCTCCCGCTCAAATGGCTAGACCAGCTGAGAAAATCTCAGTGTGGAGAGTGATGAAAACTTCTCCTCCCTGAAAACCTGCTGATGACTTTGAATCCTCCAATACTCAGCCAGGAAAGTCTAAGGCAGGAAAATAAATGATTACCACCTGCAGATCAATAATTTTGTGTAACTGCTCAGTTTAGACACCGCGTCATGTGTGTTGAAAGTCAGAATGTGATCAAGGCCAAAATGAGAAATCAGTGGGCTTTTCTGTCTTGAATAAATCTTAATGTTGCCGAGATTCTCGCTGGATTACAACGCATGGGAAATACAAGGGGAGCGAGATCAGCATGGCCAACTGGAAATGAGCCCTTAAACCCTGATCAAAAGAATGTTAAAGTGAATCCAGCACACTGAATACATAGCCAGCCATAAGCAGGCCCACACAGCGACTTCTGTCTCTCCAGCTCTGAGCACACAGGTGTGTTTTCATGGTGTGTATTAAATACAGGGTCAGAAGTGCAAATATGTCCTACATTGAGATCCCAGATCTCCTGCTTTGTCCCGAGGGGGTAAAAACTTCTTCCTGACCTCCGCTTCACTCCTCCACATCATACTGTATATGAAGAGCTCTCAATCTGAGGCTGTGCTGCCCTCTGCAGGTCACAGCCATCACTACCTCAGCGCTAGTTCGGTCATACTACTGATTAATTAGTCCAATGCCAGGATTAGACTTATACCCAAGTTCCAAATTGCACCACAGGATATCCAAAAAAAAGTGTTTGTGACCAAAATATCTGTAGCACCCGCTCATTCACGGTGTAAAATTGCGTGAAAATACTATTGATTACCACATATCAGTCTCCAATATAATCTTGGTAGTCAAGTACAGTACTGATCTTCCAAGATTTTTGTACATCATTCATGTCCTCTTATTAATTGTACTGTAGTTGGTAGATATTAAAACATGAAGGACGCAAGGCGCTTGAGACACCTCAGCATTACTTTTAAATATACATGTTCACAAACACCATGGGGCTAGTAGAAGTGGGGATAGTCGTAGAATAAAGAAGGCAAAAAACCTGGCCTGTGACAAAAAATTTTCTGGGTCAATTCCACAAATGAATAAAGCTTGTCGTCTGAAAAAGCCTTGGCGGCTAACGGCCTCAATGACAAGGCTGTGTAGTGAAGAGTCGAAAAGCATGACTGAGCTGAAAAAG
Organism: Nibea albiflora; assembly: GCA_014281875.1. Classification (NCBI taxonomy): domain Eukaryota; kingdom Metazoa; phylum Chordata; class Actinopteri; family Sciaenidae; genus Nibea; species Nibea albiflora. Next base: position 13,042,353 of record CM024795.1, on the reverse strand, counting down.
TTCTCACTGTAAATCACATCTATCTACCATGGAGAAAACACACCATTCTCCTGGATAAGTTTCTTCTCGGATTAAACAGAACGCTTCGTAGAGTGGCCTACCGTACACTTTCCTGCCACGCAGAGAAAAGTCTCATTCTGCCCACACGGCGTCCCATCAGTCACCCTGTCCGATTGCCGCACGTAGAACCTGAACCCTCTGGCACGGCAGTTGAGTTCGCAGTGCTGCTCTGCAGGAACTGCAGAGAGATTACAATCACAGTGCATAGTAATTAAACAAAATAGAAGAGCTATGACAGTGCATTAAAGACAATGAAATTCATATAATGGACAGCGCATAATAAAAACTGATGTGCATCTTTACATTAGTGAGTGAATAGCTCTGTACTTTTAGTGAGCATATCAGCAGATACAGTGTCACATATTAACATATGTGCATTCAAAAGGCTGGAACCATAAATGTACATTAAGACCTGTTTTGTAGCATAAGAACATTCAAGCACAAGCCCTGAAATACTTGATTTCCCAAAAGACTCGAGGACAGAGAAAAATCACAGGCCTGGGGCTGTATAGCTGTACTTTGATGAGAGAAATTTGTTTTATACCTCGACCTCCACTTCTAAAACTGCAGCGAAGTGCAAAATAACTATAGTTTAGAAACAATGTGCGTTTAGGTTCAGTGCAAAGTCACAGTGGGATGAAACAAACAATAAGATGTGTCCTCAAAATGCTAAACTTTGTTCGATTCTCTTTCATCAGATGACACAAAACCTGCAGCAAGCAGCCAGAAAGGATCCTGATCCCTGTTCTGTACATTTCTCGCTCAGGTGCTTTATCAATTAGATATACAATAAGGTCAGAAGTAAGATATTTCTTAAACAGATGTACAGGAGTATGTTTAAGCACTGTTCAAGATGGGTGTCAAATAATCCAGACTCAACCTCATACATTTACCTGAGGTTATTTAATCTTTACATCTGCATTAGCCTTCAGTCAAGGCTGCGGCACAAAGACAAGACCTCAACGTACACATCTGCTTGACAGGATATTAATTTGGAGACTGTTATTTCCATTACTGTTCTCAGAGAAATTACATTTCAGGAGGTGTTTTGGTCTGTTGCCTGGATACCTCAGGTGAGTGAGGTCAGAACGTTTTTTTGGAATGAACATTTATCAGCGAGTTTACAGACAGGTGACATACTGCAGTCCTTAGATCACAACACACCTTAGTTCATAAAGGTCATAGGTCAGGGAGCTGAAGACATAACTGACAGCAGAAATGCGATTAATAATGTAAGGTTTGTGGTTTACTGTGTAGAGACAGTGTACTGTAGAGTGCTTTTAGGTTAGATCCTGACTATCACATTTTTGTCTCTTCCTGAACATTTTTATAAATAGCCTGTAAAGTTTGTTTTGACTGTTTGCTTTCTCTTCCTTCAACCTCCTTTTCTTCATTGCTAAACAGCCGCCATCGCTGATGGAAATCTATCTGACACGACTCAGGAAGAAATCGTGAGGCAACTAGAGGCAAGAGGCCGTTGACAGGCGACCAAATGAAACACACTGTTACCTGAAATAATAATATGGATTTCTCTGGGTCTGAACATTGTTAGAAACATTTGGGATAATGTGCAATAAGAAAATATAGAAGATTGGTCCAGTTATTTCGATTTTTAGTTGCATTTTGATGCAGAAATGTTACATATTATATCTTTAATTGACAGACAGATATGCATATTGTGTATGCATACACACATACACATACATACTTAAAACCTACCCTCATTGAAAGGTTCCCACTCGTAAAGTCTGCCCATGAAAGGTTGACTGTTGTATGAAGAACACTGAGCAGCCCTGATGTGTTTGCTGGATGGAGGACAGGCCTGAAGATGGAGCACATAGACACACATTTTTTTCCCATGAAAGAAACAGAGGCAAATCCTTTAACTGCATTTGTCATTGTCATTCTGCTGCAGTCCACCCTCTCCGTTTTAACTGTTTTAACCCTATGCCAGTAGCTCAAGCTTTTCCAAGTTTATAAAGCCTCGCCAGTGAAACTCGGCCTCCCTGACACCACTCCATATCTCTTTTGTCTAAACAAGCCCCCGGTCTGCTGTACTTTGCTTGAATATCTGCGTCATCACAAACCAGAGACAATACACAGAACCAGACACTGTTTGAATTTATCTTAATGCACAGGCTGGATTCCATAAACTTGGATCAGGTGTCCCATACACACACTGTCCCATTACAACTGGCTAGTCAGTGCAGCCAGTAGCTCTATCAATATTTTTCTACCAGAGTTGCCAGTACAAAATATTAGTGTAAGATGTTTCCCTCCAAAAAGTTGTAAAAAAAAATCTTAATTTTAATTATTTTATTTGCGGGTTCCAGATGAGGTTTATAATGGAGGAACAAGCCACCTTGTGCAATGGTATGGATGGTTTGGGCAATAGAGCTCAATGCCACAGAGGAATAAAAGAAAAATTCACTGGAAGCCAAACAACATTTTGTTTTCTATCTCTATTCCTGGAGGTCAGAACAAAGAGATCCCAAAGAGTATAACAACGATCATCTCCACAGATCAGGTTCTTCCTTATAATAGTTGGGCTAAAAACTAGTTTGAAAAGGTGGGCAGTAACAGATATGCACTGACTAGTCTGAATATACAATGGTCTGACTGAAACTGACTCTTGAGTTGTTTTCAGATTCAAATCTTGCAAAAGCCGAGCCTGTGAGAAGTGGTCTGGGTGTGCAAGTTGAGCCATGGCAGAAAAAAAAAATGTTAACAGAACAGTATTATGTTTTTATCTGTTGGTCTAACTTTTAGTTTAGTTTTTAATTGAAACTTAATACTACAAAAGCTTTATATACTCTTAAGCAAAATCAGTAATTATCTATCCATTAAATGCTGGTCAATATTAAGAACAAAGTGCAGATTTGCATACATGAATGTTGCAGATCCTGTAGCGAGCATGCTCCCCTGTGCAAGAAGAAGTAGGCAGTGGGTTGTAGGGTCTCTCTTGATGATGCTGGGGTCCATACGTCTGACTGCCTGATTGCACTCCCTGCGGGACCTGGTTGGCTGACCCAGGTTGGTAAAGGGGTGCCCAGACTTGGTTATTTTGGGGCTGCTGTGCCCTGGGCTGCATGTAGGGTCTGCTGTAGCGATGGTGGTTGTTTGGGGGGTCAAGGTTGTTTGACCTGTGGCCACCGTGGCCTCTACCGGTGGGGTGGTAGGCATCAGCAGCAGCAGAGCGTCTCTGTCTGCGGGGGTGAGCCATCCCAGAGCCCTGTCCTGTATCCGCCTGCAACGGTGCAACGTAAGGGGCTCTCCCATACCCATACCTCCCTGGGACGATGTGAGTGACCCTCCTGAAAAAAGAAAACACAACTAAACCAGTGACTTTTTGCTAATTTTTTACCTACACTTTTAGAGATAGCACATAGCACACATGCAAAATTGAATTCGGTTTCCCATCATCTGAAAATAACACCTACTAACCATCTTAAAAACAACAGTACAACAGGCTTCATCCACTGTATTTGGATCAATGTCTTCTTTAATTAAGGATGTTTAAGCTAAATTGCATCTTTTATTGGGGAAACTATCGTGGCAATTCATCTGCTCTACCACTTTTGAGAAGCGTCCAGATCCCAGTGGCAGAAATTTAGGAGCTTTTGTCGTTATTTAGCTCCTTAGACTCCAACTCAAACAGCCCCCCATAACTCAACTGTCAGTGCTATTTGTTTAAAGGCAAGCACAACAGGAAGGAGGTCACAAAGCTGCCAAGCACAAGCCGAGTCTTTGACTCCATCCATAAAAGAGTAGCCCTCCAGTGAAGGGCAATCAGATGGCCCACAGTGATGGCTCCAAAGAGTCACTTTTAGACCGGGCTGCTCAGCATGCAGCACAGCTGTACAGACTCCTTAAGGACTTGCAGAACTCGGCAAAGCCTGGTGCTGAAACACTGAAAAGTACAGCTCTTCACTCGACATCATGATAGTTAAATGAATTCAAATAGATGTATACTGTTATTTAGTATTTATTTAGTATTTAGTATTTATTTAAACTTCTGAAATTTAACACTTAACAATCTTTAACTCTTTGACCTCATTTGTACCTCGTGTTGGAAGTTACACATAAATGACAAAGTTAAAGGAAAAACCAGCATAATCTCGGTGTATCTGGAGATTGATAAACACCATTCTTCCTAAAGATTTTCCTTCAATTAATGTTGATGGTGGCGGTGCAGAGCGCTCCCTAAAACCTCTAAAATGTTCCATGTGTGTTTAACAGGTTTTTGGATCTGGTGATGGAAAATCGATGGTGATTCTTACTCATTAAACCATGTATTGACCACTCATGCCCTTTATGGAAGCATCTGCCTTTGTTACGTTACTTCATCTGTGCCTCAATAATTCCTCTAAATCCTAAAAAAATCAAAGCCTTGGAAAATTCCATTCATAAGTACAGTGATTTCAACACCTCACTTTCTTTTGTAGTTCAAAACCAATCCCATCATCTTGCACTAGCCGGTCCAGTACCTGTGTCCGCCAGGCCGGGTCTGTTTCTCCTCCCTCAGCGCTCCACGACTGCTGCTGTTGGACGACCTCACCGTGTCGCGGTGCAGAGGAACTGTTGGCTGCAGGGCTGATATGACATGGCCCGGTTGCTGTGGCTGCACACCAACTCTTCTGGAGGGGTATTGGGATGGAGTGTAAATAGGCAGACAGGGCCTGCTCCGCTCTTGTACCCCATTTCCACAGGTCCGGGAGCAGGTTGACCAGGCCCCCCAGGTGCCCCAGGAGCCCTGCATTTCTCCATGCTCTGCCCTGAACTCCTGCTGTGGCTCTGCTCTGAACTCCTGTTGTGACTCTGCCCGCTGAGTAACCTGTAGGAAAAGAAACAACCGTGATTAGTGGCACCACGGAGTGCAAAGACGCGGGATAGCCGAACACAAAATGAATACAGAGGATTGATGGAAAGCCTCCATCAACTTTAATCTCCCGAGATCATGGCCGTGTATAAAGGCTCAAGTCAGTGACCTCATCTCATCAACATGACTATCCTGCCCCTCTGCCTCCCACCACTGTCCATGAAACAGACCTCTGTTCACGGTTATAAAGCCCTGATTTGGCCGATTAGTGGGTGTCTGTTAGTGGCCTATCCCCTATTGGCTACCTGTATTTCTCACTGTTGACTCTATCCCTCTGTGCAACTTTGCCAGGGATGTATTAGCAGTGATCACTGCACTCTCTGTTTGAGGAACCTGCCAGGAGAAACCCAGTGCCAAGCCGGCTTTATCCGTGGAGCCGCGTGGAAATCCTGCTCTTTAAGGAGCACTTTGTCTCCATTCACAGCAACCTCTCTAGGCAAACACATGGCCGTAGTAAAAGCTCAGCTGTCTTTGACTTTTAGCGGATGGAAAGAGAATACAGAAGCAGTAGGGAGAGTTGGCAGGAAAATCGTCTCCTGTCAATCAGCCTGTGCAGCTATTCAGAGAGACCTCAGAATCCCCCCACCCGTTTCAGTCTTTGTAACTCAACGCCACTGTCATTTCCCAGTTCAGACATAGGTCAAACAGCTCGACGCTCGGTGGAAACACACAGAGCCAACTTGCGCTGACCCCCCTCGAAACTGACTGGATAGCTGATCTGTCAGTCATCTTCACCCACGAGGCGCATCTATTAGTCTCCTCCACGTGGTTCCTGTGGCTCCAGAGGTCAAGAAGTGCTTTGCTGACAGTTGACATAAGGCCTCTCTGTTTCACCGCAATCAACAGAACTTTTCACTCATGCTCTCATTACAAGTTAACAGATTAGCACCCAGGTCATGTTCCTCCTGGGAACACTCTCACTGTTTACACATTCTGGGACAGAGGAAGCAGGAATGAAAAGTTTACATGCTAGGGTGGCATTTGGCCATGCTAACAAGATCATGCATGCTACCTTCCACTAGAGGAGCGTTCCACTAGCTTGTGCCAATCAAGTGATTATACTAATAGATAAAACAACAAAAAGAAAAATTCCGGTAAATGTTTGAGGGAGGTCTAACATCGTGTCAGACAAATCACACATGTTAGAACACAGATTTATTTTTCTCCAGTTGCACCACCTGCTGCGCAACTGCTGCTCACCTTCCTGTGGTCTGCTGTGTGTTGGCAGTCCAGGGGGTCCGACCAAAGCAGCAGCAGGAGGGCAGAAACTCTACAGAGAACAGACAGAAGTGATTACTGGTGATACTGGTAGATTAACTTTTGTTTAGAACCAAGAATATTCATGGTGATTTGCTGTTAATAAATATTTCTACATTGAGCTATTGGTGAATAATCCGAAAATGGGACAGTTACATCAAACATAGGCACACATTCATCTGTGTTTAAATACAAATGAAAACAAAAACTTAAAAAAGGAAGAAGTAATCCATAATTAAAACAATCACTCCAACATTACCTGAAAATCCAGACACGGACTCCCTGCATAGCTGCTGGATTCTTAAAGTTGGACACCTTATTGAAAAGAGAGAAGTTTACATTAGCATATGTCAGTGGTGCTGACTTTTTTTTTTTTTTAACACAAATGCTGTATGTGTGGCTACAGTGCAGAGGCTCTGCGGAGACTAAACCCAATCCCACTGTCTGATCACTATCCATCCACAGAGACCACTCACCTTTTAAACGTGACACAAATCCCAAGAACAACAAAGAGTTGAACGGTATCAACATGTAATCTATCTGACTTTACTGATAGCTGTAGCCTATAAATATCTCCCGAAGGTCAACAACCTGCTACTTTCATTTGCCACTACATCTCTCTGCCTGACAGTCCTCCAAGACACTGACTCAGGGAAAAAAATAAACGACTTCTACCCACTTGACCATGTGAGTTGACCTCTCTGACCTCTGGCTCCTAATGAGGGAGCCCCCCTGCTGGAAGACTGCAACCTCATTAGACAGCAGGTCTTAGGTCCAGTTAAGGAAGAACTTTCACCCCTCACCCCAGACTGTATAACTCAGACCTACTTTGCACCTTGTCTAAGTTAAGTTGATCGAACCAGACAGGATGGTCAAAAAATCCTGAACACTATAGTGTTAAAACGACCGCCACGGTGTGATCATAAGGTTCAGCTTATTTAAACTTATTATTATTTTAAAATTATTATTTTTTTCACTGCTATAATTATTCATGGTACTTTCATTATTACAGAGAAATAATGTCCACGAACCTGTGGGTTACTGATGCGCGTATGGTGAAGTATTTGCTACTTCACTATACTTTCTAACCAGTGTATCCTACTCTGCGTTCACAGATCCATTTCCAAGCGCAGGTATCCTCATGGTCGAAACATTAATCCAGGTGGAACCGCAGGGCTTCCCTCCAGAGACTTTGTGCTAAGCCATTTAAGTCAGTAAATCCGCACCCGGAGTTGTGAATCAGATCCTGGCGCAGTAGAAACTCCGGACATTGGTCATCATGGTGATTCCGGCCGTTCTGCTTTTACGCACTAAAGGCTAAATGACAGAAAGCTGGAAACTTACACGGCGGACAGAAAACAACCTCTGCTGCGCCCTCTGCCGCAACAACCACTCTCTCTCGGGTGTGTGTGTGTGTGTGTGTCATGTAAATATGTAGGTGTGTGTCTACTCCTATTCCAACCCCATGAGTGGCGCGCTCGGATGAGTTCGCTTAAGGAAGGAAAAGAGAGAGAGGGGCATGCCTCAGTGTCTCTCTGCCACTCATTTCTCTCACACTGAAATGTCCATATTGGAGCCACAGGCAGGTAAATGATCTCATTTAACAAGGGAATTGAAGCCAAAGCTCAAAGCTGCACCTGGCAACTCGTATGAGACATCAGTGCACTGCACCCAGTGTCACCTTGTTTACCTATTTGGAGGCTCTGTAATGGTTTAAGACTCCAGTAAACATATTTTCTCTTTATTACTACCAGAAAAAACAGATTATTAACTTTGCATGGTGTTACCTTTCATCACACCCTAAAACACTGAGTTAAACTTGTAGTAAACTCTATGGTATGCTCTAAGATTAGGGGTCGGTTTTTTCTAATGACATAAACAAATATATTCCAGTTTACACCTGCGGGATCTCATCAACACTTCAGTTGATGCTTCCATTTGCTGATGGAACAAGCGGCTTTAGTCTGTGGTCCAAAACAGGACCAAGATTCTTTTGGACAGACATCAAACTTTTTTCTTTTTTCTTTTTTTTTTGCGTTCAGCTCAGAACAGCTGTATTGTTTCCTCAGATGAAAGGACATTTGCAGCATTCCATAAAAGGGTTTATAGCCAACCACAGGGAACCATCATGACCATCTATTCATTAAGGGGAAGCACCCATATTTAGCCATGACTTGTGCAAAAACAAATAAACTAAATTGGATAAACTAAAAGACCTTTAGGATTAAAATGGGACATGGATTTACAAACGTACATATACAGCCTATAGAGCAGGAGAGTGAATAGAAATCTGACGTTATTATATGTAAAGGCTTGGTGTACTGCTCTCTTTAGCCAGTTTGTTTCATTTGACGGAACAAAACAGAGCTGTGCATGGTTCAGTGGTTTACACGCAACACTATATGTGCCATACAGTGTGCAGCTCATTACAGCCACTGTCTGTAAACACTCTTGCTTGACAATGGCTTCTTTATGTAGCAAAACCTAATCTGTAAACACTGTGAAATCTATCAGTGTGTTTGTAGCTCTAGAAATCTAAGTATGCATTGGCGTCCACTCATCCATATGCTGCTGCACAATATGTAAGTATGTATCTGCAGCGGAGTTGGTGCTATTCTTGCTCCCATTGACTGTCCTCACTGGAGCGTAGATATTGATGCTGGTCAGGAATTTGCCTTAAACCAAAATGTTTCCAAACCCTTCACGAGCAAACAAGTCTCTAATTAAAAGATTGTTAATGAACTACTGTTCTAGACAATCCATTGAAGGCCTCTCCAAGAGAGATTTGGAGTTGGGAGTCACTGTTGTCCGACACTGGACCGAAACGTGCATTACACTGAAGATATATCCAGTCACACTTTAGCAAGATGAATTATTGCACAGCATTGCTTCAGTGTTTGCAGATATAAGACAGATTACTGCCCTGGTGATTGAAATAATGTAATCTGATCCGGTGCTCCTTTACGTTATCAGATTTTATGTTGCTTTCAGTAATAAATCGCCACACACATTTAAATTACAGTTTCAGGTGGTATTTTTTTAATGCGGTGCATGGCTAACAATAAACAATGCACTTGGTTCATTCCAGCAGAAACTAATAGTTGGTCCTGTGAGGTGGAACGAATTGGCAGTCTCCAGACGAGACAAAAGTCTATGAGAGGGTCGGGCACATCAACACTGCAGCCTCCAAACCAGCGCTTAGGCTTATTGTCATTCACCTGGACACAAATTGTGAAGATAATATTGCCTGACCGTCGTCTCCTGTTAAGTCAATGTTAGTGCAGTAATGCTGCTGTCACTTTACTCATTCTTTTTGCCGTTACTCTAACCTCCTCTCACATTATTATGACAACTCTGTTCAACAGGTATGACTATAAAAACGTACAGCTGGGTTAAACAAGTTCAAGCATGCTGATGGTTATCAAAAAGAATTCTGGGAAATGTAGGTAATAAACTAAATACTGCAGACTGAGTTAAGTGGATCCAACAAACAAGTAATTACTAGCACACTTACGAATATTTGTGTAATTATGTGCACTCTTCTTGGCCGATCTCCACAGGCAGAGCTGAAGTCTACAATGATGCTGTTGTGATTTATCACGTGACCCAAGCGTTTAGGTGACCACTGAGATAAAAGCATTTTAATGAACACGATAACTCAGATTAACAGAAAATATAAACAGTCAGCGACTAAGCTTCTGTAGAAACTAGTGCTCGTAACTTTTTAAAATGGACACATTTAAATATTGGTGAATTTAAAGCTACACATTTCCCATTTAAATAAACCCGTTTGTCAGGTAAGTAGAGTCTTGTAACCAGCTCAGTTGCTGCAACATCCAACGCACACTAATCCCTACCTCCACATTCACGTGCATATTCTAACTATAAAAATAATCACACTTAAAGGTGCAGTGTGTAGGAATTAGTGACACCTAGTGGTGTATTTGTTGATTGCAACTGCTTCAACTCAGTTTCTAGAGCCAGTGTTTAGTTTATTCATACTGAGTTACTGTAGAAACATGAAGGTTTAACATGCTGTGTGTCTATTGAGCATCACTAGATAGAAAAATAAGGTAACACAATATGAATATTCTAATTTTCAGGTGATTATACAATAATAAGTTATATAAGTTAAGTTATTAAGATTAAATTTCTGCCTGTAATTAGAGCTTGATTTTAGAAACTAGTGTCAGTTGAGGCTTACTGCAAAAGATATAAGTATACATATTTTTAGTATTTTTATAGACTAATTGTCAAAACAGTTCATTATTAATACATTACAAATTCAAACATATTTTATAGTATTAGTATTAGGACACATTATATCAGCCATTAGAAACTGAAATATTCATTACAGTCCAATTTTCTTCTTCAGTGTGGGCATGAAATCACCATGGTGATATTTGACCTATATGATATTTGATATGTGGTCTTGTAGGTGAAAAGCTGTCATTTGGCTTGAAGGTAGCACAAATGGGAAACTCACAGAGGGTCTTGAATACTTTGATCTGGACAAAGACGTTGGGTGGATAAACGGATGCAGAGAGACTTTTGCAGCACAGAAATCAGCTAACAGCGGTTCTCAGACACTCACGGTCGCCAAGGCCTGGAGCACTGCCTTCACTCAAATGCCAAAAATGCAAATAAATTTAACACAAATGTCATTATGAGGCTCTGTAAAGAAGAAACACTTTTTTAATTTGAGAAACAGATGGATTGGGGGTTATTACTCACCAAGACAAATGGACTGTTAATGTGTTGAGCCCTCTTCACTATGTGGGTCTCAACAACTGCACTGTCTCGACTTCTATAAACTGCTTTCGAGCAATCAAACATCGTTCTCACAGTCACTGTCTTCATGCTGTCACTAGTGAATTGTGTCAGTCCTTCGGGACACGACTGCTTCTCACAATGTTGACAGCCGTAGTGTCATAAAATGACTAAATGTGTCAGCGCAGAGCATCGTCGTTTATCAGAGCCGCTCAAAATAAACTCGCTGTAGCTTTTTGATAGCAAACATTTGCACTGAGGCACACCGGTGTCTCATCAAAGCAGAAAACACAGCATTTATTTTACATGTTCAGATGAGATCTTCAGGGGACAGGTGCCCCAAAAAAAGCAACATATTATGCAGTCGTGCTGTTTTCTAAATCCGATTAACAAATCTATTGGAAGATACTGCGCCGCAGTATTTGGAAAATCTGGGCCATCTTCAGAAGATTAAGGTTAGGTTGTCAGGTTCTTATGTTAACCGCTCTCACCACATTTTTTAAAAAAAAGATATAAGATATTTGTGTTTACTGTATGTCTGGACAAACTATGTGAAGTATTCATACAAAGAAGCCTTCTATACAACTTTCAGAGAAAACCAGAAAAACCCAACACTGAGGAGAGACAAACTCAGTTAACAACACAACCTGCTGTTCTTAAATCAAATACCCCTGAGCAAGGCATTGATCTCCAATGTAATGGATGATGTTGGACAGCAGCACCTGTCAAATCTTGTGTGGTGTGTGTGTTTTCCATCCCCCTGCAGTTACTCCTCTAGGTCAGTGCGTGCCCTTATTAAACAAGGAGTTAAAGAATTCTTTGTGGGATGGTTTGAGTGAGGGGAGCGGGAACAGGTGGTGAGAAAGTGGTGAAGTCTCTATGCCTTCAGGGACATTCCAGTCAGAGTTCACACTACCCAAAGGACCCTTCATGGTTCCTGGACCCTCCTAGCACATACAAACGCACAACACTCTGCCTCATGGGAGACCGGTGGTCTGTGAGGTGTTGATAATGCAAGCGTAAACTCCCTAAGAGAACCAGGAGAGATGAACTTGAACATTAACATACTTTAGAGGTGGACTCACTGTTACAGGAACAGGCGAACACTTGCACCCAGATCTGACGCCTGATTAAAGAAAGATGTTTTCTTCACTCCTGTTGCCAGATTTTGTAGAGAAAACCATCATGCAGACCAATGTAGACAAACTGAGTGTTAGTACAGAATCTTTTAATACTAAGTACAATACAGAAAATCAGTGGTAAACAAAGAAAAGTCCTTGTCCTTGTTTGTGCCCTTCTTTTTATCTCAGGCAGGAGAAAGTGAGAAAGCGATGCATGATCAAGATTTAAGACACAGAAAAAGCATTCTAGTCTCGACAAAAGAGACACCAGACATTTTCAGCTGATGACAGTAATGGTGAGGAGGGCTCATTCAGAAGGCTTTTAAAGTGCAGAGGATGCTCTGTAGGGTCCCTTTGACTTCCTTCAAGTATGTTACAGCTCCGACCACTGAAGAATCAAACTGTGTTTTCATTGAAAATCTACATTCAATCAAGATGCTTCTGTCATGACACTTTCTTCAGACATCTTTAAAACAGTCTACATCCCTCCTAAGAAGGCGCTTCCCACAGACAAGGGAAATACACCCTTCAGTTTTCCAAAGATTTTAATAACTGATAGTCAGTGATAAGTCACTAAGTGAAGATGTTTTAGGGAGTTTTTGAGATGAAGCCCCAAGCAAGCTATGTCCATGTGTGCACATCTGTGTCTGAGAGTGAACCTTTGGTCCTCTTCACTTGGTCTCAGAGAGCTTTGCAAGGCTGGCTTGGCGGAAGGCCGCTCGGTCCCTCATCTCCAACACACAGTCCCTCACCATCTCTGCAAACATGGAGGGCCAGAGCTTGTGTAGAGCTTCGCCCTTCAGATTGGTGTCTGATGCCCTTTGGACCAACTCCTGGAGGTACTGCTCTATCATGGTAGCGCGCTCCGATGACTCTACACTGCCCTCCTGTTAGGAAAACAAGAAAAAACAATTCATGAATTTGGTTGTAATATATATATATATATATTAAGGTGAGGTGTAGTGGGAAATGGTAAGTGTGGATCTGGATCAAAGAGCACGCTCATTGGCTCACAAATGAAGCTATCATTAGACTAAATGAAGCTATCACAGTGCACATGCACATGAGAAATGCAATGCAATGGTTTGAGCCTCATATGTCGACCTTTTAGGACAACAGTGGAGTTCTACATACCACAGAAGCATAAGCTGGATCCAGCATTAGCTACATAGACAATACTTGCATGTAGCATGAAGTCATTGCTGGTATTGTTTTTTGTGTGGAACTGGATAAAAAGCTAGATTCATTCCATTAATTGATTTAAAAGTTTTACTTTGATGTAGTTTCAAATGAGTAACAGATGAGAAATCTGCTGATGGAAGCAGTGAGAGAGTAAAAGGGGTTATCTGAACAGGAGGCAGAAAAGCAAAAGCAATATAAAGCCAAAACGAGTACTTATATTGTACTGCAGTGCCTGATCTGCACACACACTTCCACAAATATGCACACTCTTGGTGGAAGGAAGGTTAGATTGTCCCTGAATAAAATCGACTATAATAACCATAGAAATAAAAAATGAAGAACTGTTTATATGATTATATCTGACCAACGTTATTCTAGCAATAATTCTAATATATCACATCCCAATCTTGGTCACATGGACACATACCTTTGTTTAAAAGAAAGCTGTAACTGGACGTCTCCTTCATAAAAAAGAGTGAATATTGAGTTATAACTGACCAGCCTGAGGTCCTGAAGTCCTGGTGTTGTTTTCAGGTGATTTCATGAAGATAACGCAGTGAAATAGCACTGTGCTCTGTACTGAGCGTGTGTTGGAGCTGACTTCTACCAGAAACGGTCCGGAAAGCTCCCCACTGCTCACAATAGTGGGAAATTCTAAATAACAAATGGTTCAAAATGTTGTTCTTAAGAGCAGCAAAACAAGTAAGAGAGACTAGTGAGACTAGTGAAGGCAATGCTGTTTGGTCACTTGACCAACTGCCCGAAGTTGTGATATTTTCTAGTAGCCTGTAGGTTGGCTGTAGGTCAACCCATTGTGACTCTTTGCTCATGTTCCAGACAGTGTTACTCTTCATCAGTGTTTATTGTAAAGTCATTTTTGTGCAAGTTTAACCATTAGCAAGGTGCTGTTCAAGAGACCAGCTGTATTTTACTACGATATCACTTATTTTGCCTCCTAACTTCTGAGGTGAATCCAGGGCTCCTGGTACTGGCTGATGTTTAGTGGGAGTCAGGTATGTCACTCAACAACTTAATAAGGCCACGTTGGCTGTTGGTAGGCAAATGGGTTGAAGTAGTAACATTTCATGAGTTGTTGCAGTTTCTCAAACCACTTGGCCACTGTTAACAAAGCTGACCTCAGGACTTTCTGCACTGCAGTCTCGGCTTGGGTAGTTAAACAGCGCTCTGCTCAGGCTTTCTCCCAGGAGCTTCCCGTTGTCTCGCAGCTCCTCGGGACTCAGCCCTGCCCGCCGGCCACGCCCCTCCAAAAGGAATTGCAGCTGGCGCTTCCTTCAGGGTGAAGAGAGACAAGAGTGAGTTAGACACAGTCAAGAGCCATACAGACACCTGGGGAGTAACAGTGGCAGAAGGTGAGTGACACCAAGGTAATTAAAGTGTGTTCTTGTGCCCATCAAAGAACACGCTGTCACCTAAGCTGTGTGGAGCAAGACTTTGGAAAAACAAACAAATTGGCTCACTTAAAAAGTCCTTTAGAACTGACAGCATAAATGCAAACGTGTTTCTTTAATTTCACTCAGCAGCAGGATGTGTACAATTATAAAAGGAGGTGGAGGACTTTAAACTTGATGTAAACTACAGCAAATGTTGCTGTCTATCCGTGTGAAATCTCCTGTGATACACTACTGCACCAACATGTTCCACAGGCCGGTGCCAGGATGCTGAAATCGTCTTTTCAGTGGCTGGAGGCAAAAATTTCTGTATAGGATAAGATATGAAGTGTGTGTAAGTGTGTGTGTGTGTATCTACCAAAATGCATTAACGCGTGTCAGTCACACATCAACGAGCTTAAGAAAAGTATAACTGTGTGTGTGCACGTTACTGTCAGTACAATGATGCCACCAGACAAGGTAATTGTTGTGTATCAATCCAAACAAAGTTTAATTGAGTGTAAACATCCCTGGAGAGATCAGCAGTTATGATCAGGTCATAACAAAGTCTATCCCATGCGTGATGGAAATCTTGCAACACTGTTTGCAAAGTTAATTTTTCGATTTTGTTTTTGAGCCAAGAGTTAACATGATACTTTCTGTGCTGACTGAGTTTTATAAACAAACTGCCTATGAAATCTATTTTAAGGTCTTGTGAAATATTGCTGAGTTTTGTAAGGATGATGGAACATGAGCTTGAAGCATTATAGTGGCTGCATTCAGGAGAAGGCCAAGGCATCAGCAATCTTTAACAATGGCATAGTGCTGGCAGGAATAATGTTTAAATTGAAAATCAAATCAATCACCACACCTATTCATTATGTTTTCTGCACATACATTTTTTAGTTTTAACCTTATTTTATTTTTTCACTTTTTGGTATATCTTATATATCTTTATTTCTTTATTTCTATATATCTTGTGAGCTGCTGTAACAAGGTGAATTTCCCCGGTGTTAGATCAATAAAGTCTTATCTTACCTTATCTTATAATGATTATCTAATTATTTTATTAGTATTTTCTGTCCAGAATATACACTTTATATGAAATCCAGTCTCAGACAGGGAGATCAAATCTTGCAGCATTTAGTGTAACAAGCGGATACGTTTACTTACGTGGTAATGATTCTGCATGCAGATAAAAGCGATTAAGATTTCAGCACCGATGCAAAAAATAATCTTTGCCCTTCGGCTGTTGTGTAATATTTATTTGGAACAGTGTATGGATCAGGGTGAGTTGCAGCCAAGGATATGTCCTACAGTGTACCAGTTCATTTTCAACACTATTCTGAAAGGTCAATTGAGGACACAGAGTCACTTCAAAATGCAGTAGCTGAACTACTAGGTTCAGCTACTGCAATACGACTCAACAGTACTTTTATTTATATTTTATTAACCAACCAGAATTCGCATGTGCATCACTGTCTTCCACCTCCAACTGAATAACTCTGCCAGAGCAACAAATTAACAAATTATGCCATCAAAATGGAAGTTATTCAGAGAGCTATGTGTAATACACTTTTCTAACCCAGTCAGATGATTCGACCTGGAAATTTTCCAATCTTCAGAGGAATAGTAATACTAAGAACCATTAAGAAATATTGTTGTGCGTGACATATTCGCTAGATTTTTGCCCCGCGAGGATGTTTTTCAATAACCAGGAGTGACAGACCTAAAGAACTTTTGGCTGCGGAGAGAGAGGAATGTTTGTGTCAAAGTGCCAAGTACCCGCCCTAACCCTGAGACACATAGTCTAATTCCCCTGGCTCCTTGGTGCCAGGCTCTGTCTCGCTGTCTCACACAAGCGTGAACACACACACACACACACACACACACAGCATGTATACACGCTATGCACAGGCATGCACATACATGAAGACTTACCTACACATTCACAAGAGCTAAGCTGTAACTCACACATATGCACTTTTAAGACTCCACACATTCTTGGCATATCAAAACAAATACCATACGCTGCCCAGGACACAGCACACACCTGCCATTAAACTGTAGTTAATGTTGTGTTGTGGTTATGTGCGAGATCAAGTTCTCACCTGGACTCCTCAAGAACCAAGAGCAGCCGACAACGTGGAGTTTCGGTGGCTGCTATATGACCCAGTGTCCCAAACACACGCTCTGCAGCAATCACATCATTCATGGTGACCTAAGGCAGACACACCAATGAGAACTGACACATACAACAAAAGATGTTTGATTGATTGGCTACCTGATGTGTATCTCTACACTCTAAAAACATGAAAGTCAGGGCTCAGTTTGTAGAGCAGCCGCCCCATGTGCAAAGGCTCAGTCCTTGCTGCGGAAGCCCAGGGTTCGAATCTGACCTGTGCCTCTTTCCCGCATGTCTATCCCCGTCTCTCTCTGTCCACATTCCTGTCACTCTTCAGCTGCCTCTATCAGATAAAAAAGCTTGAAAAGGCCAAAATAAATAAATAAAAACATGAAAGTAACTGTTTCAGCTTTGTCATAAGCTATACCAGCGTTTTTTGAGGTGGGAGCTGTGCCTCCCCAAAGGGGTCCAAACTGTTTCAGGGGAGGCTTAGTGAATGAAAGCAAAAAATATTACATTAGTTCTCAAAAGGAGATCACACAGAATAGTCTAAATGAGTGGGATTTTCTGACTTTCCCAGAGTCAGGAACTAATAATGTTTTAGAACAGACCTTTTTTATGGAATGAAGTTATTTTAGCTTTGGGTATCTTCACTGGGTTCATTGGTTGAATGTCTATGGGATCTTATAAGAATCACGATTAGAGATGCAGTGATCATAGATTCTGATGGTCTATTTATAGTCTGAGAAAAACACAATTCCAACATTACAGATCTATAAAATCACATGAGCAATTTTTGTTTGTTTTGTAATTTTGCAGTTTTATTAAGAATGAAGAGAGAGATAAGTACACTGTGTGTTTTATCTGAGTACAATTAAAAGATGCAGATTGGAAGACATAAACTCAACAGCTGACCCCAAAAAAACAAGGTAAGAAACAAAAAATGAAGTAAAATGTTAAAAAAGAGTTAAGACTGAAGAAAAGTTTGCTTTCTTCTTTTTGCTTTCTGGTGGAGAGATGAGAACAGTTTGACATTTTTCATGCATTGAACAAATAAGATATATCCTGTTATTTAGTGATCCTTAGAAGTGCTAGACAGAACCAGGGTAGTTGTTCCACCTCTTTTCAGTCTTTGTGTTAAGCTAAGCTAACAAGCAGCTGGATAGTAACCTTACAATTTACACACAACCTTAAGTGTGGTATCAGGTTTGTGATTTAACTCCCCAGCAGAAAGCAAAGCATAGGTCAGAAAGAACGAAACTAATCCTTACATTTTAAAATGTGTTTATCTACAATATGTTGTTTTTAAAATGGTATATTGAACAAAACAGCAGGAGGACTGCATCAAAAACCGAGCTGTTTCTCACCTCCTGGCCATTGATCCTCTGCAAGTTGAAGTGGTGGAGGCGGTAAATGACGAAGGACCGCCACAGAGCCAGACTGACCACTGGATTGCCCTCTGGGTGGATGGTCAGCTGGTCCAAACGCCTCACCTGAGCCAGGGCTGCCAGTTGGGGCAGACGGCTGATGTTAGTTTCCAAGAAGATCAGGTGCTGCAGAAAAAAGTAAGATGTCTCAGTTGTTTGAACTAGAACTAAGTTGAACTTTTTAGATTTGAAATATATTTTTCCTCAAAACAGAAATAATGAAGATTGTGATTCAAATGTCTATGTAACTGACGTTCTTGTTGTAGCCACTCTTCCCCCGATTTTGAATTTCTTTTCCAAGAAAGTGTAAGTGAAAGTAGATCATTACCAAACCACTGTCAAATTGGAAATTTTCAAAGATTGGTTTTCTTTGTGCTCTCAACAGTCTACTCAGTGGTTATATTGGTTTGGTTTAAACTGTGATTTCTAGTAGTAGAGTATTCCTCTCAGTCACCGAACTATATTCAGTCAAGCTTGTGGCAGGCAACTGACAACTTTTGAACAGTTGTGTGTTCTTTCAATAAACAGGGGAGTCAGTTAGATAAAAATATCATCCTAATTACACTGCGTGTTATGAGAAAGGTTTTCATTCATAGTATTTTTGAAGAAAATGATGTGCTAACTGTGTGACCGTCAGCTGCTGTCTGGACGAAATTAGCTTTGTTAGACTTTGCTGAAAACTACCACTGAAACTACTTCTAAAGACAATCTAAATGTCTGTCTCATTGTTTTCTCCATCACAATGTTTTTCTTCAGGAGGTTTAGAATTACCTGAACTGGATATCCAGTACCTTTAGTTCAGATCATGTTAAATTAGCCTTGGGGAAAAAAGTACATTGTGCTACTGCGGAGGTCTAGTAACACAAGAAAGGAAATGGTTCAACAGATGAAGTGAAAAGTTGTCTTCTCAAGGAAATTATGTCAGCATTAACCTACAGCTGATTATGGTATGCGGCTAGATGCCTCACCAATAGATTAGGGAACTTGACCCTTATTCGTGGCAGTGTTGGTACGATGGCGTCAAAGTTGATGTAGCGGAAGGTTATTACAGTGACAGCACCAGCAGTCTGAACTCCCCAGCCCCTCTCCAGGGCCTCCAGGGCTCCAAGACCAAATAAACGCAGGGTGTCTCCATCCAGCTCCGCCAGATGACTGTCAGAGAGGGACAAGCTCTGAACGTTGCCACTCCCTGTCTCCACAAGCCTGCACATAGACAGACACACACAGAGAAACAAAAACATGATATGCTTGATGCACAGAATATGTTGATATTGAAGACTGCCTTTGAGCTAAAAGTGCTTTGCTTAAATTTGTCCGAAAAAGCAGGCATTGTGCTAAATGAAGGACAAATGGACATTGCTACAGAACACACAGTGGTCTAGTCAATGTCCTATTTGTCTTGCCTAATTGTTTTCTATTCTCCAACAAGAGAGTTGAAGTGCCCTTCCCTGATAAGAGAGTCGTGAGAGTGGAGAAACTGGGTGAGTCTCAAGGAGACATAATCTCCTCCCGAGCCCATGTGCTCAGCCCTCTGGGTCTGCTGACACTCAGGGGACTTTTTCAGCATGGCAGGGCATCAGATGGCTACTGGCTGCACGCTACTAAACACTGATCATTCTGGGTTCAGCCCGCCAACAGACTAATCACCCCTATTCATATTTCACACCCTCCCAATCTCCCTGCAATAGAAAGCCATAGAGGTTAGAGGACTAATCCTTTGATTACAGAACTCAAATCCATGATTCTTGTTGAGACTGATTTTTAGAACATGTGCGTTTGAGTTAAGTGAGACAGAAGTAAGAGTGGGTGTCAGGGACAGATAAAGAAAAGGAGATGAAAAATGACAGCAGATATACCATGAACAGAGAGGTCCATATAGGGAAACCAAATGAAGCTGCACTGTAACTGAAGCTTCTTTGAAAAATGCCACCTTTGTTGCAGGCACAGTAAGACCGATCCCCCCAGAGGTCACTCCTCTCTGTACCAGAGAGAAGGAACAGTTTCCTCTTTTAAAGTCCAGAATACATCATATATTCTGTTAAGATTATCACCGTGTCAGATTAGGCGATTCATAAATACTTGAATAATACCTTGCTCGGAACATGACAGACTGTACACTGCTCCTCAACCATCGTCACTTGCCATCTTCAACAAAATAGATTTCACCGTGAAGGAGGTGCTATGGCTGCTCAATGTAAACAAAAAGTGGCGGTGTCTATGATACTGGTTGTCTAATGTTTGGAAAGCCGTGAAAAAGAGAGAAAAAAGGTGACCCCCGCGCAACATCACTAAAAGCATTATTCCTTTTTCATTTTACAATGTTTACAGTGCACAAAAGAAGACACGTAATGGAGGGCAAAAAAATCTGAAATGCTAGTCCGTTTGTCGGGACACCCTGATGCATAGCAGATGCAGCGTTGATTGCCGTCCACCAAGACGCACTGCACAAAATAAAACAACTGATTATTGCACCTGATGCCCATCGGCATTCCCAAACAGACCAACACCCTACATCTGCCAGATCAGGCTATGATAGCACTGATACCATGTAGCCTGACTGTGGCAAAAGGAAGAAGATCGGAAATTTGGAGACAAATCATTAAACTGGATTACTGAGTTATGCTGCAGAAGACTGGAGTCTAAGGAGATCCAGGTAAAGAAAAAACAACAGGGAGAGAAGAGAATGATGAAGACAGACATCTACTTTTAAGTGTAAACAAAAACCACCTACTGATGTTCACAGGCTGTAAGTATTTTCTTTCTTGTCCAAGATCCAAATACATCTGGATGAACACAGTGAATCCTCACAAGTAAGAAACAAGAGAGTCGAGTTCTTTGGATTCAAGAGACTCTTTTGGGGTGAAGACAGTGAGGATGATTGATATGTGGGTACTAACCAGTAATTATAGTGGAACATTGCACCAGCCCGCATCATATGTGTAAGCTGATGGAGGAAAACATGACAAAACACTGACATCAGGTTCTCGGTGGGTGATGCTTTGGCCTCCAGTCACTTTAACTGATTCATTCTTGCGTAAAAGACAGGTGAATGGTCAGTGCCTCAGGAGATGACAAAGTGCAGGACCAGTTCAGGCCATGGCTGATTGGGAGATTTTCTGTGTATGGAAATATACGTTGTGACATAACACAAAGTCTTCTTTGAGGCTGTAGTTTGCCTTGGAGTTGAGTCAGTTTTAATTAGTTCAGTAAGTTTTAAATACGCTTTGGGAGAATAAAAAAAAAGCCACAAATGACACTTGCCGCTACACACAAGAACCAGATTAATTCTGTAATACAGCCTGAACCTCTTCAAATAAACCTGTGACTGACAGGGAATATCCCACTCAATAACAATATTTGTTTCCAAATTACTTTACATGATACCTTAAGGTGATCCTCAGGTATCCTCCATGCACTCTGTATGAAAGTCATTCTTAATGAAATGTCAAGGGATGGCCATGGGACAATATGGGGGGATGCCATGGATATATTTAGAGGAGAAGTGGATATGGTGTGGCAGAGGCATCCTTGCTGTCATTTCTACCCAGTGGCCAACTGCCAGCTCCAACTAAAAAAATCCCCTGAAAGCATAGAAACCCTTTTCCCAAAAGACCACAATGACAAACACACATCTGCAAAACTGTTGACAGGACACCCCGAACAACACACAGGTCAATTATTATTCTGGTTCCTTAGACCTTACGTTACTCTTGTTACACTGCTGGTTTTTATAACTGAGGTGGGCACTGACAGATGTGAAAAGGCGTCAAAATATGTACATGTTAAATGATGAATGTACTCTTCCAGATGATGAAATGTGTATTAAAATGTAAAGAGGATTGACTGAGAGCCGGTGTAACACCAAAAGTATTAAAGCCAGACCTGGTAAAGGAGAAATACCAAGGGTGTCCTGTCCAAGCACACACATGGACAAAACCATGGGACTTGGCCAGCAATAGATGGGGTGCCAGACACTGAAAGGCAGTTTAATCTTCAGGACATGACACGCCTCCGAAATGTAGGCTTGCCAAAGGCAGTAAATCAGGAGGAGTTGGAGAGCGGTGCAAGAGATGGAGAGTAACATGTTAGATAAGTCACGTAAGGAATGAGAACAACTTCTGTGCGCCTGGAAGTGTGCCATCAACAGACTCTGTACTGTGTCACATATTGTTACCCTATAATCATTGCCGAAAGGCTGCCAGGTGTCCCTGAATCCCCTTCTGACATGAACCCAGCAACTTACACAAGGCGAGGTAAGACAGAATGAAGAATCTGTCACAATTACATGGATCCGGCGCTGGCCTATTAGACTCTGAATCAGATTCAATTAGGGCAATCTCGCTTAATCCTACAGGAGTTATAAAAAGAGCATTTGTCATCTCTCAACAACTTAATCTTCATGGCATGGCTTGAAGCATGCACATGTCTCCAATTGCCTGAATACTGTGTGGTAGTGACGCGGATGAAACATTACTCTCTGAGCTGTCGTTTCTAAAGAGCATTTCATCATTACTATTCACTCTGTTAAAAAGTGAAAACAAATGGTTCAAGTGGCAGATACTGGTGCAGTGCAGATGTCGGGCTTATTGGGTGCCGAGTGCTGCAGATTTTTACTGTAAAGTGTGTTTTATTCAGGTTTAAGGAATTGTGTAGATAACTCATTGATTTATGTGGCTGAAAAGCCACCTGTTTGAGGTCTCAGCACAGCTCTTTATTAAATTAATGTACAAATAGCACAAAAGCTTTTCCGTCTCCCCACATGATGACTAACCCCACTATTGAATTTCTGCGTAATAACTCTTCCGCTGTCATGCACCCCTACTCCCGTCTCTCAGGGGAAACGAGGTCAAATAAATCTTAGATTGTTCGCACAGGAACAAACTTGGGCCTGCATCACAATCACACTCTGGCAGTGACACAGGCTATTGTCTCATAACTTATTGTAGGAACACATTGACACAATCATGCTAAACGTGCTGTCAACATTCACACAACCTCATTCTAGTTTGTCACCAAACTGGGGCTGCTAATGCCAAACAGAGATGACATCATGTTTTTTCCCAAGTCTTCATCACATTTACTATAATCTGAGCCAATGTTGTTGTTTTATGTAAATGCTTTGCATTTGCACATAAGCACACACTGTACATTTAGAGATTGCATAGCAATTGATCTGATGATTTAAAAAAATGGTAGTCCTCAGTAGACATAGAGTTAAAATTCATTACTCAGAAAGAAACACAGTGGTTGCCCTGCTCCCCAGGCTGCCACTGAGCGGAACCAGATGTGTGACTGTCCAGCCCCTGACCTAATTGGAAGACCAAGAATCTGTTCTGATTCTGGAGTAGCAGGATTATGGATGACCTGTGACAAACCATACACCGTCTCTTCGGGGTGCAAAGGAATAAACGTCTTCCTGCTATTAGTAATTCCTGGGAATTCACACCCCAAAGGACCTGATACATGATGTCACGCACTAGTGAGGCAAGAGTGTTGATTCACAAGCCTCAAAAGCAGAGACAAGTTCATCCATCATCTGCCTCTTCATGCCCTGCATTGGGTAGTATAATGTAATTTAGTTCAGTGTCTAGTACTTCAGTCTGACAGCGTATGTGAAAACAAATGGTTCAAGTGGCAGACACTGGTGCAGTGTAGGCATGATAAGCCTTCAATATACCCCCACACAGCTCAACAAAACACCCTTTAAATTTCTCACCTACCTTACATATAGCCAGGCATTTTGAGGATTGTATCCTTCCCCAGTCCTATCCCAGTCACAGCTATTGCTTTTATTTCAAGTTACTGGTGGTGCTAGGGTTTGTAAAGGCCCTTGTTATTTTGAAATTCAATACAAACCGAAGTAACGCAACTCTCATCTCATAACATTGTGGTACACTGAATCGCGTGAGTCCTGTTCGTCACCATAACCTGTTAGGCCACATGACTGAAGTTATATTAGACCTTGTAAAGGAAAGCCATTGCCATTGAGGGATTGCGCTTCGGGGCCATTTTCATATCCTGGTGCAGGAAGGAAAAGCCGTCTTTGAAACATGTAATAATAGTCCTTGACACAGCCCCCACTTTCATCTCAGCCTCCTCCCCATAACTCATCCAGACCTGGATCACAGTCTGTGTGTATATCAGAGCCCTACGCTCACATTAGACTCAGCACAGACTGTTGATTTAGAGCACTTCCAACATTAGGTTATAAACAGTGGGAGAAGAAAACTCTCCTCAGACACCTTAGACATGCATAGACTGATTTTACCAGAGCGCTCACAGAGCTCAAGAACCCACGCCCCTGGAGTAAGTGAAGGGGTCATTTCATTGAGAATATTTCAAGATGGGTTTGATACACCAGCTGTTACAGGGATCAGATATGTCTCTCCACACTACACACTCTATTTTGACTATTCTGTGCACTGTAAGTATGCATTTTTGCAGATTTCAGTATTTAAGTTCATGAGAATCCGACCTTCATATGTGAATGACAAAGTTGTGTGTATGTATGAGTGTCTCTCTGTCTACCATTTACTGTTACTTCATGCAACACTGCCTGAA
The DNA here is from genome assembly GCA_014281875.1 of Nibea albiflora. Lineage (NCBI taxonomy): Eukaryota > Metazoa > Chordata > Actinopteri > Sciaenidae > Nibea > Nibea albiflora. The sequence goes on along the minus strand of CM024795.1, from coordinate 13,017,583 downwards.
GGGAAATTCCATTCTACCAATACAATAGAAGTGTCAAAAAGACAGATATCTCTAACAGATATCTCTAAGATATCTCTATCTATAACCTTGGCAAATAAAACTATCTACATGGCTAGATATCACAAGTCAAGTCAACTCACAAAATCTGTGATCAGTCTGTGACTCATGAAGTTACTCGTCAATATAGAAAACTTTAGTATTTTTTGGGATGTAGGGGGCCGGGGCCGGTACTTATTTTGGACTTTATGGGGATGTGTACTGCAGGGTGAACATACGTGCATCTTAGTCTTACTTGGGATCTCGTGGGCTGTTTGGACGGCTGTTGGTGCGGAGTCTTGTCTCTGTTCCCCCTGATGGTCGCTCTGGTCCTGAACCTGGGCTTACCCGTCTGAGAAAATAAATAAATAAATAAATACCTCAGCATCAAAGAAAAATATTCTTTTTAGAACCTTCTCAGATTAAGAAACAAGAAAGAAAAGAAAAGAAAGAAACAAGCCTGTAGACGCAGGCTCAGATTAGAGGTGTTTAAAAAACAATTTTGTAGATCAAAATCAAAGTCTCTGCTCTATAATTACATACGTACATTACAGGATTAGAAATAACTGCATCATATCAAATACAAAATTAAGATTGTCAAGGCAGAAAAATTGCACAAACTACCCTCACCCATGCTTCTGTATCTCCTCAAGTAGTCCCTATATTGGTAGATTTGATGGACACATTCCATTTCCTCCATCTTAGCTGTCAATCACAATAAAAGGCTATACCATCTTGACATCTCTTAATGGATGTCATTTTAAATGTTATCAACATATCTACCATCTTCTACTTTGCTGCTTTACCTCTCATTGACTATTGTGTGTCTATTCAGACAGCAAAGTTTTTCTGTCCAAAAGACATGTAGCTGGTCTAAAATGACCATGGTGGGGGCGGTTGGTGGTGTAGTGGGTTAAGCAGCCGCCCCATGTGTAGAGGCTACAGTCCTCGCTGCAGCTGGCCCCGGTTCGACTCCCGCATCAGATGGCCATTTCTTGTGTTTTTAGCTTCCAAACTGATCTACATTATGTGCAGTCTGATTATATCTAAATAAATAGATTGTCGAGTGTTAGCCATGTTCACTTACCAAATACAAATAGTATGTTACAGTAAATGTAACTGTCAACAGACTTGTAACATGGTGACTAATAGTACAGATATTTTATTTGTCCTAGGATGAAATCTCAAACATTTAACAGCCAAAAGCTAATGTTAAGCTGGTAAAATACTTATTGTGTATTTTAGTTTACTATGTTTTACCATGCTGCTACATTTGCTGATTAGCATTAAACAGAAGTACAGCTAAGGCTGATGGGAATGTCATTGGTTTTGTAGATACTTGGGACCAACAAAGGTATTACAATTCACCCTGAGTGGAACATAAATGTCTGTACCTGATTTAAGTAAAACCACAAATGTCAATCTCATGGTGGCGCTACAGCAAAAGCCAAGGGATCACTAAAATCAGCATGATTAATCATCTGAGGATCATAAGTGTCTGTACATAATGTTATTCAAACGTTAATCCATAGCCTATAAAAAGACCAATAGGTCAGTAATGTTCAGCTAAGTGAACTGAGCTTAAATGGACTGCGTGTTTCTCTAAGTGACCCAAGGTATATGAATTATGTCCACGATTAAACCACGATTATACTACTGAAACCACAACTCGCTCTGGACCAAACAGGAACATGAGCCGTAGTTGTACAAATGTGACATGAGTCCTTCTGCTGAAGTGATGTGTACCTGGGTTCATCTGGAGAAGGCTCCTGTGCCAGGCCATTGGTCTGGGCGGGGCTATGGGCGGGGCTGTTCTCTGGACTAACTTCTTCTTTAGCACCGTTTGTTGGTGGCAGCTCCAGGCAGGCCCTGACACCCTCCCACTGCTGTGCTGCATTACGGATGGCCAGACGCCGCTTCTCCTTGATGAAGGGAACACACACACACACACACGATCAAAGGACAAAGACGGTTTCAAATGACAATTCTCTTGAGCAGAACACAGAGGGCATAGATGAAGGTAATGGAACATCTCTGTCTATCTTTACATAATCACAGGCAAACTTATACCTCCCGCCTTCCTTGTCTCTATCATATCACATTGCAGTCAAGTTAGATTTGAAATCGTATATGCATGTGTTGGTCCAAATAATTTGCTTCTGTTATTACAGCATTTCAATTTAACTGCATTTGGCTCTCGTAGCAGTGAAAATGACATCCCTGCCTTGCAAGCGAGAAAATTTCTGAGCTTTTAATTGGTCTTTCCTGGCCGAGCTGTAGTTTCGATATACTCAGTTATGGAATGTGCCACTCCTCAATGCAGGGGTGAGTCAGGACCAATTCATAGTGAATCCTTCACCCTTATGAACTCTTGACTACTGCATTCAAATAACAGTTTCTCAACACCGGGGATTAGCGGGAGTTAGGTTACAGAGAGACAATGTGTTCCACACAGAGACCATCTCTCAGCAAGAGTAACCACTGCAGCGCAGACACAGCAGGGGCACATTAATATATACTGTCACACACACAAGTAGACTGACTGCAAAACAGATGCCTGTGGAAGACGGAACATCTTAGACCATTTAAAGAACTAAAGTAAAATTTACAGATACTGCACCACTGTGGACAGTGTATCCCTCCTTATATATTAACAATGCCCCCAAAAGGGCACTTGTGTTGTGTATTACTCAAGTACTAATGTAGACATGTTTGAAAAGTTGAAAGCCCATGTCAGCATCCAAAAAGTGTATTTAATGGCCCACTAAAACACAGCCTCAGCAATCACAGGACACATAAGTTAGAAGACACATAAGAAGAAAGAAAAGAGTTGGATATATCTCAACAAATCTTGTGTATGACCTAAATATTTTTGAGGTTTCTCAGTAAGTATGTTTCGATGGGTGAGTACGATTAGGAGACTAAAGTTATTGCCGAAATACACACATCACCCTTACTTTAACCTGGACACCATCATTGTAATGGCCGGATGCTGGCTAATACTGTAAAATGCATTCCAGTACAACATAACATTCAAGTGGTACAGGTCTATCCAGTGCTTTGAACCTTTGCAACTAAGTATCTTCTTCCTACCAAGAATAATTAACCATACAACAGCCAGTGTATAAAAAAGGGGCACCAGTGGGTTCAGAGGACACTTGTTCATCTACTTGAGTTGTAGGCTGTTATGCTCTATAATTACAAATCCAGGCAGAGAAACACAACAGGAGCAAATCAGATCACAGCGATACCTTATGAATGGTCTGCTTGTGACTCTCCCTCTTCTTCTCCTCCTCTTTTCGAGCCTGTACACCAGCCATGCGCCGATCCTCGTCCTGAAAAAGATAGCTTGTTCTATCAGAGTGTCGCTCCATTCATGAGTTCTGAATTATTCAAGAGAGAGGGGAACCACAAAAGAGGCCGCCTGGAAGACTGTTCTCTACAGCAGAATTGGACCACTGTGGAGGATGGGAGAGATTCTCACACCAGCCGGCTGCATCACAGGATTATATGTCTGATTTTCAGTCTCGGATCAACTGAGCCCAGCTGTTGGGGAAAGCCAAAACTCCCAGAATGCAATGCTGCCAACACAATCTGAGTGTGCCAGTTGAGAGCTGGGGGATATTCAGCTGTTTGTGACAAGCTAGCAGAGACGATGTTTCAGTCTGATCAATAGAGGCAAAATGCTAAGCTCACTGGAGTCAAGCAGTGTCAGCTAGTGGAGGCAGATAAAGAGCCAGGGCTGCGTTACTTTAAGGTACTTTTGTGAGAAAAACAGCTTGTCATGGGAAAAACTGTTGAAGTGCAAAGGGTGCTAGTTTTGTAGTAGTTTTTTAGTTTGGGTAGCTTCCACATTAAGTTGATGAATTGGTTGTTTAATATTTCCATTTCCACATATTTAAATTATTTCATGAAAAAAATATTTCTATAGTTGTGTTTTATATAGGAGTCTTTTTATTATATTAAAAGTAAGTAAATATTATAATCAGAGTGAAATTGTATGTTCTATTAGTGAATAAATTATAATGACTACAAGCCAATTGATAATAGCTTTTGTCTATATGTATGTGTAACAGTTCTCGCACATATATTCCCATAGAAAAATCTGGCCAATCTGCCAGCAGCCAGGCTTAGACTTTATCTCAGATAATCTGATCTCACTTCCACTGACAGCATTGTGCACTGGAGGCACTCTTTACAAATCAGTAGGAGGGGAAAATCTAGATCTTCAGTGGTTACTGCAAAATTTTGCCCCAAGCAATATCATGACACCTTTTGAAAAACTGGAAACTTCTGTCCTAGACTGATGTTGTTGTCAAATCAAAACTTTGCATCTTCCAAAAATAAACTTTCTGGAAATGAAACGCCTTCCTTGTTTTTGGGATTGACAGCTACAGACAGTAGTTTGTTGTAGGGGTTCAATGGGTCCTGGAGATTATGAAACTTGCTAAACCTGTTAAGGACTCTTAAAATTCAAGTGAAAACATGAAAATGGTTGAAATTGGAGTTATAAGTGTTTTTTTCAAAGTATCCACAGTATGTTCTGAGGGCAAGGTGTGTGGTACTTACAGATTCCTTTAAAGTACAAGCTCAGACCTGGGTGCTCCTTGCTTGACAGCCTCTAAGAGCATGCTGATATTTTACTGTAGCACTTTGCTGACATGCTATATAAATACAATGACTTCATATCTATGCTTGAGTATAATCATTGTTTTGTTAGGCTGGATATACATTATGTGTATTGCAAATGCTTAGATTATGGTTTAGTCACTGATGCATTTTTGCCTCTAATACAAAACCAAGAATAGTTCACCAGTGTCAAAGAACAAAGATTAACTGCATGACATTGTCAAAATACAGTACAGGAGCTGGGACATGCTCCATTGACAGTGAATGGGTGACTGCCTATGTGGGTTCATCCTAAGTTTGTTTTGAACTATGAAATCATCACGTTAATCATCAATCAAAGTTTTAGTTTGAGACAGAGTCGCACTCAAGAATCAACATGTACAGTGCCGTCAGGAACATTATGCTCCGACAGTGGCAGAAAGGTTTGGGCTATTAGCCAAACATGAATATGCATCATATGCAACACAGGCTTTCGTAAATACAACACAGTCGTGTTTCGGTTTTGGGTTTGTTATAACTCTCATGACGTAAGTCATTCATTATGCTTTGGTTTGCTTACATGTTATTAATAGTAACTGCAGTACCAATAAAAACTATGATCTCCCAGTCATATGATTTACTGTCCTAAATGTGTGGTAATAAAGAAAAATATCCAAATGGACTAAAATGTACAGCCACAGCTATAATTAGTAGAATTTAGCCAGGGGCTTACAGACACAGTTAACAGTTTAGCCTTACTGTGATGCGCTTCATGTCCAGCTGTCTCAGATGAAGCACACAGCGCAGGACGGCCTGCTTGTACCATGTCTCCAGGGCTACAGGATTCCCATCCAGGGTGAGCTCAGAAAGGGAGCGTGACTCTCCAAGGCAGGCTAGCTGATCAAATCTAGACACAAGGAAGAACACTTTGAATGAGATCAAGAGTTAAAGCAAATGTTTCCAATCTAAAAACAAGGTACACTGAATGCTTTATAATAGTACAGAGACATGAGGACCTAACCCAATATTGGGAATCCTGAGTCATCCACAGAGTACATCAAAACAAGACAACGTTCCCCCATCTATGTTTGGATTCTTGAACCTTTAATTTAGACCTGTATTGACAGCGTGGAGCCAAGCTAAAACAAGACGCGGAGAACTGGTAATTTAGTAGACACACTGGCAGCCTGACATTACTCAGGGGGGCAAGGAAGAGGGAAAAATCTGCCACACAGTTGCCCTTATCGGCCCGTAGCAAAAACAGACATGAAAGAGCACAGTCATGCTATGTGAGGCATTTGAGATTCTATCGTTGCTAATTTGTGATAATAACCTCGATGAATCATTTGCCTGGAACCACTGAGGCACCTACTACAGTGGATCGTGCCTGATGATGGCCTGAGGTTTCTTTGGATGCAAATAAGGGTCAGCTAATAAACCTCTGATGAACTATGGCAGCAAGTATACTTGGTGCTCTAACAAGTGGAAGGAAAAACCTCATAATTCACAATTGATTTTGGGTAATCAGGCAACAGCACTAATTTGAGAATCGTGAACAAATCAGAGCATTATTTTCTCCACAGCTCGATCTCTCTTCTGCACTTAAACATAGTGTGGCAATGCTGTGGGCACGAGACTATCATCAGTCCAACATATGCAGTAACCAGTAACCTGGGGCATTTTATTCAATATCTCTTCACATATATGTGCAATACTTTGTGTCATTTCATATAATTACTTATAATAGAGGTAATTATAGTCTAACAATAATGAAGACAGCATTTTTCACAGCTATTATGAGAGACTACTTGACAGTTCCCAATGGTTCTTGACTGCATCTGCTCATGCATTGTGCATAATTATTGCATTTGGAGTGCTTGATAATAGTCACAGTAATGAAAAGCCAACCTGCACCTGTCCCGCTGTGCTATCAAAGCTCCAAGAAGAAGTGAATATCAAAAATATGTGTGCTGTGTGTGCAGTGAGTGGGGTGTGGCTGAAAACTGAGTACTTTCCAAATTCATTTAGCACAACGATCCCTGCATCCCTGTCTTTACGGACTTCACATTATTTGATCTGTCTCGCTCCGGTTTCATAATGTGTCTTATTTCAAGTCAAAAATGCAATATTATGATAAGTGAAATAATGACTGCAGAGATTAATGAGGTATTTTACTGCTCCAACATCCTCTACTGGGCAAACCAACTGCACCACATAGATGAGTGACCCTCTACCTAGCAACAGAGCACAACTGCTCTCCTATCAGCACTGAATAGTTTCAAAAGATACAAACACAAGATTTCTATTCTGCCATAGTCAGCATCCGTACAAAAGACTAGTTTTAATTGAAATTCCTTTACCAAACGCTCTTATTAGTAATAATGAGAACACATTTTAAGTGCAGATACTTTAGAAATTAGTTGATTAACCACACTGCACTTATATATAGTGTCACTCTGCAATGTCAGTTTAAGAATACAAACTGATTTTTGTTGCCTATTTCTTTGTCTTGATTCTCTCTGCAACAGTGTGTCAGATACACAATCGTAAAGACACTAGAACAGTGGGGCTGTCTTGAGATGTCAGGTCAGATCTATCACAGCACAAGGTGACTAGGCTAAAGGAGGCTAATGAACACTATCCCATCCCAAATCCCATATACTGGCCCCTCCTCCAGGCAGACACAAGGCCTGTGCGGCTTTAACAAGTTAACTGTTTTACATCGTGATTGCTGGGCTCAGAGAGGGGGAAGCAAAGGACAAAACAGACTACAGATATTGGAATAGGTCGGTAAAGCAGGTTAACATTTGCACTAAGCAAGAACACACACCTGTCATTCATCCTGCACGCCTAACAAAGCTGCTCCTCAATTCACTCAACCTTCAAATCTGTCATTATTCTTTCCATGGAAGTGAACTACCCTCTATCAGTCTGCTCCTCTGTTGTCTGAATAATTTACATGTATTGGCACACCCATTTCCAAGGTAACAGCATGCTATTTACCAACAATAAAAAAACACATCCAGGTTGTTGTTTTCTAGGTTATAGAAGTTGCACATCGCAGCAAACCTGGGTTGTGAGTGTGCTTGTTGGTGTATATTCTGTGTGCAGCTGGTTGGTCAGGCCCTGCCATGAGCCAAAGGAGCAGACGTGGAACTGTCCCTGGCCCTGTCCTGTGGGGAGGAGGGAGTTAAGCGGTACGAGCGCTTACCTGGTAATGTTGTTGCAGCTGAGAAAGAGTCGCTGCAAGCAGGGCAGGCGGTCCACCTCAGTCTAGAAAGAGAAAGAGAAAGAGGGAGAGGGAGGAGAGAGTGATGGAGGGATGTGAAGAGGAGAAGGTGCTCTGGAAGAGGGCACTGCATCGTCACTGTCGTCAGAGCTCTGTATCCCTCTCCATTCCCTCAGTCACCTTGCAGCTCTCAGCTCCAGCATACAGCATCCCCATCCACCCTGCGCATGCACACACACACACACATACACACACATACAGCTCACTGCCTTGTCTGCACATGGAGAGGAGGGGCAGGATAAAGAGAGAGAGAGAGAGAGAGAGAGAGAGAGAGAGAGAGAGAGAGAGAGAGAGAGAGAGAGAGGATGAGAAGGAAGGGGGAGGGGGAGGGGAGAGAGAGCAGAGTGTGTGCTGCGCTAATGCAGAGATTCCCTGCTGCAGGAGGCTAACTGGTACTGCTCACTGGAACACATACACATCCATTCACACAGACCATGAGCGGCTAACTACTGCAGCTGCATCATCCAAGAACAATAGCGGGGATAAGATTCAATGGAAACAGACCAGGGGTTGTTTTATCACCAGGCAACGACAGCATCAAAATCAATGCAGAATTTAGCGTGGGGGTGGGGTGAGCAGCAGCAGCTGGCCACCTGGCAAGCCGAAGAGGACACCCGGGGACATAGGCAATGTCACAACCACAATGACTAAAGATAATCAGATGGATGTGTGGGAGGAAATCATGCTCAGTAGTATCCAGGTCTGTCCTGTATATGTATGTGTATCTGTGTGTGTGTGTGTGTGTGTGGATGCATAGATGGCCAGTGCTGCACATGGTGGAAGCAAAGAGGACACTCCCAGCAGCAGTCTGAATGAGCTGCGTCAGCTTCCGCCCATATTGCAGCCACTGCTGTGCAGCCTCCTCCAGGACTGTTGGCAGTGTCCATTCAAATGTGTGAGCAGCCTAGCATTGAGGCTACGCTAGCTCCTCTGCAGAGAACAGCACTGCACTACTAACACTGCAGTCCTCACAACAATAGAAATATACTACAGTTACTCATCCTTCTTTGATGTAGTCAGTATGCAACATCAAGAGCAATGCTTTGTGTGTTTGTAAGTCTGTTTTGTGTGTGCCTGTTTGTGTTACAGTTTGATGCTCAAAGAAATTAATATAATGAAATCAATTTACCCGTGAAGTTTGACAGTGAATATTTTATACATAATATAGAGTAGTTTCATCTTAGCTTCATCTTCATCTAGCGCACAATAAAATGACACTTTTCAAGGTATATAGTCTCAACACATTAAACTCTATGGTTACAGCAATCATTCTCACCTTTCCCATTTGCAGACATGCTGTAGATCACCAGTGACTTATCAGTTAACTTCACAGCAAGAAATACTGATACTGCCATACTGTAGCACCTACAGTATGTTCTTCTCTAAGTTTTATCCTGGACTATCCTACAACGATATGTATGTTTTGCTGAAAACTGTTGTAGAGCATTAATCTTGTTGCTCTCCATTCACAGCTCTGAGTGAATATCGGACGTGAGGTGACTTGAACCTCGGCTAAAATAGGATGATCATGTTCTGTGTTTGATTCAGATTGATTGATTTGATACTGCCTCTTAGCCTTGTAGTCAAATAAAATCACATTGTCATTTGGAAATAGAGAGCATTTGTATTAAACATACTGATTCATACTATTATTTTTTTATTATTTGCATAATTCTTTATGCAAATAATTATTATTATTTGAGTCCATGAATGAATTGATTTTTGTTACATTGGCTGTGTAATGCTTTACTGTGCACCTCAGCAATACTGTCTCTCTTCTGATTTTAGAAAACTGCAAGTCATGCTATCCAGTGCTAGCTTAATCTGACCCTCCAACACACTCCCAGTGTCTCTGTCTGTGCCAGTCCCTTTATGGGTGCTGGTGAAGCGGCAGCCACTGCACGCCGTCTGGGGCTAAATTTAGCAGCTCTGCCTCAGACAGAATGATGTCATCACTGAGCTGATGTGGTGCATAACAATCGCCCACCAATGTGATCTCTTTTTCAAAAAATACGATCTATCAGAACCAATCGGCAGACAGGATTTCGTGTGAGGTTAGGTACAGTTGTGTTGCTGGATGTGTGTGCGCGTGCGCTGAGAAGCCTGCGGGTGGGCATTTATGTGTCTGTGTGCATGTGCCTTCACCTCTGTATTGCGGCTCCACCCTTTTCTCAGTGACAGTTTGCGTGTCTTCATTTTTCACACTCGCACTGAGCTCTGACAGAAGCATTACTCCACAAACACAGAGCTACCTCTCATCACCGCTGTCTCTGTTGCATGCAAAAACACACCACAAAAGAGCATGAAAGCTGTTCAAACAAACACACATGTACATGTGGATGCTGAGTTGTTTTTTTTTTTTTTTGGATTGTAAGCTGTTGACTTGAGGTGTGAGCTTAGCTGACACACATCTGGCTTGAGGTATTGTGCGCTAACATAGCAGATCCTAAGTGCATTATGCACTTACACACACTGAGACTACATATCTGGTGGTAAGTGTGCCTGTTCTGTTGTTTTTGTTTTTGTTTTTTTCACTGCACCTCAGAGGGATCACTTATCGGTCAGTAGTTCTGATTTTCAGTTGCAAAGGTTTCTGTGTTCTTTGTCCATAAACTCGATTTGCTGAAGACTTGGGCATTACAAAATAATTCATCCCTATTATACTGACGATGTCAAGTTTGAATGGTTTCTACGATAACTTTTAAAAAAAATAAGAATTCTGCTTTTAATAGCAAAGATGATGATAACTTGATAATAATAAGCTTGTCATGTTTGTGAGAAAATTATTATAACAATGTTCAAAATAGACATATGAGTTAAAACAAGTGTAGCTGTATGAGCTTCATGTGTTCTTTGGACTATATGTGTTGAATTAAAACCCTTTAAAAATCCTGCATTTAAATTTTAGAGCCCTCACTGGTTAATAAGGCCCTGAGGGTCGAACAGACCGTATGTAATGTTAGAAGAATGAAAATTATGGATTCAGACAGACTAGATCTGACTAATCAGCAACAGAGCTACCTGATAGCATTGAATCTTTTTTTACATTTTGAATTGAAGCCATGCTTTACTCATTACTGGCCCCACAAGAAGACAAGCCCATTGGAAAAAACTCCTGCTAATCCATTAAGCCAGTCTGCCTCTGGGTGATGCCTTTCTACTTTTGTCTGTTTAAGAAACACTCACGCTGAATATCCAACTCTTCCAAACAAATCTCTGTTCCTGCTGCCAAAAATGTAAAATGCATCACTTAATGACTGCCACAGGATTTCTCAATGGGAGGACCGACCGCTGTAGATTTTATGAAATAATTATGTGCTGAATCACTGCTATGTCATCACTTATTGTACTGCAAGCATTAAAGTGTAACCAAACGTGTATAAAAATGTATTGGAGTTAAGTAGAAATGCCGGTTACACCTATGAATAAAAAAGTGGATTACAGCATTTAGACTGCAACAACACGACTGCACTAACATTTACTTTAACAAAACAAATATGAAATACATGTTCAGATCCATTATAGGAGGACCAAAATAATAATTATTATTATGTGTCGAAACATACGCCCAGAGTCTCCCCGAGATATTAATGTAAAGCCTTGGTTTAAGTATTTTGAAGTAGGGTTGTATTTCTTTGGCAATAACCATAGAACTTACATGTTCTTACACATAGCTTAACTGTGCCACACGCTGTATTACACCATAGATCAGCTGTTCAGATCTGATCAGAGTTACAGCGACACAATCAGGAAAACATACACGCTCCATCTTAAGGTGGCTTTTAAGGCTTTTAAGGTGAGTCTCTCTTTTATGTGGCTCACAGCAGCACATACCACATCTACTTCAGTGCTGGGATTCCTGTCTGCTTCTACAAACTGGGGGTGTGCTGACTGTCATAGGTGATACACTGACTATATACGAGTACGTCATACAACCCCATTCCAAAATACTCAGGTATAAATGACCCTAACATATAAACAAGTCTTAAACTTATAAGTCTCTCATAGCATATTTTCTGGTCCATTATTACTTGTTTCATCTACCTTAAATGGAAGAGAAAACCTAGATCAGAGTTACACCTGGAGGATGGTTATTTACTTTGCACCTCATACAGGCACTTGGCAGCAAACACCTTTAATGACAGAGGCTGGGGAATCTGCTGAGGGGTTGCATTTTTCTTCTCCTAAAACATTGCATCTGGTAATTAAAACTGGAAGCGGTTCTGGATCAGAACTTGCAGGCGGAGGACAGGCTGCGTGATGGCACAAGAAGTTTCATACAACACAATGTTGGGTTCTGTTTGTATTTTCGACCCTGAAAAAGCAGGAAAGGGCTTAGGGGATTTGCATACAAATGAAGGGGCCTGTTTTGGCATGCACCGTTCTGTTTATCAGATTAAAACTATAGAAACCAAGGGGAGTGAATGTCCGTGTTTAGAATATCCAGTTACTCTTTCACTGCGCCAGAAAGTTGGTGGGAGGTTGTGGGTAATGAGCTACGTCTCCCTAGGTAACACCACCGAGATATATTTCACTACGGGCTTCCTCACAAAGATTCTATTGATGTCATCTCGGTGTTTGTTATTTTGCGATAGTAAAAACTGTTACATGTTATCTGATAACAAAGGAAACAGTAATCATCCAGGGACCTCGTCCAAAGGAATGACATGGAGATGAAAGATTTCAACCTTTGAGGAACATTTTCCTACAGAACAATTGTCACGATTGTGTAGTCAGGGTGCATGGCTGTGTCTATTTGTTCATCAAAATGTATTTTTTTAAAATGCACCATACATGTGTACGCACACAGCACAGATGCCTCAATGCACATGCTCAGGGTGCAAAAAAAATAGTTAGATCCTGCTACAGCAGCAGCCAAAACAAAAGTTTTAAAGTCTGCATCTACTGTAATCTGCAACTACCTTAATTACTACTACTTACCGGGATATCTTATAATACATGTTTATTATATTTCTAACTCCTACATGCATAGAAGAAAATAGAAGCTCCAAAAGGGGAAAGGGCAGAAACTGTTGGTGCCTTTTTCTTTTATATGAAGTAGAATTGTGCAGAGCATGCAGTGAATAAAGTGCTTTAAGCAGTTGCTAATTGGAAAAGAGGCCCCCTTACCACCACAGAGATGCAGTTGTGTCGTAGGTTAAGTTCATTCAAAGAGTTCAGGCCCTGTAGTTTTTCCACTCTGGAGAGACTGTTTCCCGACAGGTTCAGTACTCGCAACTCGCTCAGGTGAGACATGTTTTCTATCCTGCAGATCTGCATGAAAGCAAAGTGAGACAAAGAAAGCCTGTAAAATAAATGTATGTGAAAGGTCAATCTAAATATTGGACGTATAGAGAGACACGGAGGGAGGGAGGATTAGCAGAGCATAACACACTTCGATATCACATGCAGCTAAATTTCTTTTTTGGGGTGCAAGAAAGCCAAAAATGCAGCATGCTCCATTTTCTTTGCAATGCCTGAGGCTACACCTTCTGCTAAAATTAAAAAAAATACTCCACCTCTCTAAGCACCTATGAGGGAACCGCAGCAACAATCTCTATCACTTGTGAAGACTGATATGCAGCCAGTCAAAGCTGTGACTGCGCCTCGACCCCTCCAAATAGTTGGGGGTCAGTCAGTGGTGAAATGATAGCCATTTCTCTCTCCTCATCTCTCTGGGAGAGAATACTTTTAGGGGCCCCTGTCATTATGACACTTAAAATACTTCAGAAGAATTCCTGGTTGCTGTTACCCTGAGAATGATGTGTTTGCCCCCTACAGTGCACACTGTACATGTGAGGAGAAGGGCAACAGTCAAAACGTCAAAATCCAATACTCAAGGATTACAGCATGGTTAAAGAGGTCAACTGGAAAAGAAATTAAGCTAATTAAATCATAGAGTAGTTAAAATGATACATATACTGTAGGTAAAGATAAATATTGAGCTTGTGTCTTCAACTATCAACTGGTCATTTTCCTCATGTCATGTTTCCTCTGTCCTGTAAAGATGTCACGATGGATGTTTTTTGCCTCCTTCTTTCCTAGTGTTTCTCGTGGTTTCTGTCTTGTCTCTCTCCCTCTGTTGTTTGTGTTGCTGGGCGTAGCATCCAGCTTTCCCTCTCACCTGCCTAATCACCTCAGCCGCTTCTCATCACCCAATCAACCTCCCAGACTCCACCACATCCTTCAGGCTCCCCTGTGATAACAGCGCTAACAGCCAACTATGTGAATTCTTGGACACTTGTTTTTTTGTGATACCTGCCTAACCATGATCTCCCTGTGCCTCAGTTTTTTTTCTGCCCTGTCTCGTCTCAGCACCTGCTCCTGGTATTTTGCCATCGCCATCTCAGCACCATTCTGGAGTCACACACTTCGAGCTCTTATCGTGTCCTTCTGCTGTCGTACTATAAATTGTTAAAACTGAATCTGGTCTCAGGCTTGTGTTTGGATCCACTACTGTTCAACATAACAGAAAACTGTTTTTTAAAGCAAGCTCTGCACAAGATGGGCTTTGGGCTAGTTAGCCTGGCACTCACTGGTGTAGGACTGGTGCTGTGTGACAAATGGATGCAGAAGTTGAACAGATCCACAACCCACAATATAATTAAAGGAGAAAAGAAAAGCAGGCCTGACAATGTTGGCTATTTCACAGGATGAGCAACTCCCCTACTAAGTTTTCTTGGGGTTGCTCATCAGCATCAACAACATAGAATGAAAACAAGACCGGAAAACAAAGATTAATGGATGTGTTCTGCACTTTGGGTCATGGGGACCTCCATTGTTTCAACTCTGCAGCATCTGTGCCTTGGGCCAGCTCCCCTGGTGGCCAGACCTGGGAGCTGCCCCACTGCCACGACACACAGCACTTTTGGGACGCTAATGGGACACCCCTACACATGCACATAAACAAGCCTATAAACTAGGCTACTTACTAGTTGATAAATCTATTTACACCCCCACCCCACCCCACCCTTTCTGGTTATTAACACACAGGACACACACACACAGACACGTCCATCTGCATACAAAGGCTGTTTTCTTTTCTTTTTTTTTTCTTGGCTAGACCTCCATTCCTGATCCTTTGTTTACTACATGCCTACCAGCTTGAACTCATGTTGTATTCATCATGTCCTCTTTGTTTCTGTTGTTTGTCTTTGTCTTCTTGTGTATTGTAACCAAATGCTGCACTATAAAAAAAAAGTTAGTATGGCACTCACAAATGAGAGTCTGAAAGATCAAGCTGAGGTTCATATGTGTGAAAACTAACAAGATTTTAAAATCAAGGTTGACTTCAGGAGTCAGCATTCAGACTAATTCCAGCTGATTTATCTCTTGTTTTGGACAGTTCAGTGATAAAAGTGTGTAGTAATTAAACGATCATCCAAAAAGGGAGGAAAGACTGTTACATTTATTTGTTTCAGACACATCAAAGTGGAAACATAGTGTCATTTTTGCAGTGCTGGCTCTAATTTCTCCAAGTATACTGACAGTAGGTATGTACATACAGGTGTCAGCACTGTTAAACACCGCAATTAAGCAATCTCATCTGGTGATGGATGAACGGGGTGAGATCATTACGCTGCATTCAAAGGCCTTTACAAAAGTTGGATTGTGGTTTCACAGCTGACTTGAATACTTTCAGTCAGCACACACAAACATCACACGCAAAGAGGACAATAGTACCTACAGTAAAAGGGTTAGAGAGGCAGGCCAGTGACAGGTTTCTGGTTCAAATATCAATGAGGAAAATGCATGAATGTAAAGCAGTCAGTGGATGGAAAACAACTGTATGCTCAGTGAACCTTCCCTGAACAAATTAAAGTGTGAAAAAAAAAACACTCATCACAAGGTTAACATTATCTCAGGCCTCGACTCGGACATCCTTGACCTAAGCATGGCAGGCGTCAGCGTATCAGACCTCTGTCAACATACAGACACAGTATCTGTACACTGAAGCAGATTCGGGATAGTTTTGTTTGTAAATATTTGCGGACCTTGTGTTTCACACCATGAATTAGGTGCCCTTTCCCGAGGTGCAGGTCGGACATGCAGAAAGTTAAAATGTTTTTTACATGGCAAATGTTTGACCCGTCCTACACTCGTAAGATTGCATTTTTTCTAAGAACTTGAGATATGGAAGTAGGCCACAGATGTGGGAGTGGAGAAGCTGTCTGCTAGGTCTACGATACTTGTTAAACATGAGTAGAAAACTCAATTAAATGCGAATAAATAACAGTGAGGCAGGACAGGGGCCTGTTCTTGTCTGGAAAGTTCAGAGCAATGGTTAAGAAGGATATGCCAAAAAAAGAGGAGTAACATCAGCTTTTGGCATTTCATATAAAGGCCTTGTGTTGTCAAAGAAGAAGCGTTAAAGATGTCTTTTATGACAGCAAAGTCTAGTGCATTCTTCGGCTTCACCCAAACCCCAGAGTACTATGCTTAGCACACATGACAGATTTAATCAAAATTGTCATCTTGATTCGTAGGATACTATTTCTACCACGAACATGAGCTTAAACAACCTCTCTGGCTGCAATACTTCCTTTAACAGACCCTGTGGGGCATTTCCCACTATCTTCACAGAATATTTAAGTCAAATTGCTTGAGTGGCAAACATCACATCACTGTCTAACTAAAAGCTAGTTATCCCACAATGTCAGGTAACCTCAACACTAAGTCACTGAGACCAAATGTGGGTTGGATGCACACCCCCAAAGAGACTATCTCCTTTTGAACAGCTCCAGCAAACTGGAAATGAAACAATATCCTGTTACAGAAATATGTGGGCAAAAGCATAGGTTAGGAGTGATGTGAGCCTCACCTGCTAGAGGATGGGAGGAAGAAAGGATGACAGTAATGTACTGTTTGGGTTAAAACCTGCACACAAATTAAAAGGGGACAAGCAGCTGGTGATCTATGGCTGGTAGCGGCTAAACTGGCTAGAATAACAATGCCTTTGACATGATTTGAATTCCACTCATCCAGTAATTCCCTCGCTGACTTCATTCACTTAATCATCTTGTTTTATCATTGTGCAGCAATTCACATTACATTTGGGTGGTCAGGTCTCTAGGGAGTTTGGAAGACGGTGAGTAAAGGTGATTGAACAGTTATTTAACTGAACAAAACGGGGGGGGTTCGGAGTCAGTGAGTGAAAAGCAACCTGTGCCGCTCAGAATAATAGATTTATCATCTGCTCCTCAATAGGTGCCGGCCAACAAAAGGCTAGCTCTGAATACAATGTATTCTCATTACCAACAAGAACAATATCTTGTTCTTCATACTAAAGTTAGCCACTACGCAATTGTCAAATTAGCAGATTTTTTTTAACTGTAGAAATGTAGTTTGGAGACACAACAAGTGGACAGAGCTTTAGATAATAAAATATCCTCTGTCGGGGAAATATACGAAACACTGTAGCAGTCATTGAATAGTAATTGGGACGCTTGCTCATGCAAAGAGCAGCCAACGTCAAAGAAGTAGGGAGTCTTACCAGGACTCTGGAGTAGCTCTCTGTGGAGGGGTGTAGGCGGCAAGCTGGCAAAACGCTAATTTGACCAAGGGAAGCCTTTCTATTCTATCCTCCCTTTCGAGGAGCTGCTAAAATCCTCATTTGACCTCATTTCAGATCAGCGAGCCACGCTTTATTGTGTAGGCTGAACAGACAGCCTCCAATGATAGATTTAGACTCTGTAACAGCTCATAATCATTTCCAATGCTGAAAATGTGGAAACAGTTGAGCCTGTTGAATAAATTATGCTCAGGTCACTGAGAAAATGGATGTGGGAGTAGACACTTGACAAGAGCTTGTGGGTTCTGATGGTTATCAATCCTTTGTTGTCTTAAAAAAAAAAAAGACATTGCAATACCTAACGGAGAAAGAATCCTAGACGTGAGACATTTGTCCCTGTACAGGAAACTCTCAGTCAGCCTAGAAAATATTTAAAAGGTGTAAGACAGTAATAAGTGGACAACTTAACTATAATGTAAGCCATGAATTGTCATTTTATAGGCCAGCGGACTATGATGAAGGGTTTAGAAGGAGCAAGAGGATGTGAATTCTTCATGCCTGGCCTCCTGTTGTCATGTCTGTTTAACGCTAGCATTAACAGAGCTGCATCTCATCCTGCAAACCACTAGTTAGCCACAGCGTGGAGGAGGTGGAAGAGACAATCCACTCCTGCTGAACTCTGCAGCTGCAAATCATGATCCCCATCTACAGCAGCTACATGAACTACACAAAACGCATATGCTTGTAAGTGGGAGGATAGTGAAGGAACAGTACCTGATTGTCATGCAAATCCAGGATATTCAGTTTGGACAGGTTTTCCAGGCAGCATATCTTGTTGATTCTGGGAGGGATCAGGAAGAGGTGACATAAAAAGCACATGAAGCACAACTTGTCACAATGTATTAGTCAATCACACATTTAGCCAGTTCTTAAATGTTCAAGGTGCAGACTATAAGTGTGTAGGAAAATCACTGGAGGACAGCCGACTGCCCAACAAGTGTATTAAAAGGTTGCATTCCCCCGGGGAAACTGAACATACAGCAGTGTACAGTGACTTACTGTTCAGGACTGTCCATATGGATTTAGATCATATTACATTTGAGGATGAAAGGCTGTAGTCACTTGAAAAATGCCAACGGAAAGCTAACTCAGTGGTGTTTCTTACTCTTCGAGAGCCCACATGGCCCTGGAAACTGGTCTAAAAATGAAATGTTGTCTTTTGCAGAAAATGAAACAAATGGCGGAGTCCATCTGTCAGATCTTGATGTCATTTGCATGATTTGTGACTTCTCTTCCTCTTGCTGACATTTTGAAACATAAATGACTAACACCACAATGAATGGTTTTTGCAATGAATGGCAGCTCAAAAAATGCAGGCAAACAAACAAATCTGACATATTCTTGTGTTTGCTTTCTTGTGAATCCGCTGACAACAACCAACCTGTTTTTCCCCAACATAAGGATCCTAAGGGAGCTTAGAGCCTCAATGCCAGTCATTTCAGAGATCTGATTGTCACACAAGTTCAGGAAAACAAGCTGTTGCAGATGTGACAGATGCCGGATCATTGTGATTTCATTGTGCTGGAGGTTGAGAAGCTGTAGTCCATTCATAATGCCCAGCTGGGGGCATTCCTCCAGACAGCGCCTGTAAAAGTAAATTTAGCACAACTCAAGCTTCATGTAGATGACTGCAGATCAGTGCCTACTTTTCATGGCAACTGCATTTCACCTCCAAGCCATGCAGTTAAGTAGTGATATACTGACTTATTTCTGTTCTGTCACCATCGAAGCAGTTTTTTTGAGCCTCTGAGACAAGTGGGGGGGGTGGACATTTTAAGGGACTTTGCTGCTCCCTGGTGGCAATCTGAAGCATTTACCATTTATTATTTCTATGACAGATACTGTGACAGCCAGACTGAGTTCATGAATTAAATTAAACATGTCAATCACATGTCCAGTTTACAGATTTTAACCAACAGATAAAATCCTTAATCTGTTAGGAAATCGAAAAGAAAAACTGAGGTACCTGTCCAAGTCGATTCGTTGAAAACTGGATGCAAAACTGTCATGAGGCAGATGGCTGAAGGGAAAACCAGGGACAGCATTGTACCTAAATCCTCCTGAACCGCCTCACATAGACATTTCACACGGATCAAGATATACCAAATATCATAGTGCATTGCATAAAAATCTATGTTTTATAGTATATGTAGTCTTAAATCTTAAACTGTGCAATAGAACCAGTTGCAATTCCACAATATTTACATATTTACCTGCTGGCTTGGGGATGTTTAAGGCATTATGGTAGTAAGTGGTCCTTGCACTGTTGGTTGGTTTCCTGGATTTGTTTCTAGCGTCTTGTGCGGCAT
This sequence comes from Nibea albiflora, assembly GCA_014281875.1. NCBI lineage: Eukaryota > Metazoa > Chordata > Actinopteri > Sciaenidae > Nibea > Nibea albiflora. Next base: position 12,997,770 of record CM024795.1, on the reverse strand, counting down.
GTGAAAATGCATCCAAACCACTTGGAGCACCGCCTGCTTGTTGTACTAGATTATGTACAGGAGAACATGTAGGATCGCTGACAAATGATGGCACGGGAGGTGTCTGGACAAGTCCTCTCTGGCTGCACGCATGCAACCTGTTTTCTACGGAGAGTAGAAGTATAGTGAAACAGACTGGCATAGCTTATGAATGCTGGGCGAGGGGCGATTGGTGGGTGGGTTAGTGTGTGAATGAGTGGACTGCGTCAAGCTTACCTGGGTTAGAATGATTACTTGTTTGGGCAATATATTTCTCTCTTACAGGATCTTGAGAGTCAGTCTGTTAAACAATAAATGTAATGAAGTATGAGGCATTGGAAAGCTTCTTTTTCAGTATGTTATTCACTCAGTACTCACCACCCTCTGGTCTCCCTCTGATACTGGTGATTTGACAGTTGAATGGTACAACTTGCAGCTGTTGACCTGCACAAATTCAGATCAGCCGTTGAAGACACAGACTCTCAAACACTAATTTCAACTAGCTTAACATTTTGGTGGCGCGTCTATATTGATACTATGAAACAACGACAGGAATCTATTAAAAGTGGCATTTACCATGGGGGTGAGAAACATGTCTCTCTCGCTGACACTGCTGCTGTTGCGTCTCTGAGATCGCACTCTTTTGCTCTCAGTCCGCTCCGTCTCCATTTAGCTAACCGTTTGCTTGTTGACAAGTTGACAGATATGAAGCAACAGAAGCCTCAGCAGTCGACTATCATAAAATATTCAAAATAAATACGCGACTTTACTCAGAATCTTTCTTTTTGTGTAGCTATTTGTTGTTCATCTTAACTTGGGGCACTACAAACTTCCTCAGAGACCAGCACCGTTGCCACGGCAACGACGGCGTTGCTTGGTTACGCTCGCTTCCCGTGTCACTAAAAAGCACTCCGTAGGGAAACTAGTCCTAAAATTGGTTAATTTGGCAAGTTGGCCTTAATTTGTTGTTTGCTTATTACCAGAAAATGTGTCTTTGTCTTGTAGAGGTGATCTGTGTTACATTTAAAGTATAGAGGCCTGTATTATTTAAGATATTTTTCTTCAATGTACAAAAAAATACAACAATGAGGCCAAGTGTTATCTGTTGGTTTCTGGTCCTGTCAGGTGCAGTTTGTAGGTGTAGTCTACAACTATATATACATAATGTATAGAAAGTAGGCAGAACGGGGGGGTCAGGTTAGTAGGGGCCCATGACAAGTCAAGGATAAATGTCAGCCAATCACACATACCCATCCAGAATACGCCTACTGCAAAGTAAATGTAGCAGAAAAACAAATCAACTGATGTACACAGTAGCTTAAGTAAACACTAGTAGCCTCTGCTATAGTCCATTACATAGACCTTTGAGATTTGGGTGCAGTCACGTTTATTTTCCAGCAAAACAGAGTAACTACAGTAATTACAGCAAATCTACTGTACAAGCAAATTAGACAGGTCTAAGCAAAATGTTTCTTGTTTTATATAACTAATCAGTTAAACATTGTTTTTTCGAAAAATCTGTATGTTAAAGGCAAAATGTCTCATCATGAAACAGTTACTATGACCCACTCGTACACCACAAAACACTGACGTAAGCTGTTTGACAGAGAAAGTAGTGCATTTGCAAAGATGCAAATTAGACATAATAGTATAGCACCTTTCCCCCATTTTAATTCCAAACATAATTAAAAACAAAACACTTCAAAGAGCAAGTAATTACTTACCTGCCACCAGCGCATTTCATTTTGGCTTGTGTCCTGTTTCTTTTATTTATTTTTTTACTCTACATGTAAAATTGACGTGTTGCCGAGGAAAGAGATTGCTATGATAATGACCACAAGAACATTCAAAACCGACCTCTCTCACAATTAACATTTTGTCATTACAGGAAAAGGAACAGGTGTCACAAATAACACTAACGATGCAGACAGTAAGCCACGGCAGTGAGTCACTGGCATTTCTCAGATATCTTGGAATTTTTAATCATTTATTTTGCTGATCTAGCCCTGCAATTAGCTTCCTGTTCTCTATACCTCAGAATGTCATCTGGCTGAGTGTTTTCCTGCATTTGACTATAGGTTAAACACTTCCTGTTTAGATGTCAGGTTACAAGAAATGTAACGGTGTAAAGGTTCAGAATGTGCTTATAGCTACACCAAAGCTTGTGTATTATTGTAAAATACCTCAAACTAATCACAATCAAATATTTCTTTCTCCTATTGAACAAAGCAAAGGCACAGGTGTAACTAATTAGATTAATGACAGTCCACTGTGAGAGAGGATCATTTCAAAGCGACCATGAAGTTAATATGAGCTTTGTTATGTTGCTGTAAACTAAAACTTTGTTTAGTTATTATGACATGGATGGGTAACAATTTAGACACCATCTTTATCAGTTTTGATGCTCTTTCTTTGCTCTATGTACAATATAACCCTGGTGACTGACTATTTAATCCCAGTCAGTAACACCACAGAACACCAAATGTGATTAAATAGATTGTGTTGTGTATTTTCAGCCTTTTTACTCTGGCAGTAATAAGCGGTTGCTCAGAAAACACAAGTCCAGATTCATCAAAGGGACATCCCACACACTGCCTGTCACAATCTATTCATGAAACGCAGCCTGACACATATTATGAGAGGCGATCAACAGTTTGTATGACAGGCCATATTGAAGAAGTACAATGTAAATTTCAGTTGTGTATAGATAGATCTACGTATGTAGCTTTGCTATGTAGCTCATCATATATGATTCACAAAAGAAACAGAGCCAATCAAATGTGTTCTTTCTGTATTTGTCACCTTTTATCAGTATCTTATGTTTCCTTCCTCTAGTCCACAGTGTGTTCTTCATTATTTTTATCTCGGTTACAATGCCACCACCCTCTCCCCTTAGTAACCCCTTCATTTTGGTACTTGGCCAACGTTTGTGTTACATTTAACACATTTTTGTTACAGTTAAACCCAGTGGCATCAAGGATCTGTCACCAGGGAGATACAAGGGAAGGGAAATCAGATCGATGTTTTTGTTCTTATAATTGGACATCCAGACAGTTAGTCAGACTCAGGCTGAGTCTGCAGCACAGTGAATATATACTGTCAGTCATTAGAAAAACATAGACAGTGGATTTTCCTAATCGTAAGAAATGCAAAAATAAACGTGATGTCATTGTACCAGTAGTACTGATTTGTTGGCAGCAGCAGCACACCATAACCTCCACCTTAACTCACAGAGGACATGTAGATGTAGAAACAGGGATGCCAGATGAGCTGAAAAGATTTATTCTGTTTAGTCAGAGGGGAAGGATGGTTGTAAGTCGGGGTGACATTCATTATGTTCACATACAAAGAATAACCTCTTCAGGAAATTGTTTTATTGTAGAGTGTATTCCTCCACATAGACCTACTTGCCTAGTAACCACTTTAATTGTTTGCTTTATAGACAAAAGGATGCGTGATAAGCTTAAAGAAAACAACAAAAAAATAAATGTTTTTAAAATAATGCAAGATATGTCTTCAGTTTAAACTGATTACATCTACGCTCATTTCAAATTCATATTCCTAAGCAGCACTCTATTTGCTGTGATGGCTGCAAGAGATGGGGGTTGCAAACATTTCCTCACAGGGTTACAACCATCCCCCATTTTTGCAGTATTCCTCAAACATGCAAGTAGAAAACTGACAGGAAGGGGAAAACAGATTGGTTGCCAAGGCTCCTTCCATCTGCCATATCGTATCGTCAATAATATCAGGACAAAGTGAAGAGGAGACCTCTCTGAATAAAAATAAAAAAACAACTATTGTTTTCGTTGACCTTACATATTCAGAAAATTCTTAAAATATTTTCAGGCTGAGCTTCAGAATTTTCCCATTGTTAACTGTACGTCAACAATAATTACTGCAAGTGGCACGGCAGGTTTTAAGAATGGAAGTGTATTTTACATCTCAAAGGGAACCGGATCAACGCACCATTCATAGTGAGTAATGATGGGCAGGTTTGTTAAACCTCTGTTGATATATGTCACATAAATATTGATGTCACATCAAGCCAGTGCTTTTTGCCGTGTGAAACAAGACTAAGAGTCTGCAGCCATACAAATGGGACTGTATGCCTCAACATGCACAGCAATGCTTGAAGCTAAATGCTAACAGCATGCTAACATGCTCAGAATGAGAATTCTAACATGTTGAGACTGCACGCACGCAACGTCTGTGTCTAGATAGATATGTCTGTGCTAAAGTTCATGGCAATCCATCCAATAGTTTTTGAGACATTACAGTGTGGACAAAACAGCAAACCATCACATAGACCAAATAAGGATGATAAGGGATGATGTGGCAGTCTCAGCTTTGAGATTATAATTATTTCACTTTTTGGACTAAATTTAATTATTATAATTTAAAGATTCAGGATTTTAAACTGGGGTTGTGTGAGGTACTGATGTACAGTCAGTATGTTCCCTACAGTAGACAGCAGTCAGCACGTTCTCACTTTGGAAACAGAGGTCACACGCAGACATGGACGAAGAGCAAAGCACCGCTGTGGATATGGTCAGCAGAAAAATCTCTTTTTAGCCCACAAAATGGCACCTCCAAAAAAATATCTATCTGTGTGTAACAAGTGCAAATTCTATGTTTGAGACAATAACAAAGTGAGAAGTATCCACTGTCTACTGTGGCTAACACACATAAGAACTTCATATAACCCCAATATTGCTGACTAGTGAGACGTGTGATCGGGAGAGTCATCACATTCTCATAAAATAAGGGTTTATTCATGTAAACAAATGTTTCTGTGAGATTTAAGGGTGCATGTCTGTAACTCAATCTTTACTGAATAAAAATTGCTGAAAAGAAAAAAGGTAAGTGACAGGAAGGAAAAGGAAAAATCGTCCTCTCCCTGGAGAGGCTGGTGGTGCACTGGGTGCCAGAAGTAATTATAAAAAATGAACATGCTGTGTCATGGTGCGAATTAGGAGAAAATGCCCAAAGCGAGATATAAGAATAAAAGATCTTGTACTCACGACACGAGTTTCCAGCTTATTCACACACCTGGATAAATCGAATAACCTCAATATAACGGCCCTGTAACATTCTGTCTTTTATCATTTTTCATCCTACTTAGTTTTTGTGTCTGAGAGGTGTTCATTCTTTTGTAGGATTTAGTGTGTGGTGCTTTCAATACACACTGACCAAATGGTTCAAAGACACCCGAAGAAGGTCATGTTCTTCAGGGTGGGACTGCCATGGCCAACAAACAACACGCTGCAGTGCTGTCTTTACATCACATCCTGGACAGCGTGATTCATGGTTTCACCACAATTTGTGTAAGGCATGAGACATGGATCTAGAAAATCCTTGAAACAAGTTTATTTGTATTGGAAACAGTTGAGTGATCCTGCCGGCAGTCTCGCTCACATCATCTGAGAATATGAATCCATAAAAAGAAACTAAATGCTTCAGATTATTTTTGCCAGTCCCTTCCTTATCCTCCCCCCTTTTTCTCACTCATTTAGTGTCTCGCTGCCCCCCCCCCCCCCCCCCCCCATGTTGCATTGTACACAAACTGGAGCACTGTATGGCATGTGGTGCAGAGAATGAGTCAGACTGCCCACCAGCTGTGAGCGTGGCTAGCCAGTGGGGAGGAGTAAAGATATTTCATGCAGGGCAGGCAACGGCCAATAACACTGGTGTGGGTGATTTACAGGGCTATTAGGATGGAGGCCAACAACAAGCTACAAAAATGGACTTGAGGTGTAGCCTAGTGAGACATATTCAGATGGCTGCAATCATAATTAATGCTCCCGGTTGAACACCTACATATGCTCAACATCCATGAAACCAGCCATTCTGGAAATGTACGCCTGCTTTTGAAGATTCCCTAGACAAAATGAGTTAATTAGTAGTTTACTTTCACTTTTTTAGTGAGGTTTCACTGACCCCGTGGACCGAGAGCAGGGTCACACCTACCACTGAGGACACGAAGGTCTTGTCCTTAGGATTGGTTCTGGATATTTTGAGAGTTGTGCTGACATTAGGGCGTGTTTACATAGACTATTAGGTTATACCCAAATAGGTACACCCAATTGGCTGATTTTGGTATCACGTGGGGTGCATGTGCTTTGACAGTTTTTCAGTTAAAAAAAAAGTTATTTCCCCTCAGCACCAAATGTTAATTCAAATATGAGTAATGTGGAGGTTTTATACCGTGAGGGTAGGGTATAATTCTCATTTGACTTCCATGCAAATAAATGTACGTGAACCCCCACCCCCCACCCACCCTTCCACAGACACTCGCACCTCTCGCCACATGCTTACAACCAGCCGCTGAAAGCATATTATCCAATTAGCGGGCGTTAGAGAAGGGGTCGTCCTTGGCACGGCAGTTTCCCAATTAGAGAGGAACACGTGAATTTGCTCCCCTACTTAGAGCCATGTTAACGGGACATTCGTGTCTTCACAGTAAAAACCCAACTTACTCTGTGTGTGAAAAAAAAAGAGAGCGAGAAATATGCACGCCTTAGTAAACGCCTTCATGCGTTGCCTCTCCTTCCTCTTGCCTCCCTCTTGGCTTTGTGTCAGCTTCTGCTTGTGGGTTGGGAGTGAGTGCGAAGAGACGCTGCCGCGGCCCAATCCCAGAGCTCGTTTCAAACGCAGAAAGCCTCTTACATATGAGGAAGTAGCAGCAGCAGCAGCAGCAGCAGAAGCCCAAGGAGGCTCCAGTCCGTCGGTCTTACCAGGTCCAGGCTGCGTCTCGCTGGCTGCTACAAGCCCCGCTGCTCCTCAGGGCCCTCCGTCGGGTCGGATCTGGATCAGGGGTCTCTGGCGAGCCGTGGAGCGCGTCTTCGGAGCCCCCTGGGTCCTTCTCCGTCATCACTGGTGCCCGAAGAAACGTCGAGCAGCTTTACGCACCCCGTATCCTGTCTGTGCCTTCGAGTCAAGTGAGATTAGAAGCTTCCAGGGAGGCGCTGCTGCCGCTGCTACAACCGAGCAAGGGAAGAGAGCGTGTGGAGGCACCTTGACTTATTCGAGGAACATGAGTGGGTCCGTGGGGATCCCCGATCTGAACCCAGCGGAGTGCGCCTCGGATGCGTCAGCGGAGCAGGGCATCGATGAGGTAATCACCGTGGATCAGCACTCGCAGGAAATGGGGACGGTGACGATAACAGTGGCCATTCAAGCGGCGGAGGACGAGGAACCCGAGGAAGTGTCATCCAATAATATTGACTTCCTTGGAGGCAGCTGTAGTGAGGACGAAATCGGAAGACATGACAAATCAAGGTTTGGATCATTGGCTACTTAAAGTTGATTGTCTTAATAGCCAGTGATGCCCCAAGGTTTGTAAACTATACATATAAGTTAATTATCATCGTGTACTTAACAAACTGCCTCCCTGGCTTTTATTTTTCATAAATGTGCTCAGTAAATGTATGGAAAGCGTATTAGTCAGACTGGGTTCAGTAAGGTTGGTGGGTGAATGAAACGTGTCCCTCTTGGTGTCAAGGTTATTTGAACTCTGCTCGTCTATTTCTGCGCCGGATTGTATAGCTTATATTGGCGCCTAACTTCAGTTGGTGAACTGCCAGCACATGAGCAGCGTGGATACTGTTGGATTGTTTTTTTGTTTCATTGAATGAATGCCAGTTTTAAAAAAAAGAGACTCTGCACAAATATAACTGTAATCCCGAGAGGGGTATCACTGTGACCACAAAAGGCAGTGACGGACGTGACAGTGCGCTAAGAAGAGGACAATAGATGCTCCAAATTGAGGGGGTGTAAATCCTCAGACATACCTTAGGGATATTATTATCTCCCGGGTGGGATGGCGGGAAGTACCACCTGTAGGCAGCATCAGTGCCATTGGCCTACAAGCAGACACCTGAGGCAGGAAGGAGCGAGAGAAAGATAAAGGATGGCACCTTCACTTTAATCTAATTCCCCTGCGTCATGGCCTGCTATTTTTATCCCCTGGCCAATAAGTTCCCGACTTGGACTACGTGAGCGAAGGGTGAGTCAGTGACAGAAAGGCCAAAGGGGAAAATAAATCGCCACAACAAGTGTTTCAATTTGCCTGTAGGTTACACCTTAATGGTTCTCCGGCATGAGGATCTGGAACACCTGTGTAGCTGTGCTTTGTGGCACGTTTTTCGCACAGGATGTATTTCGTGATAGACATCTGATAGGAAGCATGCTTGCACCAGATAGAGGAATATGCAGATTGTCAGCAGTCAGTGTCTCTTCTTCTTCTTTTCATAGCATATTCATGCAACATTCCTTCACAGACTTGCAGTGCGCTACGTATTAGTGACTTGTAAGTGAACTTCACTCTTCACTTTACATTGCTGCTGTGTTTTCCTCATTTTTGCATATTTAAACTCTCTTTCGTATGTGCTGACACTGACGGTATTGTCCTCTAAAAAGCGCAGCTCGTGGTTGTCTTTATCTGAGGTCCTGGGGAAGCAGTGGGCTCGTGCCAGCTGTGTGGTCAGCCGGCTGGAAAGCTGTTTACTGAGGGTGTGTGTGTGTGTGTGTGTGTGTGTGTGTGTGAGGGAAGGGAGGAGGCTGGAGGAGGTGATGAGTCATACCACAAAATTTCATTCAGACCCTCACTCTGATCTGCAAGGCTACCTGACTCTGCTGCTCCGACGACTGTGATCAAATAGTGCCTAAAAGCCTTGGCTATGTAGTGTTGGTACCAGTTTTTATTAATTGTGCGAAGTTGATTTGGTTGGCCACCATATTCTGTGTGGGAGGGAGAGCCTGTGACTCTGCGCCCTTCAGATGGAGAGGTTTTGGCAGTTTCAGGATTGGTGGGACACTGTGGTGTCGAGGTCTGGCACTGAGGCATGGTGGCTCTTACTGGAGACACAGCTTGTCATCTGCAGAAAGGAAAATTGCAGAGGGAAATGGCAGAATGGTAATGTATTCCGGCCAACAACTTGTAAGCCTCTGGCTTATTGTATTAATGAAAGTGAAATGTGTAACAGTTGTCATTTTGGTTGTTCAGATATGAAGCACTCTGCTGTTTTCACTCTTCTGACCATGATGCATGTTGTCTTCCCACACACAGCGGTGCTGGGACCAGCGGAGGGGAGTTGGAGGAGGAGAGCTGGCAGCCTCCGGATCCAGAGCTCATCCAGAAGTTGGTCACGCAGATCGAGTACTACCTGTCTGATGAGAACCTGGAGCATGATGCCTTCTTGCTCAAACATGTCAGACGCAACAAACTGGGGTTTGTCAGCGTCAAGTTGCTCACTTCGTTCAAAAAAGTAAGCATTTGATGCAAAGGGGTATGATTAGGTACACTCTGAACTAATAATTGGGTTCCTTATAATAGTAGTAGTAATACTATGGTAGGAATAACAGTCCACTCATTGTGGACATTGTGCGCTTTATTCAGGCGCTAATAGTAAAGTGAATGTCTAACCACAGTCTACATACATGATATCTGATCACTGACCAAAATGTACAAATGAACGGATGACAAATAAGTTTTGAAGTGAGAGGCTGCATAAAGTTCTAAGCCATTTTGAATTTCCAGTGACATTAAGGCTGAGAAAGAGGATTTAATAGTAATGACTGGCTGTTTTTCTAGTGTGAACATGATGCTGTTGGAGATGCAACGATATTCTCACATTGATTCGCAACATCTTGCGCTACTTTAGGCTCATGCATGCAGATTCGATGGGCTGTTTTTGGCTGTAATCTGTTTATGCCACAACCAATCTGAATCCAGCCACTCATTTTTAATATAAACAAGGATTCAAACATGAGTTTGATAACACTGGGGTGAGTCATTTTCAACACGAGCAAATTATACAGTGATGAATTGAATAATGTAGTGAAGCCAGGATGTTTGTGGTTATTAAATCAGTTACAATGCCATCACTAGAGATGTTGATTTAGAAAGTATGGTTGTCAGGAAGGCAGTATAATTAACTGATTAATCCTGATGAAATTATTGTTTAACCAACAAATCTTAACTGACTTCATAACTCTCAAAGAGAAGCTGTTGCAGGGACCAAATTTGTGAGTTAACAGTGAAATGGCCCTCTTAAATCACTTAGCATCTCACCCATGTAACCCAAGGATTGTCTCTTTGCAGGTAAAACACTTGACTCGTGACTGGAGAACAACTGCTTATGCTCTGAGACACTCCAAGATACTTGAGCTGAACGATGAGGGGCGTAAGGTGCGGCGTAAATCCGCAGTGCCAGTCTTTGCCAGTGAGTCGTTACCTAGCCGCATGCTGCTGTTAAGTGATCTGCAGAGGTGGCCAGAGCTGGCTGCTCTCACTAAGGATAATGGAGGCAGTGAGGGAGGAGCCACTCAGCAGGAGCAGCTGATGAAGCTGTTGCTGAAAGCGTTCGGAACATACGGCGCCATCGCCTCCGTTAGAGTCCTGAAGCCTGGGAAGGACCTGCCGGCAGACCTGAAGAGGCTGAGTGGTCGCTACACTCAGCTAGGCACTGAGGAATGTGCCATTGTGGAGTTTGAGGAGGTGGAGGCTGCTGTGAAAGCAAATGAAGCTGTAGGAGGCGAAGATGGAGGGGCCAGTTCGCTGGGGTTGAAAGTAGTCCTGATTGGCACCAAGCCGCCCAAGAAGAAGGTACCCAAAGAAAGACCACGTGAGGAGGGAGGGATGCGTAAAAGTCGCTCACTCAACAGTAGAGTAAGAGAGCTCCAGTACCACGGGGACGACTCTGCCTGCAGCTCCTCAGACACTGAGAGCAACCCTACATCCCCTAGGCTTGCCAGAAAGTCCCAGTCCTGCAATAAGCTCAGCCCCACCACTGCAGGGCTCAGTTTCCAGAACAATCACCTGAGTCCTGGTATGTCCCCCCGTAACAGTCCCTGGTCTAGCCCCCGTGCAAGCCCCTGTTCTCAGCGTAAATCTCCTCATTCCCACAAGTCTCCTTTAGCCAGCGAGGGCAGACTGAGCCCTGAGCCTGGTCGCCGCTGGGCAGACTACTCCTCAGACAGCAGCCTCACCCCTTCAGGGAGCCCGTGGGTTCAACGCCGCAAGCAGGTAGCGTCTCAGGAGAGTAGTCCAGTCGGCAGTCCGATGTTGGGTAGAAAGATCCAAAATGCTGACGGTCTGCCACCGGGCGTAATGAGGCTGCCACGGGGTCCTGATGGAACCCGGGGCTTTCACTGTGTCACTGTTGGCGAGAGGGGAAAGACTGCCGCCACTCAGACTTGATATGTGCAGCATCCTTCTACATTCCATATCCCCCAGAAATAAAAAGGATAGATTGGAAATTTGAGCTTTTCTTGGCCGTGTCGCTCAGCCCCCACCCTACCTTTGAGACTGTGTAGATATATTTTTGTTGAGTGCATCAGTTTTCAGTCTTTGTTATATTTTTATACAATGTTTTGAGTTACCATGGTAACATTAGTGAGTTACTAATGGGAATTGAGTGAATGTAAATTGATATTGCTTTGAAATGGACCATATCACCCCCATTACTGTCTAAAGTTGTTCAACGTGAGGCAGGCTGGAGAGGGAATTCCACTTTTTCTTTTTTCTCTCTTTTTTTTTTTTTAGATTGAAAAGTGTCCTCTGTCTTGTTTGTAAAAGCTCACAACATTGTCTGTGGATGGTGTATAAATGTGTACGTGGCATAGGCGCATGGACTTGATAGCGATATCACCATATGCCTTTTCTGTATTTGTCTACTGTGAGTTCCATGTCTACATGCTATTTAAACTGAGGCCATAATCGTCCCACTGCCATAAAGGTTGGACAGTCAAACTTGGACATGAGATTTTTTTTTTTTTTTTTTAGGTTTTATTTTGCCATTTTTAATTTCAGTGTTTTCAGTACTCTTTGGCACTTAGTTGGGAGGGGCCCTGTGAATGTTGTTTTTTGTTTTTGTTCAGCAGGTGGCTGGTTTATTTATTTTTTAGCTTTATTGTTTTTTCTTGACATATCTGTTTCCATCAGTCTAAGCTCAGAGTGAGGTTTGAGGGATCAGGTCAGGCAGAATAAATGCTCATAAACCTGAGCTGGGGTATTTGTACAGTGTGCTTCTTATTGTACAAATAAATCACTAAAATTGCAATTGGCTTGACTTTCTCTTTTGTCTGTGACACATTTTGAAGTGGCGATGATGGTCTGAAACACCCATGATCCATTCTTATTTTTTTTATTTCAATATGTAAGCAAGATTAAGTGAGAGGGTGTTGATGTGCCAAGACCGTAGAGGCTTTTCCGACTTGGAAAGCAGAATTGGCACCGTGATGTGTTTTTGCAATGGAATGCACAGATGGGCGGATGATAAGAGAGTTGATGGATTATAAGCTATATCAACCCTCCACAAGAAACATGAAAGTGACAAAATGGTGGAGCAGACCACTTGCACACGTTCATTTATTTCCTGCATCTCGGTATGTGCAACGCCAAAAGATAGTATTCACTACGCTTTGACATATCATGCTTGAGTCCTACGCTGAGCAATGGAAATGGTAATGCCAAAATGTCTGCAAATGATCCAGATTGCATCCAAATATGTAACGCGCATGCAGCATAACTGGTTGCATAAGCACAGACACCTCCCACAGTCAATATGTAGCAGAGGCACCTTTGTGACATCAATTACAATTTTATGTTCTGTGTGGATAGGTCTGTGTCAGGTTTACTCATCTGAACATCCACAGTCATCTGTTGTCCCTGCTCTGTCAAAGCCCTGCGAATGAACAGCAATTTTCACGTCTCGCCACAGATTCTTGATTGGACTGAGGTTTGGGTTCTGAATTGGACTGTATTGTTGTTGTGAATACAGTACATTCCTATTCTAGCTTTGGCTTTGTCCTGTTGAAAAATAAAGCCTCTCCCACAGTTCTCTTGCAGACCACAGCAGATTTTCCTCTGATTTGTCTTACATCAAACAGGATTAAGTATGTATGATGGACAAAATGCTCAATTTTGGAAGACCATCTCACTTTTTGTGTCAAACACTCATCCAGATGTGTGCCAGTTACAGCTCCAGAGGGTCTTTGAGTGTCCTTAAACCTTTTTTGTGGCTGCTCAGAAAGGCTCTTCTGACACATAGTTTTTCAGGACAGACTTTGAGGGACGCTAATCTTGATCCACAGATTGGTACTTGTCAATAGCTTTGTCACAAACCTGTGTAGCATTACATACATGCCTTTAAAAACTAGTTGCACTAGTGCTGAATTTATGCCGCAACAAAAGGAACTTATGCAATCATTCCTTTTGTGTTTAATATTTGTTTTCATTTAGATCATATTGTAGAGCTTTGTTTTCACCCTGTCATGAAATGGTCCTCTCTTCTGATTAGTGTCAAAAAAAAATTAATTACTCCATTGTGAGTCAGTGTGGTGTGACAAAACAAAATCAGAAGGTCCAAGGGTGGTGGATACCGTCCAAGTGTGAGTGCAAGGAGCACGCAGTAGGATACTTATAGAGTGGTTAGACTTGTGTGGTTCAGTTCATGTGGTTGCAGAATTCTGTTTATCCACTTTTTGTTGTGAGCGTACGACACAATCTGTCAGCCAGTGTCGGGCTCAGGGGTCAGAGCCAATACTCCAGAATTTAGAGCTAGAGTGGGACTAAGTGGGATTGCATAAGAGAGGGATGAATAATACACTTTTGTTCTCTTTCTATGATTACTAATTCAAAATCAGGAAGTCGTGACACTGTCTGCCTATGACAGACAATATGTTGGCTCAACTCACAATGACTCTTAATTCTAACAGTGTCAATAATGACTGTTTGGAATAAGTACCACAAAATTAAGCTATTATTCCCATGAGACTAACTGATGTAAAATCATCATTTTGGATGGTTTCATGCTCGCACCAATGAGAATCTTATGATGACGGATAATAGTGAATACCACTCAGGCTATCATTTATAATTGCAGCAGTAGTCATTGATGTGTGAATAAGTTATTTAGTGAAGTAATTTGGCTTTTTATTCCAGAATCGATTTTGTTCCTCCAGACATAATAAGCAAGATGTGGTGATCAGAGGTAGAACCTTCCAGCTGTGTTACTTGATGCCAAGTCATTGTGTAAGTATTCTACCATAATTATAGTATTTGTCAAATGCATCTAACATGTAACAATTTATATATACTTATACCTAAATGTATGTAGAAACACCATTCCGTATACATGAAATATTAAACCCAGTGACAGGTAATGCAAGTATGTCATGCTGGGGCAGTCAGTAGCAACAACCTTAGGGAGTATGCTGTGGATTACAAATCCTTTTGTCAATATTTAAATTATAGGCTTTCAAAATGATGTCTTCTTGCAGAATATAGGTGAGCGCTCTCAGCAAACTCAGAGTTTATGACAAACACTTGCATCAGTCTGTGGGAGGGAGCTGGCGAGGCTGTGAGTGGGCGGCGTCAAATTTGAGGAACTAAAATTAGGGTGGAGTGCATTTACAACAGTCTCAGCAAAGCGGCCAATTGGAACAGTCGACACAAAAACACAAGAACATGAAAATATGACCCCCACCCCACTACACTCCCCACCCCCTACCCAAGTTGAAACAATAACATTGTTGAATTAAACTAATTTACTGGAATACCAATACAACTCAGTCACTCTTGTTTGAACGTTTCACCACTCTTTCTGGCATTTTCAGTACTTTGCTCAAAAGCTCTTAAACATTGTCAGTTTAGGAAGGAAGTGTTCCTCAGCCATCAGGTTAACCCCCTCATGACCACCTCCTTCTGATACCGCTCACTCTGTTCGATGTGAGAAAACGCAGACATCTGTGAAAATGACCTCAGCTAATAATAGAGCTCTGAATTCCAGACAAAGGCTACAATGAGAACAGCATTCAAGCAGAAGAACCAAGCTCAGAGCTCAGAGCCCCTGGAAACTGCACCTGTCTTGCCGTTTTCTATATTCAGATGATGCCAACCTTGTTTAAAAGTTGATACAGCTTCAGAAGGCTAAAAAAAAAAAAGGTATCAAGCAGCAGAGTTTGGTGATTGTAGACCTTTTTTAAAAAATGCTGCTTTCCTATTACAAATGAACACAAAAAGACTTCATAGCTTCTGCTTGAGTGCATAAAATCTTTGCTTTTAGTATGCTGGCTTTTCAAAACAAAAATGGTAGTCAAAATTGCCTTCCGTCTTTTCTACCATTTACAATTTTATTTACATAACATTAAAAAAATGTCATTTACAGTGTTCCAACAGATTAAGATGATGTTTGTGCCACACAAATCTTACAGTGTTAATACATAGATATTTGTTTTTTACAATGTGAAAAATGAAGATGAGTTTGAGAATAAAAGACCAGTTGATCACAGGATATCTCCAATATCGCCAACGTGGGAAACAACAAAGGTAACCACAGCTCATTAGTGCAAAAACATTTAAGGTGTTGCAATGCTGCATAACCAGATCTTGCTGTTGTTTGAACATAAGGTAGCATTTTCAACATTTTCAAACATTTGACTTACGTCACTGTATTATTTCTCTAGGCCTCAGGGTGATGTTTTTACAGTTGTGATCTGCACTGCCAACTCACTGTAGATACGACGAAATAAAATAAAAATTAAAAAAAACACTGGATTCATTCCAAAGAACAGCTATCTGTTGTCAATATGAACACCTGAACAGTTTCCCTTCTGCATATTCATGCTATTTTATATAAATATTAACTTTCATCTTCTCTACTGTGTTTCATGTCACCATAAAAAAGGTTCTGTAGCAATGGTTTCCATTCGACTCCCCCCCCAATGACACATTTATCTTGCAACAGGGAGGAGCAACACAATACTCCAAGGTGACAGTATGTCTGTGAAAGCAATCTATCTATATATCAGCATGACAGAGCCTAACCAGCAGTAAAGTCAAACCCACCGGAGAGA
The DNA here is from genome assembly GCA_014281875.1 of Nibea albiflora. Lineage (NCBI taxonomy): Eukaryota > Metazoa > Chordata > Actinopteri > Sciaenidae > Nibea > Nibea albiflora. Next base: position 12,981,891 of record CM024795.1, on the reverse strand, counting down.
CATAATTACTGTCCCTCCATCCCCCTGCACAGCTCCATCTGCACAATCTCAACAGGAGATGGATGCAGAATGATGGGACTGATCTGATGATTGTGTGGGTAGAGTCATCGTTGATGTAATGAGGAAAACACTTCCTGCCTGTTAGCAGATGGGATGAGGACGTGTTGCACAGCGAGCTTGGGCAGGCAGACGTGCTAAGAACACAGCATCTCAGATCTTCGATCTTAGAGAGTGAAGCGGTGTGAAGCAGAAGAGGGCACAAACCATCCAGCCATGTCTCCAGAGCTTTGCTTCAGATGTAGAGCGAACCGTCAGCAGGTCCCACATAACCAACCCCTATGAGAAGAACATCTATCAAAGTCCAAATGCCCAGGCCTCCGAAGCTGAACAGTTTGCCCAGGCCTTCTCTCCATTGGCCCAAATAAAACCGATCTGCCCCAAAACCACCAAGCGTGATGCTACAGAGACATGAGAGAAAACACAGACAGTCAAAGATGCTGTAAGCGAACACATTCTTGTAGATTGTTTCCAGCATCTAAAGCTGGTAATAACTGAAATAAGAGTGGCAGGGGTACCTGAGTGCTAATGCTGTTGACCATTTGTATCCACCAGTCCAATTACAAAATAAACGTTTCTGAAAGCGTCTTTTACCTGTAAAAGAAAAAAAGACATTTAGTGAACATACAGTGGGCCTGGTGTTAATAGTATTTGAACGCATCAGCATGGAACTTTTTTTTACTATATTGTTCTACATCCATATTGTGAATGTCCCTTCAAAAAACTGAATTATCATAATAATTAGCATCGCACAGATTGGCGTGACTGAGACACAGATATCCCACTGAAAAAGTGAACACACTGGTTTTACAACGGCGCCTTCATCGTACCTAAACAATGCACATGGTCTAACACGTCACAGGTGGCATTGTAGCGCTTGCGCGGGCAGGACACTGTCATGCAGTTGGTGGAGTTTGAGCAGCGGTACTCGGATGGGTCCAGCTGCCAGCAGAACTGACAGCTGATGGAGAGAGAGAAGTTGGTTTGTGGATGTCCTGATTCTCCCTAAAAAAAACAACAACAACAACAACACACAAAAAAGCAGATCATCACTACACAATGTTACCGAAATAAACCATAGCAGCAAAACCTCAAACTCACCACACACAACTATGTGCTGCAGGGATCTTTCTCAAGAAACGTTTAGACAACTTCTAGTTCCTTCAAGCACAACGTGACATTATGTCCATGTTTCATTTCCCCTTCTAAATTAATGAGCTGAAGCATTTCTAAACTTCTACATATACATTTTTCCACGCCTACTCTACATTCATGCAACACAGACGAATCACGATATGAACTGCTACTCACTATACAGTGAACTCCTTTTTTGGGTTTACAGCTGAAAGTAGCCGGTTTCCTGTAGGTGCAGTTGTGTTGATAGTTGCACTGAATGCAATCAGCTGGCAGACGACTACACAAACCCCCACTGGGACACTTGGCAGTATAGCTCTCTTCATCAGCAGGCGTCACTGCAAGACAGTAAAAATAAATTTACAGACAAAAATAAACTTCCATTTCTAGCTAGAACACTCAGTATCATCAGAAAGGCTTCTGTGCTGGTTAATTTCACAACTTGTTGTGATCAATGTGTGTGGCAACATGCCTGTGAGTACGTCCCTCTGAATTTCTTGCCAAACTGTGATAATAAGGCTGCGGGGGGTAAATGACTAGCACTCTGCCTTCAACAAAAAGGGCCACCAGAAGGTCCTTGACCAAGGCTATTCACTCCTGATTGCTCCATTAGCTAGCTACCTGGTGGCTGCTGTGTTTACCTGAGGCTGCAGCAGGGACCACCGGGCTGGTGATGACAGGTCCATGCTGGGCATCTCTGGAGTAGGGGGGCTCCTGGCCAACATGAGGAGAGCTCAGGTACCCTGGGTTAAGAAAATAAAAGCAGAACTCACTTATAAAAGACAGCCACGCCGATAACGTAACTATAATCTATAAGTATGGGTCGTGTTAGTGATTAATACTGCAGAACCGCGGTTTAATAAAACACCTAACCTAGCTCAACATTAAGCTTTACCACTTAGCTGCTTTGTCAGCTTAGTAAATCAAATCAAAGGTGTACTTGTTGTAACACACGCTGCTGTTCAATCAGCGCTACTCACTGTTTCCGTTGTTAAACAGCTAATCAGCTCGCTAGCTAACCAGTTAATGCTAACACAGTAGGGGGATGCTAACCTTGTGAGATAACCGCATACGCGAGCCAAGCTGGTGTAATTTGTGTCACTACCCCGATAATACATACCGTCAACACACTGTAAGACCAGGTCCATAAACAAAACGATAATTATTCCGTAGGTTTTGAAGCACCGTCCTCGGTCCGGTCTCCATATCTGACAGCTAGTAGCCATTGTTGCTGCAGTGTGCTAACCGAAGCTGCGTTCAAGTGACGTGGGAAAAGGCGATGCCAGCGACGCTCCGCTAGTCTTTACAGTGTTAAGAAATGTCTACACGGTCAATGAGGATTTACGTGTATGGCACTATTATCCGGGTTTGACTTTAACCGAAAACCATAAAGAGGCTATGGAGGAAGTGTTCCTATTACCAAGTGCTGATAATGAGTTTTTAACTCACACACATTTATTGCTGACACATGTACATGTACGTCTTTTGTTATACAGGCTTTGATCTAAGCGCTTTGCAGAGTGATCCATTTGAGTCCAGCAATAAATAGTCAATGAAAATCAACCTCAGAAAGCTCACAGTAAGCCTGATAAATATAACTGCTTTGTTGTGACTAGACATCTTAATGCCATTAAGAGTAGTTTTTAATTGTTCACATCAACCTTCGCCATTTAAGGTGATATTAAAATGCAGTGCAGCACCACCAAAAGCCTTGCTATCAGCAGTGTGACTGAAATAAACGAAAAAATAACACAAGGCTTTAGATTCGTCATCTTTCCTATAAGTAGGAATGCAGCATAACAGGCAGTCCAACTTCCTGGTCCTCATCTCGCCACGCCCACCAAGCTCCACCCGCAAAATCCTGATATACATATATAGTGAACTCAATGACAAATGACAGCAACACTGAATATGAAAAAGGAACTATGGGGAATTTCCCCTTTGTGGTTAAATCTGGGGCAACAGGACTGTTTGTAGATCTGTGAAGACGTTTCGCCTGACTGGTGGGGAGTCTGTGTGTTTGGCAATGAGAGGCAAAACGTCTTCACAGATCTACCAACAATCCAGCTGCCCTAGACATAACCTTTTTTGAAGAAAGATAACTTGAACTTTCACAGAATCCCTTTATGACACCGTTATATTAAATATCATTACATTGTGTATGAGGATTGTCGCCTCATGTTGCTCAATCGATAAAGACAATCACCGCTGTGGATGAAGGTGGCATCGTGGCAGATGTCGACCATGACTAGGGCTGCCTTCTAATAAAAAAAACAAATACAAATTTAACTGGAAACCTAAGAATATCACTGGAAAATCCTGGCCAGCAACATCTGCTCATGGAAAAAACTAAATCAATCAAGCATGAAACATTCCTGGAAGGCTGCATGTCTCTAGGATATAATCCAGCTGTTTATCATCACATCTAAAATAAAATAAAAAAGACTCACATTCAGTCAATTCAGTTTATTTCTGGGGTTCTCCAAGGAGATAGACCTTCATGAAAAATCAGTGCCACATTCACATTATCTTCATCACAATAATGATCACATTGTTTCCTTAAATCATCAAGTAACTTCCCTTCAGATAGACTTCAATTAATTTGACACTTTAATTACCCACACCACGGACAAAACCTGTCCTTTTCTACCCTTTTCTAATTTCATGTCATTTTTCAGCCCCGTTCATTGAATTTACTTGTCAGCTCATCAATTCATCTGTCTGATTTCTCCTCTACACACTACACTTTCCCTGTACCATTGTTACTTGTGCCATCATTTGTCCCTTTACTGCTCATCTGACTGTAGTTGAGGTATTCGTATGCAAGAGTCTGGATTGTTCTTTGTCTTGATCAGAACTCCTCCTCTGCGTTTCGACAGCGGGATTGTTTGAGCAGGGTCAGGCGAGCCAGCACCTCGGCCACCGACAGTTCTCCGTGGACTTTGTTGTCCCTCGTGCGCACATTGACACAGTTAGTCATCTTCTCCTTCTCCCCGACCACTGCCAAGACGAAAAGACACAACAGCTTGACATGGGCCAAGTCACACCATACACAGACACACACACAGCTACCCTCACACATTCCCTGTTTTGTGCCGCTGAATTCAATAACTGTGGGTGGCCAGCTTGGAGGTCCATTTGCTTTATGTTGAGCCAATTGAGACTTATTATTCTATTCTACTGACAACCCACAATTGAAAATGACGGTGTTTTTAGCCCATTCACTCCAAATTACATACTCTTTACATTCCTTTTCAAAACATCCATTTATGTTTGAGATTGTCGAACATTTCTTTTGAACCTAAAGCTGTAACTGCAGATGGATTTTTGAATGTCTGCACTGCTTCTAATGCAACAATAATTGCGACAAATTGTGCTGAAAATAAATGCAAAAAATGGTGGAAGAATACATTATGAAAAACCATGGTAGGACATAGAAAGTGCAAAATATGGTGGGGCAGTAATTACAGGTATTAAAAGGGTGGGGGAAAAAAACAATGTGAACAATCTTAAAAATACAATATCATCGTCTTTAAAATAGACTGGATGGTGTGGGAGTTAAAGGTACTTTTGAAGTGATTGCAGGCAACGTTGAGAGCAGCAAAAAATAAAGTTAAAATGCTCTTCAATCAGCGGTCCGTCATTGCTACATAGAGCAGTAAAATTTTCTCACCAAGAATGAAGTTATATTGGGCCAACTGAGCGTTACGGATTTTCTTGTTTAGGAGACAGCTCGAGTCAAGGTCAGCATCTGCCATGAAGCCAGCTTCTGTAAACTGCTTACACACCTGACATGTGGAAAAGCGAATAATATGAGGATTTTAATGCCACAGATAAGTATTCACATGATAGATGGGGAAGTGGAAGACTTACCCTCTTGGCATAATCCTCACAGGAGGGGTTGACAGGCACTAACATCACCTGACGTGGAGAAATCCACAGAGGCCTGGTGGAAGGACAAACAGTAGTAAAGATTAGAACACTACCACCTACATTTCACCCCTGACAAAATAAATCCTGGGTGAAATCTATGTGGTATGGAGATTAATTAAAGAGGACATTGCGGTTTAAATGTTAGTTTGGCAACAATATAGCCAGTTACTCATAACTACCATAAAAACTGTACTGGAACAAAAATACACTACTGTCGCCTCGCAGCAAGAAGGTTCCTCTGTGAAGTTTTTGGTTTTATAATACAAAAAGTGACCTGTGTGTGGTGTGGTGTGGATGTCAGTGTGACCCCGATGAGGATAAGCGGTTGCAGAAAATGGAAGGAAAGACGCGTTATGTTGTGTTTTTTTAAATTATTATTATCAGTGGAATCAGAAAACACCTCACCATTTCCCTGCATAGTTTTCGGTGAGAATGGCAATCATCCTCTCCACTGAGCCCAGGATGGCACGATGGATGATGACTGGTCGCGCTTTGTCATCCCCGTCCTTCCTGTAAAACATTGAAACAGAAAGAATATTAAAAGGTTCCCGTGAAATGTGTCGGTATGAATATAAACCAGACTTACTCATTTACATTTATTACTAGATTTGTTTTACACAATTTCATGCAAAACATGCTTTAAATAATAATAATAATAATAATAATAATAATAACAATAACACTAACAACAATAATAATAAACTATTTATTTTTTATTAACGCCACAATCACACTACCTCTATCTAGCTTCTGGCTCTGAATCCTACTGCCTTCAACTTACCTACCATCAATTGAGCCTTCTACTGACCTGCACAGCAAGCTACCTCTTTCCTTTTCATAACGTACTGGGCGATGGGCTAATGTACAAGTCGTAAATATCATCAACTCCCTGCTGTCTATTGCTGTGTGTTGTTGTTCCATTCTGGGTTTGCAGGTTGAAGCTCTTGGTGATAAAATCTGCCACCTGTCACCTGTCGTCTGTAGTTCAAATTTGCATTCAACTCTCGACTTCCTAAAACACATAACTCTGTGGAACACAGTGCACAAGCTGAAACATCTTATTCAGTAGGGGATTAACACACAATCTTTGGAGCAGTAAAGCACTCAGAGTGTGTCAATATTTTGATTAGGTGACTCACCCAACAAAGGTCAGGTTGAAGCGGATAGGCAGCTGGAAGTCCAGTTGAATGGTTGCACATTGGTGGTAACGTCCAATTGCATCTTTGATCTTAATGTCAATCTGCAATGGCACAGAAAGAATTACAGTTGTTTTCCAGACCTCAGAGAAAAGATGGAAATGGGTTTTGTCATTTTTTTGTCTTTTGGCAGGAAATACGAAGAAATAATCTGACCTTGGGCCCATAAAAAGCACCGTCTCCAGGGTTGAGTTTCCACGGCTCCCCAAACTCATTCAGGCTGTTCTCCAGTTGCTGTCAAGCATGAGACATACGTTAACATGTATAATTTAAATCTCAACAATGGAAAGTGATTACTGTGAAACTGCCTGTACAGAGCACCGAGTTCAGTCTGCACTTATTCATTGTAGTAATAAGACCATTTATATAAGTAAAGCCCTCACAGGAATCAAGTCACACAAATGACCAATGTCTTTTATTGACAACACACCTCCTACTGAAATCCAAGGAACTTCACAATGACTCACTAATCTGGTACTACTCTATGAACACAGCCAGCTCTATGATTAGTCAGCATCAACATGTGCATTTTATTTGCTAAAAATGGTGCTAGGTGCAGCAAAGTCCCTGCATTTTATAACATGTGCTATCAAAGCAGTGTTGCATACTTATATACACTAGATAGAGCTGCTGAATGAAGAATTCAGTCGGTACCTGCCGTAACTTTCCACCATGATGCGGTTTACCTTCTCAGCCTGGTTCCACACGGCGATGTCGCCCAGATACTTCTCTGGACGAGTGGAGAGGTAAAGCTGGAAGGAGAATCCAAACACATCATAAACACAGCGGAGGAAGTCAAGACAGCCCTTCATCTCTGACTCGATCTGCAGAAGAAAAAAAAAAAAAAAGAAAGATTGAGTATTCAGAATTCAGGAAATGACTCATAATAAGTAGGTACTTGTTGTTCGTGTTATGACCTAACAGTTGTTTGTGTGACAGCTGAAAACAACTGATGTGGTCACCTGATCCATCGTGCAGAAAATGTGAGCGTCGTCCTGCTGGAAACGCCGTACTCTTGTCAGCCCGGTCAGTGTTCCTGACAGCTCGTTTCTGTGGAGGACCCCGAAATCTGCCAGCCTCAGAGGAAGCTCCCTCCATGAGCGAGGCCTGTGGCTGAACATCAGACTGCAGGACACCCACAGAGCAGGAAATCAATTGATTGTGACACGCATTAAATATTTTGTGTGACGTTTGATTTACAGAATTTGGGGCACGCTTCAAAGGTTTACACTCAGAGTGCTCTAAATTTACCAGTGTCCGGGGCAGTTCATGGGCTTGAGTGCAAAGATGTCATCCTCTACAGGGAAAGAGAACATGTTTTCACTGTAGTGCTGCCAGTGGCCAGATGTCTCCCACAGTTTGCTGTTATAGATGTTGGGGGAGGCTACTTCCTGGAAGCCTCTTCTCCAGTACTCATCCTAGAAAAACAACAAGACCACAACAACAAGCTAAGTCTGGCTGCAAAGGTACTTTATTGAGCCAAGCTGAATCATGACATTTGGCCCGAATCCTGAGCTGCAATGGAAATCAAATCCCATGAGCTTTATTTATCCATTTGTTTTCCTTAAGCAAAATATTTATTTTCCAGGTGAGCGGTTAATCAGCCAACAGTGGAAGACTGGTCTTACTGGAAAGATTTCAACCATAAAAATGTGGGACTGTGAAAATGAACAGGAAGGAGCTTAAGACCATGTGTAAAAAAGCATGTGTGCTCAGTCAGATTATCCTTAATGAACACAATTCTGCAGAAAAAGCAGAATGTTGTGTGCTGAGTGACAACTGACTGCATCTCTTCCACTGCAGTCATAAGAAGCCAGACTTCAGCATCTATAAAAGTGAGTATGGTTCCCTGCACAGTGAGTTCTCACTGTTAAACGTTTTGGTGATGTGTCGTAGAGGGAAATACAGCTCTTGTTGCTCGTTTTCTTTTTTTTTTTTTTTTTGCAGAGTGATAACAGATTGAAGTGACGTGATAATGATCTCGCACAGATTCTGTGCAATGCATGTCAGGTCTTCTTGGCTTAGTCTACTGTGTTGGTGTGTGATGATGTGATGTGAAAGTCTTCAAGATGTCAACACATCTCTCCGAATAAGTCACCGAGACAAGTTCCTGTTCAGTCACTGAACTTGGTAAGAAGTTCAAGTCATCCTGAAATTGTTTGCACAAGACTGTGTGCTGTACTTAATGGGGAATTTCTGCCTAACTTAATTAACTGATGTGGAAACTTAGCGGTTTCCCAAGCACTAATAGCTCGTCTTTAAACTAAAAGCCAAAAGAGCACTTTCAATCACTGATTGATCATTCTATGGAAGTGATTCGAGCAATCACAGGCTACTTTTAAGAAAACTAATGTGCTAATAAGCACATTAGGACGGCAATCTGAACATCTTGACATCTCTGACTTCATGAAGTTTGTCATATATTTGGTGTTGAAAACCGAAAAGTAAAAACTTAACAGCTCAGGCTATAATTCAGACATTACATAGCAGTCAGAACTGTCCAAAGCTTTTACTGGGGCTGTGAGCAGAATTTGAACAGACAGAGCTGAACTAAAGTATTCAGCCCACGGATAAACTCACAGCTTATCTCTGAGCTCCTTGGTGATTGCATGTTTTGCAGAAGTGAATTGTTAGTGGTCTGCATTTCAATGAGCTGGCAATCATTCCAAGTACACTGGAAATGTTAAATCTAGCGTGCACCTCATGAACTCAGGTTGAGAGTGATTATAAGTGTTTTGTGATTCAGCATCAAGTAAGCAATTAACACTGCAGAGATGCTGTTTCTGTTTGTGGATTTTATTCCAGCATAAACTTGTGTTTAGCAATCTTGTTAGATCACACAAGACTTAACATAACTCATGTAATTATTGTTTCTAATTTGAACCAAAGGTCATTATGATTATAAAAAAAAAAAAAAAAAAAAAAAAAGGCCTCTCTAGCACTTTGTAGGATGGAGAGAACTGGACACAACAGGGATCAAAGTCTTGATCTCAAAATCCTCCTCCATATCCCTTGAGCTCTATTTGTCTGTCTAAATGAGATGCTAATATATACAAATAAATATTAATATATTGATTTTAGGTAACAGTGAAACCAGAGCTAAAAGATGGGGGGTCATTGTCTAAAGGCTTTCGTAGCTCGCATCCGGCACGACTGAATTTTCTACCCAAAAATGGTATCAAACTTGGTAAATATGCCACGAATTAAAAAAATAAATAAAAAAAAATAAAAAAGAGGCACTGATAGACAAACACTCCTACCCTGATGAACTCGGTGAGTGTGTTGTAGATGTAAGCTCCACGAGGCATGAAGAAACAACTGCCGGGGCTCAGATCATGGAAGAAGAACAGCTCCTGATCCTGTGACGCAAACAAATCAAACAAAAAAAAAGAGGTTTTAATGACTTCACATACCCTTATTATCTGCAGGTGTAAACCCAGCAAGATACTCCTCCGTACACAGCAGGAAGTTATTCAATCATCACATGGCAGAGTGACCACCAACCAAAAAAAAAAAAAGAAAAACTCAATGTGCCTGAGAGCTGGAAAGCAGGACAAACTGTTTCTTGTTGTCAAGTGTGAAGACATATCTTATTTTATTTCTATTATTGTTCACAATTATTATGAGATTATTATATTTAGAATTAGTACCAACCATTTTATGAAATATAATTTTTTTTTTTGGAAATGAGCCCGCTTTATAAAACACCACTCTCCACTGTTTTTTATTAGTCACACACACCAGTGCTGTCATTTCCTCTATATAAAATGTGACGTAGAACATTTTATCAAATCTATGTCTAAGACATAGCCGGATCCCTGCTGGTGCATTTGATACTATGTTTTTTTTTACTTCAGCGCTCTTAGTTCATTGCATCTAAGGGTTTAGGAAATGTTGTGCTCCCATTATGCAGCGCGCAAATGAGTGGGCAAAGGGTCGACTTGGGATCATGCCACAGAGCACCATCTTTAAAACAACATGCCGTTTTTGTCACCTCCCTCCAACTGGCTTCAACAGCAATGTCTTGACTCTCGCGTTTAATATGGAACTGTGGTATTGGTTCTGACTGAGGTGCTGCCGTCTGTGTCTCCCATGCTGGGAAACCAGCTGGGGTGTTCAGATGACTCACAGTTGTCATGAATATGAAGAAACACAGTGCCCTCAGCTGGTGCGAAACAGCAACAGTCGAGTTATGTCAGAACAACATGGTGTTGATGTTTTTGTCCATGCCCCGAGGCATTCTTGATAATGTCAACCGGGTTACAATAGGAAGATAATTTGTTTGCATCTTGTTGAATGTGTCATTACAGAGCACGTTGCCTGGAGACATGGCCCACGCTCTTTTCAAGGTTTCGCCACATCTGTAAAACCACAAGCCTAGACTCTAACGAGGAAAAACTCCTACGAAAACCTCAGGAGATGTATCAGCCATAACATTATTCAATTATGAATCAAAACTCTCTTTGTACTTGATTTAAGTCGCCAGTTCTCCGCCTCAACCAGCTGGGTGGGCTTGGGCACGACTGCCTACAGTGACTCACTTTGCCAATTTTGCGATGGTCTCTGTTCTTGGCCTCCTCCTGAAAACGTTCCCACTCCTTCAGCATCTTTGAGTCTGGGAAGGAAATCCCATAGATCCTCTGTAGAGTCTCCATGTCAGAGCGGCCCTCCCAGTAGGTCGAAGAGTTCTGATGACAGAGGCAGAAAAGAGTGCAATATTAGCGTATTAGCTCAAGATTACTTTTCTGGAAAGCGTGAGAACAGCGTGAATTGGTTTGGGGCTTGTGGATTTAGAGCAGTATTTTTCCTCATACCTTGTAGAGCTTCATGGCTTTGATTTTTCCTGTATGTCTGACATGAGGACCTCTGCACAAGTCAATCAAGGGGCCACATCTAACCGGGATTCACAAAGTACACAACAGTCAGCTTTACAAAGCACAACACACAAAGACCCCAAAATAAATCACACAAAATCTAGTTTCTATAGTTACCGCTTCCTTCTTCTGGACGACTTACCTGTAGACTGTAGTAGTGGGGGTGGTGACTTTCTCATTCAGAATGCGGCACTTGAATTTGTTGTACTGAAAATACAAACGGTTAGTTAGAAGTTATGTACTGCAGATGGCATATTCTCTGCACACACATACACACACAATGTTTCACTGTTTGTTTTGTACTATAAAATACTATTACTTCTACCACCACTTCATTTCCTCCCGGTGGCAAGGTTGGATGTCATTTTATGGCCAGGGAAACAATAACGGCACAGGACAATAGCCCCTCATATATTTTCAAGCAACAAATAATTCATTCTTCCACACAGGCAGAGGATCTGTTAACAACAGATGGGAGTGTTGTCTTCCTCTCTCACCTTAAACATCTTCAGCAGGGTCTCCTTGCTGATCTCAAGCCTCTCAAATGGCTGCTTTTCCTTCACTACACTCTTACACAAAGTCTCCAGGTCCCCAAATTCAGAGCAGGACACTCCCCTGGAAACAGGAAACATGCTCAGTTCATTACAAGTGCTGATAGTCAGTATCATGACTTTTCTATAGTAACCTCATCAGGGTTGACCTGGAGATCCTGCGTTTTACTTTTAAAAAGTAAAACTGTTTTTTGAGCAAACGACAATCCATCATTAACAATATACCAGAGAAGACTGGAATACACTTATGGAACTTAAGGAACAGACTGAGCTTTTCAAACTAGAATACACGTCTTATATGATCTTCTGGAAAAATTTACACTTCTAGCCAGAGCAGAGAAGACACAGATAGTAAAAACACTCACTTCTGTCCATCCAAGAACATGTCGTAGTAGAAACCATTCTCAATGGGGGGTCCATAACACAAACAACCTCCATAAAAGCGCTCCATTGCCTCCCCCAGGATGTGAGCACTGGAGTGCCAATATACCTAGGACACAAGATGAAGACGAACTTACAATGTTTAGTCAAATTAAAGCACATAGTTGCTTGGGCCCTTATAAAACATCAAAAAATAAGGAAGACTCTACATTTGTGGTGGAAAAACACAAACAGACAAATTAATCACATTTTCAATAAATATACGTATATAAAAAAAAGATTTCCCATTGTGAAAACAGATTTTCGGAAACAGAAATTGCAGTCCAACAGATTACGTGTGAGCTTTCTCTCTGGTGACACAGAAAGATCCTTCTTCATTATTTAAATTTAAATCTTGCTATGTACTCACTGCCTGAGCATCCTCATTGTCAAAACGCAAGAGCTCAAGAGAGCAGTCCTGCTCAAGAGGTCTGTCCAGGTCCCAAAGCTCCCCATTCACCCGTGAAATCACAGAGTTGTCAGCCAGGCCCTGGCTGAAAGATCAAGTGCAAGAGAGTTGCCTCAGAAACACTGCTTCCACATTCAGTGATTGCTACCATGATAATGAAAGGAATAATAAGGAACGTTATTGGTGTCTGTCTGTATCAGACATTTTAATTATACTGATTGTATTGGCAGCCATTTACTGATGGCACAACTGTAGAGTGGACATTAGCAGATGTGGCCACATGTGAGCACTACCTGATAGCACTAGCCAGCTCGTATGGTGTGGTGATCCAAGCCTTGCCCTCCATCTTACGTCCATCTGGCAGCTCCACAGTTATGGGCTTGCTGTCTGCAGCTTTCTTTGCCAGCAGGGCATCGCTCTCCCTCTTCAGCTCATCATAGAGGCTGAGGCGCTCTGTGATGTATTCAGGCCAGGGCTTCAGCTACAGTGGGACAATATGAGAAACAAAGTGAAATAGTTTTGTGAAAGGCAGTGGAGTCGGGGGGAAATATTTTTTTGCTGTTAGACTGAAATGTTACAAGTTGTAGAGAGAGCAGGGTAACTTCATGGCCCCGTGCTTCTTTAGTAATCACCTCTTTCAAACCGCCAGCTCCACCTCCTTGTTCCTTATCCTGTTTCTTCTCCTTCTTGTTGTTCTTCTCAGCGGGTTTGGTTTCTGTGGTTGCCACCTGTCCACAGAGAGGGGTGTGTTTGTGCGTTTACTCTTACAATAGGCTCTTACCACTATTTGCTCCTGAGTCACATTATTGACCTATTATTAATACAAGTGAACATGTTACGTGTGCACACGCCATGACACTGAGTGGTACAGCTATTTATGGAAAAGGGGTGGTCCAGTTTGTCATTTGGCTCCACTAGACAGAGGGCCGCTCCTGATAATGGTGTAGCACTGGTAGTACCACAGTATATTACAGATGAAGTCATTTAAACTGGCTAATATAAACTCCCCCTGTCTTTTAATCTACCTTTTCATCAGCCCGTTTGTTTGCTTCCTGCACTTTGCTGGTGTTTTTCTCTGGAGCTTTGCCACTCTTCACTCCTGGTTGTTTCTTGCCCTGTGCCTCCTCCAGCTCCAGCTCCGCCTGCAGACCTCGCCGGAGGTGCAGCAGCCGGTACCTGAGCTTCTCATTCTCCGTCCGCAGGCACTCCACTTCAGGGGAAACCTCCACAACACCGGTGGCATCCAAACCTCGACTCAATCCATCGCGGAGAGTGGATATTTCCTTGGTGAGGAGCCGGATTTGCTCCTCCTGGGCGGACAAACGTGCAGCCAGGCACTCCGCCATCTTTAAATGACCATTTTAGCCGCAACTGACAGTTAACTTCCGGTGACGGTTTTTGGAAATAAAAGCCCAACAATAAGCAAGCGACATGATTAACAAAATAAAACAATTTAAATAACATAAATACACTTTTCAGTGTTTAAAACCATATTATTATTACTACTACTACTACTACTACTACTACTACTACTATTATTATTATTATTATCATTATTATTATTATTATTATTGTTGTTGTTATTATTATTGTTGTTGTTGTTGTTGTTGTTGTTGTTATTAAAGCCTAATTATGAGGTCGTAACATTTGAGATGAGACATGAGATTACACCTTGGATCGTTAGATCCAGTGATCACAGCTTGTTTAAGGTGCACCTCCTGCTGTAGTTTGAAGTACCGGAGGACCAACACTAGGTGGCGGTATCATATTTCTGATGCCGTTTTAATGTCAGCTGATCACCGCAGTGCACCGTGCGACTTCTTCCAAACCTGTCACTAATGTAAACATTGACTTTTTATTTGTGTGCTGTGTATTTGCTGACCCGCAGGTAAGTGTCGGCTGTTATGTATTTCAAAAACGTTTGAATGAACTCAGACTGCTCCAGTTTTATTTCGGCTAACGGCAACTAGCACAAAGCTAAACCTACTGTAGTTGTATACGTGCTAATTAGCGAACAGTACATTGCCAGCACAGCAAGTGTTTTGTTAGCCAGCTTGAACTTGAGCCAAGTCCTAAAGGGACGTACACCAAACTCTGTTTAGTCAGCTTACTGCCTACAGTCTGCTTCCCTATCAGGGAGACACATTCATGTCAGAATAAGAGCATTAACGAGGCTGAAATCTGTATTCACGTATTCTTAAGAGGTACACTTGACATCCAGTGAACTCTGTAAATGTCTGACAAACACAGTGATTAAATAATTAACTTGCCCTCTTAACTGTTCTAAAGTGTAATGGTGTGGTTAGACTGGCCCTTAACTAGGAAGTCAACAATGAACCCCACAGTGTCTTCACCAGGTTAAAGGTTAGCGTCACCGACCTTGACCTCTGACCTCCAGGTAACAGGATGATGCATACTATTCTTTTATTCCAGCTCAGGCCTACTAAAGACATTTAATGTTGCTGTCATCAGCATGGCTTCAACCTCCAGCTTTGCTCCCCCAAAACTGGCTGACTTCATCCTTACAGAGCGACTGGGCAGTGGCACCTATGCTACAGTGTATAAAGCCTACAGAAAGGTGAGTTTGTGGTGAGTCGTGTTTGTATTTGATTGTAAAGTTTGAGTCAGCTGAATTGACTCTGACTCTGCTGAGATAGATAGATAATTTAAATATAATAAACTCTAAGGAGGAAGAACATATGGTTCTACCTCTAAAAAATATACCTATGGGCCCTTGTGCAATAATTTTGTGCATTGTGAAAACTTAATTTGAGAGAGTGCAATTATGCATCCATTATTATGTCCATCAGTCTGATCAGCTGTTACAGAATGATTCTCCTCTCTCTGCACAGGGTGGAGTCATTACACAGAGTATTGGCAGTTGGTAGGAATAACTTCCTGTAACGTACTTTTTACAGTGGAGCTGCAAGAGTCACTGACTGAAACCACTCTGCTGTTTTAGCAGGAGGTCATGTAGTGGATGAGTGTTGTTGTCCATAATACTGGGAAGTTTGTAGGGCATCTTCAACTACCGGCACAGAGCCTTCTCTTCCCTTCTCTTGTGATATGAGCCTTTATTAAATGTGGTTTCTGCATTCCTAATTTTCTGTGAAGCTTTGACAGTCCACAATGAGTATATTTACAGTGACACTGGTATTATAGGCTCAGTCAAAAACTAAAAAAAAAAAAAAAACTTCTGTTAAAACTGAACAGGGGGACAGTCGAGAGGTGGTGGCAGTGAAAGTGGTTGCGAAGAAGAGTCTAAACAAGGCATCGACAGAAAATCTTCTCACGGAGATTGAAATCCTCAAGACCATGCGTCACCCTCATATAGTGCAGCTAAAAGACTTTCAGGTAAGCTCATTTAAATTTTTTAGATTTGTAGGTCGTTTACAAGAAGTGTGTTGTGAATAAACAATAGTGTTCATCTATCCATGCAGGTTATATATTAATTTAGGGGGCCATGACATCTTTAAAAGACACAGCAGGGAAACAACTTAAAGTCAACAACATCTCAAAGTTTGTGTGTCTGAATCAAGCGACAGCCATTCCCTGAGTGTCTTCTGTTTCTTTAGTGGGATGCTGAGAATATTTATCTGATCCTGGAGTGGTGTTCTGGTGGAGATCTCTCCCGTTTCATTCGCAGTCGCAGGATTTTACCTGAGAGGGTGGCCCGGCGCTTCTTGCAACAGATAGGTGAGGCATTGCTAAACTGGGTTGAATTGTTTTCTTGACTTTACTTTTGCACACTTACATGTACATAGTTTGGGAGAACTCAAAATAATGTATGTATTCTTATTTTATGCAATTTTGTGTGTGTGTTTTTCACATTCTGTGTAAATTTTAGGACTGCATGATGTGTTTAGACACGATTGACTGTGTTTAGTATCGCTGTGTTTTTCTCATCCTGTATTTATATGTGTGTCTGCACAGCCTGTGCCCTCTTGTTTCTTCATGAGCGAAACATCTCACACCTGGACCTAAAACCCCAGAATATTCTGCTCAGTGGCTCTGTCCTCAAACTAGCAGGTGATCTCATCCCCATCACCCAGTCAAACAATCTTGTAAACATGTATTGCAGGTCATTTCAGTCCCAGACACCAGAAGGAATGAACCACTGACATGTTATTGTGTTTTTATTTTCGCTGACCACATTTCCTTGTACATGTTGTAATTATGTCATATTCTCTGAAGACCTATGTTTACTTACAGTTAAACAACACCCTGTTGTGCCTGAGCTATAAACATGTCAGATGGTAGAGCAACACAGAAGGCCACATTAGTTTTTAGGGGTTGTAGCCACTGAAATCTTTCTTTCCTGTCGTTTACATGTTGTTTTGACATGTTTGTTTATTGGTGCTCAGATTTTGGTTTTGCCCAGTACATGTCACCATGGGATGAGCAGAGTGTCTTGAGAGGCTCTCCTCTTTACATGGCTCCTGAGATGGTGTGTCGGCGCCAGTATGACTCGAGGGTGGATCTCTGGTCGGTGGGAGTTATTCTTTATGGTGAGTAATTTGTGTTCACCTTTTCATGAATGCAGAATACCCTTAACATTAATTACAGACAATCTGTTATACCACAATGCACAATGTCTTGTGGCTTGTAGTGTGATTCCCTGTTAATTCCCTATTGAAATATTCCACATACAAACGTATGTTCATCATAAATAAAACCATTAATCATAAAATGGCAGCCTGCCTTTGCTCTTTTTAGCTGGCTTCAGTACAATAAAAGCACAATACCCATAATATTACAGTAATTGTAGAGTGACAGTGTACAATACATAATGGGATGAGCTTACTGTCAGTCATATAAGCCAAATGTTGCATGTAATTTATAGACTGTTGCCAAAGAATTTCTCTTTGAAGACCAACTTCATTCATTTCAACGACAAGTTAAATATACAAGCTATTAAAGTAGATAGATCATTTCTAAATACAGCGTAAACATTTGAAGCATGCATACCCTTTAACTTATAATGCACAGTGGGTGCTTTTATTTCTTTTTGTTAAATTCTATTTGTTAAAATGCTGATGATCCTTTTGGAATATATACTTAACATTATTTGCAACAATATTTGTGCGCATATAGAGGCGCTGTTTGGGCGAGCACCGTTCGCATCAAGGTCATACACTGAACTGGAGGAGAAGATCCGGAGTAACCAACCTATTGAGGTAAGAATTGAACAATGACTCATTCATGAATTGCTGAGCTGAGACCATCAGCAGTCTTGCTGAAAAAGATGAATGACTCACAGATTTTCTCACTGCTCTAAAATGGTGCTATTTTGAGCTACATATTTATCATTGGATGGATGCACATGTTTAGCATACTCCAGTTGTCAAATACAGTATTATGTCTAGTCTAATGGAAATCTGTAGGGCAGGGCTTATTTTTAGATGAGTTGCTAATGCGTGAATTGTTGCATTTAATTCAGTAATTGTCTCAGTAACAGTAACACGAAGCTACTAAAGCAAGTCGGTTAGTTATAGCAGTTTTTTTTTCAAAGAAGATTAAATAATCCAAATATACATACGCATACATAAACACATCACATTGCCTGGTAACAGGACGGATTAGAGAATATTAAGTTGTATTTTAAAGTGGTGGTTCTCAACATGAGGGTTGGGAACCCTAAGGGGGTCATTTCTAGTGGTGTTCATATGGTTGTGGAGAATAAGTTAAAATTAGAAATTGTGGCAAGTAGGGGTGGTTTGCGAACACCAACTTTATTCTGGTTGTGACTCCAAAAGGTTGAGAACCCGTGTGTATAATTTAATTCTAGTAGTGCAGTTGCTAATTGCACCCAGCTTGCCTCACCATCTTCTTTCAGTGTGAAGGAGAAACTATGGTGGTCGCAAAACACTTGAAAGGCCCTATCTAGAGTCTTTAGTGTTTAGTTTGTCCATCCTGGCTTCCTGTAGAAACATGGCAGTTCAAGAAAAGTGCAAAATTAGCTTTTAACATTTGAAAGTCACTGAATAAGTGACCGTTTTTTTTCTCTTGGTTGATGAGTGAAGCAAATCTATCAGCCGCTTGCATATTTTATCAGCATTTGGCTGCTGGCTTGTGCCCATTTTGTGCCCCGCTTAATGCCACTACATCCTACACTGTATTTGTGAATTTTCAAGATGAAACCACTGGGTGGCACACTTTGACAGCACACCCTTGTTTTCTCTAGTTGCTTCCAGTAATCCAATAGTGTCTAGAAATTAAAGAAACAATCTGGGTTATGAGTCTGGGTTTGTAAACAGGCCGATATATTATATGTAATTATAGGCTGTTAAGAAACTCAGATTGGTAGTGTCTCAGCTATGAATCATTGATTTCTTGATCTATGTGTAAAAATGTGATAATTAATATGCCATAAAATACTAATTAGATGTTTAAACAAGAGTTTCGTGTTGAAATGAAACGGCACCTGATTGCTAGCAATTAAAAGTCGCCCACTGCAAACGCAATCCAAATGTTAATTACAACACAGCAACAATAAAGGATAACAGTGCTTTTAATGATGGAGGGCTTTCCAAAACACTTGAATTCTTTTGTCAGACATTAGGCTTGAGCTCAATGCATCGCATTAGCACATGGTCCATTACCCAGGGATTCACATAGAGAGTTTGAAGGTCATCTTTTGATAAAAAGTAGCGATGTGAGACTAGAAGGTCTCTGGTAACAATCAGCTGTCCTTTTCCATTGGATTGTCCTGTGGATTGAGTGTAACATAATAAGGTCGTGTTTTGTGCATCAGCTCCCTCCTGGGGCCAGGGTATCCAAGGACTGCAGAGACCTTCTGTTGCGGCTGCTAGAGAGAAATCCAGATGCCCGGATCACCTTTGCAGAGTTCTTCACTCACCCTTTTGTGGATTTGGAGCACATGCCGAGTGCAGAGAGCTTAGTGAAAGCGGTAAGAGAATAAGAAGAAAGGGAGGTATGGGCTGGCATGTGTGTGTCTACTCAAGATGACCGTGAATAATGTGTTTGATTGACTGAGCACATGTACACATGTGTTAGGTTTGTGCTCACGCCTGCCCCACATGTGCCTTCACACATGACTCTGCATGCATGCATAAGAAATGGAGAGCTGTAGCAGTTTGCATTCAGTGATGCCTATTTCCTTTTTTTTTTTTAGAAAGAGCTAGTCCTGCAGGCCGTTCAGAAAGACCAGGAAGGGGAGAGGTCCGCCGCTCTGTCTCTTTACTGCAGTGCCCTTGAGCACTTTGTTCCCGCTATTCACTGTAAGATACCACTGTAACAACCACTCTCATATCCTCTCTGTGGCTTGAGTCCTTCAACAATGCATCGCCTTTGTTCACCCACAATAAACTGGCAAAGTAAACGCATTAAACTTAGAACCAAAACCTCTACTCTCTCCCCTCTCTCCAGACGAGACAGACCGACAACGTAAAGATGCCCTCAGGCAGAAGGTAGGCCTGAAAACACTCGCTGCGTTCACATTTGGTTTACTTTCAATTGGTCTTTTTTTTCTTTTTTCTTTTACACTCCAGTGGCTTTCACTTGGAATGAATTCTTTTCGAATATGAATACCATATGGCATGCATGGAGAGCATATGGCACGGTTGACATGATTAAGTTGAGTCAATGTAAGAGGACTTCCCACAGGTCAGCCAGTATGTGTCCAGAGCCGAGGAACTGAAAGCCCTGGTGGCCTCGGACAACAGACTGAGCTTTGAGGAGGCTCGGACCTCCAGGGATGTCCTTCGAGGTAATAAACAACTGAGTTCAGAGGCAGGTCTGCTCAGGAGGTGTATGACGGTGCAACTTTAGTATTGTGTTTTTATCCCTTTCTGAATCAAATAGTGTAATTTAACCCCCCCCCCCCCATGTGATTATTATTCTAATAAGTACATCTTCCAAAATGTAAAGATGTTGACCCTTACTGCTTCTTCTTTAATAAATCCTTTGAGCGAAATTTCATTTTCTTTTTCCCTGCCGCAGAGGTCAGGGTCAGCTACAGAACAGCAGTTCTGGGTCTCTTAGGAATTCTCTGTTTTGCTCAACAACGCTTATGCTCTATTACCCCTAAAATAAATATTATGAAATCCTAAGTATCTCACTGAGTATCTCTCAGTTTCCACAGTACCGGAGTCTTAAGATACTTCACAGTACAATGCATTGATGCCTTTAGACTGACACCGAAGTGTTTTCTGTTTTTCTTTTTATTCCAGAAATGTCTAGAGACCAACCACGGCTGCTGGCTGCTCTGCAGATGGCCTCTACTGCCATTGCTAAGGTTAGAAGAGGGTACTGCTGGATGATGCTGCTGGATTAGAGATACAAAAACAGGGTGAAGCAGAAGTAATACAACAGAAAAACACAAGCAGGATACAAACCAATCCCCTTTCACAGATTGCTTTTCAAACTTTATCACTGGTGAACCAGACACATCAAAATTGCAGTTTTGCCATTTTGATAGCCTTGCAAACTCTTGACTCTAGATTTTTACCTGTGCTGTTTACGCCTAACAGATTGAAGTGAAAAATAATGAAACACGCTTTGCAATGCTCACAGACTAAAATAGCTGAACTACGCAAGTATCAGGTTGGCCTTTGTGTCTCTGTAGTCAGAATTAAACTAATGTTTTGCCTCCTTTTCGACTTTTTCTTATAGGAGGAGAGTGGAATGGATGATCATGAGGTTCTGGATTTGTACCAACAGTGTCTAGGAGAACTTCTGTTGGCACTAGCAGGTAGATAAAAGTCTTTCTTTCAATCATCCTGTCCTTTATTGCTGTTGACTATTGAGCCACTCCACTGGAGCCCTTGCTCAAGGACACCTTGATAGAGGTGGGTGACTGAAGATGACATTTAAACCATCTGATGCTTCCTTTGCATTCAGAGACATCGCCTCAGCCTCAGGCAGTTGCGTCTGTTTGCATATTTGTTATTCGAGGAACAGAATGAAAGATTTAGATGAAAAGCCGTTTTAAAGGGCGGATAAACATAAGAGCACATAAAGTGATCGTGAGACAGCGGGCACAATGAACCGACTATAAGAGAAATTCGTTCAGAGTTGAGGGTACAGCCAGAAACTGAGACGGGTCAAGAAGTGGCTGAACAAAGACAATGATACTCAAGGGAAAGGCTGGAAAAGAGACAAAAATGACTTGGAGAGAGAGTAAAGATACAGAGATACTTTAATGGAAACAGAGGGGGAGACTTTGAGCGAGCTGGATAGGGGAAAAAAAAGACTCAAAGAGATGGAAAATAACTGAGAAAGCGATTTAGAAAAAGTTAGACAAACTGACAGAGAGAAAGACATACAGAGTGAAGCAATAGACTTGGAGAGAGACAGGGACACTTAATAAGCGACAGACAGACAAACAGAGGAACTACAGAAGAGACTCCAGTAACTCTCTGTGGCCTGGCGTCCATTAGGCCGGGCTCATGAGCTCATCTGGAAGATCGGCCTAATGGAAGAGGTGGGATAGAGTGATCCAGATGTGGCTTTGAGCCGGGATGAGACCCGGTGCCAGCACCCTGTGTGTGGTATGCGAGCCTTGCCATCTGCTTCCCATTGAGACAGCACACTTTACTTCTTTGTGTTATGTTACACACTAGAAACAAATAAAAACAATTATCTCTCTAACGAAAAAAAGAGCTCTAATAATCATGCAGCCAGTTATTGAATGTTCATCCAAAGGGGGTTAACAGACTGCTACTTTTTGACTTGAGTTGATAGATTCTAGGTGTCTAATGTAGCAGCACATAACAAAACAACTTAATTACAGTTCTAGGCGAGTGTTTCTATTAGATGTGTTTACCAGAACGTCATCAATAATGTACGATACACTGGGCCAACTAATCCCATGCCATCCTAAACAGCCTCTTACTCCAGTGTCAGGGAGCCACGTTGTGTGGCACAGCAGATACCACCAGAGGGATTGTGGGGAGAAAACATTGGTTCTTTGTTTGGTTAGGAGCTCTTTGTTGCACAGCTTCCCAACATGCCTTGCCACCAGAGAGCTCCTCTCCTCCTCCTCCTCCTCCTCCTCCTCCTCCTTCTCCGCCTCCTCCTCCCCTCTCTCTGTCACTCTCCCCTCCAGGATGACTGACTGTGAAAACACTGGCCTACATTAAAACCATTTCCACCCTTGAGCCCCCAGTCTACACGCTAGCGAAATCCAATCTAGTAGTTGACCTCTTCTTGAACAAACAAGGTGATTAGGCAGTGGGCTGTTTTTCTCTCCCTCTCCTCATTATTCTCTGTACCTTTTTTTTTTTCTCTTTCTTTTGTGACGAGACAGCCGAGCCCCAGGGCCGCAGGAGAGAGCTGCTCCACAGTGAGGTGAGTAGTCCTGGAAGGGCTTCTGGTCGAGTGCTCTTGGTAAGAACGACTATCTGTCACCTTGAGGCCCTCTGCTGATCACCTAGCACAGTGTACGCTCCATCACATGACCCATGAGACTTTTTCCAGCAGTCACATGTGCATGTTTTCGCAGTGAGAGTCAAATAACATAATTCATCATCTATATTACTGTTACATACTATAGATCACTGTCCACTTTGTAATTGGAACTTAAAGAAGCTGTAATATTTTATTTTATATCAACAATGGACCACATGTATGGGAAAAGAGGCACAACTAGTGACAAACAGAGAAATAACACTGTTCACCTCTGCTCTATAAAGTGTTTTTGGTTTGATTTGACTCACAACTGTATAAATTGACTGTATGCTACCTGCCCAGCAACAAATGGCAAGACAGACAAAGTTAGCAACTAGTTGGTGAACATATTTGCAGCACATTTAGGAGCTAATTAGCCAGATATTTACCTCAGGAGTTGGTGAAAACTAAAACAAGAGCTAAAAGGAGAGAATATTTATCAGGCAGCGAGAAACGGCCAAATGAAGACTGATGATGCTCGGTATCTGCTGCATGTGTGTTAAAACTTAAAAGGTGATATTATGTCAGCATTGTATTCATAGCGCAGATTGCCAATAAAAAAATAATCAGATATTGAAGTTTTAAACTCCATTAATAGATTGAACTCTGAGGGTCCAATTATCTTAGTTGGATTAAATTTGAAATTGAAATGAACAGAAATCTTCAGGGGAAAGAAGTATTTGGTTTAAACAGGAAAAATGTCTTTAATTACCCTTAATGAGAACCAACAAAGTTTGTCCATTCACCTTCATTTGTTTTATTGCAGTAATGAGACATTTCTAGACTACATACATGTGTTTGGACACCAACCCAAACAAACCCTGAATTTAACTGAACACTAGCATTGATATTGTACTTGGACAAACATATGCAAAGGACTTATATGTCTACCAGTAATGCTAATTAATTTGAATGTTTTTGTGCGTTGTATAGCCAGACAACACTATTTCACCAACAAACCCCAGGGATGAGGAGGGGGTTTGAGTGGCCTCATAGACCTCCCTATTTGAAGTTTTATTGGTACTTGTCTTAAGTAAATTCAGATGCGGCTGTAATAATCTAACACAGCATTAGAGAGGCGGGGGTGGGGGATACGATCGAAAGCATGTGTGTATGTGAGAACCCAAAAGCGCAAACACATGCTGCCATGACTGGCCTCCATGTGCGCTTCATATCTACTGTTAGAGCACACTTTAGCCTTTCAAAGCTGTAATTCAATATCCTGCCTTCTCATTGGTGAGCCACAGCTTTGATCTGTACACTGTTGTTGATATCGTGTCATTATGGCGGGATATACGTGAGGGTCATGTGAGCTGTGTTTCAGTATATGTACCTTAAAACTCAAGCAAGTTATCAATATGCCCCGTGAACCATCCTCACCCATGCAGACTTCTTCCACATTTATTGTATTTGGTGATTAAAGGGATTGTGATTAAAGTGCGCTTGCTACATAAGGTTGGGGTCAGGGCTGAATCCTAAAAAGCTGTGGTCAGAATGATTATTTACTGCAACAGATTGGTATTTTAAAGAGAAATGATGGAAGCCATCAGTTTAGGCCTCCCATGATTATGCCCCTTAGATGTTATTGCACTAATACCCAAGAGGACTTGCTTTATACTGTGGCGTGGTGGTGATAGCACTAGGTATGAGGTGCAGCCAAGAACCTTCAGGATCACATGAAGACTGATTACCACAGTAAAGAGCACCCTCAAGCATATGATCGCAGCACTTACTACTAGCACATGCGTACCATATGAAATGTTTTCAAAGAAGCACATCAGCAGAGCTGATCAGTTTAATTTAATTTTTCACATGGAGTGTATGTCCCCATGCATCGTTATAGTGTGTCCTGTTGCACCGTGGCACCACAGTTTACAGATTCTTACTGTATGAATGCATTAGCAAACCATTTGTGTTCAAAGTTTACCTTATAATTGCATTCATTGGAATTGAATGTCTCTCACCAGATCAAAAGCCTCATGAGCAGAGCTGAATACATCAAAAAGAATATCAAGGTAAGCATGAATACCTTCCAAATATTCGACTGAAGGATTAGACACACATCTTTAGACTGTATGGGTGCATTTGCCAATAAGAATGCAGAGATTAGGGGAAGATTAAGATTTATCTCTGCATACTGATAGATTATTGGAATTTAAACCATAGATGGTTACAACGTCTAAAAGTCTATCTGTTTTTATTTTTCAGATGCAGGAGACTCAGAGGGACGTGTCTCTGGATCGAGAACCTCTTACAGACTCTGTGAGAAGCTGTGAGTTTTCCTGCTGGCATTGTATAAACCGGTCCTTTGGTCACGAGCGTGTGTTCTGGAGAACCTTGCAGTGGTGGGGGTTGAGTGAGGAATTGCCACCTAAAGATGAAATGAAATGTCTTTCATTAAAGGTTTTTCCACTAGTAAAATATGAGCCATTCTCTTGCTGTGCTCGCCACCCCGCAGGACTGTCTGGCTCTTTGATTTCATTTCAGTGCAGCCCTGGGCCGCTCGGTCCTCTGCCCTCTTGTAAAGCCTACCTTGTGAAAGTGAGACCCGGTGCTAACAAATAGTTACCCTCCTAACATGCAAACATCAGAAACAACAAGAGCGCACACATGTAGACTTAATTCCTTTTACATACTACTGTGTAAATGTGGTTTATTTATAATTTAACAATCAGTGCAGTACAGTTATATAAAAATCAGTCTATAAGTAATATAAATTGTTATATATTTGAACTTTCCTGACACTATATAACCAAACTACTAAACTATATAAAATGGATGTTTTATAAATACACCTTACATTTTAATATACTTCAGCTTCAGCTGTAACCTACAGTATATATACAGCTTAATTCCCAGTATTTTCTGGGCTGAGCTCTTGGGTGGATAGTGGATACCTAAAGCCCAGACAATATCCTGTTCTCAGCAAGAAATTCCTAGGGAATTATGAATTTAAAAAAAAAAAAGAAAAATGAGGAAATGGGGGGGAAGGGCACCAAATTACTCTAGAGGCTGCTCAAGTTTCATGAAGAACGTGGCTTCTTATTCTGCTGCTGTTATTTTAATAAAACCACACCACAGTCAGCCGTACTGGCTGGCCCTCATCCAACAGCAGCTGTATGAAAGCAGGTCACAGCAACGCCCAAGTCTGTCTGGTGACCTTAGACTATACCATAACACGCACCAAATATTGCTAAGAACCCATCACACTATAACCCTTAGCTAGCCTGTATGTGTTTTGTTTCAGTGTCCCAGTTACAGGGAAGCCTGAAGCGCTAAACTAACAGACTCATCACCTGCATGCTTAATGTAAAGGCTACACAGGGCTAAATTCTCTGCAAAGGTATTTCCAGGGCGAGTTACAATGCTCAGACTTTACATGAAGATTCGTGATATTAGTTGTGTTTATGTTGTAAATGCTGTAAGTGAATTCTCTGTGATCTGTTTAGATGTTCAGTTTAATTGAAAGCATTAAGTTACAGCCTTGATTCCAACATTTTGGGATGCTGCGTGAAACGTAAATACTTCTTCATTCTTTCAAAATATTTGAGGGCAGGGCTGTGTTTACCACATTGTTACATCATCTGTTCTTTCACCAACGCTCGGTGAGTGTTTGGGAATGGTGGACACTAATTGTTGAAGTTGAAGTTGAAGAAATTCTTTCAGTAGTCCGGTGGTCTCTGTTCTTCATAATGTTCTTCATAGTGTGCCTCACATTTTCATTGGAGACAACTTTGGACTGCAGGCAGTCCAGTTTAGTACCCGCATTTTTTTTTTTTTTTTTACTACGAAGCCACGCTGTTGTAACACATGCAGAATGTGGCTTGGCTTTGTCTTGCTGAAATAAGCAGGGGTGTCCCTGAAAAAGATGGCAGCATATGTTGCTCCTAAACCTGTACGTGATTTTCAGCATTAATGGTGCCTTCACAGATGTGCAAGTTACCCATTATGCCATGGGTTATAACACACCCCCATACCATCACAGATGCTGGCTTTTGAACTTTGTGCTGGTAACAATCTGGATGATCCCTCTCCTCTATAGCGCGGAAGACACGACGCCCGTGATTTCCAAAAGCTATTTGAAATGTGGACTCATCAGACCACAGCACACTTTCCACTCTCAGTCCATCTCAGATGAGCTCGGTGCCTAGAGCATTCCCTTTGGATGTTAGTGCCTTTGTAGATAAAGTAAAGAGTAAAGTGTTCCCAAGCCCATGTAGTAATATCCTTTTATACAAGGCCAAAGGCCTACAAAGGTTGTTTTTTAGTTTTGCCCCTTATGTTCACAGATTTCTCTGGACCTTGTATATAGTCAAATCGATAAATTCCTTGCAGTGGTGTGTTGGAAACTGTTTGCCCACAGTTTAACAAAAAGTGGTGAACCTCGCTCTATCTTTTGAGGATGCCCCTTTTAATACCCAATCATGATACTCGTCACCTGTTAATAATGACCCTGTTCACACCAAAGTGGTGATTTTCGGTCTTCTGCCCCAGAAACATTCAATACCAAAACTTTTAGGAAATGGGGTTGGTGAATGTAAAACAGTAAATGGTATTGTTGGAAATATAGGAAATTGTATTGAAGTAGGAGAGAAAGTGGATACAGAGAAAATGTCAATTCAAACCATTTTGTCACAGAATATATACTCCATCTAGCGTGAAATGATCAGACATCACTGGTATTTAACAATATTGAGAATGTTTAGTCCAAGAATTAGTTTTCTTTTAGACATAAAAGCGTCAAAACAAATTTTTCTGTGCAGTCCTAAAGGCACCAACAGACGTCTCAGTGGATGACTGATGTGATTACTGATCCTATGAATTAGCCTTATGGCCTTATTATTTGAAATAAAGTGGGTGATTAAAATCTAGAAATGTAAGTAAAACCTAACGCACATCAATCATTTCTGTTTCCACAGCTTGCTGTTTGCAGTAAGCTTGACGGCCACCGTGGGAACTGCTGGGACGCCGCACAGAGCAACAGGCCGGACACAGAGCTGGACACAGAGCTTTCACCTGACCAGGTTTCTGTTGGGGGCCAAATCAAACCTGCATCACACCTCACTCTAACCAACTCAGAAGGCTGTCTGGGTGGGATATTACAGCTGCCAGCCAAATGTGGTCAATGTTCTGGTTATTGCTGGAAAGTTGATGATTTGGCACGTCTGGAACTTGTGTTTATTCTTTTTGAGGGGGAAAAAATGTTTGCTAGGTAAAAAACTGAAAGTAGTGCTTGAATTTTGGATTTGCACACTGGTGAATGTGAAAGTTAGTCCCCTGCCCTTTACACTGTGTTGTTGCACTGCTTCGCCTCAAA
This sequence comes from Nibea albiflora, assembly GCA_014281875.1. Lineage (NCBI taxonomy): Eukaryota > Metazoa > Chordata > Actinopteri > Sciaenidae > Nibea > Nibea albiflora. The sequence goes on along the minus strand of CM024795.1, from coordinate 12,953,590 downwards.
TCCCTCCTCCTCCTCCTCACACACCATTGATATGTTAATATTGGACAGCTTGTATGACAATACCGCACTGTCATGGTAAACGAGTTAAACTGGGACTGAGGCTTATTGTAGCGCAAAACACTCAACAGTATTTGCAGCGCAAATTTCTTGAAATGTGAAAACCTAAAAAATAATCAAGCAGGAGCTGTGACGTTGAGAAGCATTGCATCAGTTTTGAACTGTAGCATTAAGCATATTATATCAAGGCCTCTGCAAACATGCACATACTCCCTCACCCCCTCCTTCCCCACTGCCTTTACTGTGGGTCGACCGCAGGCTCACCATGCTCTCTCCGCTGATGGAGCCCTCTCCACCACTATGAGGGGAAAACTGGAGAGGTGCGGCCTCTGACTTATTTACACTAGACTTGCATTTTCTTAGGTTTGGCAGTGGCTGGGTATTTGAGGGATACAGTGAGTTGTGGCACTCAAGTGAAGCCTTCATAACTAGGCCTCTGTGAAACGGTAAAAAGCTTAACAGTCAGTGGCAGGCCGATAATCCTCCCTGTTGTAGGTCTGCACGGACTGTTTTGATTTCAGACAGGTAAAGCACTTCAGTATTCCAAAAGGGAGCTTTACTTTGTGAATATAATTTTGCTGGAGAAAAGACGTGAAACAGGCCTTTTCACACTGCTGCGTTGTTTTCTTTTTTTTATTTGAATGTTTATACAGCTGTGATTTTATATGTTATGTATTTATTAAATGAGAAATTCAGTGTAAAATAAAATGACGATCTCCGAAGTCTCTGGAGTCCGGGCGTTCTGTCAGCAGCACAAGGCAAACGTTCGTCTTTCGGAACCTATGGAAAAATTTATGTGCTGTCGTGGGAGCAACGCTGCTGGTCCCTCGCCATCGTCATCATCTGGAAGGCCGCTCTGCAGAAACAGCTGGCTCGCGTCCACAATGGGAGGAGAGAGGAAGGCAGGCATGGGAAAGTAAGGACATTCAATAATTATGATTCATATAGAAGTCTGGAAAACTATAGAAAAATAGAAACATTTCAGATCTCAAATATTACTCAAAGAATTCATTACAAGTATTTTTTAGCCACGACTCTTCTGCCATGCATTATAGATCTGTCTCTTTGAAAAATAACCCAAACTAGAAATTAATAAACTGCTTGGAGGAACAATGGATTAGTCCCACCTGTAAAAACAGTTACATGGTGTACTGTGACTCTGGAGGAGCTTTGTCAAGTCTGAGAAAATAACCCTGATTATGTCATAGTGATGTCATCAGGGTTATCTGGGCTTTGAGAGTACGCTAACAGAAAGCCTATATTTTCACACTGGTGGATGTTTGACAGATGTGTGTGTTAACCAGGCAGTGGGTCTACTAAAACTGGATGGAAGTAAATCTCTCTTTTAAATATGATTTTTTGTTTTTATTAGCTTAGAATTGGCCCTTTACAGATGCAATGGTCTGAGTCATGTTAAATCGTCATCTTTCTACAGTAGCCCAGAACTATTGATGGAACTTTTTGTGTTTTTCGTGTTTTAGTTTCTCGTTCATGCTAGGAAGGAGATTGTGAGGCAAGGGGTTTACATTCCTTTCAAATTATGACTCAAAAGACAAAATCTCCGGCGAATTTGAAAAAAAAACAAAAAAACGTGCCTACTTCTCCTAAAAGCAGTGGAATACAGAAAGTGGTTGTAGTTGCCTGAGGTTTAACAAGTGGTTTTCAAATCTGCCCAGGACACACAGTAATGTTTGTTTTCTACCCTACCAGCTGGTTAATCACATTCACCTGGCATGCCAGCCAGGTGTAAATCACTCCCAGACTGTATGGCTAGAACAGAGAACAGCGTGGCCCCCGAGACCTGGAGCAACAGGATGGAGAACCACCGGGTGCTGCATTTGTGGCCGGGCTGGGGAGGGAGCTCTAATTGGCTCGCGGTGCCCATGGTGTTGGCTCAGCTTCATTGCTTTAATCATGACACGAGCACGTTGCTGCCAGGAAAACTTTGGATGCAATTTTGACCCTTGTGCTTGCTTTATTTCTTGTTTGTGGGAGTTCTGCCAATTCATACTGTGTTGCCCCCCCCAAAAAAAGTGCAGAGAGTATCCTTACAGTAACACAACCCAGAAACGAAGATTCTGAAATGGAAACCTAAATCCACCACCCTCATCCTCCGAGACACCCCTCCACCCCTTTCTCCTTTCCCATAACCACAACGTACGGCATTGTGGCTTTAATTGGCCTCCATTTTGCTGCAGCTCCAACAACACTGCTTACTGTCCTCTCCCCTCCCAGGCTGTCTCTCTCTGGCTCTGTTGATACTGCTAATGGGACAGCAGTCAGGTCATATTGGCATCAACATCACCCTTAACGAGAGATCTCTATGTTCCAGACCTGAAGGAACTGGGTGCCCTTGACTCCAGCACCCTCCTGCACTGAAAACAGAGAGCAGGTCAGCCATTCACCGTGGCCCGATGGTTATCATGAATGGAACATTGTACCTGTGACAGACAAGAGCCTCCTAAATCTCTGGGTCACTCCCACTTTGGAGCGGTGACGAGAAAGTGAGGGGGTCAGGGGAGGGGGGGTTTGTTTCAGAGAAATGTTGAATAAAGATAATTTAGAAAATGGGCTCCAGCACAGTGCTGCCTCTGTATCCCCCTGTTCCCTCCACACACTCAACTCCCCAAGGCTGCTCTGCTCATGTTTGTTTTGATTTTGCTCCCAGAATCGGGGATGGGGGTGGGGTAGAGGTGGACGGGGGTGGTTATGTTGGAGGACTTAAAGATGCATGGCATTGGTTAAGACAGATTGGACCAAAGACAATCTAACTAAACTAGAGGGAGTCATGCTATCCTGTAGCTGCAAGCCACTTTGTTTCTCTATCTCCCTGTTTTTATGACACAATAGACAGTTGGAAGTGCTCGAGGATTCCTGTGGTTAGCGAAAAATCAGGAGAAGCTGTGCAGAAGTTGTCTCCAGGCTTGGAGATGTAGAAATTTTCCACCTGTAACTCAAATAACAGACTTCTAACTTCTACATGTAGGTCTGTTTTGTCACGCAAGGCTTGGGAATCGTGACAAATGTGGGTCATTGAAATATGCGTTTTTAATCAAATGATGGCGGCAGCAGTTGACAATGAGTAGAGATGTGCAACACCTCCGATAGGTTTAACTAAGTCTCTTCCATCTTGTGCTCGGAAACACTGATTTTCTAGTCTTGCCACTGCACTTTTATACCTTTTTGGACATGACTGAAGTTACATTTGCAAAACAGGTGTACACCTCACACCTAGCTGTAATGCTAAGTGACTCTTTTACAGTTTGTTAATGACTTGTAAATACCATAGTAAGTGTGGAACAAGTCCCAAATGGTCTCTTGTTTATTTTTAGCTTTGGTCATTAGCATGGATTGTCCTGATACCAGCTCTGTCAGATCAATTGACATGTTTCATTGACTGTCCCTCTACCTTCCTCCTCTAGATATCCATCCATCCATCCGTTTTCTGTAACTGCTTATCCATGTCAGCGTCGCAGAAGGTTGGAGCCCATCCTAGCTGGCATTGGGCAAAAGGCGGGATACAGGCAGGACAAGTCCCTAAGGTGATATAATGACAACAGTTTGAGTCAAAATTGTTAGTCAAATCTTTCTTTGTCTTTTTGCTCAAATTAAAATGTATTGCGCAATGACTAGACACTAAAAATTCCTCAGCAGGTTTCAGTTACACTGATCTAATCCCTTAAATATTAGATGGTAAAACAAAGCCACATGCAGCGCTTACTTTGGAGTCACTTGGCTGACACTTACAAACAATAACCGCTGGTTTGGGCTTTCGCATGCTGTATATAGCATCTTTTTAAACAGGGCATTGGATAAAAATGAAGTAAAACTATCACTGAAGTATCACTGAACACCCACCTTCAAAAGTTTTCAGGAATTTGGAAAAAATACAATGTTTTAATATTGCAAAGAAGGCCCAAGCACCACTGAAGCTTATACTTCTTTTAACATGCTATTAAACATATTCATGGAGTCATCAAAGATTCAAAGACTTTCGGTTCATGTACAATCACAAAAGTGTAGGACTGAGAGAGGAGAGCTCTGTCCTCACACAGTGACGTGGACTCAAAGTCAAACTTTAACAGGGCTTTCAGAACTTGTTACAGACACTTTATATGACCACATGATTTTCTTTCTTGATCTCTTTGTGGACAAAACACATCATTACACAACAACTTCAGCTCACAAATGCTTTTATTATAAACCTCACCCTCCCACATGAAAGACACTGCTCTGAAGTGTTTACTGCTATGTTCCCGCAAGGTGAGATGAACAATTGAAAACTCTAAAAAATCATGTCAGGTTTTGTGGACTACATTTTGAGTGTTTACCGTACATTGTAAATCCAAGTGACAGTGGGAAGACACTGGCTTATTTTACTGCATATAACTGTAAAATATATATACACATTCTTCATATTCTAGCTTCATAATTTAACATTTATTGACATTTTTCATAAACGGAAACAAAAAGATTAGTTCTGACACAATTTGGCAGCTTCATTAAGAGTGATCGATACTAACGAATGCTTTTACTTTCCCTTTTTTGCTAAACGGCTTTACGTGGTGTGGTGGAAGAAAGAGAGCGACTGCTGGTTTAAATCCCTGGACTACTGATGTGGATCTGCAAACAGGTAACATTGGCTCTGTTCCTCAAACTACAACCTGCAACTACAAGTGAATGTGACACATATTTCATCCTCAGCCTCAAAACATACAAACCAAAAGCCTTCAAAGTTCATTTTCTGAGGACAACAACCTTATTAGGAAATGGAACCTGAACTCAATTTCTCTCTTTTTAATTAGTTTGAGCTTCATCTGCATTCGTACATTTCCGTTACTAACAGTCCTGCATGTTAAAAGCACTCTACGTGTAGTCTCTCATGCTCTTTTAACAAACACAAAGTAGTTAACATGCCCATGTTAAGTCAGAGCAGATTGCGGCTCATGTTGTTATGACGCTGCCATGTTCACTGATTAATGTATTCCACTGTAGACTCGATAAGGCAGAGCATGACAATCACTAATATCCATAACATTTGTTTTCTTTGCTTGATGAGCCCATAAAAGCTTATTGCAACAATTTACGTCGGAGTCACGCGGTTTGTTTAAAACCTCAAACCGTTGATGTAACAAAACCGAGCAGGAAGACCTCTTGTCACGAGCAGTGCTGTGGACAAACTCCAGGTATGCTATGTTGACCTATTTGTACCAGCATCAGACAACTTCTCCTGGCTTGCTGCTTCACTTCAGTGTGAAAGCAGTTATAAACACACAGGGGTCTTTTAAAGGCGTGAAAGGCGGGGGCAGGCAGCGGAGGGGAGGAAGACGGGGTGGGGGGGGGGGGGTCTCAGGAAAAGTTCAATAAAACAATCTCGTATGGGGGGAGGGGCCCCAGACAGAGTGCTGGAGAGGGGCTTCAGTTAATTTCAGTACTTGATCCCACACCCTTGCCTGTCCTTTGACTGTTGCCACGAATATTTGAAGTGTGGTTGCTGTAACAATGCAGAGGCCCCTGAAATGGAGAGCAGAGCAAACAAGAGGCTGGATGGGTCCAATGTTTGTCTAAAGTCTTAATAAAGCCACACTCCAAGTACCATTGAAACCAAACAAACAGGAGCTGGTTAAAGGCACACAGAATGGCAATGCCCTGCAACAAAGTCTGGCATGGTTCACTTCCTCTAATCATCACCTGAAAGTATTTTTGTCAGACGTGACCGCGGGCTTCCCTTCAACTTAGCAACAAGTGAGCAGTCCTCTCAGAGCACTGTAAGGCCGGCTACGCGAAGACTTGAATCACAATGTTTTAAGGCACTTTTCCTGAGTGAGATGTGCACTAAGAATTACGACTATGCAAATTGTACGGTTGTGGAAAGCCTACACAAATCACTACTGTGCTTTCGCTGTCACCCTGCAACTAAACAGGGATGGCAGAGAGGCCTGGGGGAGTGGAAAAAATGACTTCCCTTCTCCAGCAGACCAGGGTGCAAGTCCTGTGTCAAAGTGTTTCTGATGCCATGCCATTTATAAATCCAACATATGCTTCAAGTAGCCATCATCTCAGTACAATATCCACGCTAGAGGAAGAAACAGGAGCGTCACGCAGCTTGACAACCTCTGGGGTGCAGAGGAATGATCAATATACGCCTCCTCTTTGTCAGCTTTAGGGTCATAGTCCTCATCCTCATACATGTCATCCACCTCAGGCTGGTCTGCAATAACAATGTGGTCTCCAATGGCGCAGAGTTTGCTCATGTTCTCCTTGACCACTTCACAGAAAGGTCTCTCTACCCCGTCGCAAACGCAGCGGTTCAGCAGCATGCCATTTGGGATGAAGAGCATCTCTTGAATGATGGCTTTACACTTGGAGGAGCACTTCCTGCCGTTGAACAGCTGCCCGCAGTATGACAAGTACGCCGTGAGGGAGGCGTGGCAGTTGCTGTCTTCTTCACACCGCTGCCGGGCCTCCATGCATCCTATCCCCCCTGCATCGGTCGGGTGTCTGCGAGGGAGGCACGGCTCTATGGCCCGCTTGGCGCTGAGGCACTCCATATCCCGGGCGCAGTCGCAGGTCTCCAGGTCCGGCCCGTTGCGGGTGTGATTGAGCCTTATCAGTGCGTTGATGCAGTGGCTCGGACACTGCCTCCTCGTGCCTCTGATGTTACCCTCACATGCTGCCAAGTACTGACTGTACGCGAGGTCGCACTCGGGCTCGTCGTGGCACCGAAGGAGCGCCTGCCAGCATATGAGCTGGGCATCTAAGGCCACCAGCACCCATGGAAGAAGTGCCAGGGCGCTGCACCAACATTTCATGCTTGGATGGAGTTCTAGTTCGGTGAGGTGCACTTTCTCCACCAGCACATTAGGATCAGGACAACTTACGCATTGAATCTCACAGAGTTAAGTTCATATGTATTCCATATGACGTACTGCAAGCAGCCAGTTCATCGGGAAAACACACTTAGTCCACAAACTTGCACGTAAGCTACGTTTGCGTTCCCCTGGTGAGCTCTGCAACAGTGTAAGGCAGGATCTGACTCGGGGAAATCACCACGCGTGGCTGCAAAGAAGAGAAACAGCGCTGCAAGAGTCATTCCGGGAAACATGTCCGTTCAGAAAGCGAGTAATCGTCCTCCAAAGTGCAGCCTGTGTCTGCTCCATGTCCCGGTGTAGATCTGAGGTGGACACCGAAACGCGCCGCAGGGCTATCCAAAGTTAACGCGCACTCTAACCACAGTTATTGTCCACGACTCTACACTTGAACTCACGTTTCTTGCCATTGTCGGTTAGGGGTCCTCTCCCCAGCAATCCAATGTTTTCTTTTTGTTTGTTTGTTTGTTTTTCTGTAGTTGGTAGAGCTTTCTGTCTGTCGCAGTTTGTCCCGCTATGTGCGTCTTTGTCCCTCTTCTCGCTGTTACGCTTCACGGTCCGCCGAGCATTTCCCCACAACACCCCTCCTTCTGTCGAAAAAAAAGAAAGAAAAGTTTTCCTTCCCCCCCTCCTCTCTCTCTCTCTCTCTCTCTCTCTCTCTCTCTCTCATTTACAATCCTGGCTACCGATTGGTCGTCATTTAGGAGTCAGCCGTGGGACCCATTTCCAGGCAGCTCTGCTGCGCACAAATCCTCTCAGTACATGACGAGAGATAGGCTGGATAATAATGTTTATGATTTTCCTTGCATGAGACCTCCAGGATCTGTGTGGTCCGCTCTTCTCCTGTAGCAAAAACACAAGTGGAAGAGTCGGGCGGGCGGGCGAGGGGGGGGGCCTTGCAAAACGCATTCCTTTGCAAGAAGCTCACATCTGCAACTTCGCCGCTCCAATTTTCAGCGCGGACAAACAAATCTGTTCCCCTTTAACCATAAACAGAGCAGGGGGAACCCTCTGTGACAACTGCCTCGTCGTTAAGGGTTTTTCACTTTAAGGTTCTCGCTAATTGTCGTTCTCCCCCCCTCCTCTCTCCCCGTCCTGCCTCTCATTCTGCAGAGTTTGTAAGCCCCGATTGATAGAAAAGAATGGGAGAGAATAGTATTTTCTGGCCCGTTTCACCCCAATTGTGTCAGACTGGCCATGCAGTGGCCCAGTGTCTTTCCAGGCTGCAGATTGTCCACGCACTGCGGCCTATCAATGGAGAGGGGTTTCAGCATCAATATATTTTACAGCTATACCCTTTCACACCACACTTGAAAACTACCAATAGCTCAGGCTTTCCTGCCATTGAAATGGTAACTAACTTGATTTTTTTTTTCTTTTTTACTTGTTTTATTTTATTTTATTTTTTTTATTTTTTTGCAAAGCAGCTTCAGGTCTGCCCACACTCAGACAGACACTGTGCCACTTTGGCACATAAGCGTAACTAAACCAGATGGATACCCGACCTGCAATTATTCAGTTATTATTAAAAAGAATTATAGAGTTAGCACTATACCTATCCGGAGTATAAGTACTGTATGTGCAGCAGGTGGACGATATGACACCACAAATGACAGCTTTTAAAAATAACCACAAAGTTGAATAAAGCTCTGTGTCTTTATAGTCTCATAATTATAAGTGTGGCACAGTTGTGTTTTTATAGTGCTGCAACGGTGTTATTTTTTCCATCTTCTACATACTGGGTACTCTGTGGCCACCACCATTAGATCCACCTGTACACTCTGTAATAGCCCTTTGCAGGCGCCAACAGAACCTTTAGAAGATATCCAACTTCCACAGTATCTTCTGTGAAATAACCAACGCTACAATTGATTTATTGATTTTATAGCCACATGAACATTTCCTCAAAACTCTCCATTTCCAGGACAAAGTCAAAACACACGTGAGTGGTCTACATTTACTGGCCCACAACATGTCTGTGGTGTAGATGATGTTGTGATGTTGTGGACTGTTGCGTTCTCCAGATATGTAGCCATTCATTTTCTGAAACTAGTTCACTTTAACATCTTTGTAAATTCTGTCTCTATCAAGTTTATAACATTCTGTAACAAATGTGTACATTCAGTAATGTTTATGATACTGAAGAGTAACAGTTAAAGGTGGTCTGTACTGGACTACGTTATACTGAGAGGTGTTTCCAAGGGGGGTCAGAATATACAGTAAGAAACACCTCTCAATATAACGTAGTCCAGTGACTCAAGACTGAAGTACTTTATCAAAAAATAACATGTTGTTCACGTACCTTATAAAATAGTCACTGAGTTTATGAATATTTGTTTTTAAGTATGACACAGGCTATATAAATTATTTTGCAACAGAATGGGGGTGTGTTTTCCTCATTAATCTTTTAAAATTACAGACCACAACATCCCCATTACATGTCAGTAGTTGATCAGCCGCTATCTGCATCCTGCCTCTGGGATGCTTCTGTAGTCGCAAGTGTATTTTTGTCTCCACCTGGTGTTCTGGTTGCTGCAAATGTAAGATCACCACATTCTACAGCAGCAGTCACTGTGCAAGAAAACACACACACACACACACACACACACACACACACACACACACACACACACACACAAAACAGTAAAGACGTTCATTATCCTAAAAATCTGTTTATTGCAGTTAAAACTCAAAAATCACTGAAATACTTTCAGAGACAGAATGATGGAGATACAAAGAAACAGCCAAAGAGTGAGAAGCAAACTGCGTGTCGTGGCAGCCATTTCCTGAAAAAAATCAGTTCCACTGGGTGACAACACAGAAATAAAAATAAATCAAACTTGTATATTATCATTATTGAGTTATTGTATTATTATTTCAAGTCACACACACTCATACAAAGCAGACAGTTTGCTTTATGGCTTCTGTTCCACCCATTAATATTGTCTCATGATCAAACATGGCAGATTCTATTATTATTATTATTATTATTATTATTATTATTATTATTATTCTATTATAAAAGGAATTATTGCAACGTCTCCTCTGCTTTATATTGTTGATATATTACAAATATTCTGTTCAGCTATCACATTACAATAACCACTCTACTGAAAATGTGTTGCCTCACTTTCTGTTTAGCAGTAGTGTGGCACCTACAGCATCTTAGAGAAAACAGTCAGTAGATTTTTTTTTTTGCCCACATTTCCATGTACATGTAAAATTAAGACAACGATAATCATAAATCGGCCAAGAAAAACACATTTTGGCAGTAGAGCTATAACAGGAACCAAAATGAGGAACAGCTATGAGATCAAAGCTGACATCACCCTCACTGCTACATAAAATCAAACACTGGCAAAATGTAGCGTATGTGGATTAAACACAACATCAACAACATCTCCGCTTGATTCGCCCCCGCCTCCACTTAAGAAACAACATAGACAGAATACTAAGTCACGCAGCAAACCCACGGTGACTGTGTGCTGTGTGACACTACAAGCAGCGCCCTCAGCCACAGGAAGAGGTTTTTTTTGTTTTGTTTTTTTTTGCACAGAGACACCACTTGACATATCACATCGGCTGAACGACACGAATCCACCAGCACGAAACGGCACCACCAAGACGCAGGGGGTCAATGAGATGGAGGACAGGTCAGAGGTCATGTGACGGTCGACAACGCTACGAGACGCGGCGAGTTGATGAAAACAAAGTGAAAAATGAGCTGCTGTTGACAGTATAGGCAAACAGCAGATACATTTACATCTTATACAACATAAATATTTGTATGTGGATTTATACTCACACCGTAGTTACACAGTTTGACATATTTGCGCCATTTCCTTTTCATATCGGTCGAACAAAGGCTTTGGCATACAACTTCTAAAGCATTTACATTTCTCTCATTTGAGCAGCTTTTGTTTATTAACCTCTAGATGCAGCACAAACACAGATTTGCTCCCCTGTGTAGTTGATATTAATGCTTCAAATTGAGAGCGCAGTTATTGTACACACTTAACTGTAGATTCTTACATTATTACACGCAATGCAGCAAATCCATCCTGCCCTCAAAGTAAGACACAATCCCTGCCCGCTCACAAGTTATTTTTTTCCGCTTCCAGTAAAACTAAAAGTAAGAAATCTCCCACACAAACAAAACAAACAAGAAGCCCACCTTTGTAAGAAGTAGCAAACAGATGTTGGAGCTCTAGAGAAGACAACCTTGTACGGACGTCCAAGGCACACTGAAGTAGGGAAAAAGCAAAAAATAGATATATATTTTTGATGATATGTCTAGGAAAAGATTAAAACTAAGATTAATGCCGCTCACAAGGAGCTTATATCTGGGCACCAGGAGGCAAACCAACATGAGTAAGCTACTTCCAAAAAGCTGCCTCATTTGTTGCTCTAAATGAACATTGCCCATTTCCAAAATTTTGTGCTTTTGTACGTGGAATATAAACAACCCCACAAACGACTCCTGCGTTTTATCCTTCCTAAAATAAATGTCCTAAATTCAACAAATGGCCTCCTCACATGAGTCAGCGTCAGACTGGTGTACGTGTGTTTTTCGTTACAACCAAGCAGCTGATTTCAGTGAACCTCTCCGGTTCAAGGTGCCCGTGTTCATCAGTGAACTCATCTGCTGTGTGTTTGGATGCAGTGAAAAGCTGCACGCACACCCGAGACCCCTGCTGCAAAATCAGATAGCGTTATGACTGCTCACGTGAGGTACAGAAAAGCGAGGGAGGTTAAGGAATGAACGGATTCAATAGGCAGATACATGTTTCAGAGGAGCTCTGAAGACAGAAATAAGTTGGATCTCAGTAGGAGGAGCCAGAGAACCACAGTTTGTCAGAGTGCAAGTAAGCTAATTTCAATAAAAATATGAATGGCATTCAGGATATATAGGACTAAAACTATAGCTAGTAAGATGAGGTTTACAGTCGTTATAATATCTTTATCTTTACTTTTTTCTGCAGGGCCTCTGAAAAACTGTTATTATGTGGCTTTGCCAACTGACATTCCACCCAAGCAATAAGAATATTTCTACCTCCAGAGCTGCTCTGCCTTTGAAAAATATTTGTACAAGTAAAACTCTCATCCTCTTGGGGCTTGGAGTTAGCCAAATCACATGAGACTGCAATTCTCTGTCTGCTTTTTGAGGTCTTCCAGTGTGGCCTGGGCTTTGTCTTTCAGCTGGTCGATGTCCACGTTTTGGATGTTGGACAGCTGGCCCAGCACCGACTGTTTGTGCGCTTCCTCCTGGTTGTCCTCCGCGATCATCTTGGCCAGCTCTGTGGGCAACACCACATCATCCCCCGCCTGCTGGATCTGGGTCTCATCCATCTCGTTCTGAGGTAGATACACGCATGCATGCGTGTCCGTATCGACACACCCGGCAGAACAGGGGAAAGAAGGGCAACACATTTAGAACACTGTAATAAAACACTCGGCAGCAAGAACATGTTGGTCTTACAGAGGCAGCGATCCTATTGGGGACATTACATTGACGTTACGTGCGTCATGACATGGCTAGCCTTGTCTTTACAAAAACAGAACTGGATTAGTTTACCTTTGGTAGTCTGTACTTTTCCCGGAAATGACTTCTAACTGTGGCTCTTTCAGCTTTCTTCTGGGCAAAATTGGCTTCTCGTTCTTGCCTACAAGAAAGGAGGAAAAATGCTTTTTTGGCAGGATTTTCTCAGTGTCACTGAACATACAAATTTAGATCAACTCTGTTGCCAACCAAAGGCTGGGAAAAGTCTTTTTTTGAATCAACCGTGCATTCTTTCACCTACAGAAAGCTTTAGCAAGAGTCCACTCCAAGCACTACACATTTAAGGGGGAATATCCCAAATTATTACAAACATAAACCACACATACGATCCCTTATATTGCATCTGTGTTTTAAAAGCATCAAAAGGTTGGATCTTGGAGGCCTTGGAGCTTAGCATTACTACAGAGTGTCGATCCAGCAGAAGGTGGAACAGCAGTGATGCCATGGGGGTAAAATACAGGAAAAGACATTCTGCTTATGTTTGGAAGCCCCAGATGCAGCATCCAACGATGTAGTTGCAGATTGTAACCTTCTCCATTCGCCCTCCTGTTCTAAGTAGGAGGGGAAACTATGGTGGCTGTAAAATGTGCCAAAAACACAAATCTAGAGGCAGTGTTTGGTTTGTCCATTCTGGGCTACTGTAGAAACATGCTGGACTCCGTGGGAGAGGGGTGCTGCCATCTGTGGATATAAAAGGCTCATTTGAGCTAACAAAGACATAATGATTTTTATTTTAAGTTGATTATATGCTAATGAAAACATAGTTACTGTTAAAGGAGACCCCTATTTCTTACACACTTAAATGATGCCGATTTTTATTGGTGTTTTTTCGTCTTTTTAGGCTGAAACCCCTCAAAAAAGCTTCATAACTGTCTTTGCAAAATAGGCAGTTTGAGGCAAACAGTCTAAAAATTTAAGATGACACTCCAACCATCTTAATAATTGCCTTAAGTGCACATACAAGAGAGTTTTAGGTATTTCTAAAATTTTACACATCTATATAGGAGAAACAAAATGTTCAGGGATGTCCAATCTTTATTGTTGTTGTCTGTTCAATCATTAAAATACAATCCTGTAAACAACTCAACCTCCTATAGTGTGTAATGCCTCCAGCAGAGGGCAGGCAATAGGCGACTGGCACTGTTCCCTCCACTCGCCATCACTGGAACATTTATGGCTTCGGTGTAGTTCATAATTGTCCCTCGTAAATTGCAACATTTGCTTAAATGCCTCTCACATGAGTCAGCAGCGTGACATAATGCTTAACAAACTTGGTTGTATGGCCTGAGGCCAAACATAGCATGAATACAGTGAGGAAAATACCACATTCTACTAGAGTCAGTGAAATACAGTAGGTGCTTATTACTAAATCAACACCATGGATGATATTCTTCGTAGTGGCAGAGCTCGCATAGTACGCCCAGAAGGATCAAATCAGCAGCATAACATTAAGGCGAGGGGACACACTGGAGGACCATGGGCATGGTTTGCAAAGTGTTTGTACCCAATGTGTCAGGGGAAGGTCGTTTTACATGGAGATGCGGCGTTCATGGTGCTGTCCGTGTGAGCCCGAGCTCACTTTGTGTTAACATGAACAGGCCAAACACCAAATGGCACATAGGCCCATGCAAGCGCTCACTTGCAGCCAATGAGATTTGTGTCTTCTCGTCTCAAGGGCATCAGATGACCAGGGTTGTCACGGTGGCCCGGGTGCTGAGGGTGATAAAATGTCTACATGTGACACGTCAGAAAGGGCAACACAACCCCCTCTCCTCCACTCTCTACGCCAAAACCTCCGCTTTAATCTGAGCAGTATGAGCTTCTCCGTGATCTATGCTCATGTTTAGCACCTCTGACTAATAACTCACTTCCACTGAAGGTCACATTATGACGGCGGAGCGCTGAGCATTTCGCCATGCCTCCTGTAGAGCTCAGTGGGCCGAGCTGAGTGTTTGTACAGCCAGAGAGTGCCTGAGTTAGGACTTCACTTCCCACTCGTGCTTAAAATGCCTCTGCACGCGGCACTGTGAGGCACTTTGGACAAAAAGTGATCATCAAATGTGTTTGTGCTGATGAGCCAGGCTTTGGAAACAATGGGATAGTTCAGTTTTGTTGTGCTTAAGAGCAGATGCTGGTGTAACAACTGAATCTACCATTTTTCTGTAAAACTCGAACTTGAACTATGAGCAGGGCAGTGAACATCTGGCATGAGATGTGGAGCCCTGCTCTGAGGGAAGCGTCACACTAATCAATTGTGAGTTACTGTCTGCTGAGTGAACTCTTGTTTGCCAAATGACCTTGTGGTTACCTCATCTTGTCCTCCAGCGGCTCGGGAAATATGCACCCCCACAACAACAACAAGAAATATGTAAATCGGGGGAAAATGAGCATTTCAAGAATTCACTTTTGCAGGTGAGACAGCGCGCAGATTTAAATGATAAGAGGCGAGCATGACAAAAGAATTAAAAGGCGTACATCAGCCGTGTGCATAAAATAGGCCATACCAATCTAAAATTCAATCTTTCCACTTGTGATACATTTTTACAGTGGCAGCCATCTGGAGTAGTAACTTCGTTATGAATGATGAAAGAAAAACTTACTCAACATTAGATGATATTGTTGGATGTTTGCCCTCTGATTTTTATCTGATAAATGGCACTTTAGCCACTTTGTTTACCACACTGTCTGATTCATGATTAATAGGAACGTCTTTAGTCTCAGCCATAAAGGATCCCTGTAGACATTTCCGTGGAAGAATGGATCCAGGAATCCCAAATTAAAAACACAACTACACAATTTGCTCAGATGCTCAGAGAGCTCCCTAGGCGAGAGGAGCAGCTGTGTGTGGAGCGCTCATGTTATTGCACTGATGCGTAAATAAAAGCGCACGGCGCACTGGGAGCGCTCTGCTATTTACACACACACACAACAAAACAAAAAGAAACGCACTGTTTTAAACGTGCCGTGCTTGCCGCTGCTTTCCCGACACATTATGTATCACAACTTCACATTCACAAGCTTCAATCATTGCCTTACTTTTCCTCCTCTAACTGTTGCTGATACTGTTCAAATTCCTCTTGAGTCATCCCCTGCGCGGCGGCTTCCGATTTCTCCGCTTCGGGTTTCTCCTCCGTCAGTCCGCCTGTCAGGTTCTTCAGCTGTCCTCCCACCACGTGTTTTACCATGAAAGCCATGGCTGCGCCTCGGCGAGTCCTCTGTGTTTGCTCGGCTGAGAAGTTTAAGGCTTTTGACGCGCTCTTGGATGGAGTGGTGACGGTGGATAGATGTCCGTCAAATTACGCTTAAATCAAACGCCGGGGAGTGTTGCACAAGAGTATTTAACTTTTAAAAATAGGAGACTGAATTATTCCAACAGCGCGTTGGAAGCGGGCAGATTCAGCACCACTGGCCCTGGACAGCTCCGCGCCGTGAAGGATGGAGTTATTATGAGTCAACAAGTTTGGCGCTGAACTCTACCAATCCTGTGACTCCGTCCGCAGCTACCACTCCCTCCACCCAATCCTAGGCACCGCCGGACTGGGTGTGCGCTTTTGCAATTGCGCGCGTCGGCGTCGTGGGCTGCTCCCGTGATTCGCCGTCTGATTATAAAACTCAACGACGGACTCCGGGGAGAGACACAACACGTGACGAGCCTCAGTGTCTCCTGGCTGTTTTGGTGCCTCTGTCTCTCTCAGGGTCATCTGCGCGCTGAAGCCTAATACAGTTTGTCAACACGCAAAGAGGTTCCCTAATTGCAAATTATTCAAATGGTTGTCTGTTAACCCACGGCACGAGTTCAGTTTATCGGGCTAATCACTTAGAAACGACGAGTCTTCTCTGGTAGGGTTTATTTGATTTGCAAGAACAAGCTCATTTTCCACAAGATGAGACGAGAAATGAACACCCTGCATGCACATTTCATGTCCGGGTAAATATGCCTTGCCTCAAATATTCAGCATCTTGAGCTGACACACTAAAATTAGAAATTTTGTCTCTAGTTGCATCACCATAATATCCATGTGGTGACTCGTGTCTGTAGTACACACAAGTGAGTTCATGATATCGGTGTGTTATGCTTATTAGGCTTCCTATAGGATTTTCTGTGCTACTTCCTCTCATGTCTTTACAAACTGTTTGATGCTGCTGCGTAGTTCAACTTCCATCACCAGAAAAGATGATTTATTAAAAGGCTCGGTGCTCGTGGATGACACTGTGTGACGCAGTGTTCAGCTGGAAAGCCTCACTTCTAAAAATATTACCTACGTGTGTCTGTGTGAGAGGAAAAAAAATTTAAATCTCTCTCTCTCTCTCTTCTGTGAGATTCTTGACATCCATAGTGTGAGAAGGGAACTTTGATTACAAGTCAACAACTTCAGCATCCTGATCCTCGCAGCAGTCTGACATCCAGCCTGGCCTACTTTCCCGGTCCCTGTGGATCAGAAGAGATGGAGCACATATCAGTGTCTTTTTTGTTACAAGCTTAGCACGGTCCTGTTAGCCTATACCTGGCTTGCTTTTAAATCTCTCTCTTCAACTTCAAAGCTGCCACTGGTGAATAGATCGAAACGTGACACCGTGAATGAGATCAAACCTGTAATCTCTGTGAAATTTAATAAAAAAAGACAGAATTTGCCTAACCAGCATGTTTCAACATGAAATTATATCTTTTCACTTTGGATATTCACGCCCGTGCGATCAGTTCCCAGCCCAGGTCCCGCTCACTTTTTTTTTTTTTAATGGATTATCACTGCGTCCTGACTACAGGTTCTCTGGCAGGTACACAGGAGGAGGTTTAATCCAAGATGATGTAAATTACACACAGGCGCACATTTTAATGAAGAGGAGGAGAGCCTAAACATGATGACATGTTCTGGCAGCTGAGCCTCACGGAGCAATCATGTTGGCCTTAAAGGTGACAGCACCTCCTTCTTATGAAGTATGAAAATACACAACAAGTCGTAAGTGTAAAGAGATATAAAAAATGATGAAACAACCTGATACCCACTGCAGTTATTTATTAACAAACATTAAACATTATAAATGTAATTTAACAGTACCACTGGGCTTGCAAAGGAATTACAACAGTTCAACGTGTTGTTATTCAGAAAACCTGCAAAAATTGAGCGCATTTCAAAACTGCATTGCTCACTCATACGGAGTACAAAAGTAGAGTGAATAAAAGTGAATTTTCCACATGAAATTGTCACCTCATCGCCTGCATAGACGATTGCATAATTTGGTTCCATTTAAGGTTCCACCTTCATCAAATAGTATCTGAAAATATGAACATATGTTCAATAAAAATGTCTCTAAAGAATGTCATGATCAGTAAAACTGTTTCACGTTTCAGGATATTTTTGGGATGCCGTCAGCTCTTTGTTAAAAAAAGAACATATGGCATTGAAACGAAACCTTCACGGTCAAATCCAGGGGGAAAAAAAAACAAACAAAAAAAAAACATTACTCACATTACCTGATTTAAAAATAGGCTCATGTTCATACCGCCTGGCTCCCGCTTGTGTTCATTTAATTCTACTGCCTACTCAACTTCAATTGATGTCTCGCTGTACTGTGAAAATGAACAGTTATGGTCTGTGTTAAGCATAGGTGCATGCAAAGCCTTCACACACACAGATGTTTAGCATGGAAGCCATGCATGCTTACACACAGACCTGACACGATACTTTGCTTTACTGCATAAACATCTGTGTTTAGTGTGCAGAAGTGTTTCTGCTGTTAGTCAGAAATCCATAAATAATGTAGTAAAACATTGTAGATGTAGAATAATGATGAAAAATTCAGATTCTGTGTGTATGATAGTGAACCTAACCCTTTTGGCCCTTTCTAAAAAAATGAGCCAAATGCAACAAAAGGTTACAGAGGCATGAGGCATGATGTGAGTCAACATAACCGAAAGCATCACTTTGGCTCCCGCCCAGTCACACTTCTAGCTTGGTTACACTTGATCTTCTAGGATTAGGAGCCTGTGTGGGATTGGGAAAGATGGGCTTACGTACACCATCACACACACTCGCTGATCCTCAGCAGCTGAATACTGCACCTTTGTTACTTTAGACGTGGAATGACAAGGGATTAGACTCATCAAACAAATGCGCCCCGCGGCAAACAATATGCACAATCAGGGAGTTTTTAAATTCACATAGGTGGAAACGATTCCATTAACAAATCACTGGGATGCCTATCGAGAGGAAAGCAGTGTGTAATTGTTGCCTCCCTCGTGAGATGATATAATGTCACGCTAATCCCATTAGAAATGAAAAGTGCTCTGTGCACTCGATGACAAAATTAGTTTTTGCATCAAGGAAACATCAGAGGCCATTTAGACTAGGCTAATGTTTTGCTGAGACTTATTTCTACCTGCATCACTTCCCGACCAGAGATTGAACAGACAGGTGGGGTCACAGCAGCATGGCACCATATGGTGGCAAGCGAGTCACCCCAGCAGTGGTGGTTTGATGCCCTGCAGGTTGTCTAAGAGGTGTTAAACTAAACCGTATGTCAGCGTGGCGACTGTCCCCGCAGGTAACATCAACTACTTCCTCGTGAGCTAAATATTATGGCCTTGCAACAGAGCAAAAAGAAGAAGCATTTAAACTTTTGAACTTGACATTTAAAGCTGCATTAAGCCAGGCTGGAAACTACTGCTCCGGAAGGGTTGGTGGGGAAAAAAACACACACGCTGAAGCTTTGTGGATTATCTGGAGTTATGTCCACACTGTTTATGGAAAGAAATGTCTCTAATAAATATCTTTTTAATGTTTTAGCAGCTCAGTCAAAGTCAGACTCCCTTCTTTTATGTTGGGATGGTGGCAGAAATCTCAGTATCACCAGTATCTGTCCAAATTTTTCTTTATTTTTTTCTGTATGTGCATGTCGAGATACCACATACATTATATTTGGGTATACGGGCACTCAATATAAGTTGTACCAAAGCTTGTTTGTTTGTTTACTCTTGATTTAATATCATTTTTTTGTTTATTCTTACACACAGCTGCATAGATTAATTGTCTGTATCTGTATTATCTGTATCTGTATTATCTGTATCTGTATCTGTATGTATCTGTACCTTGTTGGAGCATTGTTGTAATTATATTTTTAATTTAATTAAATTATATTCATTTACAGAAAGGTGTGTTTGCACCTTTTTGACCTTCATAAAGATGTTTTCACTGTTTCACTGACAGCTCCATGTTTTCATATAAGTAGGTGGAGACCTAAAAGGCAAAGAATGTGTCATAATGTCTGGATGTGAATAAAATTAAATCCAGCCAGTGGAGGTCTGCTCTCGCTCTATATGAGCTATATTGGATTTAACATGTATGCTTTCACAGTGGGGCAGCATCCTATTCGAAAATAGAAAAAAAGATACATTTACTGGAAAGAGTGAAAACTGAAAACAGGACTGGAAATGAAATTGCACGTTGGCATGGATGAAAGTGTGAAAGGAGGCTGCTAAGAGACTCAGGCAGTGACAGAATTCACAGCAGAGAAATGCGTGGATCAAAAGTGAGAAAGATGAAACACAAATGTTCAGAGAATTGGCTGAAATGGGTTGTGAAATTGGGTGTGAACAGGAAAAAAGGACCCAAAATGGTTAGAAACACTGTAGAGCAGCTGCCTTGATAATTGCAGTAACACAGATCTGGCACTGCACTGCGGAAATCAGAAAGACAAGTCATCACTGAAATAAATGAAATGTCTAAACTGTTGATAAGCTAGATCAAGAAATGAATGCCAGGGAGTTTGCAGGTAGCGAAGCTCCTAACCAGGTCACAACGATTGTGGACCTCAATTTCCACATAATTGTCTCTACTTTAGGTGTGCCGTGGTGAGTTGGGCGAGGTTCCTTCGTTCCATTTAATGTGTGCGTGGTGTCACCACGATACCTTAGACAATAGTGTGCTTTCAACTTTGTAGCAACATTCCGGGGACATGAGGTCTGTGTCAACATGACTGTGCCCTAATGAACCAATTCCCAACCTCGGGATTTCGATCTTCTCGGGATGAGACCTTCTTAATTTTGACAAGTGACAGTTTTCTTTAAAAACATAGATTTGGCCTGTAGCTCAGCACTTCTGTGAAGAGTGAATGAAATTGTTACTTTTTAACATTTGGCTTATTATATCAGATACAAACTTCCCTTTATTATGTTCACTATCCGTCTTAATACAGTTTATCAGTTGTTCTTTGCTGTGATTGTTATGAATTAAATATAATATGAAATGTTTATGACTGAGTCACTTTACTCAGTGGTAGAAAACGGTTTTCCCAGTTTGGAGTGGAAGAACTTGACCTCAAGCCCATCTAACATCTTTGAGGTTAATATCGGCGGTGGCTGACCTCACCACCAGTCTTGTGGCCTGAATTTAGGGACTGAAGGCGTTATAGCAGCATATGAACAGAAATGTTGTGTGCAATGTTTGGTTGTCCACATCCTTTTTTTTCCCCATATGTTGTACTTCACCACAAAATCGTATATGCACCTTTAAGTCCAGAATGACAGCCAAACATTGTATGTTTCATGTCCCGCTGTCAGCCATTCATTTAATTTGTATTTCTACTCCTCCACAGTCCCGTACTTAGACTTCCTGCAAGCTGCAGTGCTGTTAATAATAATACTCTCCTTTACACACACACACACACACACGCACACACATCTCATTACAGCCTCTTGACTCTGTAATATTTCTGTTTTTAACCCGTGCTTGAACAAGTTAATCCATGCACTCTGCATTAAGTGCTCTTTATTTTCTGTAAAACTGCTGCCAACCTGTTAAAACCACTTTCAAGTAACCAGCCAACATCAAATGCAGCTCCTATCTCCATGTATGCGCGGACCAGTATTAATATTAGCATGCTCCACTTCTGTGCATTCAAATGCATGAACTTGTATTAGTGTAAGTAGCTCTGGTGGGTTTAAACCTTATAAGCATTGCAGCTTTATTGCCATGCTGTACCCACTGGGCTATGAAGTGGGCTAAGTCTCTGCGCAGTGAGACAGCGTGTGATATCATCTCTGCGCTGGACGTCAGATGATAAAAAGGAAGAGGATTTTTATCCACGTTTAATTAAATGGTTAAAATGACCCTCAGCCGGAGCTGTTGTCCAGCAGAGGAACAACTAGTAGCAGGGAGTGAAAATGAGAGATGTGTTTGTACGTTTCTTTAAGGAAAATTAACATTTTATAAGAGATTCTTATTTTCAGGAGACCGGGAAGAGAGAGACGCCAGGCTGGAAAGGTCATGGGTCAGATATGAGTGAACATTCTAAACATATGGCCGGCTGCTGAGCACGCTGTAATCTCCGCTCTGCTTATTTAGCTTCCCTTTCCCCTCATGCATCTTTTACACCTCTCCGTCAGTGCTCTCACACATTTTCTTTACTCTCCGCCTTTCCCCTCTTCTAACCTTTCCCTCTGATCCTCCCCCCCTCGCCCCCCTCCTTCAAATCCCTACCATCCTCCCTCCTTCCATCCTTCCATCCCTCCCCCGTCCTCCCTTGCCTGATTTAGACCTCTTGCCTGAGAGGAACATCAGAGCACAATGGGTTAGTGCTGGCTGAGCTTAAATGGAATGAGAAAACCGGAAAATTCTCTTTCATGAATAGATGCAAACAATCGGCAGTGCGAGGGTGAACGAAGGAGTTGGAGGGCGAGATGAAGCAGGCTGGGGAGTAACGCTGAGTGAGAGGATGCTGGAGAGAGATGGCTGAAGGGATGGTTGGAGATCGGGTGAAGGTCAGCGTAGGGGGGGGCAGCAGTGAGCGTCCGAGAATGATGAAGGTTTTTAATTCCGAAAGCTATTTTGACAACAAATTGTTTCTTGACATTTGTGGCCTAATAATATACTGCAGATAATCCCATGCTTTGTACGCTAGGGTTGGTAAGAGCATGGACCCCAATTTGCAAATAAAATTCCACATTAAGCCTGTCAAGGATTTTCTAAGTTCAGAGAGACTGTCTCTTTTCATTGCTCGTTTGCAGTTTTAGAAAGGTAGAAACTAACCATACACGTGTCACATGTTCTGCTGCCATTTGACTTCAAAACAGTAGCTAACTAGCTGCTGAGTCAGGTCGTTGACTTCCTCCTGTGATTGTTGTTGTTGTCCCCTGCCTGTGAGTCCAAGTAGAGACATTTTTCATTACCAGTGAATTCATTATTTATTCCTAGCGGCTTCATTTGTGAAAAAAAAGATGAGCACCAAATTTAGCAATGTATCCACACCATCGGGATCAGGATTGTGGCCAAATGCGTTCACAACAGCAGCAGTGTGCGGAGGAGGCTCGTTGTTAATGATGTAGCGGATCGGGTCATCGTGGTACTGAATGGGTGTGTTGCGCACTATTCCTTTACCTGGTCTGTGTTTCTAAAATAAACATTGTGTTCGCCTCTTCAGCATAATAACACCTCTCTGTGTCTCTGTAGCAGAGCTGTGTTATCAGTCGATGGCTGTTTTGATTGATCTGTTTTTTTTTATAACTTCAATACTTTATATACTTTATATACTATGATTGATTGTAAGCATGTGCGATTGAAAAAAGTATCGAGTTTCGTGACTTTACAGATTAACACTGACCTGTCATTGTCACTTGAGGCTAATATAGCAAAAATGACGTAACTGATGCTTCTGCAGTTTGGGCACAGATGACCTTTGACCTCTTTAGACCTCTGAACTCTCTGTCTTAAGATGAAAAATCATGCATCAAAGTATTTCCAGAGCTCATTTATGGCTGTCAAGTGTTGCCAATTAACATCCGGTGTAGTAGCAGCGTTTGTATCGCTAATTTTCATCAGAACTGATGTTTGTGTGTCTTTATTCTAAGCTAAACTGATCAGATAGAGTCCTGAATCTTCAGTAGAAATCTTAATGCACTCGTATTCCCCATGATACAGCATGCCACATCTTTTCTATACATCTTGTCATCTTGTTGTGACCCTGAGGTCTGCCTGAAGCCTCATCCTCCATCTGTCTCCTGTGTGTTAAAGAGTTACAGCTTCATTTCTCTCTCTCATGCGCACACACACACGTACAGACAGACTGACGTCAGAGAAACAGTCTCAAAGCTAGCGTTCGTTGCAGATGTTAACGTTACAATGGGAGTGTTGGTGTTAAGAGGACACTCACATCTTCATCTCATGCCATAGCACACACACACACACACACACACACACACACACACACACACACACACACACACACACAGATTTCCCCATCTCCCCACATGCAAATATGATGCCCACATGATACATCCTTTTTTCCTTGTTACATAACTCCCCTCCCCCACCAGCATAATGACAGAAGTTATGACGCCGAGTGTCTAACACGCTCCTCAGTTCTGTTTCCCCTGCAAACACACACACGCACACACACATACATACACACACATATATACACACATATAATATATTGTCACTGACATGATGACGTCTCCCAGCACAGAGTCACATGCGGTTGAGTCACAGCAGAGCTTGGCTTGTTTTTACATTCAAATAAACACGGTCTTGGTGTGTTTACACTGTGAGGACCAAATCCCACAGCCTGACCTCAGAAAACCTGCACTCCGGCCTGTCTTTACCCTGATCTGCCTGCCCGAAATGTCCAAACGAGAGAAGAAGGCAGAAAAGATGGTGTCCGAGATCCTTATAGTGAAGATGTGCCACCTGCTGTCGATACTGCTCCTCGCTGTCTGCCACACTGACCCAACTCCTGCCAAAATATCTGATCACATATCAAAATCACTGACCACGCGTGCGACCGCGCATGTTTCCCTTTGCGTGCGGCCTCTGTCTGTCCATTCACTGGAAGTTTGGGAGTGCAGATGTTTACACAATCCCAGCGGACACGGCCAATCTGAGAACAGCTGTAAACATGTGGCCTTGTGGAGTCAGGACAGATCATAATGGGAGCATTCTTACGTGCTAATTTGATGCTATAAATAGGTGTCCGACATTTGTTTCCATGCGTGCAAATTGGGCTTCATGAGCTTATTAGCCGTAGCATGCAAATCATGTGTTTTAACTTGTATCGTCTGAAGCACGTCCACTTTCATACTCTGTCTATGACACACAAAGCCTAATGGGGGGAGAGCAATTTAAATGCTCATCTGTGACCTCTCAGTCTTTCCGGATTTGATCTGAAACGTCTCTTCTTGCGTTTTTTTTTTTTTTTCCCCGCTTGCAAAATTTTGACAAATCGCGTTGTCTCTACTATCAACACTGAAATGTCAACATCCTGACATATGCTGTAACTAAGAGCATCCTCTCCCTCCCTCTCTCAAAAGCACACACAGCTGACTTCCTCAGAGAGCTGCGGCTCAGGACGAACTCCTCTAAGCTCACCATGCCTGATGACCTCATCTGATCTCAGCCCTCACACATCACTGCCTCTGAATCCCAGTTATCCTTAGAGGCCTCATATCTGTAAACACCAAATACACACACACACACACCAACAGTGATTTAGTAAGAGGTTGTGTCGTTCCCCATGTGAGCAGAGAGTATGAGTCAGTGCGTGTGTCTGTGTGCATGTGCGGTGGGGCGGGTGGAGGTGGAGCTAATCGTCCTCATCCTGTCACTTCCTCTGTTCCTCTGTCTGTTCAGGTTCTGAGACGACCGTGCAGATAAACAACAGACAGCAGCATGTTTCGGCTTCTTCTTCACCTCACGCTGATGGTCACAAAGAGGCTTCGCTTTTCCAAGAAGGACATTTGTCAGATGAATCAAAACACCAGACGAACAAGGAACAGAGCAGTGGAGCGGGCCTCAGTGTGTGGATAGGGTGTGGAATATAAGTATCGTGAACAATAAAATGATTACTGGCTGTTATATGCGGTAATGTTTGGTTTGTTGTGCTCAGGGCATCAAACGAACTTGCAATTAAACGTTTCACAGTCACAAATCTTTCCAAAAGCAGTGTCTGGATAATCCACAGACCTCAAGACCTCAAACAGTTTTTCAGTAGAAAGTAGTTTTGTTCCAGTCTCGATTACCAGCTGGGCAACGAGTTCAACTGTCCGGAAAAACTCTCTGCGGCCCCGAAGGCCCCAGGTTGTCATTGCAGCAATTACTTTGGTGTAATTTTCTAAATTTGTTTGGGATTTGTTTGGAAATATGTACCAACAACCAAAATGATACTGGCCTTCAGGTGGCTCCTGCAGTTTGACGTCATCTTGGCATTTGTAGAAGATGATCAGGCAAGGTATGTCAAGGATCGAGATTACTTTCAATAAATGAAATTAAACTTTTCAGCACCTCATCTGATATTTATACACAAGTTAGTGTTTAAACTTATGACTATGAGCAGAATGACACAACAAACCTTGGTTGGGGAAATGTGTGTATTTGGAGCTTTATATGGCTTAAACAAGCTAGTTAAAAAAGTGTGTTTTTCTGTAATTTGGGCAAAACGACTCTTCAAATGTTCCTGCCCAACCTACGTGGCTTTACCCAACCTAAACAGCATGAGGCCGGCGCTGATGAAACCCACTATAAACGGCTCATATGCTCTACTGAATCAAGCCCTCACCCCAAAGGCAAACTCATCATCTTCATCTCTGCTGGAGTGCTGACGTCCCTTTCTCTCCTCCCTCTTTCCGAATATCAGACCTTTGCTCACCAAATTCAATTAACTGGCTCAATCAGAGCGTCTCTGCGCTCAATCCCCCCACCATGGCTGAAGGTGAAGGTAAGGTGAGCTCCCAAAGTAGGCCGGTGATGTCTGGGAAGCCAAGGCTGAATGACTGAGCCATCAAACTTCCGGAGGCTGGACAGGATGTGGGATTTATGTGACAGGCTGCCCGAAGACGTTAGCATTCCTGGGCGTCATGGACCTCGCCAGGTCGATGGCCTCCTTGCCACGTGACGGAGACTGTGTAGACGTTCCCCTCCCAGCTAGGAGAGCGTGTCCGTCATGGCTTGTCCCCGCTAACCATGCGACCTGTCACAGTCCGACACTACACACCTGGCTGACACATCACAGGAAACACAGTAGTTATATAAACAGCAGAACGAGACAAAACATGTTGGTTTGGTTTAGCCGCGCGAGTAATCAAAACGGACATGAAAGATCGAAAAACTCTCTCACACAACAGGAAAACATAAGCACGTGTAGCGCATGGTTAAAATTAAACCGGTGGAAACCATATCTGGCTGGGGGACCTTACCATATGAGCGGTTAGTAGCGCCATCACAGAGACACATGATTTGATTTAAATGACTGTTAAACAACAATTTTGTACGAGATTTCACAAAAATTTGAAAAAAAAAAACAGCAGAAAATGATCCAAGATTTGTGCAGCGGAGCGTCTTTCTTTCATCTTTCTTCTCCCTTTAATCATCTGAAGACCCCTTACATTCATTGTGTGTTATATAGATATATATAGACATATATACATTCATTCAACCATTCCTTCTTTTTGCCACAGTTGAAGAATTAGATATTTTCCCTTGCTGTTCACGGTGTATTGTTCTGGAAGAACAGATCATCTCTTGTTTCCTCATCTTTGCCAGAACACCCCTCTTTGCATTGTATTACACTGACACTTTGTTCATTCAGAGAATATGATATGGCATCATCTCTGGCCTGTCCCTGCGTCAGTAACAGGCTGCAGCGGAAAGCCTGGGTATCCATAAAACGTCTTAAATATGACACCTTAAATATCAATTTCAAACCAGGCACAGTGTTGTGAGGCCGTGTGCGGTGTGTGTAATTTTGTTTTTTTTTGAGCTTCAGTTAATTCCAATAATTAAATTACTTGTTTAATGTCATATTTGTATATATAATACACAAATGCTGCATTCTTTTTGTGTTCTTAAGGGGAAAATAGACATAAAAGTCTGTGTGAAGCAGAGCTGCTGTATGTAATCTGATTGACAGCAGCTTTCACGCACTTTCACAGCCCATCTTGTCATGTTTTCCGAGGTGACGGACGTTCTGTCTCTTTCTCGACATTTTTTTTTTCTCTCTCAACTCTTCCTCAGATCTAAAGCTGAACATTCGACCATCTCCTGTTATCCTCCTCCAGGGCAGGAAAAAACACAATCGGCCACAGAGTTTCATGGTAGAAGCAATAACCTGCAACAGTTTCATATGAATAGATATGTGTTTTGTCTAGTGATGCACTGTAAACGTGATTCAACCTGCTTTTACATTAGTTGCAAACATAGTAGAAAAAGCATTTTTAGATAGATGGAAAGGAATATTTTAAATAAACTGACGATTATTAGTTGACAAGATAGCAGGATAGTCAAAAATGAAACACACATGAGGTCCTATAAAGTCTCTGAAAACATATTTTTGACTGGTAGGCCACTGATTTAACTTCCTGGACCCACAAATCCTTGACATGGAACATAAATGACAAATATATCAAATCCTTCACCTGTCCCTCCTCGCTCTGAGGTGCTCTTGAGTAAGACTATAACCCCTCAGTGCTCCAGAGGTGCTGTTAACCGTCCAAGGAGACTTGATTGAACAGGGCACCTCTCGGTGGCTGTGGATAAATATGGATCAATACGTGAGCACGAACATCCACCAATAAAATAGCCCAAGGTCAGTTATGGGTGATCACTCAGAACGCAGGTGAAGTACGTCAGCTTGAAAATGAAAATGTCTTTTTTTGAAGTACCACTCAGGAGTCCTTTGTGTGCCACAAATATGTTACATCTTCCCCCAAGTTTTCACCATGGCCACGACTAATCATCTCTTCGAGCCAGTGCAGAGTTAAAATGAACGTTCTTGGGAGCCACGTGAGTCATGCACAATGACGATGCCCACGTCTGTGTGTGGGGGCTGATGAGTAATCCAACTTGGACTGAGGCAGGAGGCGAGCCTTTGAAGCCAAATCTCAGTGGAGTGGGGAAATATTAAATCACAGACCAAGCTAAACACCCCGCTAATGCAAATGTAATGCCAGTGAGGACGCAGACAAGTGAGGTAGTCACCTCGGTCATAATGTTACTGTAAATCTACATATTTGATCCTACTTGGGGTTTCACGCCTCGGTGTCTAAATGAAGTAATACAATAATGGGATAGTAGTTTTATTAATACAGCTGGCTGAGCAGGAATGAACTCCTGACTCTTGACTCACTGGACCAAAACGTCACCGTTGTGGCAGGAATAATCCGCCGCAGACCAGCTGCAAGACGAAAGCAGTGACGTAAAACTGGCCTCAGGCTGCATGAACAGCAAAGGTTGCATGTATAATTCTTACATAAAATGTACCAGTGGACTGAAGCCACTACTCTCAGATAGACTAGCGGTCAGACAGCAGTCGCTCTAAATCATCAATTAGAGAGTGACATACCATTGCAGGAGCAAGCACCAAGCTTTAGATTTACTGTAGAGCTGAATCAAAGCGGGACAGGGGGAGGCGGGCGGACCACCTCTGATAAGATGCCGTTAACACACTTTTTTTCCCCTATTATAAATGTCATGATGTAAATGAGTCCTGAACGGCTGATTCTATGTCAGCATTAACCTTTAAAACGACACTAATGTGTTTTTAATCGCAGCACAGTCATATTACCTAGTTCACAGCTCAAGTGTGTGCAGTAACAAACAAGCTGCACCTTTTCGTCAACAGGGCGATCAAAAGTGCTTTACATAAGACAGAAAAGATATAAAAGAAATACGAGCCGAATGAAGACACATGATCATTTTCATGCTGCACTGACACGTTCATGCACATGCATGTAACTTTAGTGATAGACTGTGAGCTCAGAGCACTGGCGGAGTCTGAATGTTTACATTAGTGCCACACACACTTTGTTTAACTGGAGGAAATTTTAGTATATCCAGTCACTAATTTGCTAAATGCACTTCCTCAGAGTCGGCATCAACAGACAGTTCTCTAGTTTTTTGGTTGTTGATGGTTCCAAAATGAAACAAAGCTGGAGGTAGCAGGCGTTTAGTTCTGACCAGAAGTTACTCTGGTGTCGAGTCTCTCACTCTTTTGGTTGTTCAGTGCCAAAATCACTCATGGCACTGCTACCTAGAGGCTTTATCACACCGCTACCAGCCAGCCAAAAGAAAGAAGCACAAGGAGGCAAGGAGCGTAATGCTATCTGCAAGCTCATGTCATAAAACATATATAAATCTGTGTCATCTGCATAATTCTGCTAAAACATTTTGTTGAAGTACAGAAAAACATTACTTGCAAATAGCTTTTATGCAAAAAGCATTTATCCAAGGTGCCTTCTTTTTTACTAGAGACTTTTACCTTTGCAAGTATAATGACATAATAACATTCATAATTTTAAAACTGAAATTATCTGCAGGATTATTGACTGAGACCCAGGCGGAGGTGGATGTGAAAGAGCAAGCCTGCATGAATAACTCACTGGTGTTTTCTGACTGAACATCTGTGTGCAGAGACATAGGGAACTCTAAGAAAAACACCACAACCCGAGGAATGCTTAGACCTTTTATTGTGCCATGGCACATGCTGAGTCAGCCCAATAAGTCCATGGTTATCCAGCGTACAAACCAGCTCTTTAGTGCAGCTGTCCTCGGGGTTGTCAATGAAAATGTAAAACATCGACACCGTGAAAGACAGTGCAGATGGTGGACATAAAAATGATGTTTGCACTTTATTTAGGTGGCCTGCAGATGTTTAAGGATACAGCTGGACATGAGAGAATCAACTGGAAAGCAACATGTTCAAAAGAAGCAAATTTCCCACAAGACATCTGCATGTACTGAATGGAATAATTAATCAAAATGCCAACAACGCCTCTTTTCCTGTGCCCTTTAGCTGAAGTTGGAAGCGGTTGAGTCAATAAGACCTGCTGCACTTTAAAAGTATCCTTTGCCAATGTAAAGTTTTTTGTGAAATGCCAGAAAACAAACTGTGTGTGTGTGTGTGTGTGTGTGTGTGTGTGTGTGTGTGTGTAAAGTTGAGTGCATGTTTTTTATTCTATTACTCTTGAAAACAGAGGGCCATAAATGCTCATGGTGGGAATTGAAGTCCAGAAGAAGAGTCTGCTTTTGGAAGTTCACGGGGGGTCACTGTACGAGGCAGCAGATCTATGCGCAGTAGGAGAAAGAAGTCGTCGGGAAATGACCCTGTCTGTCCTTTTTGCCATGTTATCATCAAGGTTGGGGGGTGAATTTAATGCCAGCATTAACCAGCTCTTCCATTTTATCAGCAAATCCCACAAGGGGTGAGGCAGGGCAGGGAGGAGAATGAAGAGAGAGGGAATTAGGAGACTGATCCATGAGCTGGTTGTCATCATACTGACACCGAGTCTGTGATGTTTTGTCTTCATGGCACAGTGGCTGCTGAGTGTCAGGGTGCATTATCTTACGCCTGGTAAATGGACAATGCAGACTGAACCAAAAATGATCAGTACTTTAACTCCAGATCCAGACCTTTTTTTCCCAGAACAGACTGAAGTTATCAGTATAGTCGATCCCTTTCAGACCATAGGATTTGTTCAGTCTGCTGAACTCTGCTGATCCCTCTGTTAATCGTTGGTAGTTTCTGATAGCTGTGCACGACAACCAGAGTTACAAGTTAAATCATCTATTTAGATGTTTTTTTTGCCGCTAGTCTTATCCTGCACTCTGGGGTGTATGCTTATTTTGAATGAAACACACTTTCTTTCTTATGAGGCCGCCTCAGCGGAGTGATTCTGATGATGTCTTTGGTCCCAGTCCAGAATCACTGGAATCTCCCGGCCCAAGAAGAATCAGCTAATGGGACCGCTCTACAGTCCGCTATTGCTGCGCAGCGGCTGCGTTTTTTTGGCTGCTACAGCAATCTATATCTGTGCCAAGTCTCTCTGTAGCTGCCTGTTTTTAACAAGAAGTAAATACGCGGAAGCAATAAGCACCCTGGTAGCCACTTAATGGGAATTTTGTGACAAACGGGAAAAAGTTGGGAAAATATCAGCTAAGCAAAGAGAGAGAGAGAGACGAGTGTTTGCACTGGAGCAGAGCAGAAAGGGCATATGGGTGACAGTAAGGCATTTCATGTCTGTTATGGCTGATAATAGCCGGGATGTGATAGAAGATTCACAAAAAGCTGTGCAATAATTACAGTTGGTGATCATAATCATTATATTTCACAAAGTAACGAGGATAGCCATAATCATGCCATTATACAAGCTCCACCACACACACAAAAGACAGTGGTGGTTAGCATGCTGTGATGATCAACAACATGATTTTAAATAGCTGCCTTTTAATGATCACATTATCACAGTTTCCACACAAAGCTCCCTTTAATAATGCAGCAAAGATGTATGAGGCCCGCAAATCATGCAGCACAAGAATACATCAAGCATTATAAGCCACCGAGGCAGTGATCCATTAAATTGAGAACACAAAGGAACAAAGTGAAAGGGTCAAGCACTGCCCTGAGCGCAGTTCACATTAGACCTACAGAGCAGGACATCAGCGGAGACATCCATATGAACACAAGCTTTCATGCAGTGCTCCACAAAAAGCTACTGTACATGCACACCGCCTTCTGTCTGGCGATCATGGAGAACATGTGAGCGCCCTAACAGCTTGCTTTGCTGCGGCTATGTGATTATACATGTCTGTTCACATGTGAGTTGCCACAGTGCATCAACTTAATTAATGTGAATGTGCTCGGAGCAGCCCGGAGTCATTCCTGCCCACGGTAGAGAGGCTGTTACATCACTCACACACAGAGCAGAAAACACAGGGACACAACAAGAAGACTATCGGAAGACATTTTCCTGCCCGTGTGTGTGTGGAATCATGATATAATGTGATGTCAAGGACGAATCCCTGTTCATTTGTTGCACTTGGAGAGCCATTCCTCCATGTTTCCTTTTATTTTCTTCTCCAGAGCAGCGTCGGTGAGGTAGTCTGTGCTGTGAAGCTACAGCTGCCGAGCCACGCACTGACTTCTGGCTGCCTTCATTAGCTCCTCTGTTTCCACGAGGGTCTGGCTAACAACCCTACGCAGGCTTTCAGCCCTCATCTGTGTCTCTCCTCCCACTGCTTTCCGTGCCAAGCTGCAGGAGTAGAGCTCAGACGGTGTGTGTGGTCCCTTCCCCATGGGTGCACAGGGGCACTGGGGTAAAGCAGGGGGTTCAGTGGCCCCGATGTTATGCACAAATTCGTCCTGACAAAAAAAAAAAGTCAAATCAATTTTGTTGTCAAAGTTAACAATTCATAATATTATATTTTTTTCTTGAAATGATTAAAATACCTAATTGCTGCTAATGCCAAAACTGTTCCAGCCTTTAAACCGAGAATCAGAAATGTTGCTGCAGGATTGACGTGATGTGCTCTCTGACCCAGACGTAGTCCTTGAATTACAAACATCCCCCCTCCGTCCCATTACTAAAAAAAAAAAAAAATCCAAGAATATAACTGTGAACATACAGTTGTGACAAGCCTTTGACTGCACGGTTTTATTTGCAGTCTCCAAGGCATTTCATGAACCTTAACATTACTCACGGTTGGCTGCAGTTCCTCATGTGTCACAACAGTTTATAGTCTGTCCTCTGTGGATGCTCACTAAGTCGCCGAAACAAAGCCTGGGTCATTTGTGAGAGTGGAAATCCTGAAAGAAAGAGCATTAATTTTCATTTCTAAGACAGGAGATGTTCAGACGTCTTCTCCGTTTCGTTTTATCACGACATCTCCACAACTGTCACACCACGCCATGCGTGTAAGTAGGGGGTAGTGTGACTCTTTGTTGCTACAGTGAATTCTTGCATGCTTGCCTCTCGGAGACCACTGTAGTATAAATTCCTACTTCCACTTGTGAGCAAACCTGCAGGTACTCACTGTTTTCTAGTAGGTTCTTTGTGTTCTTGTCGTTCTGGTATGTTGAGGTGTAAAGTTTAGCACTCGGCTATAAACGATCCACGGGGACGTTGTCTGCTCAGGCAGCCTGCCACACAGCTTGATGCTCATCTATAAAAAGTGATAACAAACTCCTACCGCTGAATGACAGCAAGCATGACGAGTCTTCGGTGTCAGACTGTTGCTCTGACTCATACAGCGAGGATTCGTCAAATCTCACATCATCTGGCAGTCTTGTCAGGGCTGGAGCGCCGCTTCTTTTAAGCTGAACCAACAAACTTTGCACGCTAGCGTCTCAAACTGGCTGCGAGACGTCACTCAAAGTTATTTGAACTTCAAAACCCAGAAATCCTGTAAGGTGGCATCAGTAAACTGGAGTCAGCCTGTTCGTGTTTACCAGCTTTCATTTCATCACTTCCTGTGGTTGGAGTATATTTTAATCATGTTTTTTTCCCAATGTTGCTGCCTGACATTATGATGGATATTCCTATTTCGATGGTGTTTTTTGTCCTGTGCACTATATAACATCAAACAGTATGATAATCCCAGTGCTGCGAAATGCATTTAACCCACTTGATACACTCATAAGCAGCGTTTTAATAACTCACAGCAGTAGCATGCTCATACAGAGGGCGCACAGATATGAGCTTGCTACATTTGTGTATTGTGTAAATTTCCTCATGCACTGGCAAAGTTACACAGCTCCCTGTGGCATTTACCAACTGAGAAAGGGCTCCTGTGAACCTATGAGACTAGATTAATGGTGAGTGGGATCACACGCTATAAAAAAAAAAAAAGCATGTCACATAAGTCCAATCTTCACTCTTCTTTTAGCTCTATTTTGGTCTCTACCA
Organism: Nibea albiflora; assembly: GCA_014281875.1. NCBI lineage: Eukaryota > Metazoa > Chordata > Actinopteri > Sciaenidae > Nibea > Nibea albiflora. Next base: position 12,919,440 of record CM024795.1, on the reverse strand, counting down.
ACGTCCAAGAGAAATATCTGCATGTTTAGCAGCTAAATGCACTACGTTCACCAGTTAGTATGTACAGCGGGTTTATCAGAGCTTTTTCGCGGAAACAGCTACCTGCAAACCTTCAAACATTAAAGCTGTGGACCATGAAAAACAAAATAACGAGTTAAAAACTAAGCTCCACAGGGCTGTAGGGGACTGCAGACTTGAGATTTGTGAGATTAGCAACCCCCCTCCACATATCACGTAACAGTTTTACAGAAAGCATCTTTAGTATCTAAATTGGTTGTTTTTACATCCTTCTCTGTCATTTTATGCTAAAGTCTTGTTGCCTTCATTTTTGAGATGGTCAAGAGGAAGATACAGGTCGTAAAGTTACTACGTGGAGTTGAATGGTCTCGTAATGGTGGCTCCCAGGGGCCACAGGGCCCGTCACCCTCTCCTTATTGGGATGTGTGTTGGCACAGTAACGCCCCGCTGGCGACCAGCAGGCCGGGAGCCCGGGGCTAGGGGAGGTGAAATGTCAAGAGCAAAATGCAAATTCATGCTGACAAGCCGGTGCAGAAAACATGTTCTCTGCGACTCCGGGAACCTTGATATTTCACAAAGTCAAATGAACATGTCAGCCAACACTGCAGGGCAACTATTGGGTTATTTAAAGAGGAGGTTCAGAAAGCAGGCCAGTGTTACATCACAGGCAGCAGGGACTGTTTACGTGCAGCTCAGCGGACAGGACTCGCCTTTGTTGTGGTTGTTATCCCCCTTCTCCAGTCTCCCTCTGTCTGTGGGCCATCACTGACTCTCAGAGTGAGACACAATGAGGGTGGGCCGATAGACGAGACACATACTGGTTCACATTAGTCCGTCATTATATCACTGCTGCGCTCTCATCCGGCAGATCCACTGTCAGGCCCAGTCCCCATGTGTTATCTATCTCCAGCACTGAACTCCCAAAAACACTACGTGGCAAACAGCTCGAGCTTTGATTAGCAGCAGGACACCTTCGAGACTTAAAAACGCAGCTTCAACCTAAAACATTATTATTTAGGTTGCTGTTGTAAAGATTTACTCTCGTCTGGTGACTTCTTGCTCAGCGACGCTCTCCTTTCCTCATCGTCCTCTTCATGTCATTATGTCCATAGATGCTGCTGAGCCTGCTTACACTGCGCGCTTGCCATCTGCATTCCATCACGCCGTGGGCCTGAAAACTCCTCCTGGGGATCCAAAATGCCTGTGGTACAAACACCAACGCTCTTTGTTGTTGTTCTAGGCTCACAGTCTAGGCAGCCAGGCTAAGAAACAAAGCTAACATTAGCTAACAGCAGCTACAGTTTTTTTTTTTTAAGGAAAATCTTTACATCACAGAGCGTTGATGTGCACACGTCTGTGTGGCATCAAAACAATTTAAAATCCAAAGTTAGACAATGTCCTAATGGACAGCTATCCTGTAACTTTCGCTGATGATGGATAAGCCAGCCACCCATTTTTGCAGTATGATAAATATCATAACACCATCTACTGTGATAAGGTCATGTGGATCGCCTTGAAGAGATGTGGATGAATACTGGTGGCTTTGGTGATCCTCTGACTTTTTCTTGAGTGCCACAAGCAAGTTGACATTTTTTGGGGGGGGGGGTTCTGTCTAATGCTTCGACAGCTATCGAATGGACAGTCTCTAGAGGAGAAAATTTCACGGGTTCGGCGATCCTCTAACTTTTTATCGAGCGTCATCATCACACGAAATTTGCATCTTAAATTTGCATGATTTTAGCATATGCCTTAAGGCAAATCTTTCAATACCCACGTGCTCATATGTGCGTAGAAAATGTTACTGGCTGCTGCAATAGTTTCGCCTCTCAATACTCAAGACGGTATCTTCCAAAGTGAATCTTTTTGTTCTTGTGCCTCCACTGCAGCTCACTAAGGAAAGATCCATCCGTTATCTGTAACCGCTTATCCTCATCAGGGTCACGGTGGGGCTGGAGCCTATCCCAGCTGACTTTGGGCGGTAGGCGGGGTACGGGTCTATTCTGCTATTCTATAGTCTATTTCCACATTTGAAACACTTCAATCTAAAAACTCATCAATGAAACCAGTCAGCTAGAGAATGAGCTGGAAAATAACCTCAGTACATGATGCGACCCATTTTGACACTCTCCCGTGTTCCCAAGCACTCCATGTTTTCACACGCACCGTTTGCTTTGTTTGCTTTCACGTAGAAAGTTTCGCTAAATACGAAACTAGAGCGAGGAGACAGTTAGTTTAGCTTAGCTAGAGAGGCGAGGTACAGGCTGTACCCAAACTCATCGCAGGGCACATGGAGACAAACAATCATTCACGCCTAAAGGCGATTTAGAATCACCGATTAACCTGTTGAGCCTATCTTTGGACTGTGGAAGGAAACCGGAGCACCCGGAGAGAATCCATGCAGACACCAGGCTACCAAATGAAAATGAATACTGAATAGAAATAAAATGTCTGAATAAGCCACAAGGTCATTACAGGCTGCATTTAATTCATAGCTGAATCACGCTCCCTTTCCTCTTGAAGCCGATGGATTGACGCTGTGCTGATGAGCTGCTTTGTTTGCGAGGTCGTCTCCTGCAGTGAGACATGACAAAAAACTGAGCTGTGTGTGCGACCCGAGAGTCGGAACGTCAAAATGTGAAGATGTCAACGTTTGCGTGGCAATAACCGATGCTTTATCAAAGTAAATAAAGCATAATGCAATAAAATAAACTCCATATGTTACGTATGGCCAACGGGGGAGTGATTCAGGCTCGACGCCACTACACTGCTGTGACACGGCGCAGGGACTGAACGCAGTAACCCCACCAAGGACAAAAAAAGTGGCACCCATGTCTGAAAGGCTAACATCCCTGTCTGAACAGAATGTCCGCAAATAGAAGCTAATTGCAACAGGAAACTGTGTATTTTTAGGCTGTTCAGCAAAGAGTTGAGCCCAGACCGAACAAAGCATGTGATGCGTCCATGTAAAAAGATCTCTGTCACTGAGCCCTTGTGCACATTTGACACAGCCAGCCCCGAGTCGGCCTGATAATGTCAATATCATTTCCTTCATCTCCTGTCATGCCCGCTCCGTGTCACTGAAACGAGCTGGAAATGGAGCACTCCCACACTCACTCAATGACAGTGCTGGAGCTGTATAAACAAACCACTCTGTCAGTAATTTAAGGGTACACAGACTTCCTCCCCGCAATCTCCTGCATCCCTGAGGAGTTCAGCATTTTGGGCAAAATACTTTAATTTGCTTTCTTGCTGAGAGTCAGAAGAGAAGATCGATACCACTTTTGGAATAAATATAAAGCTATAAAGTAAGCTTTGCATAGCAAAAACACTCACCAACTCTGTGCAAGGGTAGCAAAACCTGTTTACCAGCACCCCGAGTTACATCTCTATATATGTGGATTCAATAAATAAGATACGTATGTGAAAAATAATGAACTTTAGAGGCGCTTGTAGGTGGATTTTATGGCAAGCTGAGCTAACTTTCTGCTCACTCTAGTTTCATATTTAGCATAACTTTCTACACAAAAGCGAATAAACACATTTATTGTGATCTATTCAGTGAGGTGCACATAGCGGGTGTGAAAACAAGGAGTGCTTGGGAACCTGAGGAAGTGTCAAAATGTCTCATGTACTGAGGCGCCCTTGATCAGTTTTCCAGCTCATTCTCTAGCCGACTGGTTTCATTGATGAGTTTTTTTTTTTGATTGAAGCGTTTCAAATGTGGAAATATAAAAGCAGGACAGCGCTGCAAAAACTCTGACGCGTGGAACAAAGAACACCCCCCCCCCCTTGAACACGGATGTTGAAAAACGGTTAATGCTGAGTGATCCGGGCCAGAGACAGCACAAAGATTCGAGTCTTCCTGGTGAGTCATATGGCTTCAAGAAATCTGCCGTCGTGTAACCCAGCAACAGCACGGGAAGCAAAGACTGACTGAACGCACGAAAAAGAAGAGAGAGACCTAAACCCCGCCACCTCACCCTCATTCTGTCACACATGTAAATCCGTCAGGTCCGGCTTGACGTGCAGCAGAATAATGCACAAGCCAACTCCACAAAAAACATGTGCAGCCCTCAGCTTCTTTCTCAGGCCGTGTTGGTGTAATCAGATTAATTCAGGAGCTAATTTGTTGTCTCGGAGTGTGCCTGGCCGGCGTCAGTAGCACAGATCCATAAGTTATCGAAAGCTGATTAAGACATCAATCCTCCTCCTTGTGGCTTGCTCAGAACGCCACGCTGTGCGGTTGTCAGGATTACTTAAGTGTGAACGAGAGGACCAAGGCACCCAGATTCCAGAGCTGTGCATTAACTCTCCCTCCTGTCATCACAAGCTCTCAACACAGTGATACCACAAGCTGGGCTTTACATTTTTTTTTTTTTAAATACATCATTATAATTCATCACGTTTCATTGAATTGAACAGTTTACTGTGCTAGGGATGTCAAAAGTAAAAGATCAAATATGGTGACATGGAGGCAGATGGTTCGGAGGTGTGGGACAATCATCGCTGATGAAACGCCCTTGAACAAGATGCTGAATGTCATCAAAGGATGCAGCTGCCTCTGACCTTTGACCCCTGCAGTGGAACGTGCACGTCTCCAAATCTAATGTCTGATGGCGATCACTCCTTCCAAAAGTGAATTTAATCTGGGATTAAAGCTCTGTGTTAGTCTTTTTCAGTTCCCTTGGGAAGTCAGATTGCATGATGCCTCCCGGTGGTGACTTTTTGCAGTCAGGCGACATCCAAAATGTTCCCCCAATCTGCTAATGAGCTGTACTTTTCGCCAGTTGAGCCGAGGAGACAAACTGAGCGGGGGGTGGGGGACCTCCGCAGCAGGCCCGCCTCGTGCAGCCGTTGAAAGATTGTAAATTAAGGCTGGCGTGATAGCTCCTGACAGCAGCGCAGTCTTGGCCATGAGCACGAAACTGCTTTTGTTTACGTAACCAGCCCATTGTTGCAGCCCCGGCACTGTGATTAAAATTCACAGGAATCCCACGAAATCACACCCCAGACAACTGTCTGCGACAGGAGCAGGAGGTAAAGGGTCAAAAGAGATGAGATTTAAATGAGTCAAAGTCGAAACCTAAGACGCACTGCCAGACAAATTCTGGTGTCATCCCTCTCTGTGCACTGGGGTCGAGTGGGCGTTCTCCAAAGGCAAGCACGATGAGCTTGGCATATTTTTGAACCGCTGGGAACTGCTCAGCTGACAGAAAACTAACACTCATTCACACCTGTAACGCTCTTCTAACACTTAACCACCTGTTCATAGCACTTCTGCTATCAAAAGAGGATCACAGGGGGATTATTTATAGTTGGTACATCTGTGAAGAGAGCAGGCTTCAAAACCACAGACAGACGCAAGACACGTCGTCATTTCGTCTCATGATTCTTGTCACAGGTTGCTCGTTCAGCGCTGAAGATTTTAAATCAAAGGACTTTTTTTTCTCTCCTCCTCTCTTCAGGTTGTTTGATGTGATTTAAGAGGCCAGGGAGGCCAAAAACTAATCTGAATTTTACAAATGACACTTCAAAACCAGTCGAGGAAATAGTTGTGATGACAAATTAAGCACGCTCCATCCCGTGAGCCGTCTCACATTCATCTTGCAACCCGCTGAAAGGGTTCAGGCGCAGTATGAGAGGTGCTAAAAATAAAGTGATGTTTCTAACATTCTTAAATATTTAGCGGACTTTAAAGCGCGTTGTAGTTTGAGCTGTTGGCCAGGTTCCCCTGAGCATGGCAATGTAATATTTCCGCTGTGGATATTTGAAAGTCTTGCCCTCAGGCCTGGAGGCAAAGGAGCTCGCCATGACCACACTCCTTACCCAAACGCACACACTCTCTCACATATACACACACGCTGGATATAATGATGCAGGTGTTCCCACACTGTTCAGATGGAATGATTTATTCATAATCATGATAGCATAATAAAACAATGAACATTGAAAGCACTGACAGTTGAACCCAAGGCCTCTCACACACAGCATGCACCACCCCGACCTCAGCGTTCACAGAGACACTGAACATTCCTAACGCCAAGAGACTCCTGGCTTCTGAAAGTCCTCCTCCTTTTTTTTTTTTTTTTAATTTAATTCTCCGCCCCAGTCAGTTTTTTCCTTGTTCTTTTTTTTTTTTTTTTTTTTAATCCTTTAAATATATTTTGATATAAAAACAAGCCCACGTATGATGAATCAACCATGTTTGTGAACTGCTTCTCCCCTTTCTCCTCCTGTTATTGTCCCGACACATCCCCTCCCGCCCGACCCCACCCCGTCCTATCCCACCGCTCCTCCGGGCTGTATTGGTTGGAGGACGAACATGATACTGGCACCCATATCCCGTCTCTTCCTGTTCACGGTCTCTTCATGGACACTTGAAGAAAAAAAAGAAAAAAGAAAAACCCCTGTCTGATGGGGTGATGGTGGTTTTAGGGGGTGGGGGTAAGAGGTGAGGGGGCAGCACTAAAAAAATAACGGTTCGATAACCTCCCTGAAAAAAAAAAGAAGAAAAAAAAAACAAGCAATAAAAAAGATCTCTTAAAAAAAGTAATAAAAAAAAATTAAACCACAACAGTCCGATCGAAAGAAGTGCTGGAGGGAAGTCTGGAGCTCTGTAGACTGGAGGCACTTTGGCACAGAGCGAAGGCCCCACACCTGACACCACGCCGAGGGGAGGGAAGGATAAAAAGGAAGGATGGAATGACAGAGAGCTGGGCTGAATTCATGCAGAGCCACGCGGTGATACAGAGATCCAGGAATGATGGAGAGGCGGGGTGGGGGGGGGAAGAAGAAAGAGCACCTGACAAACGTGGAGGAAAAGGCCAGCCTCCCCTCTAGTTAATGCCATGTTCAGGAGAGGAGGAGGAGGAGGAGGGGAGGAAAAAAAATAAGAACGAAACCGGGATCTTTAAGAGAGAGAGAAACTTGGACCAAGAGAGAAGAGACAGAGAGAGAGAGAGAGAGTGCGAGTGAGCAGGTGTAGAAGGAGGAAAAAGCAGTGGCCCATCGAGAGGAGAGGAATCTGTCTGGCAAAAGCTATACAACACAAACAGGAAAACAGTCCTTGTATGGAAGCAGAGGGCAGCTGGCGGACGTCTGAGGTTGGGGGAGGGGGCACAATATGGCAGTCCCACACAGGTTAACAGGCTGGGCAGGCAGGAGGAAGGTGCTGTGGTCCCTCTTCTTCTTCTTCGCTTCTTCTGCTTCCTCCTCCTCCGCCGGCTTTACAGCTGTGCTGGGCTGTGTCTCGGCCCCCTCCTCCACCCCTCCCGTCGTCCTCCTATGCCTCCTCTTCACAGGTAGAGCTCCTTGGCTCTGATATGCTGCAGCTTCTCCCTCAGCATGCGGAAGGAGGGCCGCACCACGGAGTCCAGGGTCCAGCACTGCTTCATCAGGTCGTACACCACGGGCGGGCAGCCGTCTGGGGCATCCATCTTGTATCCCTTCTCTACCCGGGGCACCACCTCTTTCAACGGCTGAGAGACGGAGACAGATTAACACAAACACGTTGTGATCACATCCGGTCCATGCACCCTGACAATCTGGCTCAGCTGTACCGCGACTTTTTTTTGAAGCATGAAGGTGAAGCATGCAGAAATAATTAACTTCATAACACTACACATTAGGTCACATTTTCATCACCTGCTCCAGCAGTCTAACGACACAAATCTAATTATTTTGAGGTCAAGACATTTCACTGATCCTGTACAGGAATGAATAAATAAAAACTGGTCCCGGCAATAAAGTCTGCCATCTGCTGGTACACCTCGGACCTTGGCGAGACAAAAGAAATCTGGTGTTCAGGTACTTACAATTCTAGGATAAGGCACGCGCCCAAAGGAGTAGATCTCCCAAAGTAGGATTCCATAACTCCAGACGTCCGACTTGGTGGAAAACCTCTGTTGGACAAAAAAAAAAAAAGTTGAAATAAACAAATAAATAAATGGGTAGCCCACATTCAAACATCAGACAAAGGCACTCAGGTATTCTGGACTTCCTCAGTCCAATAAAACTGGGTCTTTGTCTGCTTTAGTGCTATTTCAGGAGTTCAAGGGAAGAAACACAAACAAACAATAACCTCGATTTTGAATGTACTTTTTTTCCCCCTGAGAATAAATTAAAATGTTTTCAAATGCAACACCAAAATACTTCCATGAGTCGAACATACAATCCACTGTTTGTACTTGTAGATTTAAAAGGACCAAGAGGAGAAAGCAAATTGCTGCTAGTTCGGTTAAACAAACAAAGCGCAATGAATCCCAGACCACGTGAACTAGTTAACAAAACGGGTGCCGGGAGCATAAAACTAGACACGCTGAGCCTAGTTTGGTGCTGTTTTTTTCTCGACTTGAGTTAGCTAATGATCAGATCACAAGAATGTGCACTTAATTATGCGCACATGACTTTCACCAGGCTGAAACGAACAATGCTTTCTTTAGAGCCACAGGAGAGAGGAGACAGGAAAGGCAGGGGACAAAGAGAGGAGATGATACACAGTAGCAATGACCCGGCCCACGTGGAGCCCAAAAGTTGAGGGAAAAAAAAAACAACTGAAGTTTGTGCAGTTATGAGAGTTTTGGTGAATCTGATTTGGAAGCCGTGTGCTCAGATTCAAAGTGTGATTAGGCAGGTGAAAACGAATGCCAAGAAAGCAACAACACATCAGCCCAGGTCTGCGACCCGTCCACGCCTCGTCTTCACTCACTTTCTCTCTTAGTGCTTCGGGGGAGGTCCATTTAACGGGCAGCTTGGCAGTGTCCTGTATGGAGGAGGCCTCCTTGGTGAGGCCGAAGTCGCTGACCTTGGCGATGTTGTCGTCAGACACCAGCACGTTACGGGCTGCCAGGTCTCTGTGGACAAAGTTGTTGTTCTCCAGGTACTCCATGGCTTCACACACATCGCTGGGTGACACAGAGAAAACAGAGAGAGATGATGGGTGAGGTAATAAACAACCCACAGATGTGCATCTGATCTGTCGTCAGCTGCTCGAGCCAGGAAACCATCAGCCGATGACTACAGTGCAGATTCAAAAAGATGGTGAAGGTAGGAGAGAAAATAAGAGCTAAATCAGAAAATATTACAAAATACTTTTCCTCCTTGCTTCATATCCACGCAGGTGAAATCTGATCCCTCTTACACTGTAGATGAATCATGAAATACTTCATGTGTATTTGTGTATTCGTGAGTGTTCACACTTATGTAATGGGTGCATTTCATTTCAAGTTGTGCTGGGTTACAGCCCAGTGACTGTTAAATTAAAAATAAATAAGAATTTAAAAAGGCACTTGAATTGCAGATAAAGCAGCCATTTATCAAGGCAAACAACCTGCAGAATGGATGCTCGTACAAACAAATGGTTCTTTTATGTTCTCAGTCAAGTGCGTGACACTGTTCCTTTCAAAGTCTATTCAAATCCTGACAGCTAATAAAGAGTAGATCCAGAGTGGAGCTGTCTTTTCTACAAACGTAAGTGCTTGAACGGAGATGAAGAGGACTTACAGCGAGAACTTGAGTAAGCAGTCTCCACCGAGGACGGTCCGCCCTCGAGAGCGCAGGTAGTCCACTAGGCTGCCCTGTGACACAGTTCAGAGTATTGACACGGCACGTGGAAGACACGGGAGCAATTTAGCATAGAAGGATCCAGGGAACAACTATAGATGCAATAATAACGGAGCAACATGAAACCACACTATAAAACAGTTTCATCGTCCAAATATCCTGACAGACATAAATCTGAAGTAATTAGTAATATTAGTTCAAAGACATTTAAAGGATAGTTCCACTTTTTTTTTTTTTACCTTAGCCATGTACTCTGTGACGATGTAGAGACTGCCCCTCTCCTCGACAATTACCCCTAGCAACTGCACCAGGTTGTTGTGCCTCAGTTGTCTGTGTGGAACATAACAGATGCGGAGGAAAAAAACAAAAAAAACAAGTGTTAATGTGCTGGAAATAATTAAGTTGTTATTGAGGAGCAATGTGTCTGAGCAATAGCTGAAGGATCTTACGTCATGACAGAGGCCTCCGCGATGAAAGCCTGTGCTGTGGCATCATTTTTGATACACTTGACCGCCACTTTGGTCCCTCTGTAGTCTCCTACCATCACATCTGAGGAGGACACGGACACGGTCGATTTTTAGTACAACATCCGAGGCGGCATCAAAATTCTGGCTCTGATTTATGAAATCAAAGGATGCAGAGACCCTTGTAAAATGAATGAATTCCTCACCCCCAAACTCTCCTTTGCCAATGGTCTGCAGGAGTTTCAGCTCCTTTCTGTTCAAGGCCCAGCCGCCTGCCAAGACAGGACAGACAACACTTAGCAGACTTCACAGTTCACAACGATCACGCCAGTCTAAAAATATTACTGTAAATCATCCAGTGAAAAGCATGTATTATCTCTCCCTGATATGTTTAGCGTGGAAAACATTCAAATCAAAGAACCAGGATGTCTTAACTTTTCAGAGACTTTTCTTTTTTTTTAAATTATTGGTGAGGTTTACATTATATCTTCTGGTAATAAAAGTTCTACTTTCTGAATGATAAATCTCTCATTCGGGTGGAAAAGCGTTGATTTATTTCAAACATTTTGCTTTCCCCAGTTCTCGGGATTAGCCGGGTCAGATGGGTGCATGAAGAGGAATGAAGAGAAGCAGAGGTGGAGGAAGACTCAGACTGACCTTGAGGACTGGTAAAGCTCTGGACCTCCCCAGACACGCAAAGATTAATTACCCCCTGTTGATTAACACTATTAGGACTAGGATGATAGCGGATTCTTGTAGGAGATCCGGTCCTTGTGTGTACACTGTGCATGTGCCACAGACTTTATGCCTGTGAGGTCTATGTGAGAGTATATAAACAAGTTGTCCCCGTAGAGCGGTGTAAGCTGTAAGAGTGTGTCCTTACTCCTGGAGAACTCGTCTTGCGCTGCCACTGTTCCCTCCATCAACTTGGGTTTAATCAGCCTGGTGCAAAGGCCGTCGGCATCTTTGGTGTAATGCTGGGGACGTAGTTGGAGAGAATTAAGAGCATTATTAATACATAAAAGAAGTCAACATGTTGTAGCTCTATGTTTGAAGGCCCGCAGTATATTCTCTAATACTTCTTAGACTCAATTGAGTGATCAGGGGCTGCTGATGTTCGTAGATTCAATCTGAAGGCTGAGTCTGTATACAAGCGTTTGATGTGCAAAACAGAAGTGAGGTTGATGCTTCCAGTGACACTTTGCAGAAGAACATGAAAGAAGATGAAACGAAGATTCATGCTGCATCTGAAGAACTGATGTGAGGGAGCTCCGTCTTTTCAACATGTACAGGACAGGAGTGGTGTTTGCCTTCACCAAAGAGACAAAGCTTGACAGAACCTTTGTGAACACGTGGCAGTACTGAAGAGGAGAAAGGTTGTCTTGAAGGACGACAGAATCTCTGCCTCATTTCCCTACAATATTGATATGGTTTACTACACACAACCGCAAACGGAAGAAACACAATTCACCGAAACACGGTGCACCCGCACTGCAATCATACATCGACTGAGGTGACAGGATGAGTCATTTGAAATTAGTGAACCTTTGCTCGGGTTTGACAGCATGCGCAAGGTGTCTGATAGTACAGGAAGCCTGCTGCTGGTGTGAAGGGCTGGAGTATTTATTGTGGGAACCAAGAGCAGAGGAGGAGTGTGTGGGTGTGAGAGAGGTCACTGCATTTGACCTTTGACTCCCAGACACACCGCAAACCAAACAAACCTCTTGTTAATGAGATTTTAGACTTGGCACCATGGCCACAGATATTTCAGCGGTATTCCGGAATCAGTCTACGTAAGAAAAAAATAACTCCAAATGTGAGAGGCAGACAAAGAGGCAAACGTGCGACAAAGAGTGAATCCTTCCTAACGAACAGCGAGAGGTCGCATGGGTCGTCAAACCTCTGCGTGACCGTCAAACTAATAAAAACGGCAAAAGGGGAAGCTACACCATCGCCACCAATGGCAAAATCCATGTTATACAACTGCAGCATGGCGAATTGAACAACGTGCGTGCAAGTTACCGTGACAACCACCAGGAGGCAGCACAGTGAAGGAGCCTCACTACATCATTTAGCACTGATGCGCACATATGCCAAACAACAACAGCACCACCCCTCTATACATACATGTATACACACACACACACACACACATATACATATGTGTGTGTATATATAAATGTATGTGTACTTTCACTGTGCCGTTATACCCTTGTACCATATGGAGCCATCTTTATGTCACTCCACCAGCTTCATTGCATGCGATGTGACTGACAGTCATACAGTAACATCACTGTTGATTGATATTGATTGACAGAAATGAGTCCTGGGATTCAGTGCATATGCATGCTATATGTGTGAATATACACCGTGTCTGTGTGGTGGTTTCTACGTGAAGCCTGCTGTGACAGGCCAATAGGAACAGGGTAGCAGTGAGCACGCCGGAAAAACACACAAGAATGCGAGGAATCCTCTCATAGGCGATTATAGACCCAAGGAGAAGACACCGGGGAATGCAGGCGGAGGAGAAGATAAAGATATAGAGAGATTGGGACTGAGAAATGTCGGGAGGCGGAAGAATAGTAAGAGGTTGAGGTGGATAACAAAGAGAGGAGGAAAGAAAGCAATATGCCAGGTAGCCATGAGGGAGCACAAAGAGAGAAAGAGGAGGAGGGAGGTGGAGAGAGGAAGTGGAGGTAGAACTGAGCCTGGAGGGTGTGAACAAGGGAGAGAGAGACAGCGAGACGGATAGAGAGATAGAGATTGTGGGTGGCTGATAACAAGAGTGCACCGGGGATGCAGATGGTCTCGGTGCCAGCTGGCACGTTTCTGTCGTCCACTTCCAACACCCCGCGAGGCAAAGAGATGAGGTCCAATTAAAAGTGTGATAGCTGCCAATCCAGCGCTTCTCTTTATCTGAGAGGATGAAAAGCCTCTCTTTCCCCCCTCTCTCTCTCTCCGTGCCACCGTGTCTCCTGTCTACGCCTCTCTACACTCTGTCCTTCCTCTGAACTGACTTTCAGATAACAGGCAGGGAGTGAGAGGATCAGACAGCTTTTTGAAGAATGCGAACATGGACTCGAGTCTGATTTTGAGAGAAAGTCCACGGGGGACGCTGAATGTGTGCTCGTGTGTTATGTAACCACACTGCTGCATGATCACAGCACAACAACTTATTGCAAACAGTGGATGGATCGAAGCATCATGAGCAAACAATACAATACAAATATAAATATGAATTCTGTCGGTGATTTAGTTAGCAAGTAACATATAACTGGACTTTCATTGCTTCGCTACAGTCCAATTGATCGGGCGTAAACATTACCTGAAAATAACTTCTTCGGGAAGTATCTACAGGTATGTTGCTGACTGTCTTCACATGTAGATTCAAGACAAGATTTGAGAGGACAGAATTCCTGAAAATTCAATGCAGCTTTGTCGACCTGCAACTACTGATTATAGTTTAATTATTGATAAGTAAGCAGATGATTTATCTGTTCTTGATTAGTCTTTCATGTCAGGAATGTCAGCGAGTCCATCAACAGTCCACAGCCTAAAAAAAATATTAAAATCCCCACGTTTGAGAGGCTATAACAGGAGGATGTTTGGCATTTTTGCTTAGAAAAAACAGCTGCAGATGTTTTTCTTGCTGACTAACATTTGAATCAAAAATGTCGCAGCTCTACAAAACGTGATGAAGAAAATTTGTTGTGGCACAGCAGCTGTTTTAGGGTAGAAAGCATTACCAGCATGTTGGAATGTTATCTTAAAAGGAAGTGTCCTAACAACACGAAACATGAGTGGCATTTATGGACAGAGTGTCATCGGTCTTTACATGCTCTCTGCATGCTTTCAGTTCTCACTATTATTAAGTTTAAAAACCAGCTGATCGGCACTGATAATTAAACGCTCTCGTCCCTCACCTCAACCAGCTGCATGAGGTTCTCGAAGTACTCCTCCTCGTCAATGGTGAGCTTGCCGTTGTGGTAGATGATGCGGTAGTGCTCCACCTTGCCGTCGCAGCTGACGCACAGGGTGTAATCGCCGGGATAGTTGGTGCTCTCCCTCACCAGGAACAGGCCCGTCTCCGGAGGATACAGGAGCCGCTCGGCCTGCTCCCGAGTTATCTTCCCATGAAACCATCTACAAAAAAGAAATAGAAAAGGGACAAAAGCCGGGGATTACAGAGGGAATAAAGGAGGAAAAGAATGAAGCGATAGTGTGGAAAAGAAAGAGAATAATAAATGATGACGGGGGAGAAAGTGAAAAAGAGATTTATGAGCGTTCATAAAGAGGAGCTATCCAATATCAAAATGAAGCATGTGGACAAAGAAAGAAAACTGGTGAGGAGATTGTTGGTGATTCAAAAACTGACCTGTATTGTTCGCACGTGTACACAAACACGCACGCACACACACACACACACACAGAATATCCTGGACTAATAAGAGACAGGTCTGATCCTTGTACAGAAATACAACATGCCCCTTTTTGTTCGTGTGGAAAACAACTGCACTCCTCATCTGCTCTGTGTCAGCGCTACCAGCATCAAATGCTAAAATCCTTTGACAGTTCCTACAAAAGTTCACACAGATTTTCATTTTCACTACGCTCGTCTTGCTCATTTGCAACTTCAACCACACAGAAGGATCCACTTCCACATATCACAGCCCACAGCTCTCCTCTGAAATGAGAAGTGAAAAAACACAAATGTGCCGCCGGCAGCAGCACTTCCACTCCATTCAGCTCGAGCGGTGCAGGGGCTGGTCCGTCTCGTCTTAACTCTGGGAGTCAGTGAGAAAGTACCTGGCTACCCAAACAACAGGAAACATGGTGTTCGCAAACACACACATGCACGCACAAACACATACACACAAGAAGCCTGGGGCAGCGTCGGAAACTGACACACAGGGACTGCAATAACAGGAAAAGTGCAAAAACCGCTCAGACAACGTGGTGGGTGGGACAGAATCAAGTCACCCACTCCTAACTGAGGTCGGGGAGAGAGACCGACTATTCCATTACATATTGGAGAAAAAAAAAGAAAAAAAAATCAACTCAGGCTTCTGCTAAGCTCAAAAGCTGTTCAGAGATTTGCTGGTTTTAACATGTTCTCAGAACAAATAAAGCTCTTCTTTATTTCTGATCTTTATTTAGAAGCTGGCTGTATAGCCCTGCTTCACCCTACCCATATGGCCTCATGGATACATCTATAGGCTACTAATGGATGGATTAGATAGCTACCCTTTAGAGTGAGTGCATTTGCATGCATATTAGCATTGTGGTTTTGACCATAATTCTATATTGAACACAGAAACCTGGTTATTGACGATCATTACACTATCCAGGTTTCAGATGTATGTTCTCGTCTATGTGCAGGTGTCCTGATTCTTTCAAATCTCAGCCTTTTTCTGCACTATCTCAACGAATGTGAATGAACAGGTTTTTGTAATACTGACTACTTCTATGACTCGAGTTGAGGAATCCCCTGCAAACATAGCAGAGAGTTGTCAAACAGTTGGATGAGGTGAATCCTGGTCTCTGAAAGAACTGTTTACGTGTAAAGGATCTTAAATTTCCCAGCAAAATAAAGCTTGTAGTCTGAGTCCTGATTGCAAGGATTCATAATTTTGACATCACCTCTCTTCACCCTTGGCCCTGAGCACTAACACGCCACCATCACCGTATCTCATCGATTTGCGTCACTTCTTGTGTGAAAGGTCGTTTTAGCCGCAAACAGTAGCGTCCCACAGGGTCTCTCTATCCGCCTTGGCTCGTGAATTGGTGGTAATCAACAGCTATAATTGATTTAGCCCGTTTTACTGTGGCTGCCTCTGTCACTCCATCTCCACCTCCTTCTCCTCTTCGCACTCAGCCTCCTCAGACAGCGGAGGCCCTTGTGGCAAAGCAGCTTAATACGGGTTGAGTTGATTAGATCAGCGCAGGCAGCTTCTCCGATGGACAGCAGCCTCCTTAACTCCCACTAATCTAAGAGCAGGCGCCAAGCGTGGACGGCCCAGAGACACACATAGCTTTTCGGTGAACGCACACTAGACGTTGTGTTCGGGGCAATTAACTAGAGACTACGTCATAGTGAAATTGAAAAAAGAAGGCACAAAAATGCAATAAACAACTTGGTGGGGACAACGGGGGAAGGAGGAAGCAGGGCAGCTAGGTTGAATACCCCAGCTCTTTTTAAGGGTGGCGCTATTATGTATGGCAGATGTCTGCCACACGGGGGCAGCAGAGCGAGCAAGCTGCTAGACCCCAGCGAGGAAGTCGAAGACTGTATCCACTGCTGACTATCAATGGGGTCAGGGTGAGCAAGGGGGCAGAAGACCACAGCTGAACCCTTATGTAACCCAGAGGAGAGGGAGAGGTCTCTGAGAGACATCTGTTAGCGATTCACACAAACACACACAACAAAAAAAAATAAAAAAAATCAACTAGTTCCTGTGGCTTACAGCTAATGGCTTCAGAAGAATGACGTCTTTTGAGTTGGGTGTTTTGAAAAAACACTTAGATATGCAGTGATGTCAAAGGCAGCAGTGAGAACATGAAGGCGGCAAGTGGAATCATGCTAAATATTTTGTAGCTTGCTGATTTATTTCAACGTCTTTACTGTAGTGGCCCGAGTTCGAGTAGCGGCCAAAGTGGAAAGTTTACTTTGAATCTAATCAGAGCTGCAGCAAAGTAGGAGCTACTGCTTCAATGTTACCATCGGGCCTCTTCAGACCACACGCACGCACATAACAACAACTTGTCAGAACTGAATGACCCTATGACTGTGTTCAAAATAGTGTGGACAGGCTGTATGAGTAGTGGCAAAGTGAGAGGTTAAAGCTTTCAGCAGCAGTTGATGGAGCGAGACAAAGCGGGTCAAAGGTCTGTTTAAATGTTTCCTGCTGATGTTACAGTCACAAACCACCGGACTCTCTACACGCACTGCTGAACTAAAGACTGCAATGCCTGCGACTGCCTAAAGCAGGGGTCTCCAAACTGTTCCACAAGGGGGCCGGTGTGGCTGCAGGTTTTCCTTCCAACCAAGCAGACAGCACACCAGACTTCACTCATTTAATCAACTGATCGCAGTCTTCCGAGAGTTGATTGGCCAAACTGTGTGCTCTTGGCTGGTTGGAACAAAAACCTGCATCCACACTGGCCCTTTGTGGAACAGTGTGGAGACTCCTGGCCTAAAGGTTTGCTCAACTACCTTTAGGGTATACGGACTTCCTGCTAGGATTATAATGCAAGGATGGGCCATAACAAGACAGTCCCTAATATTCTCAAGCCAAATGTGTCTTTCTGAAAATAACACATTAACGCGATTAAAACAATAAAAAACTTAAATATGATCTGATGACCTGATTCATTTAAATACAGTGGATAGGAGACCGTGTCTCACAGTGCATCACTTCTCCAAGAGGAATCACTATCCTCTTCTAAATCCTTTAATTCCCCACATCACACTGAAATGAAAATAACTTTCTACCAATCTGTAACTTTTCAAACACTTGTTTATTATCGCTTGACTTGAAAGCGTTGGCTCTCAGATGACAGCATCCCATAGCTATGTGAAGATACTGTAGCAGCCTGTATGCTCTCGGCTTTCCTGCCTCGTGTCATTTGCATATGCCTCTCGTTATGTTTTCCCCCTTTATGAAATAGCTGCCGTTTCAAAGAGCTTGATTCAAATGTAGAGCACAGCTGGCCCTGGCCTGTGTGGCAGGCAGACACAGACATGAGAAGAGGGTACAAAGCAAAAGACTGTCAGAGATAGAGTCTCCATCTATTGATGCTTTGCCTGGCTTTTGAAATCAACACTGCATTTTCCCCCTCACTGCAGGGGACAGACGTGAACGGGGGGTACAACAAGTTGTTCACACACTTTAGAAATAAAGACAGGAAATGTGGCAAAGATATAGATGATACACAACCACAGTAAAAATGATTATTTGGATCACTGTGTTTATTTGCCATTATGTATCATCATTTTCTTACACCGTTAAACATTAAATAGACAATGTCAGTACTCTTAGCATTCTACAGTTAGTATTTAAAATGACTTTTTAGTCAAACACTGTTTTTACAATGGAGTTGCAAATTACACAAATGATGTGTAAACACAGCAACAGTGTATATTTAACATAATGTTTGACTGTGTGTAAAGAGACATGCAAAAAGCCCACACACACACATACACACTCAGTTAGGTTGGGGTTCTCCTTCATTACCCCGCTGGTACTTACGGCATGAGACTGAGTTTCCCTCCTGACTTGACTCCTTCCCTTTTCTGGACATAGTTAGCCGGAATTGTGCCCTCTCTGCCCACGGTGTTCCTCGCTCTGTACCAGTTAGGATCCTGAAACGCAGGACAACATAAATGTTAGTGCTAATAATAAAAATAATGATACTAATGTGTCATTCTGTAGGTGAGGAGCAATCGTGTTCTTCTCTAAACACACACCGAGTGAAGACCGTGGGGTTAGCAACCTAGAGTAGTGGATTCAGGCAGTGAGGGCTGCTGTATATCTGACGCACAGACACAGAGTGCCACTAGCTAAAAAGGGACTGACTGTGGCTACAAAGCTGTTTGATGGAAGTGGCATCAACAGTTTTTGTAAACTCTATCATGTAGATGAAGCTCTTTGTCTGCCTTGCAAACAAAGTATATTTTACTGATTACATAATTGTTAACGCCATGCCTGTTGAAATCTATGTATTATTTATGTATATTAAATGGGAGAGTGATTTGGTTCTATTTTAGTATGGCACTACTAGTATTGGCTCATAATTTAACTTGAAATGAGAAAACTAAATACACACCCTTTACTTATAAGTCATTATTAGTTGTTGTGTAGTTGTTGTTATTGCGTAGTTAATATTAGTTATTGCTTGCTGAATCAGTTCAGTGATATGAAACTGCCGTGTTGGCTATTTCAAGCTTATTGTGCTGGGTTTGAAGTGGGTTGTGATTAAGCAGAAACAAGTACTGAGCCTTCTGGAGGTGTCAAGGCCTTAATTCATTTGTATTAAGTGGGCTGTGAAGACTACAGTCTGTGTGAGAATAAACCTTTCTTTCTTTCAATAATTAGTACATGATCAGTACCTGTGAAAATAAAATACATAACAAATAATTATATATATATATATATACACCTTTGTGCAATATTTCCAATATACTCTGAGTCGCCCTTCTACTTACCCTGGTGACTCCGATGATGGTCAGTACATCTCCTTTACAGAAAGGCAGGTCCTGTTCGTTGGCAGTCTGGAAGTTGTACTTGGCTACACACTCTGTGCCAGTCGACCATGGTGCCTAAATCACGCAGGACAGAAGAAGAAACATTGATCTCACAAGATACTTCAGGTTCTTCAGTCTGGCTCATAATCTTCAGGTCACTTGAGGTGAAAATGTACAGCTGTGCTACGGCTTTCCTTGTACATATTAACTACTTTGTACAAGGAAATAAACTAGAATAAAGAATAAAGTAAACTAACAACAAAGCAACAGGTGTTAGTGAGTGGGTAAGGTCCTTGTACAAGCTGCTTGGTAAGACACAATACAGCTGAATATATCTGATGCAGTCTGAGCCAATAATTATGAATAATGAATTCACGACTGTGACTGAAGGGACCATAGATACAGAACAACCTTGCTTCTCCACTGTTATTATTTTCCATGCGGTCACTTGAAGTATTGCTGGGGAAATTTCCTTGAGGATCTCAAGTAATTTAACATGTAGCCTAGTGGTACACACAAAGCAGCTGATGAAGCAAACCATGGCCTGCTGCATTCACACATTTCCGAGGCAACATAGGCTTTCACTGTGTGTGCACTTCCGTGAATGAAAGTCAGGGATTTGATGGCTGAAAAAGCATTTGCCTGCTTATATTATTTTTCTACGGATGACTGGATGCTGATAGTTACGCAACACAACTGTTGACCTTCTGGTCACAGGCAGGGCAAGATAACCAGTAGGTCACACTGTTTCTGTTCTTTTGCCCCTCAAAATATTCTGTGTCGACACATTTGTGACCTCTTGATCTTTTAAAAGTTACTGTTCTAGAAACACAATCAATCTCAAGCTGGACACACAATAAATCCATAATGCATTTTTGCTGCTGTAAACCACAGAGTGTCTTGCCGGGGTCTAGAGGTTCAAATATGCAGCGTAGAAAAAGCCGGGGGGAATCTCATGGATGTGATCAATTACCGAAATAGGTGGACATATGTCGACACATCGCTGCATACCGCAAGTGCTGCATCTGGTCAAAGCATGGACTACCAAGAGAAAAAAAAAAAAAAAAAGCTGGAGCTACACAAACTTTACATCTCATCTTAAATTCTGGAAGTACTTCAGACGAAGCCCAACAACGCAGTGCTCTGTAAGCTCTGCTAATTGCGAAATGGCTTACAACAGCACAAGGGTATAACTGCTATGCATGAACTCTTGAAACAAAAGCATCCTGGAGTGCTTTGTGATGACAGCAGCAGCAAGACACTATTTAGCCGTTTACCGTTTGTCCCCACCCAACCAGGATATATCAGGATTATCGGCATGTGAAACATGTTCCTGTTAATAAGTATAGATTTTGGAAAGGTTTTCTAATCACCCCCATTTTAAAAAGCAATTTTAATCACTGCAGCTATGGTAACGTAACGTTGCGTTGAGTGGCTTTATGTACTGTGTATGAGAAAATGGCAAGAAGAAGACGAAGAAATACACTATACAATCAATTATGCAAGGATTATCTTAACTCATATCACTGATGATTGACTACAACAATCGAAACATTAAAGAAACAAGTATTTGATAATTAGGGTAAATTAATTGTTGTAATAATCGAGTAATAAAAAGAGAAACCTTTAGAATAATCGAACCTATAAATCGTTAGATGCCGCCCTACTGAGTAATCTGATATTGCTATTGATTGTGGCATTATGACATGAATTATTAACTGAAACTGAGATTCACTGTCAAAAGCATGATCAAACCTTCAGAAAGCTAGTAAGAAACTAATAAAAAAAAATACATTTAATGGATAGATCCCAGCCTTGTTTTTTTTTTTTTTTTTTTAAATCTGACAAAGGTGATGTTGTGAAAATCTTCACCTGACTGTAGTGAAGCTCTGCGGTGTGACAGATAAAGCCAACCTGGATCAATACGGACATGTGAAAGCAGAGGATGCAGGAGAGGGGAAAGTAATCCTCCTCTGAAGTTCGCACTTGGGAGGCATTAGTTAAGCCACTGAGACAGCCAGGTAATGTGAAACCACTAACACTCAGCCAGACACTTTGATGGATGTGTGTGCGCGCAGCAGCTATGTACATTAATACATGACTACAGATGCTCATTTCAGCACCTCGGTATCTCACATGGATATTCATGCTGCATGTGTATATTAGTTAGTCATTATTCAGTCAAGCAGTCTCAGTCAAACTGACACATATTCTGAGTATGTATTAACACTGGGCAGTATGACCAAGTTATAGCAAGCCATATTTTAAATGCTGGTATATATATTGATATACAACATGGTGCATTATTTTCCCATATCCTCTCAGTATTCTAAAACAATTCATCATTTTATGATGTCTGATTAATAAGTAAAAAGACAGCATACATTTTGAAGGGTTATAGAAACTACAGAGGCAAGACCAGACAATGACAATAGTCTTGGGGGAAAAAAAAGACACACTAAACAAAAAAATAAATAAAAATAATAATCTAGACTAGGGAAAGGGACTGTCATCTATACTAAACATCGGTAATACAATCTGACAGCTGGTGACGGAGAATATTAACCTTCAGGAAGAAACAAGTTGCGTCAGAACTGAAGACAGGCGACAGCCAACAGTTTGTGGAGATTGCAGACAAAAGCCCCCAGATCAGAGGCAAATTGGTGATCCCCATGTGTGAGCTGTTCAAAGACACAATGCGATGGCTCGCCAGTGCCCGAAAGATATCTGGCAGGCTAGATATCTGGTTGTGTTTGGATGTCATGCAATAAGCTACACGCTAGGACTGCAGCAGCAAACAGTAAGCAGTCAACCGGAAAGTTAGTTTGGTAAGAGCTGAAAATACTGCCACACGCATGTAAAAGACGATGAATTAACAGAGTTAAGAGTCTATTTTAAATTCGGCCGACCAGGACGTATTTTAGTGAGACGACTTCAAGACATATTAGATTACATACGAGACAGAAAGCTGTATAGTGTGAACAGCGTGAATGCGACTCGATGACTCTAAAAGTCATGTAGTGTGGCCAAGGCTTAAACAAGTCAACTGTGGCAGATGCTGGTTTATCCTGAACTCCTTGTTTAGATGGGTGTAGTTGTATAAAGTGTAGAGAAGGTAGTGTTTAAAAAGTGTTTGTGCAGCTATAAACTGCGTAGGAACAAAAGTATGTGATTAACTTACATGCATCCCAGACATGATGAAGGGAATTGGGCAGCAGGTGTCCTCAGGCAGGAAGCGGTCACTGTTCAGCTAGTACCATCAGAGCTGGAACAAAAAAAGACAAACATACAAAGCATTAGAAATACAATGAATAATATATCCTTTACAGGCTAAAAGCCAGTTATTTACTGAAATTTGCTCACTTTTTGGGGCTCCTTTACCCTACAGATAATCGCTGACCTGTCTGTGTCTACAAGGAGAGTAGCTTACAGAAAGACCTCGGCTGACAAAGGTCATCACAGCACATATTTGGTGTACACACTCTTACCGTGTCCACGGAAAGCAAAAGTAAAACAGCCACATAAAAACAGAAGAAAGACCATTTCAGATGTCCCTTTCTCAAATTAAACTACAGTGTTTCTTTTCCATATGCTTCTTCTGCAGTTGTGGTGTGTGGTCTAACTGGTGGGAAAACTTGCAGAATCATGTACCATGATATGGATTTGACTATATGAGTGTGGAAAAGGGTTTTAATGATCATATCACATAATTGGACCCTGACCGTCAGTGCAAGTTGCTGCATGGTGCCCAGTGAGGGAATGCTTCCCTTTTATGGTTAAACAAAGATATGTTTACATGCAGAGAAAAAGTGTCAGAGTCAGGAGATGAGGAAATAGGTCTGCAAGTCCATGTGCTTAACTTTAGGACAGCCACGGCTGCCAATACATGAAACATTCTTTGACTGTGTACATGTAAATATATAGATTTGTGATGTCTATGGAGAAATGTAAAGCCAGTAACAAAAAATTATTCATAGTATAAGTCATTTTAAATGTATATGACAATCAAAGTTAGCTGCCGATAAAAGACAGCTAACACACAACACCGCTACTAATTATCTGTGTAGGTTTTGTTGTAATATTATGTAGATGGGATGCAAAATCTGAAACTAAGAGACAGCAAATGAGAGGAAGGCAGCTCTGTGGTATTAGGCAAGTCTGTCGAGCATCTTTGTCTAGTCTTTTAAAGGTGACCTTGATACAGTGACAGATAGGAGTATGGGGGTGAGCCGCAGAGAGACACAGAGAGAAGGAGGGTGAAATAATGTGACGATAAAAACTGTAAGTGATAAGGCAGTGCACATCTGTGCGTCACTTTACAACTTAAAAAAAAAAGAGACTGTGGGTGTGCAGGCTGAGGAGAGCATGTGTGTCAATGTGTGTAGCGCCGTTTGTTTTTTTAAAAATTACTATTGTGATCCTTTACTGTCAAAGACGGTATACGTGTAGCAGTAACTGGGGAAAAAAGGCCTCCTGCAGGAGCCTCCATTCAAAGCATCTCACTTCCGACCAGCCCAGAGAACAGGAAGTTGAAACGGGGAGGGAGTAGGAGGAAGTAGGTGACGCATATTTTCCAGTGCATCGTACGAGATAGGGAGGGGCAATGTGAACGTTGGTACTCTGGTCACTGCCTCCCTTTGGACGACTACAGTCACTATCACTGAGTCACGTCAAGTATATCAATAAACACAGAAAACAAAGCGCTGCAACAAGTAAAATTCATAGCTTAATTAATCTGGTTATAAAACGTGTTCTGATCCTGTTGATTTCTACTGCTAGTCTGAGGTGGATTCAATAAATAAGAGTCCACGGCTGTCACCCTGATTCAGTCCGTTTCGTGGAAAGTAACATTTTGTCCACTGAGCGAAAGTTGTTTTCCACTTAGAAAGTAACCGAGTGCCCGGTGTAATTTTAGAGCCATGAAAATGATGCATCGCCTTCTGAGGGCCTGACTACTGGCTAGCATGCTCCCAAAGAGCATCTATGGCCAAGCTTCACAGCACTGCCATATCCTGTGCTGAAACAGGAAACAGCCTAATTGCAGACCATTGCAGATCTGTATGCAAACTGACAGAGCCAAATATATCCAAGGCCAGGCTGCTCTGCTGCACCCAGAGGGCACCCGCTCCTTTCCCCCCTCACCATTCTTTACGTCTAGAGCGGCGCTGCTGGAACAGAGCAGCACGGCTCACCAACCCACAACCACACTAGCGAGCCAATAGAGGAGAGACAAGTGAGTGCTATTCTTATCTCTCTCCAGTGCTGAGGAATGCCTTCGAGCTATTCAAGAGCTCCGGCATCACACTGCTCACATCGCTCTCCTTAAAGTAGTCAAGTGGTGCACAGTAAAGGCTGTGAGTGAAAAGACTTCTTCTGCTCAGTGTTCTATGGCAGACTGTAGAGCAGCCAAGCATATGGTACAAACGCCTATGAATGCAATGTGATAGCATACATGTTTAAGAGAGGTCTGCATAGTGCTACTCCATGAGGTGATATGCTGCTGTAGAGGGCAACATCACCTTTCCTGTCTATCTGTGTAGAAACCCCAAGCTGTGTGCAGACCAACAATGCATTGTATCCAAAATGAGCTGTGTGTGTTTGGGCGTGTTGCTACAGTTACTGCTCAGAAGACAAAATAAGAGCCAGGAAGTCCAGTTTGAAGGCTTATCAGCTGCCAGGACACTGCACAACAGTTTATATCCGAGCTTTTTACAATGCTTTACAATCCACTGTCTTGATTCTTGCCATATAAAGAGTAAATTAGCAATGCCACATGGCATAGGGGCTACCTCTTGGGTAGGACTGCATCGACTGGACTGACTTGAATTGGAGACAGTGCTTCCGGCTCAGCGTTAACGGTTGAGCTAGAATCGACTGTTTTGCCAGACTGCCCTGCGTTTATTTCCCCAAAGCCCTCAGCAGAAACAGCACTTTTTCTTCTTTTTTTTTGGTATGCCATTGTTGGTTTAAACGTGACCTAATCATTTGTATTCTAACTATGATCAAGCACTAGCCGGGTGCTAAGGTTTATATGTCACATGTTATGGTCACACATCAAAGTACAGATTGATTCACTCCAGCTACCAGATGTGCCAAACGTGAGTGGAAATCACTTCCTTCTCCACTCCCCTCCTCCTAATTTTCTCTTTCTGTGCAACAGGAGCTTGCTGGTGACAGTGTCATGGCAACACACTGGGAGGTGCTACATCAAAGGCTGCTGTTGTATCACTCAGAGTGCAACACTGCTTTTTCCTTTGCTGTAACTCGATATGTAACAGTAAGTAGATATGATATGATAATATTACTGTTTATGCCATTTTTATTATAACTGGTTAGTATTGTATTATTCTACTTTTGACTGCAGTCTGTAGATGTCTTTGTGCTGCAACCTACTGCTCTGAAACTGCTTTGAAGAAAGTGCTTGAGTGAATGCGGGGTCCTGTTGCTCATCTGCCATCTACTTTATGTCTGTATGATTGTTTCACCACATTAATAATTCATTGCACTGTGCCTCTAAGACATATTCATTATACTTTGAGATTAAAGCAATGTTAACTTTTGTTTTCATACTGCACCAGCATTCGGGATCCTGAAGCTATGCCGCTCTTTTCAGCACAGAGCAGTCAAAAAAACATCCCATGGCAGGCCTGCGCCTCTGCTGCTCTAAGCCTTCCACGCCTGGTTAAAAAGACAAGCGTTCTCAAAGTCTTCACAAATCCTCTGTCAAGACAGTCAAAGGTGTGTCTTCTACCTCAATTAACATGGCAGTGGAGAAAAAGATTACTCTTACACCCACTTATCAGGGAGAAAACGGTGATGATCTAACTTTTAACGTTTTTAAATTTTACATTCTTGTTAAAAACAAAGAAAAAAAAACACAGACATACCTCTGCCACCGGAGGAGAGACTGATTTTAATCCAGTGACAGCACAGACAATGATAATAGAGCAACAGTACATTCCTCAGTTCACCATCACCACCTTACGACAGCACATCTCAGCCTCTATGTTCCTTGTCAATGAAGCAGGTTTGTGTCTTGATGGAGTTCAGAGCCCTTTGTCTCCATATTTCCGCTTTAGAAGCAAGTCACAATTCAGGACATTTAGTTTCACTATAATCCAGCTCTTATTAGCTAAGACTTGGCCCAAGAATCACAACAGTGTTTGTCCTGGATAACTACCATATGCAAGGAACTATGGGAATGTTTAGCTGATTGATGCTCTGTCAGCTTTTTCTCCCTGATGAAGTAAAAACTTAAGAACTCACCAGAAAAGGGCTGCTTTTTTTTTTTTAACTGACTGTTGTCAGTTTCTAAAACTACTGCAGCAAAGTCTCGGGTTATATAAACAGAAGACTGAGTCCAAGCAGGCCCAGGGCCATCCACAGATTACAGTCCTACTTGCACAGCGTCCACCAGAGGTTATAAAAGTCTACTTTTACTTGGGGTGACAATTTAGCTTGGCCCAGATATATGGCTATTTAAATCAGGATGCCATTAATTGTCCTGAGGGAAATTCAATTTACTGAGCCAGCATTAAACAACAGCACCCCTCACACTCAACAAGAGACGGCATTATATACATTAATCAGTAAACAACATTCCCAACAACATTTCAAGTCTGGTAAAGTCAAGTAATGCTACACAAGAGCTCTGTACGCTGCACAGAGAGAACTAAACATGTTTTTAATATTTGTCATCATGCAGCTGTGAAGTTTTTAACTTTATACCCCACTAAATGATTTTAGCTTTTCTATTTTCCACTGGTCAAATGTTCCTCATAGAGAATGTTTTGCCCAAAGAAACGATATCCTCCATTGTTCCTCTGCGTTTGCGTCGCCTTGTGGATGACGTCACTGCAGTTTCACCTGCCGCTGCTATGACAATTAGCTAAGAATTACTGAAGGGGCATCAGCTGCAGTGGAAAATTAAACTGAGAAAAGTACCTGGTCCAAATGCGTGCCAGGTCTTGTTGAGTCGAGACGTACAATGCAATGGAAACACAGAACACAGTAAGAGATCTGGGGCGGGGGGGGGGGTTATTATTATTATGGTTATTGTTGTTATTATATTATTATCATCTGGTATTAGTATATATACATAGACTGTAAATTTTAACCATGTCTTATCTCTTTTTTAAGGCAGCATCACAAGTATAATGCTGTAGTACAGCAATGGTTCTAAAAACTCTGACTGGCTCAGCACAAAGTTTGTATGTTAGAGCGTACTGGCAGAAAAGGAAAGGGGAGGAAAATATGTAAATGTGACCTACTGGGTATGCAAATATACAGTATACGCTCACAAAAAAAAACACTCACAGTGCTGGAGGCTCTTGCAAAGTGGACAGCAGGGAACTGTCAACAACAAATGACCCCCTGCTCCGTCTGTGGCACGGAGGGGACAAATATGACACCCCTGGTTGGGAAATATGCAAATACAGACATGTGTACAAAAGTGAGGTAATGCGTTTTGGCGCCTGTCCATATATTTGAAATTTAACACAATTTGCATTTTGCCTCTGTCAGCGCTTCACATTTACATTACAGACAGTCAGTTGAGGCTGACGGACACTGGTAATTAGGGATCGTGTGAGAGGACGTGTGGTGTCTGCTTGTGACAGAACAGATGTACCTTTACTTTTTAATTACAGGAGAAACCCTTCATCTACTTGACCACTCTGGTGCGCAAACTGGGAGCCTCGGGCTTCCAGTAACAATGCAGAGCTGTGTATAACAAATATAGTCTGATCAAATGAAATTCCAACAGTTATTTATGGTGCAAACCAACAATAAGTGCCAGCCTAACGATAAGGAAGACACAGAAACCACAGACCATCTTTGACGCCTGTGGCTAACAAGATTATATCTTCATTAAATCATAGCAAAAGGCAAGACGAATGGGCTGACAGTTGAATAGAAGAAGTGAATATGAATAGTCATCCAATACGTGACTGAGTTTCAAAAAATACATAGGGGGAAGTTTTAATAAACACAACCACCTCTGGGTTGCGTAAGCCACCAACAGACTGAGACAGAGACATGTCCACCCTATGGACTGTAGCAACAATACACATGTTATACAACGCCGCGGCGCTGTAGCTGTATTTGGATGGGAGAACATATTACAGTGGCCACAGCCATGGCAGCCTCTCTTTGTGTAGAGCTCTCTGTCTCTGCATCTGTAACTATGTGAATGTGTGTGTGTGTGAGTACATGAACCAGGAAGTGCGCTTCAATTAGTGCAAATGCTGAGAGATAATGTGCCCAGAGATGGAAGCCGTATGCCCAGACATGTAACAGGCCTCACTGTCCTCATGTCCTTTTCATCTTGATGATCTTTATCCCGCCACAGCAGGCAGTCGCCACTGGGCCTCCGCATGCTTCAATGACCACACGACTCTGACAGATAGTGTTAAATGCAGGGATGAGACAAAAAACAAAACACCATATAACAGCTGCTTCATATGACAAAACTAAACCAAACAACATCAAAATACAGTTTTGATACGAGGAGCCTGAGAATTAGAGGCCTCTATTGTTTGTTGTCCATCTCAGCCCATAAAGTGTAGCAGTACTCTTCTTTAAAACATCGGGGCTCTACAGCGCAGCATACAACTGCATATCAAAGTCGAAATTAGTGTGTGTGTATGTGTTAAATTATTCATGCGGTGAGTGACTAACTTCAGACAGAGTAGTTGGAAAAATCCACACAGTGATTAACCAACATCTTTCCTTATAAGCAAAGTGTACAAAACGCTCACTTGGCAGTTTCTCCCGCGATGATCGATGCTTTTACTGGTTTAAGTGACAAATGTCGCCGAGGGCAGATGAAATCAGCTGTCACTAATTAATGTTTCAATAATTCTTCACTTGATGACAGAACAAACTGTGAAACTGTGCTCTCTGTATCTGATGTTGGTGTTGGCCAAAGACCATTTGCAAATGGGGAAACGCTGCTCTTTAAACACAACTGTACAATCAGAGTGTTCCTGTAGTTCCAGCAACTCCAAAAGAGTGAGTGAGAATGACGTGTAAGCAGATCACGTCATGTCATGTTCAGGAAAAAAAAATATCTAGGTTGTCAGTTGTCCAACTTGTTCTCAGAAAGCCTGTTACTTACTGTCATTACCTGCTGAACATGTTAAGTGTAGCAAGCATGTGTGGCAGTAGTGTAGGCATTCGGAATCAACCGTACAGACTGCAGATGTTGAGCTAAAAAGACCTGAAGCGACAAAGACCTGAAGACTGAGGTGTTCATTTTCAGTGGGACTGGAAGTGATATCATTATTTTGACATTGCAGGGAATCATTTCGTTTTTTGCTAATATCAGCTATCCTTCTCTTGGCTACACCCATCTGCCATGCATATCTCTTACTATACCCTAAACCTCAAAAAAAGATTAGTTGTTTGGTCCATAAAATGTAAATGTAAAATGTTCTGTAGGGCCAACAACACATTCAACAGGTTAAACTAAATTCAGTTGGATCTATGTTTACACAGAGGCATATATACCACGGGATGACTGAAATCTGTCACCCATCAGAGACGATAAGTAAGCTATTCCCTTATCTCTCTGGTATCTCTCAGGTCAGATACGCTGTCTGACAACATTTCTTGAGCACATGCTGTGTCATTGATTTAGTTAGCAGGAACAATTTCCAGCAAATCACACCATGAACCTTAAAACAAACAAACTTTAGAAACGTACCACTGAATCTAAATTTGAAAAAGCTCAGATAGTCCGAATCGATTCTTGTTCCTAAAAGAGGTGACAGAGATTGCAGGAAACTAAAGTTGAGCAGGCATCTTGGAACTGAATGGAAGGGACACTGAAATCTCAAGAAGAGCAGAGAAACGGGAGCTGCGAGGAGTGGTGAATAATAGAAGGAGAAGATCATGGAGAAGAGGAAGTTAAGAGAGAATGTGGCTTACTCAATCATTACAACTGGGTGCCTGACTCTGCCATCTGCCACATGAAACATTTCTAGCCTTCTTCACCTTTTTTTAGCTGCGGTGCCTTTCGAGGTTGCTTTGTGGCCGTTGAAACATTTATTTAACTTTAAAATGATTCCCGACACAACCGCAGACCTCTAGCAACAACCGGCAGCTGCACCGTAGGGATTAAATCTAAGTGCCTTGCTCAAGAGTATTTCACTGTGAATCATTGAGGGATGAGGAGTGCAAGACTGATGACATTTCGCAGACACAGATTTACCAGATGGCTCAGAGATTTGAACTAACAACCCTCGGTGCATCAAATCTGAATCAAACATTCATTTGTTCCTAATAAGACATGATGTCTGAATGTGTTAGGAACGCCATTTGTCAACAACTCCTGAACGTGATCAGGGGGGAGCGCTGAAATGAACTGAAGAGGAAGGAGGGAAAAAAATATCACACATCCTTTCATTGCGATAGAGCAAAGGAGTCGTGTGCGTGTCTAATCCACGGCCGTCGTCCCCTATTTTTATTTAACTGAATGATGAATGAGAAATAGAGCAGCGTGACCTCTCCCACCAAAGACAGACAGACAGGTGGGGAGACAGGCAGTCCTTCTGCTTTCCTTTCTGACGTAACAAGTGACAGGCTCGGGCTTGCCACCGATGACAGATTACAAAAGCAGGGAGGCAGGAAGTGGAAGAAAGAAAGGAAGAGGGATAGAGAACCCCCGCCCCTCATGAGCTCTGGGAGACTGCTGGACTGGAGAAAGCAGAAGGGAGGAAGGGTAGTGGTGACAGCTTATTGTTTGAGCTGTGTGTGCTGTGGTTCCAGTCTCAGCACACTCATCCAGGCCTGGCTATTTATATCCTCTCAATATCCATGCAGGCGGAGGCAGGCTGCAGTTGTTTTCATCATTGCATACATTATGGAGACACTGCATTAAAAAGAGCCTGCCTGCTGAGAGTGAGCCCTGCTTCCGTCAGGATTTCCCCATTTATAGTTGGGCAATTTGGATGTTTTATCCAAGATTGAATACTGTTGTATTGTTGCTTTAAAGTACATGTGTACAAGTAAGAAAGTCAAGAATAAATGGTCAAAATCAAAAGTAGCAGAGGCTGAGATATCCTGTTTTTAGTTCCCAGTAGGGCAGGAGGCTACAAAATATGCTGGATCCTCCATATCCCATAATGCAACTCAACAGCATCTCTCATCATGATCTCTCATGAACATGACATCACTGGGGTTATTTTGTCATTCAAGAAGGCAACCTCGAGAGCCACAGAAGATATTATACAACTGTTTTCACAGGCCGCACAGCCCTCCTCATGACCAACAAACTGAACTTCATCATGCAGTACCCCTTACAAATCAAATCCCCCCTCAGCTTGTCAAGCTAGCAATGCAGTGCAACACTGACGATATCAGACTTCTCTCGAAGATTGGTAATGCAGATGCAGGGCCACAGGTCGGATTCGAACCCTGGGCTGTCGCCGCAAGGACTGAGCCTTTGTACACGGGGCGGCTGCTTGATTTAAGTCATTTTAGGAGAAATACTGAGAAGCATATCATATAATATTTTACAGTAACAGATAGTCAATACTAGAATCATTAGCTTGTAACCGACTTGTAAAACAAACAATTTCTTGTTTACTTGAGTGAGAAAGTTAAAAATAAGTGATTATTTTAATAATCCGTTAATCGCTTACGTCATTCTTACGTCAAAGAAAGAGGTAAATATTCACTGCAATTTCCCTGCAATGACCCATATATGATCGGTGGATTAATCAACAGTTAAATAAACTGCTTTACATGTTTTATATTGAGCATTAAGAGTTAAGAGTTAAGGAATTAAGGGGAAATGCTAAAGCAAGCAAGGATACGCTAACAACAGTGTGTGTGTAACGGTGGTGTTCCTTGGCAGCGTCCAACGACTGGCCATTACATTTAAGACAAAGAGGCATAATGAGGCGGTGTTGCTGGAGGAAGTATGCATCTGTGTTACAATGCAGAGGAACGAGAAGGATAGAGCAACTGAGAACTACTTTGGCCTGAGAGCAAAATAATATGTGGAGGCAGGTAAAGTGTAGGAAGCTCCCAAAGTGGTGATGTGAGGGCTGGGAGCCGGAGGGTTGTGGGATTCTGTGCTCTTCTGACAGCAAGACATCTGCTTGGCATTGCAGGTGCACACACACACACACACACACACAGTTTTCAGCCTTTGCTTATTCTGTCAATGTTACTGACAACATAAAAACACACAAAAAAAACTAGAGTACACACAAAATGCAACATGTCCACTGGGCTAATTTATGCTGCAACTTGCATACATATACATAAACGTTCTTTAACCACGGCCTAATGTATGCTGCTGTCTCTCAAACATGTGCATACACAAACATATATACGAAAGGGCTTCAAACATCCCAGGGGGTGGGAGAGAATGAGTGAGAAGGAAAGGGCGGGCGGGGGGGCTTTTCGCTGCTTCTCGCCCTCCTTTGATGGCAACACATGACAAGTCTTCCATTCAGACCAGAGGAGGAGGAGACGAGGAGGCAAAGCACGGGGATGGAGACACAAAGAATGTCATTAGCAGCAGCCACAGCAGGGTGCTGGTACAATATGGCAGCGGCATTAGTGGTGACTGGAGCTCCAAATCTCTTAAACAAAAGAAGCATTCAGTGGCAGCAGCACTGACACCATGGAGAAAAATCAGTGGACTAAAAAGAAGGGAGAAAGGGAGGAGAGAGGCACATGGAGAGAAAATGGGGACTGGGAGGGAGAGCCTTGAGGCTAAATCTAAATTGCAGAGGACACTGAAATATTATTTGGCTCAAAATAGAGATTATACAGATTACCTGAGCAGGAAGTAATCCAAATTGAGAAAAGAAATCGACTATGTGCAGATTCAGCCTGTAAAAAGAAAGTCGGCACAGGCAGACCCGGTGGCCAAATGAGAATACAATTATGGATAGAATAATAACTGTACTTTGTCCTGGGAAATTAGGTGCGCTCATCAGGTTGTCATATTCAACCAGTGTGTGTGTGTGGGCATCCAGAGCAACACAACAGCAGACAGCAGGTCTGAATCTGGTGCCCTGCCAAACGTTTTCATTACTTCTAAAAAATAATGAATTTGACACCGTGTGAATTAAATGACAAATCACTTTATAACATAATACAATAAAATAACGATAAGTTGAAAGAAGTTACCCTAGTGTTCATAGTTTTCTTCAGATAATTACATTTCTGAGCTTTATGTCAGGCCCTAGTGACTAACTTGTTTTCTGTTGTCTAGTCTGTAACTTTGTTACTGAAATTTTCATCAACATTTTTAATTAAGAGTTCCAGAGCGAACAAGAGGCAGTGACAACGCAGCACCGAGAGAGGGAGGGACATGCAGACGATACAGAGGGAGGGAAAGTGCTGCAAACAGATGGACAGGACAGAGATCAGGAGAGCAAGGGCATATGAAAAGAGGAGTTGAGAGCGGAGGGGGGGGGCTCACACGGGGAACTTGCCTGTCTTTTTTTGGTGGAGGCCTGTCTCTGCTGGTCCTTAATATTAACAGCAGTCATCTGCCGGTTCCAGTGCCAACTATGAATAATGGAGGCTCCACCCAGCTTTGCCAGCACTCTGAATTATTAATTCACAACCACAGACTTGCATTAGTGCTCGGTGTGGGGCACTCTGCACGGTGGGGTGCAGGCACATTTGCCTGCTCAGACTGAACCACGTGCATGCGCTCACGCAGGAGGAAGTAAAAAATGCGTGACAGACAAGACATTATTAAACATATGCACATTCTTGCATGCATATTTTCTTCACACTCTTTCTTAAGCGCCTAGCTGGCTTTTCCTTAGAAAACTCTTGTGAGGTAAGCGGAGCTGCAAATACATTTTGGCCCCCGACAACGTATTTAAATTTCTCTGGTTGTGACGTTGGGTGAAAAGAGATGCCAGAGCTTCACTGGTCAAAATGACCACTGTGTCATGAATTTTTGCAAGACTGGTTGAGGTAAAATGTTTCGTTTCTGCTTGTTTTTGGTACATCGGCTTCGTTTTCCAGACAGTGCTTTGGATGATACCCCCTGGTAGTCGGAGCGACGCAGTTGGGAAACAACAGACAGGCGCCTCACTTTGGTCTTGAGAAGATGAAGACTTTATTCACTGACAAGCTGTAGCTGTACATTTACTGCCAGATTGATAAGTTCACTGCTCTCTTCTTCCTCTGTACAGCTCGCATTCACCGCTCTCCCTCTCTCACACACACACACACAAGGGGCTTCTTGTTTTTTAAGAGAGGATATGAAGGGATGGTGTTTTCACTATGGTAGCTTGGCTTTGGGCTGTTAGCTAACAATGCATGATATAGCATATTTTCAATGAAACAAGACTGTTGCAAGTGTTTCATTTCACATTTTTTAATCATGTCTATGTAATATAGCTTTTAATTCACAACACGCGTTGAATACGCTATACATCTCTCTTATTTTGTGTATGCCATTGTACTGATTGGATTATATTTAAGCCGATTGCCGCTGTGAGTAACACAATTGCCCGAGCCAAATTTCCTGATTCTGATTACATTTTACACTTGCAACGGTCTTGTTAGATGCTAGTTGCAACAACAGCTGCGATCTCCTCTCATCTTTGGGATTCTTTTCCATACAATGAGTTGTGTGCAAGAACCTCTTGCAACATCTGAATCTGGGGTTAGTTTTGAGCATTTAACTCCTCCTCTCATCCGTAGACTTTCACTGGAGTGTTTTACATGATTCTCAAGTAGGTGGTAAAAGAGGTTAGGAGTGTTTGAGTCTGTTGTGGGGACTGGTCTACAGTATCATTTGTAACATTTGTATCATCACGGTTTCTGGTCCATGTTGGACTTGTCATGCACAAACTCCATTCGTGTGACAGAAGTAACCCCTCTTTTAGATACGAGCTCCTCGTTTTTTCTTTACTGGTCGAAGTCCTTTTGACTAAGTTGTCTATATTAGCTGGCATGCTATGGTCATCACGATAATACAGCGCTAGTACAGTATGCACTGATAGAAAACACGATAAGCATTTAGTTCCCCATATTTTTGAGAGATGAAAGAGATAAACTGCCTTTGAAATGTTGAGCAAAATAACCAGTTAATAACCATCACTGTTTCAGCCACAATGGTACGACTCCAGAGACAGTGTTAACTAGGTCATTAGTTTCTTTTCATAGACTAGGTTAAGAAATGTAGCCTAATTAGGTGAGAGGAGAACGGCCTGACAGAGGTGAATGTGTACAATGCCGCTCTGACAGCATGTTATGTTATGTGAAGGTCTGAGGGCTGGGTGTCTGTCTGAATGCGTGTGAGTCATTGATGAAACACTGAGCATGTATTGTATTGTCACTTCTCCCCATACCACATGCCCTAGTTTAAGCCCTTATTAAAAATCACGCCACACATGCAACATTTCACGCGCGAGCACGAAGACGCTCTCACTCGTATCATTGGCTTTGCATGTGCCTCACCTAGGAGGCAACTTCCACACTCCACACCTCTTTCGATCAAAACAGAAAACAACTCCACACACACAAAGCCAGCCAACCAATCTCTAGAGTCAGGTGGCTCAAACAGAAAGAAATCCTAAGATTAAAACAAAACAAAAAAAACATACGGTGGCGTTAAGGTATTTGAATTTGTTTGTTTTGCAGGGCAGTACCTGAAAATTTGCATTTGCATGCTACAGTCAGAGTCTGATTTCTCCTGCACATCGGATTGTAAAGTGATGGTTATGGTGAGGGTGAGAAAACACAGGCAGACACTGACATGCAAGAAGTACACGGGGAGAATTTCTCTTAATGCAGAGCTAATTCTTGCAGAGGCAGCAACTGCATATCTTGCCTGCGGAGCACGGGGCTCGGGGAGTTCAGTAAATTCACAAAAGCCTCAAACGCTGCGTGCAGTGATAACCCTGTTCACTCTCACAGCCCAGAGATTGGCATGCGGCTTTGA
The DNA here is from genome assembly GCA_014281875.1 of Nibea albiflora. Taxonomy (NCBI): domain Eukaryota; kingdom Metazoa; phylum Chordata; class Actinopteri; family Sciaenidae; genus Nibea; species Nibea albiflora. Next base: position 12,883,223 of record CM024795.1, on the reverse strand, counting down.
GAGAAGTCTGCACAAATAGGGCTGAGCAGTCTGATACCAAATCTGTATCACAGGAACAATGTACAGTATACCATGGTAACTTTGTCACTCGCCATTTCTACTCGACGCAATTTTATTTCTCTCCCCATTCACTCTGCTGAAGCGTGAATGTATGCAAACGTCATTCCAGGAGTAGCACTAAGGCTGTCCTCCCACCTGCAGTCCACTTTCAAATAAAATAAAATGTTAGACCAGCCACCAGGTGTGAACACAGCATTAGTGACTCTGTTAGGCTCTGTCAAACCGGTAATACTTGTGATGGGTGCCCTTTTCCGACATTTTGTCGACCCAAAGATGGATGCAAAGAATGATCGATGGATAAAAATAATAGTTAGTTACCACCTTTGTTATTTTAATAATATATTAAATTAGAATCATACATTTTTAATGATTATCCATTAATCACTCAACCACTTCTTGATAAAGCTATCTTCTTTAGCCTTTAACATACTTTTAACAACTTTAATACACGACAGCAAAACACTGGAAGCGGCGACTGTTAATTTTGTTATTAATCACTTCCGACTATTAATCATCAAGGTTATAGTCAGTTCTCTATTAATCCGCTCATCGATTAATTGCTTCAGTACTGAACTACATAGACATTTTTTTAATAATATGTCCTGACACACACTGAGACAGCAGGAAGGAATGGCACCAGACACGTTATGCGAACCTGAGCAAACATCCTGGCAATTGCAATTGCATTGCAGAATAAGACTTCAGCCATGTGCAGGATTCACTGACATCACACCATTCAAGGTATATTAATATTTGGCTATACACTTAACAGCGCTCAGGATTGGTCCAGGAAAATTACTTTACATGAGAATATAAACAGACTGGTACTTTCTTGCTGCAATAACATCACAGTGACAACATGAAGCACTTCCTATGCCAACAACAATAGACAATCTTCTGGTTGCCTGGCTGAGCTAAATGAAGGAAGCATATTTGGCAGCACCCATGAAAATAATCTACGACCTAATATTTATCTAGACTATGCTCCGCACTTGACACAATGAAGCTGAAACAAGTCAAAGAATATGCGGGGAGGGGTCTACATATCCTAAATGGTTGGTACATTCTTACGCTCCCTGGAGACCCGAAGCGGAGCGCTGCGGTAACTTGAGATGAGTGGCTTTATTTTCCTCTGATGCTGACCCCACCGTGGTCTACTCACAGGCTCGGCCATCAGCAGTAACCGTGGGTGATGTGTGCAGCAAAGTCCCCGAATAAAAACAAATTGGTGCAAATCAGAGTGGGTGAGAGACTGGAATGAGGGACCCCGTGTGAATCTGATGTGAGAATGAATGAGCGAGGGGAAAACAAGAGAAAGTCAGCAATGTCAGCATTAACTATAAATACATGTCACTATGAAAACTCAGCTGCAGAAATCTCATTTCCTCAATGGTCTGACAGCATTTATAGGAAGAACGACCACACGCCATGTCAAAAGGCAGAAATAGATATGATGACCTATAAGAGCAGAGTCATTTAGCGTGACTATTGTTTCAGCTGTCACCTACAAACTAAATTGATTATGAAACAAGATCGTTTCCGGGGAGAAATCAAGTTGCAATCGATATTCATTTTTCACAACCTGTACTAAGAGCACAGAGAGAAACAAACTATGTATTTACACCCACTTAAGGTCTTTAGTGGGACCATATTTGGATTTTAAAAAAATATATTTAATATTTTTTTGTTCTTGGTGGTCTACTTACTCTAATTACAACATATGCACTAGCCATAACATACTGATTCATGCATTTCTAGATATTAGTACACTGGTGGTTAATTGCAGCTAATGAGTGCATGCAACAGCTCGCATAGAGAGTGACATATCCTGAATATGATGTTGATATTAGGGTGCATGTTAAACTAATAAGGAGAAAAATAAAATGAAGCCAAAAAGTGAAGAGAGTCACAATATCACTGTAAAACTCACAAGGCAACCCAATGTTGTTGCGTTTTACAACTGCGCTTCATTATGGCCAATATTTCTGTCAAACTGTACGAGACCGCTGCCTTTTCTGTTTGAAAACATCCCATCTCATCCCAAAATGACAGCCTCAGTGAAGACGGGTTAGAAAAGAGCACGGGCTATATATATATATTCTATTGAGTCATCAATATCAAATCTGCACCAGCCAAGAAAACCTTGACAGCCTTCACACAATCGCACCAGATAATAACCCATCCACATACTCCAACCAGTTAAAGAGTTTCAACAGCAGTGACAAGGACACAATCCTTCACTGGCTTTCCACGGGTGAGCGCTGAATTGTATGTATTTCCAGTAATGATGATGACTGCTACTACAACACATATTGTCCAGTATGTTTAACATCCAGGTGCCACTGGGCCACATGGGGAGCCAGGCTAGCTAGTGCATTGTTGGATGAAATGGACCCCAGGAAGATTAGCTGTTAGGGATTCAAATAAAAAAACAAAGATGAAGATGTACATGTACATACATTTCAGCTGCTGCCCTTATTCAGAGTGTTAAGTGCAACAAGAAGACATCATTTTCAACATTTCGAGGGATGATTTAAAGGGTATAGGCCACAGTAGCAAGACGATGACATTCTTCTGCTTAGGATTTCACTGTATGCTAATAGGGTAAAAGATAAGACCTAAAGAGTTATCCATCTGCCCATCTCTAAATCCATCATTCTCTCTCCATTTAAGCATCCATCTTATGCATCAGCTACCTACCTCTCAGCAAGCCATACCCAGATGTAGGCCACAGTCAACAATAAACATCTCACTGCACAGATCTTCTGGTTTAATCTCTCAATTGAAAATGCAAAGGGGGAAAATGTTGTTTTCATTAAAGAGATAGCCTGAAAGGAAAGAAAGACTGAGTTTAATGTTCCTTTAATAGAAACCCTGTGACATTATTAAAGCAGAGGCCTTTCCTGTATCTTTTGAGGTGCGTTGAATGACTCAATTGCACAAGAACGACTCCGGAGTGCATTGAACAGCAATTAAGAGAGGAAGCACTGCTGCCTCACTGCTGAGACAGAATTCACTGTCGTCATCAGTCATCCTGTCTTTTCTCTTAGGACATTCACAGTCACGTCAGCAGAGTTTAATATCTCAATAAATGGAGGAAAACAGCGCAAACTGTATAACTCCTCTCGTCTCCCTATGCCGGCCTAAATATGGACTTCAGTGAACCAGGACACAGGTGTCGTATGCGGAGAGACAGAAAGATCAGACAGTGGACATAAGCAGGGGAAGTCCCTCATATAGGTTACATATTGGCACAGGTCTTTGGTACAGTCCACTTCCTGCTTGGCTTGGGAACTTGCGTCCAGTGTTCAGAGGTCAGTTTTGTTGCTTCGTCTAAAATATGTGCCTGACACAGTGTGTATATGACAGAGCAGGGTTCTCTAATTATAGGGTTGTCAAAAGTATCTATAATACTTTTTCGATATGCGTCTCAAATGATACAATCTCCGTTAATTACATGTTCAATCATTTCTAAAGTTATCTACAATCCTCGGTCAATCAGACAGTCTCCGCCTCGCTCTCCACAGTGAGAGAAAGAAGTTATCTGGTATTACATAGAAGACACTGACACAGCGTTCTCTTCTGCAGTAGTAAACAGTGAACAGAACTGTTTGGTCATTCTGTACCACGTTGATCCGAAAAGAATACATCATTAACAGCAAGCTTCCTCCGCACTTTTCTTGTTCGGAGTTTGTTTTTTGGGCAAGTTTATAACAACATTGTTGTCCCTGTTTGATACCTCAAGAGAGGAACGGAGAAAGCTAGGGCATGCAGGTGTGTTGGCGGAAAAGAGAGGGAAAAAAAGCAAGGCGAGCAGATTAAAGTAGTTGAGTGAGTAAACACTAAAATTAGGAGAATTAAAACGATGCCATAAGAAATAAGCTATTATAAATATGGTAATGTATTCAATTACAATAGGCCCACCACAGTTACACTGTCATACTGTGGGAAAATCTGTGTTCACAGTGTGTAGGTTGGTTATTTAATTAGAAAAATGGAAAACAATCTTTTTGCTGTGGTATCTAAAGAGGTATAGAGTCTAACCAGGCCAGATGGTAGTATCTGATTTAGGCTAATCCACTGAAAGATACCTGGCAAATGGAAGTACTTCATTACAATGACAATGCTTCAGTCCCTCCATTTTAGACTTTAAACAGTTCTGCTGATTTGCAGTTTTGCTCCCAAAGGCCTCGACATCAAGAGATATTAAAAAGGGACAGCTGCATCCATATAAACCGCACAGCACAGCCACACAAGCAACTGACAAATCTAAATCATCTCGAAGTACACTATCATAATATCAACCAAATGTTTAGTGAGAAATATTTCAATTAAAGCCCTCTGCTATGACTTGTGTTGCTTTTGTTTTCCCATGGTGCAAGACGAAGGCAGTTTAAACCTGAAATATGACAAGACAATAACTAGCTATTCAAGACAGATGGCATAAAAACAGCAATGAAGTCAGCCCCAAACCAGGCTGAGGCGGGAGAAAAGTACAGTCTCAGTTACACTATTAAGTAGTGATACAAAAGATGAGATGCTATTGGGATTTTAATCACACTAGATGATTGCTAATCATCACTGGTTTGCATCACAGTGATTAATCAGACTAGCAAATCACTATGTTGTCGCAAAATAAGCCAAACAGTATGAAAAACCTGAGACAAATGGCTCAAATCAGCTAGGAACATGAAAGGTATAATTCATGACACACACAAACCAACACTGCTGATCAAACATGGGGTTTAGTTCGACTGGCATTTTATGCAAAGCTTCAGACTGAAGTGAATATTCATCAGCTAGACGACTTTCTATACTGACAAGTTATTTTATTAAATTGGACACCTGAGCAAACATCCTGACCATGCGTTGCATTTTACAGTTTTACAGTTAACAAAAAGGTATGTCACAAGCTCTTCAAAATGTACATGAGCCCTATGTTAGATTCACCAACAAAATGCAATTCAGTGTTTATTAATATATGGCTATACATTTACCTATAACCAGGGCATGTGCTGGTGAAATAGTCAAGTGGCTGTAGATTTGCTTCACTCGCCATTGGCAAGTGGACAAAAAGGTTACTTCTGAACTCTGTTCGGGACTGTTCCAGGAACTTTGCTTTGCATGACAATAAACAAAAAGAGAAAGACATTATATTACTGTAATATAGTGATAACATGAACTTATCATAGTCCTACAATACTGCAGCTAGCTAGGGAAAATGAAACATACCCATCGAAGCCTGTTCACTTCTTTATGATACTGTAGTTCTGTAAACTTTACACAACACAAAGGCAGAATGTAAAACATGAAACAGAAACATTTGACAGACAACTTTTCTGTCGCCTTTCTTTTTTTTCTATTTTTTCCCTCACTGATTAAACCCAATAGTATCACTTTAATTTGTAAGGAATTATATGTGGTGCAAATCTGACAGTGCAGGAAAGGTATCCTGCGGTGCATCTATATTGTGTACATTCATACAGGAGGCAGCTGCTGGGTTCAAAGCTTAATTTAATAAACATCTTTAAAATCAACATCCTATTGTTACACCATTAGTTGGCTGTCCAATTATATCCCATTATATCCCTTTCCGACTAACACAGCGACACAGGATAAACCGACATCTGTGGTCAACGATATCATATCTTGCCTAGTGACCCCCATCTCAGTTTGGTCTGAACACGGCTGGACGCTGTCTTGGATGATGTAATATGTCATAAACAATATGTTACCGACTACAGACTAGTCTAAGAGAAACACTAAAAAGAGAAACTAGAACACTAATGTTGCCACAGCGTCACTGACTTGAGTTAAAAGTAGGCTGAAAACAAGTTATGTAGACCTGCATCGTACGCTCCATTTAAATAGCAAACCATTGCGTCGTGCTGGTCTGCACCATGCAGTAGCTCTGGGTATAGGTGAGGGTGGTTTGTGAGAGGCGACTATGGGCCCATGGGCCATATTTAAAATGGGTGACTTTGTAGTTTTGGTTGAGTTATGTCTTGGAGTTGAGGAATTCTTCACAGTACTGCTTCTAAATTACAACCTCGGGTACAAAATGTGGATAATAAAACATGGCAGTTGTCATCTGCAAGTGAGGGTCCTTATACCATTACCTGTTACATGTAGCAATCACAACAAATCAAAAAAATGCCACACTTTGCTGAAAGCTGTGCATTGAAAGTGAGGCTGTGGAGATAACGACATGACCACAGTATTGTGGTCATAGCCTACAGTAGTTCTGAGCTCAGTGATGTCATCGCTGAAAATACGGTGGGTTCAATATCTTGTTATTTCGCTGAAATACATTTGAGCTCTGTTGCACACCCATTACTTTTTTCTCCACTGGTATCCAATGAAGACTTGCACAACTCCGCCTCTGATTGGTCAACAAGTCAGAAACACAGCCTCTGGTTGGTTGACAGTCTCAACCCAAGGCAACATCAAGCAAGAGAGTGGAGAGCACTAACTATTTTCAACACAGACAATTGAAATTATCAAAGAAGACATTTAGTGCCAGATTTATGAAAAAATAAAAATAAAAAAAGGCACTACACTTCAAGGCTGCATTACAAAGCTTTGGAAATCATCACACCAGATCAATCACTGAACCGTGGTAACGTTAACCTTTCCTACTCAAGTTCCAGTATTTCATGGATAATCTCCTTCACTTTACCAGCTGTTCAAGAACAACAGACAAGACTATGAGACATTTACGGCCAGGTAGACAATTCACTGCTAAACTTTTCCCCTGCTCCCCTCATTTACACCATCACCGGCTGACTTGTTTCGTCGCCCACACAGTCGCTACATTACACACTGCCCTATTTCCAAAGGAAGAGGGAGACCCTGTGTCCAGTAGCAAAGGTGAACAGTGCAAAGAAGACTTTTTTTTTTTTTAAGATGCGGCTTTGTCTGAAATGGCATCACGAAACACTGAAATGCTGGATTATCTTTTACAGTGGAAAAACTCTGGAGGCTGTGGGTGTACTGAAAGACGAGGCATGTGTCAGGCCTGCGGCTCTACTCATTGCCTACATTGTGCAGCTAGCCAGCAGGCGTGGCGGGTTGAAGCCTCTCTGCCTTTAAGGAGCTGCCTGACTGACCAGCCGCTGCCCAGATGGAGAGGCCTCGCTGAGTTTGCATGCAAGATGGCAGCCACAATGGCACTATTCTACTGGGCAGCATGATCACTAGGAAGGAGGACAGGGGGGCCTGCCTCTATCACAGTTCAGCAGGTGCTGAACTGAGAAGATTTGTACATCAGTGGGAAACATATTTAGGACCAGTGAGGATTTAACTGAGGCCGCACCTAGATGGCAACTCTAGTAAATGTTCTAAATTATTAAATACAATACCTTGATGTGCGGTAAGGCTGCTGAAGTCTGACATTTCCTGTCAATATAAAGAGGAAAAAAACAAAGGCTTGAAGCCGTCACGCATCAAATCATCCAGAGAGACCCAGAGTCACGTCCAGTATCGACAAACAACAAAGAATGTCCTCTTGATCGCTTCCCAGCTGAGAGCAAAAGAAACTGTTGTGCACCTCTCGAACATCTGCAAAATACACTGTTATATGATACACCTATTCAAAAAGAGGAAGCACTGCAGGTGCAGTGCAGATTTCCTGCCAGTTTCATTTTCTATCATCCTTCCTAAATAAGTGGACCGTGACACTACTCACCACTTTACATCTTGCAGAGTCTACAACGCACCTGCATAACTCAGAATGTCACATACCTTACCAGACACAGTCAAATGCATCATATGTGTGTGTGTTTGGGTATAAAGACTAATGCAATAACTCAGTGCCCTACATTTTAAAGCTGCTAACACACTATACCAGGCTGCTGAACTGCAGACGGCCATGAACCAAATGTTGTTGAATGCATCTATGCAAAGCGACACAGCCTATGCCTTTAACCATCTGTCATATCCTGTAGCCCATGAGTGTCAGTATACTGTTAAGTTCTGCACCAAAGTCACCACCATAAAACCCTCCTCTGTTATTGTACTTGCTGATTAAAGACACAGCGGACATTGAAGAGAAGAGGCTGGACGGGAAGAATGAACTAAACGCAGTCATTGTGTTGAGGTCAGCAGGGCCTTGGACAGTCTTCAAATGTGCAATGAGATGGTCAGTGTACAGACAGAGGAGCCATTACTTCCCCGCTGAGCACATAAGCCAGGCTCAGAGCTTAACATAAGACAGTAACACAGCTCAGCTCTTTGCTGATCCTTAAGGATCGACCAGACGGCGATTTTTTTTTTTTTTTCCCCTCCGCATCCTCATAACTCACTCCTAAAAAGCAGAGAGCCGACATGTAGCTGGGCTTGCAGACATGTCCTGTCACCTCTCGCCCTTGTCAAGCTGAACCTCGATTAGGCTACTCCGATCTAGTCATCAGTCAGTCAGTCAGATCGGGGAGGGAGCTAATGACAAAAAGAAGATGGAGAAGCGTGAAACTTTTGTGTGGTCAAATATTTCATCTGAAAATCTTCTGTCACCTCACTCGAAGGGTCTGACTTCACAGATGGAGAGCTGTACGGTGTCTCACCACTGAGACCGGGGCTGAGTCATGCGGTGTTTGGAGGACTAGTACATTACACAATGTGCTCAAATGTTGTCACATAGAAATGACTTCAATTAGTACACAAATAGAAAAAGGCATTACTTGCAAAAACTCTCAGCACCGGCCCTATGTTGTGCATCATGGCATACCGGCAGCAGGTTAGCCCTGACAGACGCAGCATATGGATCCCTAACATGTTGCTGTCTGGTTCAACAGATTCCTCTGGGGATAATAAATGCCAAGCCCTCACACCCCCACTCGCTCCAACCAATCTTGGTAACGGATTTTGAAAACCCAAAAGCTATCATGCTGCTTCATCAGCACTCACTGTAATCAGCACAACAGCTAAGACAGGTGGGCATTAATATGAGTAATTTAATGTAATTATCTATCAAATCAGCCTACTTGCCACCGTCTTTGCGCTGATTACAAAGCAAGATCCAACTGATGGTCAACCTAAAACTGACCGCGGCAATCGGTTATTAAAATAGGCAACAAGATCTGGACACGTGATATTTTAGATTTTGAGTAATATGTCAGATAAGAAGCGCAGGCGCTGCGATAATACGCTAACAGTAAGATTTGTTTTATGAAAACAAACCAGCAGTACGATTAAAAGTGATTAAGCGTGTTACAAAGCGGAGCAGTCCGGCAGTCTTCATCTAAAGTAACAATGTGCTGCAGACACTACACCACTTTTGTCAGTCAAGCCACGGCTTGCAAAGGTATGTACATTTCAACATTTCAGTCAGACAGCGAATTACTGAGTGAGGGACTAACAAATAAAGCCAAAGCTGCAGTTACGGCAGGTTTCATGCTGGTCTGACTGAAATAATATCACAATAATAACAACAACATTAAAAATATATATATATATATATTTTACTACATTTTATCTTCTTTAACCCGTATGTTAGCATATGCATGATTGCTAAAATAAAATGTCTTTGAGCACGACACCAGCTTCAGGATGGTTAGCATGACCTCTGACCTCCCTATGGAGGGGTGCAGGACAAAAACAATCTCCCTGGGGGATAAACAGTATCACAATAACAGTGTTTTTGTCCCTCCAATTATCTGCTGTCATTATCAACAGGACACTGCTCCTCCTCTACGATTATATACAGCGATGCCCATTCCTCTGAAGCCAAGACAACTGCTAAAGAATAACAGTGGAAGACATGTTATATGAAAACAATATGAGTGAGGAGATAGGGATCAGTGTTTCCTCAGTGTAAGGGGCTGAACCTCCAGCCCTGTGTGTTCCAGTGAAGCGCGGAGGTGGCTAAAATTACTGGCTCCATTATCGGACAGAGTCGTTTCTTTCTTGCTTTTCCTAAATACAAAACAATACCAGCTAGCTAGACCACGTTAGGAGCACACGTCTCGTACGCACATGACAAGCGGTTCAGTCACACACCAACTGTCCCCTCTACAGTCAGTTCAACGACATTTTACACAAATCAAAAAGGCGCATCCGCCTGTAACACAATGCTGCATGCTTCCCCGTTTTTACCGACTCCCAGATTTACAAGTGGGCTTCCCAACAATACGGCACCGCGCAGAGTGTACAAACGCACTGTCTATTAATGGAAAACAACACAGTGTGTAAGTAAAAGTCATGCCCACAAAGCTTTAGCCGAGACCAAGGCGTACTTACTATGGGTAGAGGGAGGTGGGTGACGAGGAGGTTTTGGGCACAGCCGCAAAATCCCCCTTAAACAAGAAGATAATTGTTGGTAACTACAAAAAGCAGTCCCCTTGTTTAGCTCGTTGCTCTACTGTCAAACCTCATGAAAGCATTGGGGAATAGACTGGGATGTGTTGAGACCTAGCATAAAATCCTGTCCGATAATGGATCTCGTCGACGTTACATTGTACGTTAACTAGCGGCTAACGCTAACAACCAGATTTAGCTCTGTACATTAAAAAAAACAAAACAAAAAAAACCGTTTGTAGCCGTTAGTGGATGTTAAATTAAAAACAAGAAAAAATACACAACACGCAGACTAACAATGACCTCATCCAGGTTGCTTCCCGAAAAAAAAATAAAAATAAAAAAGCGGTGTAGCGGCAACACAACGAGACAAAACAGTGACTGCGCTGTGGGCAACTCACCCAAAAGATACCACTGTAGTGTCGACCAGATGTTGCTGCAAATCAGCGATGAAGGCCCATTAGGATGACTCCTGTGGTCGGGGGGCATCCAGATTTAAGCGGCGTTCAGATAAGACAATCCCAAAACGTGGCTTTGCTTTGACGGTACTCTTGTCTGCATATGTGTGTACGTTTGCGTGTGTGTGTATATGTGTGTATGTGTGTGTGGAGCTCTGCGAGGCCTGCTGCTGGCTGGCTGGCTGGCTGGCTGGCTGCTGCTGCTGGAGGAAATGGTCTCCGCTCCGTCAACGCAACACGCAGGCGCAGAGCAACAGCACAGCCAGCCACAGGGGCGAGCGGTCTGTGAGCACAACCGTGTGGCCAACAGGTGAGACTGTCAACTGATGGCAGACTTGTTACTGTGAGAGGTTTCCTCTGAGCTGCATGCTGCGATCCAAGCCATCATCGTGTTTAGTTGCACATGACGTCGTAATATAACCGGTGCGTTACTGTATCCAGGCCAAGTGGTGATTCAGTGCAGTATGTTGAAAATTGGACTCCCACACAGGTGTCTTTAAGTGACACATCTCTGAGGACAATTGAACACTGTTGTTACTACACATAACAGACATAAAAATATTAATATAAACCTTGGACCTTGATTAAAGGTCCAGTGTGTAGGATTTAGTGGCACCTAGCAGTGAAGTTGCAGATTGCAACCAAGGGTAAACCTTCAATTCTGTGAAATGAACCCAATGCCAAAGTGCTAAAAACCGTTATTTCTGGAGTGGCCGCTTGAGACACACTGTAAATCTACCTATTAATATGGTAGAACTTTTTCTAATATTACAGGAAGGTATAAGGTCGGCGTTTTATTGCATATTTTACATATAATATCTGTAGATTTTAGAGTGGAAAAACTGCCAAACTATAATAGTAAAAGACCGTAAAGTATGCTATCAAGTCATGTCATTTTTCAATACAGCATTTTAAGGGAATTTATACAAAATAAAGTAGTATTTTATATTAGAGACTGGCAGTTCAAGATGGTGGACTCCATGGAAGAGGACCTGCTGTAGATTTAAAAGGCTAATTTTAAAACAACAAAAACACATTCTTATACTTCTTATACTAAGTTATTATACACTAATGAATATTGTATTCAATTCCAGCAAAGAAATATCCCCTAATGACATTCCTTACACACTGGACCTATCAATATACACAGCATTATTACCTGTCCACTGATGGCAAAATTCCACAATAACCATAAACAGGGGTCTACGTATTGTAGTGATTACACAGCAAATGTATTGACATGTTGTAGCAGGTACAGGTGTATTAATGATGCATGGTGCGTGCTAGGTGCTGCTGCTCCTGTACATGTTGGTAATGGGACTTAGCCACCATTAATGTTATTAAGTCTACCTGTGTTTTTTCTGCTGTGACAAGTCAAAATGTCTGTTGTACAACCATAAGTACACTGTAATAACATTAATGATGGCTTCACTCTAGTAAGCAAATATTGTATCTAGTAAGCAGATCTGTTGACTGTCAGGTGTGTGTGTATGGTTATTGAGGTTGACATAGATAAGCACAAGAACTGGGTGGTGCAGTGGTTAGGACTGTCACCTCACAGCAAGAAGCTCCTGGTTTGAACCTCGGCTGGGGCCTTTCCATGTAGAGTTTGCATGTTCTCTCCGGGCACTCCTGCTTCCTTAATAGGTTAATTTGTGAAAATCTAAACTGTAGGTATGTATGCGAGTGTAAAATGTTTGTTTGTCTCTGGCGACTTGTCCAGGGTGCCCCACTGTGACCCGGATGAGGATAAGCAGTTACAGGACTAAAAAAAAAACTGGAGAACATAACACTCCAGACAACAGGCCTTGAAGTTAATTCAAGCCTTTTTGAAGCCAAACATGATTTTTGACATTTTGTTGTATCACAGTAGAAAAGGCACAGGTGTAAATTTTAAAAATTCAGGATGGCAAAATTCTATTTAGCTGCTTCACTTTCAGGCGTCTACTGGGTTTTGTGCACGCTGGCACACTGACTCACTTGAACAGAACAGAGCCATCGTTATTGTTATGAGTATCACTTCCTGCCATGACAAGTCAATCTGTTTTTAATATGAAAACTGGCCTATTAGAAGGTGTATCACAACATTAATGATTCGTACTACCAGAAATACCGGATGCCACTACAAGAATATCTCTAACAGTATTATGAAAAATGGCAGATAAGCATCACAAGTAACTCAACATGCCCACAACATGGGCCCTTTCAGAGTGTTATATTATGTTTCCCTCCTAAATATAGTGCACTTAGGTGTAGTGATAGGTGTTGTATTTTGTCATTGACCATTACTCAGATCCTCCAGTTTACCCACAGTATGCACAAGATATTCTTTTTATTTCATTGGCATTTACAGTAAGGGAGCACCCACCCATCCTAACATCTGCATTTTGTCAGAAAAACCAGGATGAATGTTTATCAATGAAATCTCTTTTGCAGCTTCCAATGCTTTACATGTATTCATAAAAAATGTAATTATTACACATTTAAAATGTGTTTTTAGGTCATGTTTCAGGAAGCTATAACAAGCTTACAAAATGTACTTTGCACTCACATCAGTGGTTGGCATTAAACTTCGGTCAAAACCACAGGTATAAAAACAATTTGACAACACTCCTGCAAACTGAGATAAAACACATCAGCAAGAAAGTCACCTTATTTTGTATTGCAGTGTTTTCCCTTTTCCTCACTAAACCTGACAAATAAAGATGAGACAAATCCTAAAATCAAACTTACATCATCAAGCGTTTCATTTAGTCTTTGCTGCACTGAAGAACAAAAAGTAGTTCTGAGAAAAAACAGAAAAAGAGTGTCTGAAACGGTTTCCCTGAGTGGAGGCTCTCAGGTTGAATTTTAAATATTTTATTTACATTAATATTCAGATACTCTTTAAGAACTTTGTAGAAGCACCAACAGATTAAGCTTCATCTACTCCACACCTGGATCTAGGCAGTTCCTGGTTTAGGCGAGCTCTCAGGAGATAAAGTACAACTCAGCTTTCTTGAAAGAGCAGTCAACGGAGTGACTCTCTTGAACTCTCTTGCTTACCACAGATTCCTTGATTCTTTGTTTCCTTTTTGTAGAACAGCCACAATCACTGTTTTAATCCAAACATTAGCCAATGAAATGTGTTCACATACTGCTGTACATTAAAGGGTTCATTAAATCCAAAGTGCAGACATTATGAAGCCTCTGCAAAGCCTATCAATCTGTCATTTATTACTTACTTAAGTTTTTTTGAACCTTCAGGTACTTAAAGTACTGTATTTTATGCAGTCAGAAAAAAGATCAAGACAAGTTCAGTGATTTAAGAGCTCTTAAAAAAACAGCGTGCATGATTTCAAAAGTGCATAGCTGCCAGTTTAAGATAAGGCCGTTTTTCTTTGTTGTTCTCAAATTGACATGTTGCTAATCTGGGGTTTATCTTTACTGACCACGAGAGAGGAAGCTGGTCAGAGCTGTAATTGTACTGAAGATGGTTGATCCCATGTGTCAAAAATGGAAAATGCTTAATTAGGTGTCATTACACCCCCAGTAGTTAGCTATAATCCTTGAACCTTGTCCAAGATGGTTTTGGTCCTTGGAATGTGTGCTTCAAATTCACGTCCAATCTGAAAGACTTTAGCAATACAGAAAATTAATCCTCCAGAGTATCTGATACCACTTTTAATTTTCTGTCTCACTGGTTATAAACTCAAGACACCCAACAGTGCAGAAAGAGTGCTATCACATGTCATGTAAATGCAAATATAAAGTTTTTCCCATTCATTATTCCTGAGATCTGTTCCACAAATAAATACAAATATAGAAGATTCTGTGTAATACCACCTTTTCTGTGAAGCATGCTACGACAAGACAACATACACCCATTTGAGTGAGTAACAGAAATGCATCAAATTGAAAGACATTGGACATGAAAATGCAGATAAACGGCAGATTTGGGTTGGCAGACAGCTTTTAGGGTGAGCTGTGCTCCGGGGTCACAGGGTCAGGATCGCGCTCCATAAGCAATCTAAAAGGAGGAAACAGGAACTGTGTCTCTGCTGCTCTCACTGGTCATGGGATCAGAGGTTACAGATAGACTCACAGTGGTCAGCATTTTGTAAACATATTCACATAGTCACAGAGCCCTTATCAAAACACACCAAAGAACAGGAAACCTTTCTCTCTCAAAAACAAGAGGTGTCTCACGCAACACACTGCAATCCCCCCCCCCTGCCCCTGGGAGTTTCCAGTGGGTAAGAGGAAAAGCCTACACCATATGCTTTTAGACGTGTCGCAAAGTCACCTTGTAATGAAATATTGGTTTGGTCATGATGTTGTTTCTCAGCCACATACATAATGTTACCTTTATACACTGTGGAAAGGCAGACTACTATCTCCTATTGTCCATTTGTAACTAAATGCAATGTAAATGGGTGCTCTGTTATGCCGAGTGCAGAGGAATGACAAATTTACATCCAAAGGGTGAGTGGTAACGGATACCGACTTCTTGAAAAACCAGTTTAGGGATGCCAATGTCACAGAGGTAGACCCTGCTCTCCGCCTTCGGTAACGGTAGTGGAAGGCCCAAAAAGAGAGTCCACTTTGCCTCAACCATCTGATGCTGCTCGCTGACTGCAGGATCGATACTTAGGACAGGAGCCCGGTTCTGGTTAGCCCAGTCGGCGGCTAATTTATACCAGGACTGCTCTCTCAGGAGTCGGTTCTCATGGCAGTCTAGGCAGTTGATGACCAGATCAACGGGGCTAGTTGGCAGGTCTAGGACAAAAGAAAACGAAAAGAAAGAGACGTAAACTTGATGGACGCAGTGCTTCAAAAGCTGCCTCATGAAACAATGAGATAATGCATTTTTGATCTTGCCAAGAACTGACTTTACTGAATCTTTATTATCCATCTGCAGGAATATAAAATACTGCTCCACTAGAGGGCAATATTTATCTGTGCAGGTCTGTTCCAACAGGACAAAATGAGCTGATCCTTACACAGATTCTCTGAATTGTATCAACATTCATCATCATCATCATCCCTTTCAGCACTCATCAGCCTGTAGACCTGACATCAGGGTCAGTGAAACCTGAGGAGACAGGGATTTAATCATGAAATATCCCTGTCGGTGTGTGATACCTTTGACATTGGCCACTTGCTTGGCGCTGGTTCTGCTGTAGAGGTTGACCTCGCTGGTCACTGACTCCTGCATTTTGAGAAAGTTGGGCAGGAACAGGATGACCTCCACTTCGTGGTTGGCCAAGTGTCTACCGCAGCTGATGCCCTGGGCTCCCTGGATGTGTGGCCCACACAGAAGGACCACAGTGGGCCTCTGATGGACGTTTTTTGGGTTGAGTCTGAGGACATTAAAGAGACGATTATTTATTTATTTATTTATATTTATTGGACTAATAAGGATGAAATTACTCACAATAAGTTAGGGATATCCCGGCTTTTGGTGGTATACCCACCACTTTTGTTTCAATGAATTGTTTGAGATCACGAAACCCTTGCATGCTTCTAGTTAAATGCCCTACTTTCATGATATAATATCATTGTAGCGTGAACTTTTTCCACGTTCCATAAATTTTACCCAAAAGTTGAATATCCCTAACTTTTTGTGAGTAGTGTATTTGAAAGTTTGATGCAAAGCTTCCATGTAGACTTTTAGAGTATGAAGTGAGTGCCTGTTGGCTGTCGGGGAAATAATGGAACACTATTGTAGTGGTTGTGATCCTGGTATTACAATACAAAATTAAACCTGATCCGAACTCTCAGTAGTTCCAGTGTAAATTTGAGACACGTAAGTATTGCACTGCTAAATTGATAAAAAAGGGATCTGAGACAGTAAACCTGTTTGTCATATGAGACTCTGCGCTTAGGTTCTTTGATCTTAAAATAAGACTACACCGCTCATAAAAAGGTGCAGGTAAACAACACCCAACAAGGCCGCTTTGGTCTATTAGGAAGTTCTTGACCTGCAGTGTGACTGCTCACTGTAGTTCTAAGAAAACAACCCCTGAGGGGGGGTCAAGGTTAACACCACCTAACTCATGTAGAAACATGGTAGTAAAGACGATTGCCATGGAAACTGGAAAACATGACATGAAAACAAAAAAGTTGTGTAGAGCTGCTTTAATGATTGTGTGACTTCTCAGACAGGCATGTTTGGCACTTTGTTGTGCATTCCTCTTCCTATTTTACAAATGACAGAAGCTCTACTGTACTGTTCACCAGATGAACAGTCACGTAGTCCAGTAACCGATTCACTTTATACACCTTACACCAGAGTGGTATACCTTACCTGTTTGGTCCTCCCAGCAGAGTGAGAGCCATCTGACTGGAACAAACACCTATCGTCTCCAGTCTGCGCTCGAGAGACAAGCCCCAGCGCTCTGCAGCTGCGAGAATGCGCTTATGGAGCTCATAGGACACACTGGGAACCACCAGACCTGAATCTGCAAAGAGAAAACCTGAGGTAAGATAGATCGTAAGGTCTATACTTTGTTTCTTCTGATGTAACAGAACATAGAGCACGACGGGATGATTGTCATTAACATTCCTCCAATGCTATCAAAGTCATGTCAAGCACCATGCCAAACCAGATAACTGAGCCTTGCTTTGAAGAAAGTTATGGCCATTTACCAAAAATCAATGTATGCCTTAATTTTAAGACCTTAAATGTCTAAAGCGATCAGAAACAGAGGAAGACAGAGCAACATATATAGCGTTCAGGGAAAAGAAGGGGAATATTTGTCCAATATTCATACACATATGTGTTGTCTTACATTTCTGCATCCATTAGAGTGGTCTGACATGTATCATGTTTCTAAATTAGATCTGAAATGTAATACATCTTCATCAGTACTCTGCAATTTTGCAATCTATCTTCATCAGTGCACCTCGAAAAAACAACAGCTGGAGCAGAAGTAAAACCGAGAAACCTGAC
The DNA here is from genome assembly GCA_014281875.1 of Nibea albiflora. NCBI lineage: Eukaryota > Metazoa > Chordata > Actinopteri > Sciaenidae > Nibea > Nibea albiflora. The sequence continues at coordinate 12,865,478 of CM024795.1, read as the reverse complement.
CTCCAAGATAACAACAAATGTTGGTTTACAGATAAACACGCTCCCAGGTTCTCAGGGGGTGGTAGGTATGTGTAAGCAACACAGATCCTCATGCGAGGAACCCAATCCCCAGGGAAAAAGCCCTTCCTCCTCCTCATGACCTGATCTTGTTCCCATCACGGAAGATTCTCCATTTCCTCTCCTGTTTGTCACTGCTGTCTGCGGCAACAAAGGGAAGATTGGCAGCCTTTACAAAACATGACAAACATGAGGCAACCACAGTAGACGCCTATTCCCTGCAGGCCCTGGGTTCACACGCACCATCACGTGGTTTCTGACCACTCCTCAAACCCTTAGCTCTAGGATGGGGCTGCACTAGGCAGGACCCCCCACATCGGCCGCTGCCTCAGTCAAAACATACAGTGGGTTGGCGTGACAAAAAAGGAGACAAACATCATATACATATGAACACCTGCACCTGTATCCCAACAAGTGGTGAGAGATCGGGGAGGGGTAAACATGGGGGAGGCATGGTGGTAACAGAGGATTCAGTTCAGTTGAGCCCTTAAAATAGATTGTTGATTCATATTGTCAATAGCTACTGAACAAAAGAAACTTTTTAAACCAATCAAAGTCCTGACAAATAACTGTGTTCGTAGTTATACAGCTGTGCAAAAATCAAAACCACAATAATTCCTCCTTTTCACGTTAGAAGCCAAACTCAGGTATCGGGTGTGAGCTTAGACAAAGTCCATTTGGCAACAATGGAGCAACGCAATCAAACAGGTCTGTTTCAGAGTTGTGCTTGCCTAACAAACATGCACTAATTATACACTAATGAAATCATAGTTATGCATTGTATATCCCATTTGTGCCATATTCTGTATGGAAAGGCTCCCAACATCTTACAAACTGGGCCTTTAAGAATAACCTTAATCTTATAGTGCCAGTGGTTGTGCATATGTTGTAAGGGGCAGCTCAGAGTCAGTACAGGGGACTGTGTAAGTGCAGGAAGATTACCTTATAGTTTCTGGAAGGTGACAGAGAGATACACGCCAACAAGTGCTGGACGTTTTAGGCTGATACTGGTGTCAATATTTAAAAGTTTAACAATAAATCGACCGCTAATTATTTTTTTACAACATTTTAAGTGAATAAATTGCTCACAACATTTACAGTTGAAAAGTCACCAGCATCTCTGTTCCTTAATTACCTCACATGCATTCATCTTTGGCATTTCTGTACTCCGTATGAGGCCTTACTGCAGGAGCCCTGACACGCAAAAAAGATGTTCAGCTTTTGTATAGAAAACATTTAGACTTTTAGTTGCTATATGTGGACTGAGCGTCTCTAATCATTTACGTTTCCACTGTCACATCGATCTTGTCTATTCTGTTATCTTCTCTTTAGGTTCTTTCTTCTCAGAAAAATACTTAAATCCCTTTGCTTTTATCTTGTCATGTCAAGTCACCTAACCTTGTCAGAATTGTTCACTTCTGTGTATTTCTTGAATGACTGTATTACAGAACTACAATCCGGCCTTTTATCACTGTACAAACTGAAGTGTGTGGAAACCTTTAAAGAGCATGTGCTAATCCCTAGCTGTCTATTGCCTGTGGCACATTAGAAGGGTAATGAAAGTCAAGCTGGGGGAACTGTGCGGCTCAGGATCCCTTTGATAAATAAAGCTGCTGGGAGGCAGTTAAGTCCTTAATGGCCTCCTACAGATCTTTGGCCTGGTAGCTGAGAACTTGGTGGCCTCACTCGTGTACACAAATTCGCACAGACACACACTCCCGTGCTAGCGCACACGTCATGCTCCGGCACACAAGCTGAGTAACAACACATATACACACACACAACTTTGTACCCTAGCATGCAACACGGACAGAGTGACACACACACACAGTCAGCCACACAGCATACACGTACACACAAGATAATTACCTATAAACACAGACTGATGCCGTGCCTGCCTGAAATCCTCACTTATCTTTAGGTTCGCCCTGCTCCCCTCCCACTATTATTTTATTGATACTGCACAAAAGACTGCTAATATGTTTTAGTGGGCAACAGAAAATCTGGAACATGCCAAACCTCGTGTGAGCGATAAGCGCAGGAAAGTCAATTGCCTCTTGTCATGCAAACTGCTGCCCTGAGTGCCAAGCTCAGGGGAAGTGGGAGTTGCACTCGTATACACTAATTGCTTTTCAACCATCCCACCAGGTACATTTCATAACTCCTTTGCTGATGTTGCTACTACAATGCCCCCCCGATACTTATGTCATCTCCTCCTTCTTTACACCCTCACACGTACACGCAGTGATTTATGTAGACATACACACCCACTTTCGATGTGATGTGAAAACAAACTCGAGAGTCAACTAGCAAAACCGGGTAGCTGTGAGTACGCAGCGGCACTAAAATAAACTGAGCTGGAAGCAATCCTTCAAGCATGACAAGGGAACTGACGGGACTGAAAGCAATACACGCTGGCTGGATGTGGGCCATGTGAGACAAAGGCTTGTGCTGGTATAGGGAGGGTTAGACAAGGCTGTTCCATTCCTCTGTGCTGCACCGCGAGAGATGAACTATGTTGACCTGCGCTGAAGGTAGCAAGATGCAGTGTCGGTTCATACGTGCACAGGAAAGTAGCTTAATGCAGTAACTGGGAAGATTTATTTTAAAATGTTTTTGGTAATATCTTTAGTGCCACTTATCACTCAAACCATGAAACAATTTATGTCATATGAAGTATTTCTTCAGTGGATTTACATTTTGAATAATCCAATCAAGCTATAGTTGCTGTTCCTGGACACTTAGATCATTTAGTCTTATTGACAGTAAGCTGAATAAGATCAAAAACTTAATCATCAGCAGGTAAACACACAAACAAGCAAACAAACAAATAAACAAATAAATAAATGAGAAAACCAGCTGACAGGTGGCTTGGTTGCAATTTGTGTTGTGGCCTGGCCTGTTTGCACTGAGGTTTCACTGCACAGCTGGAGTCAATCACACAACACGAAAGACAATAACACAACCAAACTTATGCAGACAGCAACCTACAATAAATACTAGTCTGTAGGAACAGGCCTGTCAAACCCTCATCCCAGAGAGCTATGGCAACCCAAACATACACCTTGGCACTTTGTTTTTCCTTCTTCAATTACTGCACTGTTGATTTATCTGTTTACTGGCAAAGATTTCAGGTCAAAAGCACTGTGGTTTGTTCCTGCTTCAGAGGTGCTGTTTATGTAAGGTTGTACGTCGGCATGCTAATTACAGAGTGCAGAGGATGGGGATTATGATGACAGCCCTGGGAAGCAGATCTGCCGGCATGGCAAGAAAAGGAGGCTCTGCTTGGCAGCTGTCTGCTCAATGTTGGACAGCTGCTCCCGCTGAGCTGCACTGTGTCACTGCAATCAGATTCACCTACGTAGTCGGGGGGGAATAAGTTGCTAAAATCCCATCTACCATCACCTTTGTTCCAGGCTTCTCTGTTAGAAGAATTTGGAGTTAGTGCTTGAAAGAGGCTTTTACCAAAAGTATAACATTTTTTTGTGACTGTCAATTTTGACAACCAACACGAAAAAAAGTTAGTGTATAATTAATGCACTATGTCTTGTCCACTATCCCACCTTCTGCTGCTGCGTATCCTGTTACTTTATCTTGTAACCAGAAAACGGTGGAGTTTGATCCCTCGAGCTTTAGTGTAACAACCTACAACCTCGCTTCTCAAACTAAAACCACTTCACTCACACCATGAACTCCAGGGCCTGTGTTAGCATGCCATTTACTTATCTTATGTCTGTATTAACCAGTTATGTAATGCTCAGGTTCCACGAGTGAACTGAAGTGTGAGAGAGGAAGAGTTTGTCATCTCCGTGGGCCTATCGCAGGGGTGGGTGGGTGGGTGTGTGGGGGTGTCAAAAGCTAGCGCCTTTATGATGAACAGTAACCATGAGGACATGATTCCAGTCCGTCTGCCCCAAGGTGACCTCTCGCTGGGCAATGGGAGAACTCGGTGATGACTGCGACCTCCCTTTATAGTGCATGTGGTTTTTATCATTGCCTCCGATAGAAACACTACAGCACATTCCTCAGCGAGAGCTTCTCAGTAGTATTGTGTTTAAAATATTTAAACTTCTTCTTTTTTTTTTAACTGTGTTTCACGACTGTGCTTCAAAACAGTGTTATTAGATAAATTGTTGGTAGTTCTGGTCAAAGTTTAAACACGGTGGAAAAAACCGAACCTTCCAAAAGAAACACAGTGTTCACAAACATGCTCACTGATAAAAATGTCCCACAGAGGGACTTCATTTTATCTCAAGGTTTTTGCCAGTACAAAGAGACTATCTCATGTGACAGTAGATTATATTGCGTGCATACAATCACAGGAAATGGGAACAGGTGAGTAACAGGTATACTACTAATCTTGTCAAAGTGGGTGCTTAAAATCTTAAGACCAGGTCTAAACAACTTCTGAATTATTCTTTTTCTGCCCTCATATCATATACAAAACAAAAAACACATAATAAAGCAGACACACACACCTTGTTCTTACAGACTGGAGTGCTTTATAAAAAATCTGCCCTCAAGCCAATAATAACAAAAAGGTTGTGCTTCTTTAAAAAGGACATAATATAGTATTTATTTAGTTTTACTAAAAATATTGATGAAAATAAGGGGAGTTGGTTTCTAGTGAATATGTAAATCTAGGTTAAAAAAAATATTTTTTGAATTAAAAAAAAAGGCTAAGTGATGTAGTTTTTGTATCTAAGGAAATAAATTGCATTTGCTGAGGAATATTTCTTTCTTTTTTTGGGCTCAACAAGTTTTCATGGTATTTATTTATGCCACAATTCTCCACCGACCATGTCAGGATCAGCTACAAAATTGTGTTATACAATAAAGTCGGCTCAGTACATATTTCTTGTTGAGGCAAATTGAACGTGGATAGTGAGCTGAAAGCCGGTTGCCCTAAAACACCACAGGATTCAACACCTGTCTTTGCAAATGAACTGTTTGCTGCTGTCATATTGACTGCCATCACTATATCGAGGAATCACAAGCAACAGAAGTGCTGTAAGTGCATAAACATTCATCCTTTACTTTTGTGTGCGTGTGTTTGTGCGCGCGCATGCATGTTCTCACCTGTACAGTACTCTTTGCCCACATGCTGGGGCACCGCTATCTGTCTGTATATGACAGGTTTGCCCTCCAGAATATTCTCATCATGGCGATAGGACACAGGCTTCTGTTCACCTGCCGTGCTGTGATGCTGTGCCCTGTTACTGTGGCTGTTGGTCCCATCAATCTGGGAGAAGACGGCAGCTTTATCGAACAGGGCAAGGTTTCCCTCAAAGTCAAAGTCTGTGTCGAGGTCTTCCTCAGTCCCATCTCCAAAGCACTCGTCGTCCTTTGGCCTCATCGGACCTGCAGCACCACCATTCCTCACGCTGTTTTTCTTTGGTGTGGCCTGCGTTGGCCCTCTGATATTAGCTGGAGCCGTAGGAGCTGGAGAACACAGAGGCATCAAGATGGGAGAAAGAAACGACAAGAGGGGATGTGAACGAATCAACAGCAGCGACTGAAAAGCAACTAGCCAAAAAGCAAGTAGAATTTCAGTTTAAGAACCATTCTTATGTTATGTTCTTTTTGATTAAGCAATAATATAATCACATACTGCATAGCCTACATATAACAATAGACTGGACAACATCAAAGAAAACAAAGTAATGACATGGAAAAGTCTATTCAAGTTCATTAAATTTTATAATATTATATATTATATAATAAAAATATGACTATAATCTATTTATAATATTTTTTATTATATATAATATATTATTTTATTGTATTTAGAATATTATTTTATTTCAAATTTCATTCATGAGGAAATATCCCAACAATAGTATGAGAATCATGATCTTATACCGTGTGTGCTAACTTAACATACAGTTTCTGCAAGGGTCCCTAGAACTACACTAAACTCTAAACTATAAAAACAGGCTTTATCCTGGGCTACCTGAGGTGTGTCCTCGCTTTAATCTCAAACCCAAAATGCACAGATTACCCACAAATCCCATCTCTCAGCTCTGCTCACATGCTAATCACCCCTCAAAGGAGCTATGAGCTGTCTTACTATGTATCATCATGCTGTATAAATGCTGTAACCCACACACAATAACTTTACAGTTTCAAATTCTGACTAGATGCTCGAAACTCCTTTCTTCTAGTGTGACTCTGACTGCTAACAAGTCTTATCCTCTCACGGTTAGTTACTATTACCCACCGAGAACAAAACGCTGCTGACACACAAAACATACAATGGCGAACTGAGCGGTACTCAATAAAGTTTACATACATGTAAGGAAGGACACACACGCACGCACGCACGCACACACACACACACACACACACACACACACACACACACGCACACACACACACACACACGCACACGCACACACACACGCACAAAAAACCTCGAAATGAACAGAGAACAAAAAAGGAAAAACTGGAAAAACCTGGCCTTCAACTCCAACCATGCTGAGCTCTCACGCTAACCAGGAGACACAGAGGCACAGTCGCACGCTACTGTCACTGTGTGACAGCTAAGGTAGTTTGGACTCTGTCACGCAAAAAACACTGGGAGGCTCGGTCATAGTAAACTGGCAATGATGCAAAACCGCTCAGAAAATACTGTATGAGGTAATTTGCAATAGACCCAGCTTATTTTTTTTTTTTGCATTCATTCAGTGGTGAGATGGCGTATCAACGTGCAATTAGTGTTTCTGTTACTGCTCTGACAAAGTATTACAATCAATGTGTCTAATTTCCCTCTAAATAAAGAAAAGTGCACCACTAATTGATACACTAATTACACTATAAACCATCAGAACTAGCAGGTTAAACATTATTGAGACTGGTCCAACATGTAGAGGACAGGGGTGGGGGGTTAGTGTGTTCACTGCTGTGAACGTGAAGAAAAACTAGCTTCTATATTAATTTCTTAAAGCCAGGGATGTTGTCTTTATTTACAAGGAAGTGTTTTGTCATGCTATGTAGAACTGCACTTAATAAATTATAAAAACAGGCTTTATCCTGGGCTACCTGAGGTGTGTCCTCGCTTTAATCTCAAACCCAAAATGCACAGATTACCCACAAATCCCATCTCTCAGCTCTGCTCACATGCTAATCACCCCTCAAAGGAGCTATGAGCTGTCTTACTATGTATCATCATGCTGTATAAAAGCTGTAACCCACACACAATAAGTTCCTGCCCTTTGGGGTTTCAAATTCTGACTAGATGCTCGAAACTCCTTTTATCTAGTGTGACTCTGACTGCTAACAAGTCTTATCCTCTCACGGTTAGTTACTATTACCCACCGAGAACAAAACGCTGCTGACACACAAAACATACAATGGCCAACTGAGCGGTACTCAATAAAGTTTACATACATGTAAGGACAAACACACACACACACACAAAAAAAAAAAAGCCCAAAATGAACAGAGAACAAAAAAAGAAAAACTGGAAAAACCTGGCCTTCAACCCCAACCATGCTGAGCTCTCACGCTAACCAGGAGACACAGAGGCACAGTCGCACGCTACTGTCACTGTGTGACAGCTAAGGTAGTTTGGACTCTGTCACGCAAAACACTGGGCGGCTCGGTCATAGTAAACTGGCAATGATGCAAAACTGCTCAGAAAATACTGTATGAGGTCATTTGCAATAGACCTTAATATCACAGCACTGTCTTACAGCCACCACTTCAGTGACCGCTTTTTTTTTTTTTTTTTGCTTTGCATTCATTCAGTGGTGAGATGGCGTATCAACGTGCAATTAGTGTTTCTGTTACTGCTCTGACACATATTACAATCAATGTGTCTAATTTCCCTCTAAATAAAGAAAAGTGCACCACTAATTGATATACTAATTACACTATAATCCATCAGAACTAGCAGGTTAAACATTATTGAGACTGGTCCAACATGTAGAGGACAGGGGTGGGGGGTTAGTGTGTTCACTGCTGTGAACGTGAAGAAAAAACAGCTTCTAGATTTGTTTCTTAAAGCCAAGGATGTTTTCTTTATTTACAAGGAAGTGTTTTGTCATGCTATGAATCAAAAATCTGAACGATCTGGGCACGCCTCCAAGTCAAACAGGGTAATGAATAACAAGTAGTCAGACAGACAGTGAACTTGACTTCAGTTTAGACAAACTTACCACTATAAATTTGCCTGACTGCAGTACACAGGCCTGGAATATTTCAAAGTGGAATATTGGTGATGGTAAAACGGTTGAACACATATCTATTGAAATGTGACAAGCCACAACTAGTGGCAACTGGTGACTGTATATCTGACTGTTACTGTTCAATGTGTGATCGATGTTATCAAGGACGGACAAATTAACTGATACATGTAAGGATATAAACTGGAGACTGACAGGTCAAAGGGGGGTAAATGCAAATGCAACTGCAAGACCATAACAACATTGTATGTCAAAAGGAACAGAGGGCTTGTGGAGATGGCGGTGGAGGAACAGTAGCCATGTTTAGAAACAGTGCTATGGCTGACCCGATTGAGCTAACTGCACTACTGTAAGAAACTTGCTTGTTGCTGATTTTAATGACTAAACAAGCTAAGAAAATCTGAAACATTGTTCACTACTTTAGTAGCTACAATAGTTGCTGTGTAGTTAACTTCGGATGTCCATAATCACACTGAATATTTGGAGTTGTGAAGCTAAACAAAACATGGACGTGCACCTAAACCTTTCCCAGATACATAGAGGTTTAAAAAAAAATCTGTGGCAAGCATTTATAGGAAAAAACAAGCTGCACACAGTTTCATTACTTATACAGAGGAAGCATGCTGGTTACGGGAATAGTTTTCATAAGGGCAGACTCTGAACGTCCCCTTCCAAAATGCCCTTTTATGAGATCTGTTAGGATCTAATAGAAACTTCTAGAGTCCTATGCATCATTCACAAAAGCAGTTTCTAAATTCCCATCCTACTCTCCCATAAAGATCAATGGCAGATATTCAGAAAACATTTCTGGAATCCGTGATCTTGTATAAGCAATGGCCCACCCTTCTTTCCCTTCTTTGTGGCCGGGGGGTTCTTGGGAGCATGGCATTGCGTGTGAAAGGACCAGCCCTGCCCAAGCCACTCAGCACTTTGGCCCCATGCAATTTGGGCATTAGCTCCCTGGCCACCAGCCTGCAAGCTGGAGATTAAAATAAAAACTCAGAAGGTAAACATTGCTTCCACAATTGATATTGCTTTAGGCTTCCGAGCACACTGGGACAACATGGCTTCCTGTCGGCGAGGGGGGCGGTTTCCTGTGCCGGGCAGGAGCGAGGGAGGGAGACAGAGAGAGAGAGAGGACAGGAGGGCATCGAGGCACGAAAGCCTGGCTTTGCATAACCTTCTCTTTAGGAGCAGACACAGAGAGGGAGGGGGAATGTTTATTGACCTTAGTCACACACATATTGTAAAGAGGAACTTTGGTACAAGCCTTTAGCACGCTATGGGAATCTTAGGGGGGAGTCATAGCAAGACAGTGTTTGGTCCCATGCTCGGGCTTCTTAGTAAGAGCTAGTAACACACAGGGAGTAGCGGTGAGTCAACAAGCTACAAGTCTTGCTGTCACAAAATGAATAATGCAGATTGCAACATTTCTTTTCACAACTGTAATTAAAAAAAAATATATAGCCAGGCTTCCTATAGTGCAAGCTTCATCCTCCATGCACAGAAAAAGCACCAAGGCAAAGGTGATTTTTACAACCAGGCTGAAGAATATTACACATTGTCCATTAGCCAATTCTATTGACCTCTGACTCCTCCATTGTTTAGTGATCCTGAGTGTGAAAGTGAACTGACTTTAACTGATTCCTGCAGAGGCCAGAGAGCTATCCAAGCAGGCTTCCTCCTGACTTGATGCTGACAAGAGGAAATGCCATTTTTAACCTTTATCTAATCAGGAAGTTGAGTAACACACACATTATTTTTTACAACTACATGTACAGGGGAATGCACATGTGCTTTTCTATATCCTTGTGTGCATCGCTGCATGACTAAAACATGTGACAGCCAACTGTTTTAAACCCCATTTTAGATATGTAGAGTAAACTGCTGCCACAAAATAAAACTACAATTAAGATGAAGGTTTTATAATTGGCCGTTTTTGACAGTCGACATTGTAGAGGTTTTAAAAACAGTGAGCAAACAGTGGCCAAAAGCCAATACGAGGACAACTACAAAATACCAAAAGAACTGCGTGATATTAAATTTGAAATAAGTCACGGCTACAACAGCTAGAGATGACTCATAGTGCATTCTCAAATGACTCAACAACATCTGCCAGAGGAAGAGGAACAGTAGTCACACTTTGAACCTCATCACTAATAACTGTACAACACTAAACAAGATGCAGCACTACAAACCACGGCATCACAAAGTACTCCACTGTACTACTACTGAGCCGAATCAACCACACAGTCCAAGTTTTAATATAAACAATAACAGGGGCTTCACAATGGCACAATGTTTTGGCTAGGGCCACTGTGTTGGACTGCATGTGGACGGACTAATTGTTAATTGTTCCTGTTACTGTTGTCTCCCCTTGCTTTAGTCTAGACTCTAGCCAGTCAGACTTAGCCTAGCACTCTTGCCTGTTAACATAGACGGTCCCAGTCGGATCAACTGCAGACACCGAAAGAGCCATTAACCACTTTAAAGTTACAGTCCAACTATGTTGTCTAACCCCTGTATAAAGATACATAGTGATAAATGTATTTATTTTGCTTTTTTATTTATATATTCTTCTGACAACTTCTTATTGTCAATAAAGACGAAATCCATCAATATATTGATACTATCTAGTTTTGTTTTTTTAACAAGGTAAGAGCGCTTTTTTTATTCACGGCCAAGACAGCAGCATAAAATGGTTAAAGACAACAACAATAACTACAAAAAAACAACATATAAAAGATATCAAGTGGCTGATTATGGTAAGTAATGAAAGTATTAACTAATTACTGAACATTGTACTTATTGGAGCTTTAAAATCAGACAGAGATTAGTTCTTAGTTACTGTTTTTGGTGGCTTTTTTCAAGTGAGAGGAGCCGAGCACATGAAAGCTTTCTTTCGTTTCGTCTGTGTACTTGGAACAGGCAGCATCATGAGATCATGAGAGGGATAGCCACAGTAGATGCAAATGCATGATGGGAGTTTACCCAGAATGGCTTCATGAATGAACAAGCACCACTGCCTGTACCTACGGAATGTAAAGCATACAATGATGAGTGAGACCTTTAAAACTTGTAACAAATCAGAACAGCTATCTATGCATCCAAAGCTGGATATATCTCATTCCTCATATAGTTGCAGTCAATTGTTGTCAAAAAAGATTAAAATCACATCAGTGAGCCACACTGTTGTTCTGGGTAACAAGTTCCTAGATTACCAGGAACATGGCCGCTCTTATTTAGTTCACCATCCTGGCACGACTGCATAAAATCTACAGCTGAAAAAATTCCTCTTTACACTTGTTTGAGAAATGCTAAAACTATGGTTGCTTTATTAAATTACTGAGCAGTAATGAACTTACCTGTGACCTGTTTTCAATGATCATCAGGGAAACTAATGGGCTTTAGGTGGAGACACATATCTGAGAATGGCTGCTGTACTGTTTTCTATTTTGGTCTTTAACGATGATGACAAAAATGTAAAATATAGCCAGACTTATTTAATAAAGAAAAGCCTGTGTGCTTTTAGTGGCACTGGAGTATTGTGATTACTTGACTGTCACCGTGAAGTTACTTGGAACGTTTTAAACAGTGTAATCTTGTGACATCTGAAAAACATCATTTGATCTGCAGAGAAATTTGACTTCCTTCGTAGAAAACATCTCGTGCATCTATTGTACAATCAAACACAGTAACGTTGAGTGACTTTGCATTTTCAGGCCATCTTCAGTGGCAATTATCTGGGGATTACTTAAAAAAAAAAAAAAAGTTGGGCAGTATGTGACACTACTGTGTATCACATTACCTTCAGTCAGTGAACAATATCTATTTTCTACTCCTCAACAGAGGAGTACTGTATGACCATGCTGCGGTAAATTCCTGTAATGACTCCTGATATGTACTTTGCAACAATAGCTCTGTGATTCAAGAACTAGGATATGCAACTTCACAATGAATAAGCAAAAGCTTTAAATAAACTGGGTTTTTCCTAACCTATGAAAACCAACATCAACCTGCCTTAATATTTTGGAACTTTTGTAAAATAATCTGTCAGTCCTTTACAGTAGTAATCACGCTCTCCTCGGACAATGTTCAGCCTAGTTGTAGCGTGATTAGCACTGTCAGTGATTACTGTAAAAGGTCACAGGCTTTGGTACAAAACCTGATTCTGTTATCTGATGCTGTTAACAAACTTAACTCATACGTGGAGAGAACAGCAAAGTTAGTATCAGCAAATGAGCCAATGGTGGAAAGTTTCTGTATTATGTAAAAAATCCATGTGACATTCTACAATGTCCTTCATTCTTAGGCATTAGGTGTAGGTCTAAAATAATATCACAATATTTCAGCGTATTTCTGCAAAGATGATATTCTTGACAATATAACAAAAATACTGGAAAAATGCTTCATTCTGGACATGATAGCAATGTTACTTTGGCCTTTAGCCATGCTTGACATGACGTCATTCATAAGTTGGAATACATAGTATAGTCATATAAAATTATGCCGGTATTGTCATGAACAATATGATATTGCATACCCTTTTAAGCATTATGAAACACTAAATACTGTTCATATTTTATCAAAGCCATTCATATTAGCTTGTATCTCTATTGAAGGCAGTGAATGTGAAAGTGATTAATCAATAGGTCACCCATGTACCTACCTCTGCGCAGGATGGTGATTGGAGCAGTGCTAGAATGAGAGCTGCTGCTGGTAACATGTGGGTGAGTGATTTTGTTACTCTGGCCTTGGCGTGCTGAAGGTATGGAGCTTGGTTCTGTTGCAGCTCCCTGAACAGAGCTGGGCTTGTCAGCTGTAGTCTGGATATCTAGGAACTTTAACTCCTTGATATCCATGGCACTAGAAAAGAATAAATATTGAAGCTTAAACTGCATTATCCTCATATACATCAAGCTAAATACAATGTCAAAATATACACATAAGGCCTGTATAGCTTATCGGGGGGAAAATGGAACACATATGGGTTTGACAATAATAATAAAATGTATGCATTTAGAGCTGGATATTACTTCATCCAAATCAGTACAGAAGATTAGAAAATAACAAAAAAAAATGGTCAAATCGTCTGTCTTATAATGAGAAAGAATACTTTTATGTAAAATTCCTGTCGCTAATTTGCATTAAACTGATCGCTCTGATGCTCTCCTTGGCGGCGGCGTTGGTAATAAATAAATAAAAATAAATTTTCAGCATCCGTCTTCATTCTTACCTGAAAGTGACCTCAGGAACAGGACACCTGACCCCATTGTGATAAGGCTGTCTCAGTGAGATGGTCTGGCTGGCGTGATCGACAGATGACACTTGTCCCTGATAAACCCCCAGTGTCACCCCGCAGTTTATAGACACAACGCTACCCAACCAGTCTGTGGCCATTCTGCTCATTGAAAAACTGACAACACAAACAAGAGAAATTATAAATCAATATATAAGAGTCATAACATGAATATATAAATATATAATGTCATAAATCAATCTTAAGCAGTGATCAAAGTCAACAACTGCTTTTGTGTATCTTTCAGATGGGACTGTAGTGTAACACAATCAAATGTGTAGGCCTATGAATAATTAAAAGGTTGAATGAAGCTCTTATTTTGGTTGCTTTGGGGGGCTTGGTCTTACTACTACTACTACTACTACTACTACTACTACTACTACTATTATTATTATTATTATTATTATTATTATTATTATTATATTTCTAACATAATAACTATAGCCATAACTTCAGCCCTGAACATCTGGCCTCACTGTTTAGACGCATTAAACCAAATTTCACTGAATAATATGCTACACGTGTGCTAAATTTCTGAGCAAATCTCTTACCTAGTCCACTTTATTATTGATATTTTCTTCTAGCGTACTCGGTCTACTAAACGCTACGCAGCACCTTAACTTAATTAATTAATTCACGCTGCTCACCTGCAATGTGATTAACGAGTTGACTTTACTGTGGTCAAGTGAGCAGTCCTTCGTCTTTTCGTGGTCAAATCAGCTACACCAAAATGTCAAGTGCGCCCGTATTACAGACTGTATGGCAAATGCAGGTGGTCCATGATACCGAGCGAGTAAACTTTCGGTTTTCAAAATAAAACGTTATTCTTAGGCAGTAAACAACAGACATGCCAATGTGATCCTAAGCTGATTTTCAGACATTCAGACAAAAAGGCATTATGTGCAATATTTTCACTACTGTAAAATCCATTTGAGCCATAATTTCTAACAATGGTTGATACAATCGTCCTCAGAAGCATCCTGACTGTTCACTCACTCAGTATCAATCATATTTACTGTATTATTTGAGAAACTCAAAAAAAAGATACATTTTACAGTAGAGTAAATATAGAGCATGAGGCCTTTTTTCAATGCAAAAAAGGAACTTCGAGGCTGAATTTCTCTCAAATGATACATGCAAAATGTTTGATACTAAGTCAGTGAGTAGTGAACGTAGTTTTAAGGCGCAAAATGTCATCCATTGTCAAAAATTAGTATGATAAGCCTTTTCATAAGAAAATTTTAGCATTTTAGTTCAATAGCTTCTAGACTATGTGGCCTAATGTCTGAAAAGCTTCGGACCACATTGTCATGTCTGTTTTTACTATCTTGGAATAACCGACGTTTTATTTTGAAAACCGAAAGCTTGCTCGCTCGGTATCATGGACCACCTGCATTTGCCATACATTCTGTAATACGGGCGCACTTGAAATTTTGGTGCAGCTGATTTGACCACGGAAAGACGAAGGACTGCTCACTGTTAAACCGCAGTTTAACTTCACCGTGTAGAGGAGGTGTTGGGATGAAATCTGAAAGTCAATCGGGATAGCTAATCGACAGCTCGTATTAAAAGCTGCAGCCTTAAATTAAAAAGGTCTTCATTTATGTGCCGAGCATTGTGGAAATGTTTGCTACTTCACTCTCCGTTGGTTTTAAACGGATTTTCATGTGTTGTATGGATCTGTCTGAGGCAGAATTGAGCATTAAAACCTTCGTGGGCTTAAAATAACATCCATATGAGGGCAGTGTCCAGAGAAATACATGAACAATCACAACATTTAGCAGCAACCAGTAAGCTGTGCACGCTAGCCAGACAGCTAGCATTAGCTTCGCTTCGTGTATGTTTATTTTATCTCAGCGGATTGTTGTGAACTTGTGACCAGTGTGTACTCATTTGAAATGCTCAAACTGAGAATAATAGTGAACTGAGAAAAAGAGTTACCTTGTCGATAAATCTGTAGCGAGTTGTCAAGGAAAGCGCAAATCTCCAGCGGTTTGTTTGCGCTGACTTCCGAGTTGACACGTAACGTCA
Organism: Nibea albiflora; assembly: GCA_014281875.1. Taxonomy (NCBI): domain Eukaryota; kingdom Metazoa; phylum Chordata; class Actinopteri; family Sciaenidae; genus Nibea; species Nibea albiflora. The sequence goes on along the minus strand of CM024795.1, from coordinate 12,849,905 downwards.
CTTCCTTTATCTCCCACGTGGGTTTGTTGTGATTTTTTTTCCCTCGCTTTACAGTTGAAGTTCATTCATGTGAGAGCTAAATATTATTATTATTGCATAAAATAAATTATTATTATAACATGAACAAGACAACAGTCTTATTGTTGTATTAAACATATTTTATTTCATTTGTGTGGCTGATTAAAGGACCGATCACACGCCCATACATGTTATACAATCATTTATACGTTACATATAGAAATACAAAATTGTATAGCCTTCCAATATATTCCAAAAACTCACTGGAGCTCTTTTCTCATGCGTTTATATGGCCATGTAAATAAACTATTTCACCTCAGATATATACAAACGCTAGGCACATGAAAATGGTTTTATAAAATACAAAGAACTTGATATATACACACAAAATCACATTTTGGGATACAAATATAGCTTCAGTGTCTTACATCCACATTATATTATGGAATAAAAATATTTAGCTTACAAGTGTAAATGGTATCAAAATGTATATTATCTGTTCAGGTCTGAGTCCTGTGTCACAGAAGAAAAACATATTGCAGTGGTCCAAATCATAATGCCTATCCAGTAAAACATACTGTTTGCCCCAAAGTTGAAGATGGTAATTTAATCTCTGAGTAATTTACAACTTCTTAATGGGAACAGTTTAGTTTACGACACAACACAGGAGAACCAAGTATCTCTCTTATACTTCACTGAGAAGCACCGATCATGTGCAGGAAGATCTCATAAAGAATCAAAGACATGACATGAGATATGTTCACACAGACATAGTCATCTCTGACAATCCGCAACGAGCGACATTCACTGATTTGCTTCAATGCCATTACGTCTGTGAATTAAATTAGGCATCCGGTGCCTTACATTCTAAGAAAGATGCTTCTTTCACTGACTCTTGACTTGAAGGTGACCCATGCATTGTTAGAGTCAACTTATTCCACTTAGTGAGTCATACATAGTACATTCTGCATAGCTTCACTGCTCATTTCTCACTCGCATTGTGGCTCTCAGGTGGCAACGTTTGTGCTTCATTGTGAGACCGTATTCTGGTGTCATGTCCAGTGGCTGTCCAGGCATTGCATGGAACTGCAGCTTCTGGGCGATGATTGCCAAGAAGAGGTAGACTTCATTTCGTGCAATGACCTCGCCGATGCAGCGGCGCTTTCCCATGCCAAATATCATTACCTTCTCCCCTTCCATCTTGTTGACCGCAGTGCCATCAGCGCTCAGGAAGCGATCTGGGTTGAAGGAAGATGGATCTTTCCAAATCTCTCTGAAAAGTGCAGAGAATGAAGAAATAAGATGAGCTGTGCAAATAACCATATCAATATAATCTCATTCAGTCAGGTCAAAGTGGGTGGGTCAGCAATATTCAACTGATTTAATAAAGACCAAAAATTGTAAGAAAAAGAACTTACGGATCATGGTTCATCTGCCACTGATTGATAAAGACGCAGGTGTCTTTGGGAATGAAGTATCCATTTAGCGATGTGTTCTTTGATGTGCTGAAAAAGAAGAACAATGTGTTCATTCACTGCGTATTTACAGGCTTATGTCAGCTACGTTTTTGTTCCGTCATTAACACCTTGCGTTCATAGGCATGTGTGGTACTCTTATTCATCTAAAAGAGATTAAACTCACCAGTGAGGGATGGTGAAGGGCAGGAATGAAGAATGCCGAAAGATCTCCAGGATGAAAGCATCCAGAAAAGGTAAGTTGGGTCTGTCAGAGAGGCGAGGACTGCGATCCAGACCCACTGTGTCCTCTGGAAATCAAAAGAGATCATTGACTATTAGCTTTTGACGAGGACTGATGTTACATTTTAAAGTCCTGTCTCACATATTTTGATGATTGATTAAATAATGACAATCATCTATTTGATGAGAGCAGCAAAATGTGTTTCCTCATTACATTACAATCCAACATCATCAAAGCCATGCATGTGTCACACTTTTACTGTCTTGTAAAATAAATGCAAGGAAGTATTTTGCATAAAAGAGCTCTACTCTACTTACTCAGTTCTTGATGAAGCCTTTCCTGCATCTCTGGGTGAGCCACCATGTACATCACTGACCAAGACAGGGCAGTGGAGATGGTGTCAAAACCTAGAAGAGAAATGTAATCTCTGTGAAGACATGTCTTTTTTTCTTTGTTTAGGGAATTCACTTCTGACCAGATCATTCAACACACAAAAAAATCAACCTACCAGCTCCAAACAGGTCATTGACAATTCCTACAATCTTCTCATCTGACATCTGGACATTGGAGTTCTCATCCAGCTTCCTGTCCTCACAGTGATCAATGAGGGAATCAGTGATGTCGCGAATGTTGTCCTGAAAAAATATATAATCGTACAATAAATGACTAAAAGGGGAAACCGTGTCTCTTTTTCAATAGTACTACGGAAGAATGCGTATTCATGATTGATTTAGTGAGTGATGTACCTTGTTATAGGTGGCATAGTGCTCAGTGACGATCTTTTGCACAAATGCGTTGAAACGGACATTGATGCTCATGAAAGATTTCATTGTTGAGCTGGGCAGGTATTGAAGAATAGGGATGAAGTCTGCAGGGTTACCGCTGCCCACCACCTGACCGAATTCGTCGCTGAGGTTCACCAAGCTGAGAAGCTCCTGGTCATTGTGGTCATAGCGTCGGCCAAAGCACATTCCACAGATCACATTAGCAACAGAGACAACAATGTGTCGGAAGGGGTCGAAGCTGCCGTCAGCCCTCATGACATTGTTGAGCTGTTTGATCAGATATTCTCCCTCTTTGCAGATGTGTTCTTCCAGCATGCAGGAGTACTCTGGGGTTGTGCCGTCCAGGCTGGAGAAGGAGCGAAGGGCACTGTAGGCCAGCTTCCTGCGAGCACGCCAGACGCCGGCCTGGTCTGTACTGAAGGCCAGACTCTTGCCATCGTTGATGAACCTGAAGCTGTACAGGTCAGGTCTGCCCGCAAACTCTTCGCCCTGCTTGATGAGAGCCTGTCGAACTGTGTCAGAGCCACTCAGCACTATTACGGGACGCATGCCAATCTGGATCTGGAAGACGTCACCATAACGCTTGCTCATGGCAGTGAGACTCAAGTAAGGTTTGTTGCCCACCTCCAGCACATTGCCAATGAGAGGCAAGGGCTTTGGTCCAGGCAGTCGACGAAGCCCCTCAGGAATCTCAGTGTGAAAAAACCTGAGAGCCAGGTAGACCACACACAACACTGTAATGGCCACCAGACTCTCAGATACCGACACTGATCCAATGAATGGCAGTATCATTAGCACCATGATGACAACTCCTTTTTTTTCAGGCTTCGGCGCAACCTTGAAATTAAAAAGGAGCGGCATTAGAGTAGTGAAGGGAAGGGAAGACGAGAGGTGTTGTGCAACATGTTGACTACATGCACAATAAAGTTCAGAGAAACAGTACAAAGTCACACAGCATGCGTTTGTTATTAATTGTCCTCTATGCATTCAACTGCTATAAAATAATTATCCTCAATAAGTTGCCGGCTGTGCATAGTAGGTAGGAGGTTATGTAAAGTTTGTCTAGCACCACACTATGACTCACACAGGTACCACGAATAAAGCACACTGATTTAAAAACAATGTGCAGATTAAAAGTTGCAACTGCATAGACCTAACTCACACTTATTAACGGCCAGGCTTGCAAAATAACCTCCAGTCAGCACTTTGCTCTTATCACTCTGACATTGCCTGCTCAGTTAGAAATCAATCTGTCGTCATATGTGTGTATTAAGCTTACCTTAGTCGAGTGGTTAAATAGGAACGATGCTGCGGTTCCACAAGCACTTTGTAGCAAACACGAGAAAGTAAATAGTAATGGTAAACAGATATATATATATGTCGTTGTGGAAGGTGGAAAGTTATTGTCCGAGTTTACTCTCTTGATGCCCCAAGAACAGAGAATGTGCTCTGCTTTATAGTGCTCTCATCAGCTTCATTGGCTGCTGTTCATGACGTAACTCTCTCTCTCGCTCTCTCGCTCTCTCTCTCTCTCTCATGAATGAAGTTTCGTAGAAAAGGTGCGTGACTGGCGTGTGTGTGCGCGCGCGTCCGCGTGTAATCAGTTTGAGACCTTATGTCAATGAAGAACATTGATTGTCTGTTTTACAATAGTTGGAGCAACGCTCCTCATGAATTTATAATCCCAAAGTCGTTTCATGTTTTTTTAGTTTATGGACGGCTAAGACATGATAAGGCAAGTATAATTTCAAGCATAATGAAAATCAAGTCTGTGATAACAGTACTTAATGTAATACATTCCACCTACTGTTTTTTTTTTAATAATAAAATCTGTGCCGGTGTTGTTTGCTTATGTTTGTGCAAACGTCTTGTCATGAAATACTCGGCAATATCTCGCGCGTTACAGATTACTCTTCCATACGTGTTAAGTGTTGTATCAAAACTTCATCGATCATCCTGTCAAAGATTACAGGTGAATTTTAATCAAATGCGATAACAGGTGGATTTCTGTTGAGCGCGCGGTGTTATTGCTGTTATTTAGATGAGATTTAACAAACTGACCAAAACAAGTGGGAAAGTATTACTGTGGATTTTGAGGATTTTTATTATGAAGACTGAGACGCGTGATTTGGTTTGGTGCATGGGGGAAAAAAACACACTAAACAAGCTATATAAAAGGAAATAGTCCATACGTCTAACATCTGGAGACGTTATCTGCTCTAGAACTGACAGAGTATTGACCTGCCAACTCAGACAACAACACGTCTGCAAGTAAAGTCAGTCCTGTGCTCTTCCATTTGAAACAACAGGGGTTTGTGACAGCTGCCAAAGCAGCCACCCGGGCAGGTTTAAGTCCTGATAAAAACAGTTTAATGCCATTTCGTGCTTGTACCTGCCAGCTCTGCGCTGGAGTTAAACATTGACCAGTTGCGTGAGAGCGCAGTGATCAAACCCTCACCTCCCCTTTGAAGAGGATGCTAGGGAGGGAGGGAAGGAGAGGGCAATCGTGCAGCACTGCTGGAGTGCAAGGGTAGATGGGTTCAATACCATTTCTCTTTCACCCCGTTTTAACCTTTTATACCCAAGTAGGCATTTGCAGCACGACACCGCTCCACATTCAAAGTCCAGCCATTGCGCAGCACAATTTGCGGCTTAAAAAAATAATGTCTCACAAAATCTCTCAATATATGAATTGAGAAATTAATTCTAAACACTTATATTAATTTATTTGTTTTAACCTTTTAAGCTGTTGCATGTACAACTCTTGGAATTTGAATTGTCCTGACACTGCGTGGCCTCTCACTCTGTCCGGACTTGTGCAAGAGGTGTTACAATGAAGTCTGTGACCTGTTCAAGTCTGCGACGTAGACTGTCTATATAACATCATGGTGAAAGCATGATCCCAGGTACGGCGAAAGCGGGATTATAATTTCCTTTGCTAACTAGAATAGCGTCTTTGACCTTCTTCTCTCAACCTGCTTTATTTCCGTTTTCATTTGACCGGACAGAAATGACATCGAGTATGACCCAATATTAAATATTTGTATTAAGTTTTATGTTGTGCACTGAATGATTTATTTATTATTACTCGTTGTCTTTGTTGGTGATGATGATGGGAAGTTCTTGAAGTTTCTTCAAGGTAAAATTTGATTTGCTTCAAGTGTGTAACCTGACAGTGCGTGGATGAAAGACTACTGGATATCAAACAACACTCACATTGTACAAACTTAACGTCCTTTAAAGGGAATCCAGACTGCAAAGGCCGCTACACGAAGACCATACATTTACTATATTTTGAAGCAAAAAATGATTCTATGGCCCGGATGATGACTTTAATGGAGTTTGAAGTAAAAGAAAAAAAAAAAAAAAAAAAAAAAAGTTCAGTCCTCTTCCTCTCTTCTTTTATTTGATATACATAATACATAATTCAGGATCATGTAACGGTCAGTTGTAATTTTGATTTATCATATATGAGCTAGATGTAATCTGTGAAAAATATCAAGTCTGTGCTGTATTAATTGTCATAGAAGAACCATAACCATCTATAATCATTTTATCTCGTGATATTACACATAATTACACAAAATAAATAAAAACTGCCTCAAAAAGTAAAATTCAAAATATAATTTATTACATATAATATTGTTTATTATTATTAATAATATTATTACACATAATATATTCATTACAGTCTTAAGACGTGCCTTTTGGGGGGAAATTATCTTCTTATCACAACAGCTAGGTTACGCACGTATACATGTATTTATGTATGTATGTACATAGATATCTATATATGTTGTCATAGGGTTAAAAAAAAGGTTTGTTGGCACATTATGGTTCATTATTTATGTTACACTGTGAACCTGCAATTGAAGTGACTTGTTGAAATACATAGACAACAGGTACTGTAGCGGGAAAATGATCTTTTACCACACACAAACACTGCCACCTAAAAGTGTAGCTTGGAAGTCAAGGGCAGGTTCTAAGGGGAAAAGTCCGGTAGTTCAAACTTTTGCTCCTTCGTTTATTTTTCGTAATCCACCCGGTTCATCGCTGTGCTGATCCTCCCGAACTGTCTGCTGACTCTCCGGGGACTCTTGCCGTGCGCCGCAGGGCTGCGCCTCTGGTGCTGCAGGTTGCGTGAGAAGCGGAGCTGCCGGTTTGAGGGGAGGGTCTCGGTCTTCTGGACAATCCTAAATCTGCTTGGTCAAGTCACGCGAAGGCAGCAGCCTCTGGAAAAGACACAAGGGTCTTAAACTTGCAGAACAAAGACCGCAGGACGCGAGACTCTCTTTTTTTCCCCTGCTCGGGCACGAAGGTGCACATATTTGCGCGCTATAGCTTCTGTAAATGCGAGGATCTTGGGGCTTTGGAGTCATGCAATCTGCCACTCAGGCTTCATTCATTGCAGTCATGCAACACGGTGGGGCCGGACTGAGCACAGGCGAGAGAACCCACCAAACGGCAAAACAAGTTACGAAAACTGGAACGTCGTGAAACAATTGGTCAGTCTTTCTCTCACGTAGCGGGTCCCAAAGTGGAGGCTGGGATCGCTGAACAGGGTGCGGAGAGTCTTTCGGCTAAATTAAGAATGATTTCATGGTTAATCTGAAAAGGACAAAAATGAAAAAGCAACCCCTAACTTAGCCTGTAGTTTCATTTTCTAAATTGATTTAAAGACAGAAAACAGACAGAAAAAAATATAAATATATAAAAACCACCCAACAGATATTGAGGGAATTTAATATTTTAAGAATCCCATAATGGGAAAACACCTATTTAATCCAATATTTTCTACACCATAATACATGCACACGTAGCTCACTGAATTAGATTTGAAAACATTTGTCACATCACAGCTGCCAAACTGCATGTTGACAGACAAGAATGAAGTCACGTCTGTGTGGTTCTGGTGGACACAATGCTGGTGACAGTGCCTTTGCGCCGGAGATGACATCCTGTCTTTCTGTAGTGTTACAGAACTCAGAGTTCAAAATCATAAACCCAGGATGGGGAGAAACACTTGTTACATCGACTAAGTATGAATCTGATCCACACTTGAGCGTGAGTGTGCTCCTCGGGGATGAATTTGACCCCAATTAAAGATGAGTGTGTTTTTGAGAACCATCTTTTTTTCCCACTGAGACCAAACTAGGGGAGCAGGAGAGGAAGGATGTGGATGTGAGTCAGCGGGGGGATTCTGCGGTGAGGCAGTCTGCTAACTTAAAAAGCTTAGAGAGATTACAGGCTACTACGGGAAGTCAAGAGTAATGTTGTACCGTACTGATCTAAAGCCATGTGTAGGGTTGACCATGAGTTAAAGCAGTGGTGGGTCATGTCAGGATATACAGGATGAGTTGGAATGCAGATCTGGACACTGGCCTCGAGGTGTGTGGTGTTACTTTGCTTGTGTCCGTTTCACAGAACTAGGAGGGGGAAAACACACACACACACACACACACACAGAGGGAAAAATGTTTTGCCCACAGCCATATACCTCTTGAAGAATTCTTGGACATAAAAGCAGGTGTAATGACTGTGAAGGTTGTTAGTTTCTACTCACGCAAAGGCTGTCACGCACACCTTCAGAGCAGGTGTGTACCTCCGTTTCAGTGTGTGTGCGAGTGTCTTCTTTTGCATACCGATGCTGTCAGGAGGTTGTTTTTACTTTGTGTAGGTATTCATGATTTAGCATTGAGCTGAATGAATGAATTAACCTCTACGGGTTGTCATGAAGCCATAAAACATGTTCAAAACGTGCAGATAAACATCAGAAAGTCATGGTGGCTATACAAAAAAAAAAACTGTTCACTCATAGCATTTTACACAGTCAGTCAGCCATGTATATACATACTGTATACATACATGCTTTTTATGGTGCTTTTGAGACATAACACACATTTCACATTTCAAACATAAAGAACTGTTTAAAGATGTACCCAACATGGATTACGCCTCCTTTAGCGCTGCTTTCTGAGCGTGTACACACCATGAAAGTCGCTGACCTGTTACTACCTCCTAAAAAAATTAGCTGAACATTGTTTCATTTCTGTGTATAGCTGTGGGATTCACACAATAACACAATACTTGCTGAAAACCCCACAGCTCGTCCTCACGCTCCGGCAGAGCAGCTGCCCTGCTTCCTTCTTGACCTTCTTGAATGAGACATTGAAATGTTTACCTGATCCGGCACCGCTGCACTGATGAGCTGTGAACTTTGAGGAAGTGGGAAAACAAAATAGGAATTTCCCTTCAATGACCTGTCAAGTATCACATTCAATTCTCACTTCACTCACAAGCCTCTTTACAAGAAAGTCAAACTCCCTGTAGGACAACGAACAAGACAATTTTCACATGTCAAAGTAAAGGACTGCTAACAATCGAAGCAGTAGTGGCTGAGATATCTGACTTTTAGTTCAGAGTAAGCTTTTGGGCCTGACATTTCCCATAACACAACTCAAGTTCCTTGAAAGACGTTCCGTATTTCAAGAGCTCTCCCTATGTCATCACTGGTGGTCTTTTTCTTCAGGCTCTGAAGAGCTACCTCAAAAGCCACAAAGACAGTTGTTTTCGTAGTAGTTCTACTTATGAGTTAGCTGAACTTCATATGTGAAACTGATGGAGTGCCCCTTTAATGCTTCTCCAACTGTTCTAAATTCAAAAGCTAAACCTTACTGTAATACAGTTCCTCTGAACAGACTCCTGGCCTTGCGTGTGCTTGATCGGCCAAACCGGATTATTTTGGACTGCAGGTCATGACACATCACATGAATGTTGCCCATGACCTAACACAAACTTACAGCATTTCCCACTCGCTGCAGTTAGGGCTAACATCATCTCATGCCACACAACGTGCTTTCCAGTACACGTTGTTATTGTAGCTGCTGCATGAAGTTCTCAATTTGACAGTAAAACAACATACAACTCGTTGCTGCATGCAGGGTGTAAAATTTCTTGTTTAGGTTCAAATTGCAGACTGCAGGTTGTACCACACCACTCTCTTACAGTAACTTTATTTTTATACAATTTATTAATTGATGGTCAATGATATCGTTTTCTTCATCGTGTTAAAAATCGTTCCCTTCTTAGTTTAAATCCACAAAAGGAAGTTTATCATAAAACCCGTGAATGGACCAAAGCACTTTAAGACTGAAGAAGTATTAGAAACAAAATGTTACAGAATGTTACATTATTATAATATCGTATCATTGGATGAATGACTGAACTACAATATTTTAATACATAAAGTGGCATAAAAAGGAAATATTCAAATAAACTTACCTAAATACAATATGTGTAGTTTCTTTCCATCAACTTTCAAGGACAATTCGTCTTATTTGCACCACTCAGTGGTGAACTAAAAGGATGCTCAAACTCCATGTGAGTTAAAAAAAGAAGAAAAACTTAAATAATAATAATAAGCATGTATTTTTCTGTGAATTGTGTCAAAACATTCAAAAAATGTAAACGAGTCATTAAAATACTTTTTTCTCTGTAATATTAGGTAAAGTATTTAAATGACATTGGAATACGAACCACCTACTGTAGTTTGAATCAACATATTGTACAGTAATAAATAAGCAGATAAACGCCATAGAGTACAGGTTGCATACACCAAATATCCAAATTGTATTTTCAATATAAACAGCTTTTCTCTCTCTCTCTCTTTGCAATTGATCTCTGGACATAGTTTATCAAACGTCTGACGACTGGCTCTTAAATCAGGTCAGGCCAAAACAGAGACAATCAATAGATCAGGGTGGGTCAAGCACCAAAATCAGCTGCTGATATTCCTTTCACATGCAACCATGAGCTCAACACAAGCACAGTGTCTTTTTCATAGTGTGTGTGTGTGTGTGTGTGTGTGTGTGTGTGTGTGTGTGTGTGTGTGTGTGCGTGTATGTGTGTTTGCATGGCAGGGAGAGAAAGATCTCGTGCCTTGTGTGTGTGAGAGTGTGTGTATGTGCATGGGTGGGGGGTACTAGATCACCTTCCCTTCCTGACCAAGCGTGAATACCAGATTAGTAACTGAGCTAATGGCTTCCCCTCCCTCCCACCCTTTACAACCCTCCTCCGTCCTTATGCAAGCGAGTATTTGCGCTCTGCGGCAATAACAATAGTTGCGTGCGGAAATATCTCGGTCATCCATCTTTCTGTCACCTCTCCCCAGCGGATCACGAAGGTGTCATAACTGAGCGTAAATAACCAAGTCCAAGGAAGGCGAGCTCATAAATGGAAAGCCCTTAAAATGCGTGTCTGAGGAGAGTCATGACCTGCACAGCAACAGGAAAAAAAAAAAGAAAAGAGAAAGAAAGCACGAAGCCGACCAGACACGCTGTGCGTGTGAATATTTGGCTTGGTTTCAGCTTGATACAGCAGAATGAATATAGCTTATAAATAACAACTCAGCTGAAGTTTTAATGAAAAGGTTTTCCTGAGAAGAAATCATAAATGTTATAGAGAGTAATTAGTCTTAAAATAACAAACAAAAACAAAACAAATGGATTTTCACCCTGAGTCACAAGAGTAATATTCTGCACGCATGCTCCAGAAGCAAAATATTTGTCAGTATGTGTTAATATAAAAGTTGAATGTTGAGTACACAGTATTTGTGCATGGTGTTGTTGTCCTGATTCTCACAAACGCAAATGCTGTGTACTGGTTTCATTTTATCTGTACAATCATTAGAAAATGCAAGTATATCTCCAATGTAATGATCGAAAATAGGCTACCACATAATATACACCATCAAGCAACACTAGCTGGTTGATTTTTGACATCAAATTATGTTAAAATTTTAAAACAGCACGCAAAACACATGAAAAAGCCTATTCATTACATCTACCCAACTTATATAAAACAATATTCACATTGTCAAGGATTGGTCTATATATATGTGTATAGTATATAAAGTACAAAAAAGTTATAAAACAGAAAAATTCTATTAAAACATGTATTTTGGACTTAACAAACATGTACATTTAACAAAATGAGATTTAAAAACAAAACAATTTAAGTTAGGACTCCTCTCCGTGTGAGGACAGACAGCGTGTGTGTGTGTTGTGAAAGGTTTGTGGTGATGAGACGAATCCTGACTGCAGGCAGAATCATCCACCATCCACCTTCTGCTGAAAGTGAGTAAATTGACTGAATTGAGGTCATAACCCCAATTAACTGTCTGGCCATGGCCACATGCTGGCGCCATAGTAAAAAAAAAAAAAGGAAAAAAAAGTTTTCTCCCCTCTCCCAGGAAAATATTTAAAGCTCCATTAAAGGTCCTGTGTGTAAGATTTAGGTCCCTCCGTATACAGAATATGGACAACAAGATACATAACTAAGTATGAGCATACAATCACCTAAAAATAAGAACTATTTGTTATTTTTTTGCTATCTTAAAATGAGCCTTTTCTACAGAGGGAGCGGGTCTGCATCTACAGCGGTTGCCATGTAGCACCGCCATGTTTCTACAGCAGCCCAGAACAGACAAACTAGACGCTGGCTCTAGAAGAGGTGTTTTCGCGTTTTTTCGTGGCTACTACACAGGAGGTGGCTGCAGTGAACAACTATGCAGCTAGATGGAACTAAATCCTGCACACTGGACAATATTTTTACACTAACACTGAAAAATATTATTGCGTGTAATATGAAAAGTGTTGCTTATATGTGACAAACCCACAGAAAATTGTCACCCACTCTTAGCTTAGTTGATTGTTTTTGTTTTTACAACATTTGATTCTCATTTCCAGCAGCAGCAGGCAGCTGTTCAATAAACTCAATAAATCAATAGATCTCACAGCAAACATGGTGTGCAACTAAAGTTAGACAGTGAACAATTTCACAAAACAAACTAAAGATCCAGATATTTTCCTCTGAGTTAAAAGGAGAATGTTGGACTTAACTTTAATCTCTGCCCTCTTGTGGACAAATATCGATTAGCGCAGCTTTAAAGATATCATATCTCGAAATAAGTAGTTCTACATGGAAATAGGCCAGACTTTAATTTGTTCTTTAAAGTTTATCAGCTCCTGTTAACATTGGGATAGTTGCGTTTATATCTAAAATATTATGTGGTGTCTCTTCGACAAATATACATTACCGCAAGTCAGTTGTTGTATATTGAAAAATATTGTTTTTGAATATTGAACTCAGAAGTAATTTTGTTTACGCTGCAGGTTTAAAATGACTGTAATACTCTCATACAGTGAGCGGTGATTTAATACGGTTATTCCTTATCTCATAAGCTCTTATTGCATCATTAGTTGGTCATTTATTCTCTATATGATAAATACTCATGTATGGTTTTGTGGTGGCATTTGTGCTGATAGCCAGTCCTCCTATGGGGAAATAAGATATGGATAAGCTTGGCACGCAAAATAAGTCATGCATGACAGAAATTAACCTCTTCTGCCCCCTACACACACACAACACACCCTCCCATCCACACACACACACACACACACACACACACACACACACACACACACACACACACGCACACACACGTTGCCCCCACCACAACCTTCATTCTCTGCAGTGCAAACCAATGGGCTGCCAACCAGCCTATCATCTATGGGTTAATCCACAGAGGCTGATTTTAGCAGAGAGGTCCCACTCTGACCCATTTTCTTCGGAGCTTGAGGGACGGGCCAATTGGTTGCAACTAATTTGCATCGAGGGAAAAGTTAGCATGATCAGTTTGTAGATGAAGTTGTACATACACTTGATTAGAATCTCTCATTAGAAGTTGAACAAATCAGCTATTTACTTGTGGAGCTAAGTGTTACCACACATAAGTGAGACTTTCAATGATTGGCCTAGTGAGAAAAACAGTATGGTGTACATACATGAATCTCTCAGTTTAATTTGGATGTTTGTTGGCACAGTGTGGTGAGAAATGGGAGGGAAAAAATGCCGTAGACAAAGCACACAACCGATTTCCATCAGTGAGCCACATGCTGGCTCATAAAGGCAGAAGGGAAAGTGTAATGGATGGCTCATATTACCATTTAAATTGTCTGTACTATCAACAGAGTGATGCTGTTGTCAGATATAGTTGCAACATGTATAAACCCATTTTCTCTATGCCCACATTTCCATGCTGGGAGAGCTTTTAAATGGAAAGAAAAAGAGGGCACCAGGGTTCATGCAGTAGACAGGAAACTGGGCCAGTTGTGAGTCCTCCCTCAATAGACGATCTGCGGGTTAATCATTGTGCATTGCGTGCAGACTGTGTTTGCTTGGACAGAGCCAAGGGTCGGGAGGTTGTGTACAGAAAGAGTTGAGGGAGGTATCGGTCACCCTTTTCTATCAAAACAATCATGGTCCGTTTTTTTAGACAGCACGCTAAGTTGTGTCAAATAAAAGGGGGGGAAAAAGTTTGCAGTTATTCATCCGTAGGGCAACTGTGCTTTTTTTTTTTACCATTTCACCAGTTGGATGTGCCCATATGTTCCCAATGATCAATGCCTTCACTTAAAAAAAGATAATGCATGAGATTAGGACACAAAATGAGCTTGAAATAATGCTGTGCAATGAAGGAAAGCCTCTTGCCATCCATATGCAGCAGATCCTCATAGGGAAATTATGAAATAATCCAATCACAATCTAAAATGACCAATTTCAGCATTTTTGCAGCATTTTTTTTGTTGATCTGGTCCTCTCGCTGTTATGGGTTTGGTTATGTTTATGCCTCTAAAACACATAGTGAAGGGTAAGGAAAAATAGTTGTTGACAAACTGACAGGACACAAACCTCCAGTCTGCAGTTAGAGTTGAACACATTGTGCATAATCTGCGTGTACTGTCTGTACTCGCTGTTCTATAAGAACACCAGCCTATTTCCTGCTTTTGAACTGAACCAAACAGATTGTTTTAAACTTTCTGAAGCGACTAATGCTGTTGTTTGTCTTGCAAAGGCATGTCGGCCTTCCATGTGAGCCCACTCTGTAGTAAAAACAATACTGACAGACAGAAAAAAATAACAAGGAAAAGGAAATGATCTGACAGATAGATAAAGGTTAATATTTTTATATTTAAAATATTTTGTTGTGCACACTGCAGTACATGAAGCGTAATGAGATTGAAGTTTGACTACGCTCACCGTTATCCAAAACCAACAGAGAAGAAAGTCAGGGATAAAAAAGATAAAAACAGAACTCCTCTGGTATCATGAGTTGGTAATGTCCCAGTTATCCCGGTCTCAGGAAGCTGGAAAAGATCTTATAATAGTGTGCAAGCTAGCTGCAGAAACCGTGATACTGTGGCATGTTTGTCCAGGTTTCTGTCACTGTTCTCACGCCTAATTAGCAGAAGGAAAAACAAGAAAATGGGATAATAAATAAAGCAATGATGGACAAACTGAAATGAATGTGAAACCCTGTAATGTGGTGGCTAAATATTTATCACGTTGCTCTTGTTGTACAGTTGTACTGTTGTAACTGCATAATGTTTCAGTCAGAAACCAAATTCACATGCACGTGTGGGAGCAGGCGATCAAAAATACGAATTCTGTTAACATCATGTAAGATTTACACAGAGAAGACTTGATATTCCATTATCCATATACTGTATGTTCCATTACATTAAAACATCCACCATCTCCATCCCTGCTGCTCGCTCCTCTGGTCACTGCCATCGTCTACCGCCCTCCCAAACCAAACTCCTCCTTCCTCTCTGGGAGATTTCAGCATCTTCATCGACACTGACTGCAAATCTGCCACTGAATTCCTGGAACTGCTACACTACTTCAACTTCACTCAACACGTCAACTCTCCCATCCACATCTGTGGTCACATCCTGGACCTGGTCTACTCCACTGGTCAACTGCTCAAATGACCCCTTCGAACCATTTCAATCCGGTTTCCGTTCCCAACACAGCACTGAAACAGCCCTCCATGACATCGTCCATCCACCTCACCATCCTCATCCTCCTGGTCCTCACTGCAGCTTTCGACACCATAAACCACACCATTCTATTCCATTGCCACAATCCTTCCCGCAGCCTCCGTTCATCTGATACAAACCTCCTTACTCCACCACTCAGGACCAAGCACCGAACCTGGGGCGACAGAGCCTTCTCTGTAGCTGCCCCCTCCCTCTGGAACGCTCTCCAATCTCTGATTCCCTGGTTGGGCTGAGTGATAGACTCTCCACACATTGCTCCTGATCACCTTTGTTCCTCCAGGGGATTTTTTTCCTGAAAGGTATAGCCTTTCCAAGTCAAACAGGTCAGATGCTGAAAGACTAAAACCGCGACGCTGCCAAACACTGTGGCAGCAACAGTGCTGTGGTTGTTCGTGCTACGTGCATCTTTGTGCAGGTGTCAACTTTGTTTTTTTGGTATTCAAGTGTCTTAACATCAAAGTGGGATAAGAGGGCCAGTAATGGTCTGTCATCAGCCACCCAGCAGGCTCAAATAACTGTTTCGGTGTTAGGTCTTGTATGTGTGTTATATTTCAGTCAATTTTACTTAGAGACACATTTAGGTAGTTTTATTCCCTTTAATAACTGTTTCCACCCAGAGTACCAGTACCAGCCAGTTCTTGTCTGCATTTCCATCATGGTCTAAAGACTCACACTGATGAAAAATGAGTCTGCTGACATATGAAAAAGTGGCGTCTGTTTATAGGACTTGTTTGCATATGCAGGTTTTTTTTTTAAAATGTGGCTGAAATAGAATGTGTGTGTCCGCAAAGTTGGGGCTTGCAGCAAAGTATTACTCCCTAAGTGGGGGCTGTTTGGGAACTAAAATAATGTCCCTGGAACTTCCTAATCGGAATTTGGACCCTGGTCTCTGTGGTGGAAATGCTCCTCCAAGGTTCCTAGTCCCTGGAGAAAGTTTCTGTGGTGGAAATGCAGCTTATGAAGGCTGTACAGGGATTTCATTTACTTAATGGATCCACTGTGGTCACCTTGGTTAAATGTTGCTCAACCACCACCGAGCTGTAACATCCACCATCCTATCTGGGCTGCCCTGCATGACAATAATGAAATAATAGGATTTTCCTCTGTGCAGAAGCTGGTCTGGACTTGACTGTCACCATGCCATGGTGGGGAGAGCATTGTTTTTTAACGAGAGGAGACCATGTGAATGTCAATGATTAGTACCAGCCGCTAACAGACCCACTGAGTGTGATAATACATTCTTTCTAAGCCTACCGCATATCTATGAGTGTACCATCCACCTCCAGCACGAGAACTAAAAGTGAGCTTCATATTTCTCTTGTATATTATAGCAGCAGCTTTTTAAATAGTTTATTTTTTCATTGGTGTGACCTTTCCTTAAATTGCCACAGACTGCACTCCTGCTCTATCATACTCATTTCAAGGTAGCAATCACACCAAAGGACTCAACATGCAAATTTGTACATTTATTCCAGATTATGACACCATTTCTATCTTCCGCATTCAAGAAACTCGGCTACAGAGAGTGTTAGAATGATCGACAGAGGTGAATAATTCCCTTGCGTGAGGAAGCTCTGGTTATGCAGGTACACGTGTAGCACTGAGGCTATTGTGTGCCAAGCTTTATCTCCTTAATCAGTTCTCTTTGCCACCAGTTAATCATTTGTGCATGCCAGGGCTCAGACACATTGGATTCATTACACGCAGTGGGAGAACAGAGGCAGAATGACGACACCCTGGCTGATAGTGCAGACTTAGCCGCTGGACAGCGGTGTAAATTACACAGCCACCGGCCCTCCTTTTGTACCAGCGGGAATAGATTTAATCGTGTGCATTGTGAAGCACTCCAACATCTGATCTCTCTGTGTCTCAACATGTTCTTTTATGCAAGAGAGTGAGTGACAAGGAGGCAGATAAAAAAGGAGGGCTGACACATCTGGCCACTGGGCTTGTGCATGTACGCGTGTGTATTTTTTTTGCATGTATGAATGTGTGCGTGCATTTGTGCACTCTTATTTTTTACGTTGTTTGCAGTGATGACGTGTGGTTTATTTGCAAAGCGATAAAAAAAACAAACATAAAGGAGCAGTGAGTAACACACTTCTATGTACTTATATGCACGTGCATAAATTATGCAGTCCAAGCAGAGGCAGATAAAAAGGCAAGTGCGTTAACAACACTGTGTGTCGTGTGCTGGCATGTGTGATAAGTAAAGGCAGTAATCCAACAGCTTGTTAGCTCGCAGGTCCTCACAAAGCAGGAGATTAAAGATGGTGATCATGATACGGGAATGTTAAAGAGACACGACAGAAACCGCTGAAGGAACTGCCACACCTGGCATGTGTATGTGTCGCAATGCTTGCCGGTCTGTGTGTGTGCATGCTCGCTGCTGTAGGTATGTGTTGAGGTATGGATGCGTGTAAGCTTTAGACATGAGTGTGTGTGTGTGTGTGTGTGGGGAGGACAGAAAGAGGAGTCTAGTTGTTTGTTGCCAATGGGTGTAACCTGGCTTAAATAAATTTTGATCCCTACAGGGCAGCACCGCTTGTCATCCGCCCATCTCTGGGATGTGAGCATCTCATAAACACCACAAACAAAAATGTTTTAGCTCTCCTCTCCTCTTCTCCCTTTCGCGTGTTTACAGAAACACTACCCTCTCAACTCCTCTTGTCTGTCCACGCTCTGCAGGCCCTCTGCATCGAAACAAACACGCTTAATAAAAACTGAGAGCTGATGAGTGATATGGAAATCACATTTGATAATAAGTTTAGACTGGGAGAGGAAAAGACTCTATCTCACGAGGAAATACTATTGATGTGTCATGTCAAGTGGTGACAGGACACAGTGTTCACACAGTCTGCCCTCCAGTGCCACATCAAATGAAGTTACAAATAGATCTGCCAACAGCCCATTACCCTGCCTGTCAGGTGAGAAATTATTCAGATTTGATCTCAAGCCAGTTCTCAGCTTCCAAATGTAATTTATGAGCAATCATAACTGTAGCAGTTCCACAAAAAACAAACCAAGCCTAATACGTTACTGCGTGGCCTCAGGTGATTACAGCTTTTTATTGTCGAACTGAGCTTCTTTGATCTTTGTTTACTGCCTAGCGATACATAGCAGTACTAGTAAATAGTGACAAATATTAAATAAACTTTACATGTAGTAGTCATCAGGCTAAGGATTGTTCAAGCAAACTTTTCGGTAAGAAAATGCTTTCTAGTCATATTAATCGTTCAATCAGTAGAAAAGAATAGAATATCTTTTATTGTCACTGTGCACATGTACAGTGAGATTTAAAAAAAACAACCCAATAACAGTGCAACAGTGAACAAAATATAAAATATACAATATAAACATAAGCAACGAAAAGGGAGGTAAGGTGCACAGCCCCGAGGAGTATGTACATTTGCTATATGCAGTGTTACATATACTCTATATATGTATTGCACATATATAAAAGTAATAAAGCATAAGCAGCTGCCCCTGTACTGACGTCAGCAGTGAAGGTGTATATGCTATTGCTGCTGTAGAAAGTGAGATAAGTAGATAAGACATTAACGCCAGCCTCTGTGAATATTGACTCTCTCTCTCTCTCCCATTCGCTTCTGTTGAAGTCAAGACACCATTCACTGTTTTGGCATAAATATATGTGGTGGAGCACCGGTCCACAGAAAATTCTGTTTCTATAAATGCTATAAAAAAGGAAGCAAACTAAGAATTCTTATACCAAACATGTAGTCAATAGAGCAGTTAACAGAGTAGTAGTACATTGAGTAGTCCAAAATATTCTCAGGTATGAGTTATATGCACTCGTATATTATCACCTAGCTTTGACTGCTCACTTTGCTGCTCATGTTATTCTTTATACTAAAAACACATTTGACCGCTTAATCATTAGATCATGTCCTATGAAATCAATTAGCCATGTGAATCACTCAATACACACACACACACACACACCCACACACACACACACACACACACACACATATTTGTCATAGCAAATTCTGTAATACACCTTACAGGCAAGTATTACTCAATGTTCTAGTACAGTGAGTTATAGTACAGATTTCACAAGTTCCAAGATTCATTGTTGGACACATTCAGTGGTTATTTCATCAGGCACTATAAATTGCATTCAACATATCAAGGCACATCTCTATTTTTTTTCTCAGCTACACTGTTACAGTTACGTTAAGCTTATCAACTGCTGACTACAGCATCAAAGAGTGGCACGATCTTCTCATCTCAAGCATACAAGTGTATTTTTCTTCTTTCAGTGGATAGTTGTGGATCTGATGTGATCCCAGGTCTCAGCAATCACTTTGAGGAGTGCAGGGTTGGCATGATTGATGATTAAATGATGGCCAAACTAAGAAAATAAGAACCAAGTTGCATCAAACTAAAATAACAACTAGGATATCCAAAAGACCTTGGAGATATTAAAATTAGGCTTCAACATCTGTAAACAAACTCATACGAAATATTTCATATTGCAAAATATCTTTAAAAAAATGCATTTAAATCTATGCATCATGTATAAAGGGGGCAGTAGAGGAAGAGCATAACAAGGAGAGACACTCATGCATGGGTGTGGCACCAACAATGTCCTTGTGACTAAGTATACGCCTCAGTTTCTTGTTACTTGTACAAAGGCAGGTGAGTAAATGTGCAGGTATCCAACTTTGAATTCCAGTTCCCACAGCATGAGTCACCCATTTGCTTTCGAGCAATCGGCCTACATGGCTTACAGATAGCGCCTGTGTGTTAGGGAGATCTCCATTTTGCAGCGAGAGCTTGTAGAGGCTGCAACAATTTACACTTCTGTTAAATAAGATTTGATGATCGTCATGGAGATTTGGATAAAACAGGTGGCAGAGAGAGATGGACAATACTTCATGCTCTATCTCTGTGTGTCATCTTACAGCTGTCTCTGTTAAATAAATGAGGCAATATTAAAGCACACATTGAAAAGAGGGATTCAGATATAATACCAGTTTTGTAGATCCTTGTTTTTTTTTTTTCAGTCATTAAGCTCCAGGCTCCGCACTAAGCGCATAAACAATCTTGAAGCCACTCCCATGCACAGATGAATGAAAACTTTTTGTGAATGACAGCAGCTGCTTGACAAAGAGTTCTCTCTGTCTGTCATTCAAGATCTTTCATACTGAGAACAAGCTGTTTTCTTTGGCAGCAGCAGGCCTCCAACTTGTAGGACGGTGAGCTCTGAAAGTACAGGCATGGGAGCTGTTTACCATTAGTGTATCCCAGCTTGGTTTGCTCGAGTTCTGGCTTGGATTCTTGGTGAAATAAAAGTAATGTTTTAAAAAGTAAAGGATACTGAAAAAGAAAGACAGACTCAGCGGGAGAATTGGCGCCAGAAACGTGTCACTAGTGTTTTTCAAAGGTATGCCATGCATCGTGTTGTTCTAGCAGTTTTTAGACATATGCAAAACTGTAAAATACAATGTGTTGAGTAGCACTGCTCATCAATGTCTTTCATGGCCCAGATAGTATATCAAATCAAGAGCACAAAGCCAGCTACTACTTTACCACTTCCTGTTTTGATGCTGGTAGACGTGATATAGGCGAGGTGTGGAAGCAGTCGCACCTGTGGCAATGTGTCTCTGTCTGTTTGACCCCTCAGGCTGTCTGAGGGACAGGGGTAAAAAACACAAGATCATGATGCATTTACAGAAAACCAGTTCCAAACGGTTACGATTAAATCTTAATTTACATTCTGTTTATGTCAATTGGTAGTGACGCAACGTGTTAATATTAGTTATAATCAAAAGTGAAATACTGAATATTGTGTTAAGAATAATTCAGCACCTCACCTTCTGTTCTCACTTTGTGGTTCACAAAAGTTGAAACACGAAACACAGGTCAGTCTGAGTGAGTCAATCCAGTCAAACACACCGGGCTCACAAACTCAAATTGTCAAATTAGGCAGTGTTGATCAAATATGAATCATGATTCTGTCACTGCAATGCATATCTGGCTCCAAAAAATCAAGACGGCAACAGCCATACTGCCTCAAAAAGGTGGTCCAGTGGTTGATGTCATGTTAGATTACACTTGGCTGAATTACATTGGTTTATTTGCCTCTCTTATTTTCTAACAGACTTTGACAGGCTATAAAAATGTGTGTGCAGTCAACTGCACAACAGTGTTTACTATTATGGCAATGTTTTTGTTTTTTTCTTTGGACTCACCCAGCAGGTGCTGAATTTTGGCTTATTTGCCACTCAGTGGGGAATTACCCTGGTCAGTAACCATAACATACTTGGTTGTGTTTATTTGGTTTGATTATTAGTGCCAAAGGTATATCATGTTAAGCCAAGCTTTATCTTGCCAGATTTTCAGAGCAACATTTAAATCTGGAAAACAGATTGAAAGTTGACAGAGCCTCAAAGATACGCATCTCAAAACTCACAAAGCTTGTGATTATTTTTATTTGAGGGCATTTCTAAAACAGCTGCTATGTATTTTGGCTTAAAAGTCAGAGGCAAACACATGTGATGGCCAAAAGGGTGAAGGAAAGAATATTTGCCATATTTGAGGTGTCTGCTCCAAACAAACAATGGCTGATGAGTTACATTAATGAGTTACTTTTAAAAGATGGCCACTCTCTCCCAACCTTTGCTGCACCTCGATATCCCCTTTATAATTATATAAATCACAAATAGGATTGGTGACCTTTGTCAGAGTCCAGTGCCCATCAACCAATCCACTTCCAATCAAGAATGTAAACATAGCTCATAAGTGAATGTCTTGCTGCAGCATCCACCCACATAATCCAGTTCATTCCTCAGGAAAACAAAGTAATGGAATTAATATCCCAAAAGAGGATTTTGTGCCTCCCATGTCATCAGCGGGTCAAAATTTAATTTTGATTTGTCCAAATACTTTGGACTTGCAAAACCAGTGATATTCTCACCAGCCTCAACTGTACTTTGCATTAAGAGTTCATTAGTAATGTTAGCATGTCAACGTGCAAAACTGAGACGCTTCATATGGTAAACATAACTACTAAATATCAGCATGTTAGCATTGTCATTGTGAGCATGTGAGCTTGGCAAAATGATACAGTCTCACAGAGGTGCTAGCATGGCTGTAGACGCTTGTCTGACAATGGGGACCAGCACTCTCTATTGTTCCACCACATCCAGGTGACATTGTGAATGTCACATGTGTTGTCTGTGACAGCTCATCAGTATTTAACGCAGTCAGTTTGTGCCAAACAGGCTTCCTCAATCTTGACAACCCTCTATTACTGCTATTATTCACCAGCTGGGTTTGAGCACAACATTTTAAGAATAGATCTTTGGATGGTCAGATTGCCTTCAGAGGCAGCATGGTAACTGAGGAAATATATATATATATACGATTCAAGCTACAATCAAATCAGTATAACTTTCCCCCTATCAACAGAGTATGACTCACACTTATGCAACAGAGAAATGTACGCACAGTGAAGTATGCAGTCTATATTACAGTAACTAAGGGTTTAGTACAAAACATAAATACCATTGACTGCAGTGCCAGGGTTAATTACATGTTGTTTTATTAACAAACTTTCATGACCTGGCAGACACTGCTCTGCTCTCTCATATTAACATATTATCAGCAGAACGGGCACTTATTGTGTATGTGTGTAGCCTCGTGTAATTAGACTGATACAATAAAACGGAGGACAGGAAAGAAAGTTTCCTAAGAAAAAAAAAAACCTAAGACATAATTTTGAAAGACACAGCAGAACTGTCTAATAACAGTTAATAGACAGGCCGCATTGATTTCTTTTCATTTGCTTTAATTTCCTATGTCAAGACTTAGAAGTGCTGAGGAAATGCCACTGTCCCCTCAGGATGAATCCATCAAAGACACATGATGAAACGCCAACATATCCTGTTGGTAAATCTATGGTGGACTGTAAATCACAACTTCTTTTTAACTGTCTGTCAAATATTTTTATAGCTGGAAAGTTTCCTGCTTTATTCCCCACCCAGACAAGCTGCATTTCACCTGCAGTCTACACACCTGGTGACGGGCAGACACATTAGCACCAATAGACACAAGCACTTTTAGACGTTATGTATTCGCACAAGGAACATGCTTTTTTAATATTTGACCGTAGGTTAGTGGTATTTTCGTCTGCACACAGAAACACTGACACTTTTATCTTGTGTGAGTGATAATAGGCTGTCAGTTCATAGAGCGTTTTCTCCTTCTTTAAATCAGAAACGATTGTTTTTAAGTCATTTTAGTTGGTGGAATGGTGGCTTTTAACCCAGGGAGCCTGATTTTAATTCATGTTACTAGATGTTTTTATATATGTGGTGTGTAAATTGACAAAAGTTATAGTTTTTTTGTAGGTCTGTAACAGAACAGAGACAACAAAATAGTCCATTATAAATATGTATGAATACACAGGGATTGTGTTGCCAAAAGTAAGACTAATGTTTAGGTATTAAAACATATATTTTTCTTACATAGGTACAGGTATTGAGAGAAAATGAAACTTCTTCTGCTCTAGAATTCAAAACTTGCTGACATTGGTACCTACAGTATGCTAATAACTAAAAATCCAGCCACCACTGCCATGCATGTAGTTTGTTTGTTTTTTTTCCATGGGAGCTGTGGTTTTCTTCTTCTTTCTTCTTCTCACAAAGTAAACATTGCTTAACTTTCTTAAATTCATAAAGGTTTCAACACTTTCAGTGACTGCAGCTGATATGTAGAAGTTGTAAATTAAACAAGAAGTTAGTAATCAAACTCTAGGAATGCACTTTGATTCATTAGAAAAATCAATGAAAGAAATTCTGAATGAGAGACTACACTGAGTTACACAAGCTAGTGGAGCAATGGCTAGCCTGGAAGTTACAGTTTCCACTGTGATACAACTCAAGGATCCACTTACTTAGTTATTTCTGATGCTTTCAGCCACATCCCACTGTAGAAGTTTCTCTGGATTAGGGTGAGTACAGGACTTGGTCATGTAATGACAGATGGTTTCTTTGCGTAAAGATAGTGTCTGGCATCAGATGTAAATGGCCTCTTTGATCTTGATCTGGCCCTACCAGTGACCTGTTCCCAGTGATTGGTGTTGGTCTGATATTCGCACACAGCTGATGTCTGCCTCCCAGTACTCTTTTTGTCTTATCCCCAAGCTCGTTGCCATTTCCCTCATGCACTGATGCAGCATATCAAATGTAGTGTTCTTATCGGGGGAAATAAAACATGTAAAAATTCAACTGTTCAAATGCTCCAGCTTCAGCACCTGTAAATTCCAATCAAAGCCATATAAGTTTAGACTGCTGCTGAACCAAATCTAAACATCCATTTAGTATTTTTATTAGCAGTCATGGGGAAAGCTGAGTTTAGATGTTTGGTTTTCTTCCAAGTCAACAGATTGTGAAATGATGATAAAAAACTTTATAGTGATTACAGATACAAAGAATAAGTGATGGTGTTGAAAACAATTTAACAGTTCCTGACATGCAGCTTAATGCCATTTGGGAACTTGTTGTAGGTGGTGATTTTTTATATTGGACTGTTCAAAGATATGGTAAAAACAAAATATTCAGATGTGCACTGTGAATCTGTTGGTTGCATTACATGCATCACTGTTGGACAATTAATGTAATGTAAAAACAGCATGACAGCATGTTTTTTTATTTTATTCTGCATGCATTCTTATGGCAGGTTTGATGACGATGTAAACAACGTAAACTCACTGAAGGAGCGCACAGATCAAGCACGTATCAAGTCTCTACAAGTTGGTTTCTACAAGAAAAACATTGCCTGCGAGGTAAAAAAAAAAAAAAAACATCCAGTCATTTATCAGAACACTATTGCATGCTATGAGAAAGGTTCAGTGTTTAGTGCATGTAAAGAACTAAGTGAAGGAGAAGGTAGAGGAGATACAGACAGAGAAATACCTGATGTGCGGTTGTACAAATGTGTATGCCTTCTGCAAGTGATTCACAAAAAGGCACTGAACTAGATTATCCATGGCGCTCTCCATCCAGTTCGACACAGCTGCTGTCTAAAGAAGATAAACAAGACCTTTTGTTTCATGGTGGGAGTCATTTTGTAAAGATACAGGTGTCTGCACATTGTTTGCCAACCTTTAATTGAATTATCAGTCTGTTTTCCAAGGAATGACACTTGGAAATTCCACTATCATAAAATACCACTATCGTGCCAGAAAACTCCCAGTCTGCCCAGGCCAAAAACAACAGTTTGTGGTGTTGTGCAGTGTGTGTGTGTGTGTGTGTGTGTGTGTGTGTGTGTGTGTTTGTTTATATCAATTTATCTGCACCAGTGTCAGCACGATTATTTATCGTGCATGCATCAGTCTCACAAAGTGATTTGTACTGATATTAAACAAACACAAGGGTTAAGCTTGAGCGCTCCAGGTGTCTTAAAGAGATATTTTGCGTTCATAACGGCCAGTGGTTGATTTAGTGGTTCATCTGCATGCCAACACAGTTACCCAGCTGTGGCTTAATATCAACAAGTCCTCAGTTTCACACAACAGGTAACTGGGAAGCAGACGTAGGATATTAACTGCCACTGCAAAGCCAAACACTGTTGACAGGAGATGTTACAACTTGCAGTTGTTTTGAAGAATGTGAAGACTGCAAGAACCCACGTCATTATAACAATATTATTATTTTCTTAAATCATAAAACAGGCAAGTGTCAAATGCTGCTATTATGTTGCTGACAGGAAAATGATTGGCAGGGAACAGAGTCAATTTCCAAACATTAATCAGTGTTCATCATGTGCACATAAACACTGCTGACGTTGTGAAATAGACTAATAGATGTTATGATAACTTGAAGTGGAAACTTTGCAAGTGTTCAGGTTATGAGCAATTCACTTAATAGTGACTTTTGTATATTAAATAGAGAAAAAGAGAACTGTAATTTTTCCGACATAAACAAGTTAATGAACTTAATGAAGGGCGCCATCCGAAAGGCAACTATTCTCAACACCTAAAAGCTAGCCTGTAGCCTGTAATGGAAAATATGTGGACTTTTGGTAAACATGACACCATGTCAACAAACATGTCAACTTTTCTGTAGGTTGTCTAAAAGTTTCCAACTTCCTTTTTAATATCAGAATTAATTGACTTTTTGGCTAATTGGCAGCATAAAAAGCTGTTAGCATGATAAAATAACTTGCTTATTTATACATCCAGGAGACATCAAGCAACTTTAGCACTAAAGTACTTTGTTTTTTGCCAACTCAACTTATATTTACTCAGATTTTTTAGCACTGTTTTGGTCTCCACCAACTCCCGAGGGAAATATCTGACAACTGACTTGAGCTGCTATATGCTGTATTATGTTTACCAGCTAGGCGTTTTTCTCTCTACACATGTTTCTGCCATTGTTAATATAAAAACAGTGATTAGTGCAGCTTTTAGGGTGTTGAGATTTGTATGCCTCGAGCACGTAAAAAGAAAAAAGCAAATTGTAAAAGTGCCGCTGCCATAGGCCGGGTCAGGAGGTCTGAAAAGATGAAGCTGTTGTCCTCACGCAAGGCACCTCTGCAACCAGAGGCAACGCTCTCTTTTTCCTTAAAAGACAAGGGAGCCATGGACTTGCTCATCCGGTTTTTCACACTCTTGGCTCTGCTGTGTGCATGCGAAAAGCTTGTAAATGACAGAGGAAGCCAAGGTGTATGGAGACCAAGTGCCTCAGGCCAGGGGAGTTTACACAGCGTGTTGCCATTAATCCGCCCTCTCAGATTTTTCTATCCAATTCTGCCATAACAATGCCAATCAAGTGCAGCTTTCCTGTAAAGCTAAGTAAAAGTATTTGGCAAGTGTCTGATATGCATTTTTGACAGATGTGATATTGTATCTAGGCTTTACTGTGGAGAATCACATCATCTGTATATCATTCAGATAAAAATAAAAAATCAGACCTATAGCTGTGAACAAATGTGGAAATCGAGTGTTTATTTATTTATAAATATGTGGGCCATCTTTGAAATTCTATTTTAATTCATATGATTCAGTCTACTTTGTCCATGGAGAAAACTTTAATGTTTTAACTATAAATTTGTTGCCTCTGCTGAGCTTCGCTGAGCTTGCATGCGTGCCTCTGAGGGACAAACCCTCAAATATTCCAGAACCAAT
Source organism: Nibea albiflora (assembly GCA_014281875.1). Classification (NCBI taxonomy): domain Eukaryota; kingdom Metazoa; phylum Chordata; class Actinopteri; family Sciaenidae; genus Nibea; species Nibea albiflora. The sequence continues at coordinate 12,822,345 of CM024795.1, read as the reverse complement.
TGCAGTGTGCAGACAGCTTCATCTGAAAAAAATGTCAGATTAGCCACTGTTGTAATGTCAGGTCTTGATTGAGGGATCAGTGCTTCTGAAAGGGCCTCATGCGATGGCTTCTTAAACAGACACCTGTAGGACAACTAATAATACATACTGATCATGGGATTGGTGGCATGCTTCTGACACAGCAAATAAGTCCATTACTCATCAGACAAGCTCAGATTCTCAGGCCTCTTAGCAGCTCCATTATGAACAGAATGACAGAAGTCGGCCTGCAATCGGAAGAGGGTGTGCCCAGAGACAAGGACTGGAAGAAGAACAGGCTTCAGAGAGTAAACTAGGGTGCTTAGCACTCAGCCTCAGGCACGTAACTCAGATTTAAGAATGAGTTAGCGTGTCAAGATAGCGTGTCTAGCAGGAGACCACGCCTGCACCTGTCAGGTGTTCTGTGGCATGCCGGTGTTTCGTGCGGCAGATCATATGTGCGTGCATGGCTGCATGTTCGATAGTAAGGCATGTCTTTATGCGTGTGTGTGCTCCCTCATCTTGTTGCACATTGCTACATACCTTAGAAATGATAGACACTTGTGATTTAATGCCTTCAACGAATACGAATCCCTGGAAACATCTAAATATTTAGCAGGAATCCAGCGGTTGAGCTGCTCCGGCAGCCAACTTTCTTGCCCTTTTGCCGACGCATTAAATCTGGTTATATAAACTGTAATTTTTCTGTGTCACTTCCAACTGTCTCAGTTCACTTTGTCTGTGAGTTTGATTAATGGATCCTGACTGATTTTTATATTTGTCTGGGTCACAATTTACTTAGTAAATGATCCGTATTTAAATCAATCCAGTTGGTGGCATCTGTAGGTCAATGACTGCTCTTCACATGGCTCCCGCTCAAGCTGAATCCTCAAATAAACACTGAATTTTTCTATTAAACGCACAGAAATTAAGCAATGTTAGATGTTTTGCGGCAAACTCAGCAAGGACACGTTGCCACCATTCAGCTAACATGTTGGCAAACAATTGTTATGCATCCAGCAGACTTGTAGCAACATTATCCTTCATTTGGAGCCAAGTTTCATTCACACAAGGAATTTCTAGATTGACTTTCCTTGTCTCAGTTAACTTCTGATAAAAAAAATATCTCTTTAGTTGCTAAATGCTGCTCTACGCACACTTGCTAATTGTTAGCTAGTTAACACTTGTTCCTCTACCATTTGTCGTTGGGCAGGTAGCCCACTGTGCTTTTCTGTTGGAAAATGGGGGTGACTGAAGTGGGAATCAATCCAACCAATCCAATTCAAGTTTTGGGAGAGCAAATCAAAAAGTGAGCTTAAAAATTAAAGTTATTATTATTATTCTAGAGCTGAGTTTTAAATAATATGAATCAGTGCAGCAAGTTTACATCTGATGCCTATTGTACCATAGAACATGGCAGAGGTGAAAGCTGAGGTGGGTCCAGCTTTCTCTGGATGGATGCTACTGTTCATATTGCACCCTTAGGTTTTTGTGTCCCACCCTCCCTCGTCAGCACCTGAATTTTATCTATTGTACGTTCCTGTTCTTTCTGTCACTAGGTGGTTTCTTTGTGGTTTACAAAGAAGAGATGACTGATAAACTTGCAGCTATGTTGACCTGCTACTGGAGCCTGCATATTCTCTGGAAACTATTTTTATACTTTGGTGCTTTCATAGCGAATAAGCTTGTGTTTCTAACCTAACCTCCATAACATAAAACAGTGGCGAAAAGTTCAGTACAGCTCAGTGGTTCCTTCTCATGCGATGAATGCCACATGATTTGATTTCATGCTAAAAATGAAACAAAAAGTGAAGGGAGGTTTCAGAGGAAGGGAAATATAAATAACATCATAAAATTCCTTGGTGCCATTGTAAGAAATTTAGATTGGGATCAGTGGAATGAAGAGACGTGGTCAGTGAAGAGTTTTCTGACTGCTGAAGAATACTTTGTGATATCTGATTTCCAGAAACTTCGTTAAACGGTGTTGCAATAAAGCAACTCGTGTGACCTGTGATGTCAAAGCTTCACAAGTTAGTTTAGACAAACCAGTGCATGCATGTTTTTATGATAATGTAATCTATAATAACATTTGTTTTTTCATATCATTATTTTTGTGACATGGTGATGCCTTTAATGGATAACCGACAGGAGTGACATGAGAAGAAATGAGGGGAAACGGGGAATGACACCTAAAAAAAAGTTGGTTATCTCTAAACTGAGGTGTTTTGTAGTTCATGGTTGGCACCTCAGCCTTTAGGCCACCAGGACGCCTCACATTTTGAAATGTTTTTTCCTACCTTCAAGGCTGTAAGTGGAAGGTCGGAAAATCAACTTGCAGGGACTTGAGGCAGGCATTTATTTTGTCGGGGCGGTTTTGAACACTTTGAAATAGATTACGTTGCTATGATGATGTGACTTTAAATGACGTACAGTGTGATGGATTATATCACGACCTTTCAAGCAAGTTTCCAGTTTATGCATTGTGAGCTTGTGCCAAGAGTCAACAATTGCATGAAAATCAGTCCCAAAATTTGTGATGTACTTTGATAAAATTTTGAAAAAACACTAATATGGTCCTTTAATAGTGACTGGGGGATAGTGAGATAGTGATAGTGAGACTGTCTGCAACCCTTTCTAACCGGCTGATTCATCCTTGAGTTAATTATTCAATAACTGAAGGGAGCCTAAAGAAAAAAAAAAACTCAAGGCAGATCAATAGAAGATTGATTGAAGAAGAAATAACTAATTAACTGACCTGAGTATGCGCTTGAATGCACGCATTTTACACACAGACACAGTATAAACACACCCCCATGAATAGTCACGCACACAAGCGACTCATAAGCTTCTTCTCGCACGTACACCACACATACACACACACACACACACCCACCCACACACACACACACAGACCCAGACTGTTTGAAGTGACAGCCGTGGCGTGCATGAGGTGTGTTTATGAATAGCCATAGTGTGCCAGTAAGGAAATTCCTCTCATACAAGAACACATCTGGACAAATTTGAACTCTCTTCACAATACATCATCACAGGACTGGAGTCCCAACATGACATATGCTGATGACATAAATGGAGTCAGAGATATGATCGTATGAAGAGTTATTAAAAGATACATTGTATTTTTAGCCTTATCGGGCTTATCAGCAGTGATGCCAGTAAAAAAGATTTCACTACAAAATATTTTACAGGCTGACAATTATAAATTGTGATAAGTTGTACATGTGAGATATTCAAATGTTAAAGATAATTCAGCCTTTTTCCTTTCTGAAAATAGAACAGTTTCTGCTCCTATCGCTGATCTCATTATGATGGAGGTGACAGATCTATTGTCGCAGGCGGTATGTGAACTTTTTGCTTCGAAGTGCACTCTGTTGACCTCACCTCTGCTGTCCCCTACAGGCTGAGAGGAAAGCCTCCAATTGCATGACAAGTGGTGAAGGAAATGAGATAATCTCTTTCACTCTCTTGCCTTTCTCTCGCTGACATGGTTCTTAAATTGTTTCATGTTGTTTTTCCTGATCCTGGTTGCTCTGGCAACGACTGTACTGTGAGCAGTGACCGCACGGCAGGAGGCGGAGCTGTTAGGTGAGAAGCCTGTCAAGTAACACACACACACGCACACTCACACCCACACACACACACACACACACACACACACACACACACCCATGCACACACATTGATATAGGTATATGGATAAACACTGACATTAGAAATACACACACACACACACCCACACACACATACACACACACATATATCCTACGTTATCTAAATCTATCAGTACAAAGACACACTCCAACAGAAGAAGATCTGTTCATCTTGATCGAGCAAAAGGTCAGACAGTGTATGTCCATGTCTTTGGTGGTGGATACGAGCCCAGACAGGCCCCCTCTGAGAGCCCGGGGTCTTCAATTATCCCTCCAGCTGTTAATACCCAGGCATTTCACCTCTGAACTCTGATACTTACACCTCTCATAATGACACTCAGCTACAGTTCAGAAGTCGGTGCTGAGCACAATGAGCGGATAATGTGTCTAAGCACATAAATTCTAGCATGATTTACTTATTTATAATAACTTGTATGTTTGGGAAGCTATTGATATTTATGGTTGTTACTTATGTTAGGATTTAGTGCTGTGAAAACTCCTGAGACTTTGGTTGTCTCACCTGGTTGGTATTCCGAGTGTTAAGCTGATGGTGAGGCTTTACTTTTTCTGGGACTTATCACCCTCTGCTGGTGGAAACACTTCACTTCAGGCATCAGGAGTTCAGAATCATGTTCTTCAGTTGCAGGAATACAGGATGGTTTGAAAAAAATGTCTTTTTAAAGCTTTGTTTAGGTTACTGTTGCAAATACATTGTGGATTCCTGTTCAAAGCCATTTTGGCACTAAATGTTGAGAGGGAGGAAAGGAGTGGTGTTCATTTGGGTACTTTGATTGATCAGCATCTACTTATGGTTTTATTGGTTTTAAATGAGCTGGCTCATTTAAAAAATAATGGGAGAAAGATACATGTGTCTCCTCTTTCCCACAGTGTTTAAAAAAAGAGCTTTGATGTGACGGGAACAGGAGTACATCACTGTAAAAGAAGAAACCCTTACATATATTTACCTCATCATATACAGTGCTACTGATCCTGATTGAAGGTTGAAGTACATGTGTGCAGCTCTGAGCCGTGCAAATAAGCAAACAATGTTAATCAAAGTTTTAGAGTTGTGAACTGTGCTACATTTCCAAATTACTATTTAGGGATATTGCTCATGCAATTGCAGCATTGACTTCACATTGTTGTATAAACCAGCAGTGGCACAAAGACAAGACTGAGATGATAAGATTGACACTTCTTCTACCAGCAGCTGGTTAGCTTAGCTTAACATTAACATTTAAACGGGCACCAAAATACACCAGCTCCTCTAAATCTCACAAGATAAGACGTTATATGTTGTTTGTTTAATCTGCAGTGTGCACCTTTATTAATTTCACTGTTAAAATTAAAAATGAAAACTGAACTGCATGGCGATGCAATATTGTTTCTGATGCACTCATTCTGCCATGCTTCATCGAAGCATTATGTATTACTCCTTTACAACAATTTGATGATCAGTTCACAAAAAACAAACTTTAAAAAGTTCAAATCTAGATTCCGACAAACCTTTATTGATCAGTGAGTTAGCTCTGGTTGGCAGCTGCTTCAGTAAAAAACAAACAAACAAACAAAACTCCCAAGTCAAAATACGGCACTCACAGTCAGCTGGCCTGATGATACATGGGTTATAAAAGTGACTGTAAAATGCCGTTATCTGCAGCTCCCAATACATAAATCCATTTCATCATTTTAATTTAAAGTTTTGATTTTCTACATCCTTTTAAAGTAATATTTAATATGCATGTTATTTATAAGCAGCAGATATGAGCGGATTCTTTAAAATATACTGACCAAAGATCGGGTGCCTTACATGTTTGGCATTTGACAACATTTGCGTTTTCTAATTGTACAATTTTCGAAAACACATCTGGTTTTCGTGCAACAGTAGAGGACTGAGATTGTACAATGAATGAAAGATGAATCAGTTTCTGAAGAGGCCTCAGAGGAGAGAACAGCTCCAGAGCTCAGACTTGAGGGCTGGATACTGCAGACAGGTGCAGGGGAGGCCTCTCAGTGAAGGTCCTGGGTCTTTGTACCAATGCCCTGCAGGCAAACTGTCAGTGACAGCAGAGCTTCCACGGACAGACTCGGGAACAGGAAGAGATGTAGACGATAAAGTTCATCTTTTGAAGTGGTTCAGCTTAGAGTCTCAGACATAAAGGCACTCACTACATTTTTCTCACTCTATGTCCTGCACGTTCATCCCTCACTCACACCACAGCATATGAAAGGCAGCCACAAGGTGCTTGCAGTAGTTAACAGAGTGGTCCAATTTCTGCTTTTATAATCCTTGTTTCTCTCTGATTTACTGTCTGTGGCAGTGTTGAGAGCGTAATCAAGGCTCCACGCTCAGGTTATCCCGGCTGTGAGAAATTATCTACATGTTGGCACTTTGAACACCAGCATCCTTCAAGAGTCAAGGTCGATGTTTGCTTTGCTGGGTTTGAGTGACTGTTACTGAGTGAGTTGTCAAAGGTCAGGTATTGAGCATGAGGTCTCCTTGTCCAGAGCCCCACTCTACAAAATCCATTTCCCCGCTGGAATGAGGAGGATTGTCCAGAGAGATGCCTCGCCGCTCCCCAAACACCTTCTCCTGCAGTTCAATTATGTCATTGCGGATGTCAGCCATCATTAGCAGAAGGAAGTCGAAGGAGCCGGGTGGTCCCTGAGGAGAGAGAAGAAACTGAGGAATTTAAGACGCAAACGCCATGCATATCATTTTTCACCGGGTTTCCTTTTGTGAAGCGTGCGGCCCAAAGGATGTAAGAGAATATTACACTCATACAAAATGATACAAAACATATTGTGCACAAGCCTCTTGTATGAACTAAGCTGTCTCTCATTGAGAACGCTAGCTACTACATCTACTTAAAATAAAATAAGTTGACTATGGCTATGGCACTAATTCACAGTTCAAGTTTGAGGGTGCACATTCGCTGTATGTTTTCGACTATCTACATCCTAAATGCAGATTGAAGGAGGAAGCTTAAAGACTGACTTTAATCCTAGAATATAAAATAAGGTATGACAAAAATGTATTCACTTACAGGTGGGCCTCTGAGACCAGGAGCTCCTCTGTCACCCTGCAAATGAGGACCAACACAAATTAAACCACTTTCAAGAAACAGCTTTGTAAGAGCTGTCTGAAGCGCACGGCGCCAAATTCAGATAAATCAAGAACAATTTGTCTTACTTAGCGACGAACAACTCATTAAAGTGTCAAGTACGTTAGCTACAATAGTCATTTTTGGACTAACAGTGTTTGTGGTGTATCATTTACATCACTGGATAATCAATGTAGACACTAGAGGGCAGTGCACAGTGTAGCTCCACACATATACATAAACACACATATCGACAAGAAGCACATACAGTATGAGGAAAATGAATATATGCAATCCTGACCTTTAGTCCATCTCTTCCTGGTGCCCCAGGGGGTCCCTGTATGATTGATAAGACACAAGTAGGAGAAAGTTTGTTGGCTGCTTACGTAAAAACCAGCATCATCAGACCCTTATTCATATGACTTATTCGTTGAAGATGTGAACTCCAGGTTTAAAAGTGCCAATTTGATGTCCTGAAGTCAGAGCTCCAGTGGGAACTAAACCAAAAAATATGACAGTGTACAAAACAGATGCGATAACTCAGACATTATGATGGAATTGTTTATTTTTCTTACCACTGGGCCCCTGCGTCCTCTTTTGATGTGCTTCAGGTCAGGCTCTGGACCCATGGGTCCCATGTCTCCCCGAGGACCCCAAGGGCCAGGTGGGCCTCTCTCTCCTGGGTCCCCTCTTTTTCCTGGTTCTCCTGGGTGTCCTGTTGAGGACAGATGGACACAGAGATAAAGTACTACATGGTGACTACTAGGTCAATCTGTGTCTAACTTTAAGTTCAAGGCTTTTTTCAGCTACACTTACACACATCTTTCCTGCAGTATCTTAAAGTGTAGAACATTTTTAAAATTTGATTCATTTTCAGCACACAAAGTGTCCTCTTTCTCCTTTCTGTTATTCTGACTACTGTACAAGCAAAATCGTTTGTTGCAAATGCAGATGTCTATCACAAACACATATCTGCACTTGGCAGTGGGTTTTTATCATCCTGAAGCCTGAAGTCATTTCATATCTGCATTACCTGGGACCCCAGGAGCTCCTGGAGGACCAGGAAGCCCAGGAAGACAGGAGCTATCTGGACTTTTTCCTGTCCTCCCCAGAGATGGCTTGTCACTGCTGTTGGCCAGGCCAGATACCTACAAACGAAAAGAGGACAGGCGAAGCAGGGTCAATAGAGGAAAGGAGAATAGGGTGAGTAATTTAAATGGGCTCTCTAAGATAGACATGTTACCTGGTTGGGGGACTGTGTGTTGCCCAATTTTAATTTTAGCTGCAGCAAACTGTTTTTCATGTTCATAAAATCCTGACAGGTCAACGAGCAGGTACCAGCACTCATCAAGGTATCTGACTTCCCCGATGAACTCACTGCAAGACAAAACAACATGATACATCTATATATATCTAGCACATATTTTCAGAATGGCCGTCTGCACTAATGAAACCCCCTAAAATTGACATTCCCTTCATCATCTTTCAACATTGTTACCAACATGGACAAATAAACATATAAACACAAATTTCCTGGTCACTGCTGGGACTGGGACAAGGACAGACTAACATACTTATAGATGGATTTCTATCTATATAAGCTTGAAAGTATCTAACACCCTGATGGAGTAAGTGATGCAATTATGTACTGATTGAGATTTTGCTACTGGATTATCACCCAAAAGCCGTGAAGCTCAGCTGAAACATATGAACTCACAGTTGTGTACAGAGATGCAGGAGCGCTGGTCCGGTGACAGTATGTAGCCGCTCCGACAGCGACACAGGAAGCTGCCCACTGTGTTCACACACTCATGATCACACATGTCACCGCCTGGCTGCTCGCACTCATCAATGTCTGTAACGTGTGTTTTCGTGAAGGGGGGGGGAGAAGAGAGGTAGAAAGAGAGAGAAAAAATAAAAACAAATAAAATCAAAGTTTGGAGGTCGCTTTATTATTTCATGTCTTCACCTCTCAGCACGGATCTGGGATTGTTTTTTGTTTTTCAGAATGTAACAGCTGTTAAACCCTTTGAGATGGTGATCAAGAGCTACGTACACGGTAAATGAGGAACTTTGCTGCACAAAACAAGAGGAAGGCACTGTTTTTCCAGTTAAGAAAGATCCTGAATAATCACTTCTGACATGTTTACGCTGTTTTAAATCACTAAGGAAAGACATAAGGACGTTTCTTTTGTGTGTTTGCAGAGCCTCTTCAGATATGTCCGTGGGCCTCAGTCAGGAATACAGGACTGTATAGCGTGATGAAATGTCTGAGAAATCTCTCATGTGATAGTCAAAAGTATTTAACCAGGGGATGAGAAGGGAGTGCACTGACCCAGGCAGTAAGGAGATTTGTGATTGCGGTGTCTTTCTCGGTCGAAGCGATAGCCGGGATAACATGTGCAGACAACTCTTCCAAAGTTATCAGTGCACTGCTGCTCACAGGGTGACGCCGCGCACACGTCCACGCCTGCAGAGGGAGAGAGAGGAGGCAGAGCACACTGACTGAGCGTGTAAAAGCTATTCAGGATCACAAAATCAACATTACTGTAATCACCCGAGAGCTCTATTAATCTCTATTACCGCCTCCTTACACTCATAAATTCCCACATCCACAAGTGGGAGCTGACCAGTACGACTTCTACTGTCAGCCCACAGACAGCTCTGTAGTCGCAGAAGACATTTCAGCATGTATCAGCAGGAAAAACGGGAAAACACAGATGTAAATAATAAAAGAGTGATGACTGAATTCAATTTCGCTGCTTTTGGTTTCAGGGTCCTGCCTCACTGTCACCCTGCCATAGCTTAGTGGGACACGGTACACAAACAACTGTTTGTTTGTATCCAGTGAATGGCAGATAATTTTATAATTTAATAGCTGAGTTTAAGAAAAATAACTTACAATATAACAATAACCCACAAGAAACATGTTTGAGGGCATGCACAGTTCTTCTGATCCCAGGACATTTATGCCTCAATAAAAACATAGCTATGAAAAGGGTATATATGTAATGTGTACAATGTAATCCAATACAAAAGCTCCATCGCACACTCTACCATAAATTCTGCCTTGACCCTTTTAGGGGTATTAATTTAACTACATATAGTATTACAACATTACCAAACAAAATTGAAATCGAATGAAGTGGCCGTACGCGTAAGATACTCAAATTTGTTTTGAGGTTGACATATAAATTCATAAGTCTATTTCCATCTATCGATAAGTTTGTCATTTCATATCTAAAGTACATTTCATGCCACAAGGTGTAATGTAAACAATGTCAAGCCCATATTCAGAGCATCTGTATATGCTGTATACTCTATATAAATACAGACACACACACACAAATGATTAGACAATGTGATTTCTCAGACACAGATGTGTCTTTAAAAGTCTATTACAGTACCTTCGTAGAGGAACAGCATTCTCTAGTGGCCAATGTGAATCACTGTTCTTCAGTGAGGGCACACTACAATCTATATTCCAAGTATTGATGCTATAAACAACCACAAACCTGTTTGTCATTGTTGTTCACAAGTGTTTCTGATCATCGTTATGTAAGTCCAATTTTCACAATTATCGGATAAAACACGTCAAACGTGGCAGTTAGTTATGCTTTTTTTTGTTGTTGTTTATGCACTGCAATTATTTAAAACAAGTCCTTAAACATAATTGCTCCATAACAGATAATAGTCGACCATAATATGTTCGTTATCTGGACTTCTTTGGAGGTCCAAATGGGCAAATCTGGTCTCCAGGACATGTTTAGTGCAGTCTTAAGCTATAAACTGTTGTAATGGATAAACCATATCAGATTTGGAGCATGTGAATCAGATGTGAGAGTTCATCAGACAAACGTAAGAGGACAGTGTGTATGGTTTACCTACTTTCAGGTATACACTGGCCCATCACAAACCTGAATCCATCACAGCATTTCCTCCTGAAAGGGTTAAAGAAAAAGAGTTACAGAAAATAAAATTTAAGGAGGAAGTAAGACTGATACCACTGTCAACACATAAAGGAGGCAACATCAGTGACATTTCACAGGCAGCTGACAGCAGAACGTTCAGTGTGGAGATGGAAGTACAGTATCAACATATGGACCATACATAGTGAAGTTGTCAACCCAGTTAACATTTTACTTGTTAGTAGATGTCTCACCTTCATTATTATACAGTATATAGTCTAACAGTTCATCTTTGTCTTTTCATCTTCAAGTTTGGTGGCATGCAATATACTGAAAACTTCTGACAGTTCAATTAAATATTTTGTTCTGGTTGTTCTTTTGCCATGTCTGTGGCCAGTTTATATGTTGTAAAGTTGCTGCAAACATTTCTTGCAAACATTTCAGCAGACGGCCACTCCATCTGTCTGAGAGCTTCTGGTCTGTTCTCCTGGTTTCACTCCACAGTAAGAAGTCCACTCATAAATGTGGAAGAGTAGCTGCACTACTTCTGATTCAGCTTATTTCCCTCTTTGTCCCCAGGCCAGTCCAAATAATGAACGAAAACCTTCTAAGTCATGTTTTTAAATCATTCACAGTCTCTTCTCTTCTGATGGGAGCTTGTAACAGCTCAGTGGATGCAGTATTTTTGAAATACTGCATTGTGCAACGAATATTGGGCAACAATTTCTCCCAAAATTGATTTATGGTGTTTGGCAATGACAGTCTTCCAGACATCCCACAACAATCCACCACATGTTACAGACATTACAGAAAAAACTGAGAGGAAATGGCTCACGAACTGGACCAGTACACGCAACAAATATTACACACACACACACACACACACTTGAAGAAAGAGAAAAAAATGCAGGACTCCTGTCCTAAAAACTGCATGCTGTTACCACAGGGGATTTAGCATGCTGCCTTATTCACTTCCCCCTCAAGACAACAAGTTGCTTTTATTCTCCTCCAGCCTCCATGCAGTGTAACCCTAAATCACTCTGAGATCCCCCCTCTCCTTCTCCTGAATGAAAAATAACCTATAAAACGGTGAGGCAGGCTTAAACTGATGAGATCCAGATGAGGGCAGCTTTAATCTGCAGCTTGTAGCTGGGAGTGTTGAGAGGGATGGATAAGGCCGGGCATGGAGCTGAGGTGGAGAAAGGCGAGAGAATGCATGGAGGAACACTGTCACTCATTCAGTCAGTCTGTCAGTCAGTCAGTCCATCAATAAGTCAATCAGTCTGTCAGTGATCGAAGTTGGTTTCAGACTTTCCTGGATAGGAACTCCATACCTTTGCAGTGTCAAGTGTCACCATGATGTGGTCGATCTGGTTTGGTGAGCCACACTGCTGGGCTGATCACAACTTCAGACGTCAGAGACAAATGTTGCTAAATTCAGTTGCTTAATTCACACACGGTGATCAAGCAATGTTCAGACCAGAAAATGCACTTTGTTCTCTTAGTTAAGTAACACTGTAGGACACCATTCATGTCTGTCACTGTATGCAGTCGTGTTTTATGATAAAACAACAAAGAGTAGACTGATAAGTTTCTTCATTTAATATTAAAAATGTACTAATCTGTACAGGTGAGTGACCAGATGCTTACAACTTTCACCATTTTGCTAATTGACACTGAAACGCATTGTACAACTAACGTGCAATAAACGTCAACCTGCTGGTGGGGCTACAACAAAAAGGTCAGGAGATCACCAAAGCCAGTAGGATACATTATCCTAGAATGTCTGTACTAAAATTGTATGGAAATCATTCAATAGTTTTTGAGCACAGTGTCTGACAGATGTTGCCATCCCTTGAGCCTCCTACTTTTAACATTTAAATAACAAAACAGAGCTGAGACAGCAGCATACAGCATAAAAACAACTCAAAGCCCAGATCCAGTGAGCAGCAAAAGCTGAGCTCACTTCAACACACCACACATCCACTCACAGACAGGTCATCTGTCAGTCAGAAATGCAGCAGCCTCTGCAGATCTCCCTGGCGTGTGATGGACAGGAAAGGGAGGCTGTGGCGTCTGGACAGGCAGATGAGGGTGGAGGGAGAGGTGACCCGTGTGTTTTTGTTTTGGAAAGTGAAAGTACGTTTGTCAGGCAGGCAACACGCCCGGTCAACATGACACAGCCCCTGAAACATGGACCATTACATCTCAGTGGAATCTGACTCGTGTGTATGTGCGTGTAGACGTTTGGTGGGAGCGTGTTTCTTTTATCAGCATAATAGGAGTTGTAGTGGTATTATTCTGGAAAGAAAATGGGCATACATAAAACACGGGCACAGAATATTGGCAGCGCCCTTGAATACAAAAATACGAGTAACGTAACCTCCAAAATCCAGAGCGATCTGCCTGTGCAAATGTGTGTGTTCATGCCTGTGAGCATACATCTGCTCATACAGCATGTGTGTGAGAGTTTGTGTGAGGGCTTGGATACCATCCAGTAATTGGGTACAGCCTTTTAATGTCAGTCAGGGTATATTAGTGAGAGCGATCCATGACGCAAGCAAGCTCCCTCTCCTCCTCTCTCTTTTTTCATGTCCTCTTCATGCACTTTACTTCACTCGCTCCACATCTAGTCTGTGATTTGAAACATGTCGATTTATATACAGGCCATTCTATCGGCCTCTTGTTTCACAGCACACTCCATTGGTTCACTAGTTGTTGACATAATCTCTGTCTCTTTCTCTCTTTCTCTCTCTTCTCCCCAGGCTGACATGCAGTCGGCCTCATGTTGCCCTCTGCTCATGAAACCTGATGAGGTGTCTGCCTTTTCCATCTTTATTTCATTCAGACGAATATTTTTCTGTCCTCTCAGGACTTGCTGAGGCCAAGAGGATTACTCAAAGCCTTTAACAGCCACTTCAACTACAGCCCTGGCGAACAGGTCTATCTGTCTGCTGATTTTTCTCAGAGGCATTAAGTTTTTAAAACTCTTCATTTCTTTATCGACACTCACATCAGCACAGCGGTTGATGTCACATCCAAACTGCACTAATGCAACAAAAGCACTTCATGCACACATCAGGATCAGTTCCAGACAGTGAGCAGTTGCTGCAAGGAGTGGCACGGCTGCAGACACTTTTTTTTTTGCCACTGCAGAGTGCCACAGAGTTCAACTTTTTCAATTTGTTGCTGCAGCTCACCATGTAACTATCAATGAAGGGATATTAGCATCATGTCCACATCACTTGTTATGTCCTCTTAAAGTCCTCACTTGTTCTCTTTCTTCACCTGGCGCAGGACTTTCATAGGAGTAACACTGAGGGTTTGATTATCCAATCCGCAGTTGCAATTAGTTTGTTTATTTATTATTATTTAGTAGCAATGCAGCAAATTGTCTAATTCACTGTAATTTTGTGTTACGTTAAAGCAATAATACATGCAAGGCGGTGATAGTGTAGGGCAAGGATTCACACTAACAATGAACATAAATCTTATATTATGTTCATGTTTAATGTTATATCTTCAAGCTTTATTTGACATGGAGTTGATTCTGCATTTCAACTTTAAAAGTGTAATTGTCAAGATTCAGAATACGACACTTGGCATTATTGTGGCAATATCTTAAGAGAGTTGTCAAACTGTTTTTTTCAGATTTGTAAATGTCTACGTAATTTGTAAGTTAACGAAAAAGAACACAAGTGTGTGAACGTGCGAAGTGTGTGCATGTATAGAAAAATACTGCAGCTTCAGCTGTGTATTTTCTGTTTTTCCACCTCCTGAAGCTTAAGACCCCTACCTTGTTGATAAAAATCACTTACGTTCAGTTTCTAGTACATCTCTACACACATCTTGTGCATATTTGGAGATTTGTTTAGCAGAAAACACGTGTAAAGATTGTGTTACACACATTTGTAAATAATACTGATATTGCTTGTTTGAAGAGGATTTGGAGAGCATCTATTTATTGCTTTCACTGACAGTTTGGATATCATTAACTGTGACTGCTGGCTGCGGTTTTAGTGTGTGTACTAAGAGTGTGATAAATTACAATAAACAAAGAACTGGAAATGGACATGACATTAGCTCATACCAAGCCAATAAAATACCTTGATTTGCTCTGATAGGGATCCTGCAGAAGATAAGAATGGAAAATGGAAAAATACAATATATCATTGTCACCCTTGACAGGCCTGACATGACCCAGTGGTGTGTTTTCAGGATGATTTGTCCTCCAGCACACCATACGGCCACATTGATCCAATTCAATGCAACCTCTTTTTGGGTAACAAACTTCTCCCTCCAATCTCTTCAGTCTTGGTGGTGGCTGACCCAGGTAAGGGTCCAGGCAGGCCCATGCACAGCCTCAGTTTGCAGCAGCAGTTGCTGCCAAAATCAGCATGGCAGCACTGGAAGAAACACTGAGACAGGATCCAGAGGCAGGCCTGGGCCTGGATCACTTTACACTGAAGATAATGTACTTTAGCAAAGGGTTTCACTGTTATTGTTTCCCATCAAGCTTTACTGTGATTTATTTGTGCATTTGCAGGCAGGAATGTGCGACGAGGACAGGATATTCATTGCAGCACAAAGAAAACCTCACTGCCTCCACAAGTCGCCAGTCCAGACAGTGCAGGACACTCAGTGGATGAGACGATGTCACTGTGCATTATCAACTCATGTAGAGCTGTTCTCTCAGTTTGTAGGTAGAGTTTCTTACGCGTGAGGGATATTACAAGAGGCTTCAGCATCCCTCTCTTCTGATGTTCTTTGAAATAAATCGCATTGCCCCAGAGTGCAACAATGTGGGTTGATCTGAGGGGGATGTTGAGGAAATGCCACGAGTAAGAAATGAGGGAGGATGACATTGACAGGAGGAGGAGGAGGAGGCTGGTTAAAAGACATGGATGAAGGTTGTTGTCAGCTTAGAGTTTCTCTCTTGGGACTCCGGTGGGAGGAACACAGGAAGTGGAGCTCAGTGGAGGTCAACGGCCTCTTGACACGCCAGGACAGGAGACCGACCATGTGTGTGTACGCGTGTGTGTGCGCGCGTCTTGTCAGTTTGATGGATGCCTTAAACCGGTGTGTTACAATTTCAGCATGTTGTATTCATCAACCGGCCTGTAATTGATTTATTTGCTCAGCAAACCTCACAGTTCAAAAACTTGGATGGTCATGTTGTGTATGATGGTGCGATGACGGATTGCGTTGAAACACATTAGCATGATCAGACCAATAAAACATGTTTGTTCCTGGAGGGATGCCATTTTTCATACATACTGTAATCTTTTGGGAGTCAGTATTGTTTATTTCTGACATTGTTTTTTTTTTCGTTTTGAGTTTTTGTCTTTTCAGCCTGTTGATGATTAAGTCTTTACCTTCACTCCTTTCATGATCTTGGCAGTTTCATCTCAGCAAAATTAAACAAAACCAGCCTACTCTTAAAGGTCAGCTTCCTCTTAAAAGGTGTGAAGGTGTTGCGCCCAGCCGCATGCACAACTTTCTTAGTGTTAGTGTATAATTGCATGTGTGTGCGTGTATTCTTTTGAAACCCGCGTGGGTATACATATGTGAAGGTGTTAGTGTGGCGAGCATGAGCACCTCCTCTCCTGTTTATTTGCTCTGCCAGCCCACTTCCAGGACCCTGGCCTCTGGGGAAACATCAGAGCTCTGGCCTAACAGAGGAAGCTTTGACTAGGAACACAGGAGGTCCGAATACAGACTGACCTGCACTCCTCCTCCTCTCCTCCTCACTGTTATGCCTCACCTCTTCCCAGCGCGCCTCATCTTTCCAGTATTTCTCCTGCCACTTTCCCATCCTGACCCACTCTTTAAAAACACCCTTTAACCTCTTGTCCCTTGCTCTAATTTGCTCACTGTCATCACTGCAGAAGGAAGATTTTGATACAACCAAACTTTTACATTTATCACTAAGAAACAATGTTTAACAAATCAATATTTTCAATGAGTGTTGGCTAACTGCTATTATAAATGCCAGGCCAGGCAGGACTGCTAAGGTTTTAGTGTTGTAAATGTGGATCTGGAGTCAGGGGGTCATTAAGACTGCCAACAGGGGGAAATAACTCTCTCTAACTGTTTCTTAAAGATAATGTGGCTGTCGTCATTAACTCATGATATAATTTATTATATCTGTACACAAACAGAAAAGCAAAGAATTTATTTCTAACCTTTATTTAACCAGGAAGGGTCCCATTGAGAATAAATGTCTCTTTTTCAATTATTGGATCTATCATGCTGTAGACCAGGTGCAGTTGCCTGGAGTCTAGTCTTCACTGTTTTAAATTTTGGCAAGAAAGTGAATAAGTGTATTTCCCAAAAGGTCAAACTATTCCTTCAAGATATGAAAATATTCAAATATTTATTATTAGACACAGACTGTGGATCCTGGTTCAAGTCTGGCTAGGAACCTTGGGAAACCCCGCTTCTCGTGATGCCTCATTTCCTGCCACGTCTGATGGAAGTGTAAAATACCCAAAGAAGAATTCTGAGCAAGTTGTTGGTTTGCGTCATGACTCAGCTCAAGGTTAGACGAAGGAAGGAGAGACATAACCTGACTGCACCAGATGGCTTGTAAGAAAGTCATTTTGCATAAGTAGAAGGGAACTCAACATGAAGACAAACTAAAGTAAAACCAAACAGGGTGGAAGTCAGGAGAGAGGAAGACTGGCTGACTGCCACCAGCTTATAGTCCTGCAGACAGACCGGGTGAACTGAATCTCCCTGACGATCTGACTCACTGGGATCCTGGAGCGAGAGGCCTGCTCAGACTCACAGTTTGTCAAAAAGTAAATTAAAAAAAACACCTTACGCGTATATCTCAATTTGTTGTTTTAAACATTTAGAATATTGAATAAGATCAATTGCTGTTCTCTACAGCTTGTACAGTATGTTACATCTTGTTTTAGAGAATATCACATGATGATTGAAAATGCTTATCTTAGAAGGAGTTTCATGCTTTTGACTAAATAAATAAATAAAAGTCAGTTGATTGTTCCTTGGCCAGTTGCCATGTACAGTTTTGTTACAGGTTTCTGCACCGGCATATATTGGTACCAAATGTGGCCAACTCGCCAGACTAGCTGTTACGGTAATCAAGGCTAATTATGCCCCATTTACCCAAAATATATGAACTATTTCTTTAAAAAATAAGTCAGATCCTCAGAATATGATGAATAGTAAAGAAAATACAGGCGTATGAATCACCTAATTCACAGGGTTATTAAACATGTTTATGTGAGATCACATCCCTTTCCTGCCTTTTTGTTCCATTATACATAAAACCTCAGACACCACAGATTTCCAGCGAAGCCTGATGATTTAGAATTATGCAGCATCTTTCCACCTCACTGTGACATTTGGTAAATGACACTACATTGTTTCTTTATGCATGATTTCCCACAAACCTCTGACAAACGAGTCATTTTCACACTTCATGCCAATTTGCCAAGCTTGTCTCTTAAGTACTTTGGTTTTAGGTCTGGAGGAGATGGGTTTGTAAGTGCTATGCCATGGAGAGAGTGAAACATTTAAGGGGCAACATTTTTTCTTATAAAGGCCTGGTTTTCATTTGTTACAAGAGGACTAAAGGAGGGATTTCATGATTGTGGTGAACTGATGTTTGTGTCTCGGGGCCGAGAGAGCTCTGAGCTGGTCTTTGCGACTGACACACAGTGATTGGCTCTGTCTGAGTCTACAGGGATATAAAGGTCTGGTATCTTACTGTTGACAGCAAAAAGAAGTTAAAAAAAACATGTGAGGGAGGACACAGGAAGAGATTCCCAGACAAGTTATGTTTCCATCTAGTAAATGTTTGGGGGAGTAAATGTTTAAAATTCTGCCAGAAATAAAATGTAAATTAGACTTGTTTCCATCAACATGACTGAAGTGAATTAAGGCCTTTCTGACTAATGAGATCGTTATATATGTCAGCTAAATGTATTTATTTTTATTTTTATTTTTAATAAATTTAAGGTCTGTAAATGCTGTAATGTTTTAAGCCAGAAAGAGTTTGATTTACTCGCTGGCCCACTGGTGCCAGATGTTAATGCTTCCACATTGTGAAAGTATCTGGGAAGTCATAGGAAATATTGCGATACCATTTTTTTTCCCATGACATGATTCATTGTATGATGTTTTGGCATAAAAATCCAAACTGTGGCTGAACAGAATGTGTCACATCACATCAGTATGTGTGAACGGCAGAGAGAAAAGCTGTTTTTTTTTCCATACATGTAAATTTTAAATAAAACACACTTTAGCTGAACGAATTGTGCAGATAATAGTGACCGATGGTCTGATACAGCGATAAGGGAGCAGAAAGGAGGGAAAAAGTAACCAAAGTAGGATGGGTAAGTGTAAGATAAGGGGTGAGTGAGAGCAGCTAAGTAGTGAGGTCAAGCTAATGACAGATCCCACATAACGATGTGTCTGGTTGAGTTTTCATGCCAGACAGGAAAGTTGTTTTAAAGGAGGACCTTTTAGTAAAAATCCTACTAGAGAGTAATGGACTGATACGACCACAAAGGTCTTCCAAGTCTTCTAAACGGTCTTGTGCCTGCCTTGATGTCGAATTCCTGGAGGTATTGAGAGATTTAGTCTGTTTCCAGTTGCATCTCTCCAGCTGTTATGCTCCACACCTCTATTCTAAACTACTTCAGTTTTGTTACACATGAGACTGAGCTTCATACATGCAGGGACATGCATCCCGCTGGGCTCGTCGACTTCAAACAATACAGCAACAACAATGTTGTTCCAGTCTGTTATCAATTGGTCGGAGATTTGTTTTGTTGAGTATTGCCGGTGACAGCGCAGCCATACAAGAGCTAATCTTGAGCAGATTGTACACAAAACAGAGGAGAAAAAACAGGCACTGCGCTTGTCCAGAGGGCCGTTCAGGTGCACACTAATCAGAAAAAGATGGAAGATGATGACAGGAGTTTTTTGGGAGGTCTGACTCTGGTCTGCAGCTACGAAGACAATTATACCTCCATTAAACACAGGAAGCGTAACTCAAAGGCCTCATAAAAGTTTGCGCTGAGAAAATGAAGACAGAGGACAGCGCTAAGTGCTTCTCACTGTAACGAAACAGCAAAACACAGAGCGGTATAGCTTTGCTGAAAGAATCTTGTGTCAACTCCAAGTGTGAGAAAAATGGACAGGTTGCTGTTCCCACAGTTTGGGGTTTGTTGATCACCATCCAAAGCATACAGAGAGAAAACGTGAAAGGGAGAAAAGAGAGTGATAGTTTGAATAGGATGTCCCCGTGGACTTCTGGATGCAGTGCAAACAATCCGTAAGCCGATCGCGTTCAGTGCAAATGTGTTGCCCTCATGTGCAAGTCGACTATTTGTTTCCACTTGGCAAGAGCACAGATTCGAGCATTTCAATGCTTTCAGCTCATGAGCTTAATGCAAAAAAAAAATTACTACATCCACTGTGTTAATGATGAAGACTGAGCTGAGGACAGGGCTGTCAGTACCTCACTAAAATCCTTTGGATGATAAACAGTAGTCTGTTGGCAGAGGGAATTTAATCACCATAACACACACATGCAATACGTGTATACCATATATACTGTACACACACATATGTTTACAGTTTATCAGATTTTGTCTTTCTCAGTACCACCAGACATCTAGTCACCCCGCATACACATGCACACGTTTACAAGCGTAAAGGATGAGCTCATTTATGTGCACCTGTGCACACATAAAAGTATCAAATGTAATGATATTCAATCCAGACATCTACAGAGTGTAACAACTAGAGCCAGACCGACATATCAGTAGGTCGGTTTTATCAGCAAATATTGTTTGGCCACAAATGTATCAGTACTGTATATATGAAAAAAAGATGCTCAGGGTCATTAAATAACTTTGTTTGTGTTGCTGCAATTGAGTTCCCCCAGTGTCCCGAGAGCAACACCACTGTCCAAAATATGGACAAGTGAATTTGTTATGATTTCATTACTTATCAACTCAACAGATTTGCTAAGAGCCAAACATCAAGCAAGTGCAACACAATACATAACCAGCCAGCCGGCGTCTGTCTTTCAGAATTTAATTTCACAAAGCTCTCACTAACAACTAAAGGTCAAAACTAAACCTCTTCCTCCCGCTGGCCCAAAATACATGTGCTACAAACATAAACACTCCCCCGGTGCACTGTACTCAAAGTTTGGGCAGCCTGGCTAACAAACTGAGTTAACATTAGCTAACAGCAGCTACAGTTGGCAGCAGTTTTCTTTACTGCCCATCATGAAACTCTGTAAATCACAGACTTTAGCATCAGCCCCAGAAATCCAGTATCAGTCAGGCTCTAATAACAACATACATGTGCACCCATGCCCAAACATATTCACATCAGACACATGAAACACATAGTGATTAGGCATCTGGTCCTTGTTACCTGTTTCAGGTCTGAATCAAGCCACCTTTTCCCATTCTTCAGTCATACATCAAACATTATTGTTTTACAAAACAGACATCAACACCTAATTTCAATCTTCATTGTTTTTCCATTTGTGTATTGATCCTGTCATTACAGGACAAGCTACTGGGGCTGCTGCTGAAATGTAAAGCGTGCGAGTGAGTCTTATTATTATTGAGTGATGTTAACGTGTATAAATTACACATTTTTTAGGAGAGAACAATGCAAATCACTTTTGAGTTTTACAGCAGCTATAGCAGCAGTATAATAGCGTGCTTTATGGCTTGTAAAATGGTAACCTTTAACTTCAGATCAGCCGGCCGTGAACACTCAGCACTGCAGTGCATAGTATGAGCCACACACCGACATACACACAGAAAAGAGAGGTCTTTTTACAAAGATATTTGACATGTCAGGTAGGGAAAAGCACAGGAGTAAGAAATAGGTTGTCATTGTTCCATCTGTTTCATGGACACTTGGTCTATGTCCCTACTTCACTTTGTTTTTAATGCAATCTATTTATCATACCCATATCCCATATATAAGTGTGTTTTATTTCATAAAACCCATAGTGACTTCAGAAATTCCCAAAATGAAGCCAACAATCCTACAATGTTATTCAATGTTATGCCATTCTCCTTTTAGATTAAAATATTATGGAATAATACACCTGTCAATGATGACGCAAAATAAAGATGATCAGAAGAGCACAAAATCTCAATTTATTGATCAAGAGACAGAAAATGACTCAGTGTCTCTCATACAGGGAGTATTGAATGAGTAGATGAGGGATGTGATGTACATCCACGCACCAATGGCGCAGCCTTTGGGGGGGAATTTGGGGTTCAGTATCTTGCCCAAGGACATTTCGACATGAAGCCCGGAGGATTGAACCTGTGACCATTTGATTAGTGGACGACCCACTCTGCGTGTTGTATACTGATGAGTACAAATATCAAGTCAGTCAATGTCATTTTGAAAACGTTGCCTTGTAATAGACCGTTTTCACAGCAGCCATTTCCACATGAACTAGTCGGGTAAACGCAGGTGTTACCAATGAT
This sequence comes from Nibea albiflora, assembly GCA_014281875.1. Classification (NCBI taxonomy): domain Eukaryota; kingdom Metazoa; phylum Chordata; class Actinopteri; family Sciaenidae; genus Nibea; species Nibea albiflora. Next base: position 12,800,140 of record CM024795.1, on the reverse strand, counting down.
GCTAATTAAGGTTCAACGTAGCTGAGTCTTTCCAGTCCCACAAAATTGGTCTCTCGTCATTGTGCAGACATTTTGCACTGCAGGCATTTTACTGTGTCGTGACAGGAAAAGCACAGGTGTAAATAATAAAGTAATTTATGAAATCTATTCCTATTCATATCCATTCATGCACAATACCAGGAAACCTGAACTCAACACTTAAATTGAATGCAGCCATTGTTAATGTTATTAGCAACACCTGGGCTGCGACTTCACAAAATGGCTGCTGTGAAAAAAGTCCAGTTTTATCAGACTATACACAAGGCAGCTAGTTAGACTAAACAGGTATTCAAGCAAGTGCTATGTGTTGCATGCAATCTGGGACCAACTGACTAAGGAAATGCGGTATGTGCAAATATACTTCTATAAAATTACTGATGTTGTACTGATGAAGAGGATGTGAGAGGAATAGAAGACAGAGAAACACATGAGGGTCAGTTAAGGTGAGTTAAGGTGAGTCATAAAGTGAAAGGGAGGAACCATGAACTAGAAGAAAACGAAAAGGAAAGAAAAGGAAAAAGAGGAATAAAAGGAAGTTGGGCAGGATCAATGAAAGAAGGAGGGAGGATGACGAAACGGAGATATTTAAAGAGAGGAAGTGACAACTATGGATGAGAATTTGAGCGGGAATGCAAAAGGGAGAGTAAAGTACGTCATGTCTACCGAGCAAAGTCGCTAAAAGTCTGATTGGACAGGCAGCGAACGTCAGTCACCATCACACCACATGTCCTCATCTAGGTGGGAATCCAATTACAGGAGAGAGAGAGAGAGAAAAACACTCAGCAGCTTCTCTCGCTGCTCTGATTTCCCCTTCTTGCTCTTTTTAAAGACCTTTACATGGTTTTCCAGGCAAATCCCCCACAGAGGAGAACGCTGAGCCTGCCAGGGTGCAACTTTATTTCGTTTGGATCAAAAAATACCACCGCTTCCAAAGCCCCCATCTCCTTTTCTCTACTTTCATTCTTCTTGCCACCTCCCTGTGGTTTTCTCTGCTGTTCATGTTTTTGTTGGGGTTTTTTTTAGGACCTTTTTGTATTTTTATTCTCACTACACTGTTTGTTAGTGGCCCAGCTGTGTTTCATGGAAACAAACTTTAATATTATTCGTTTTTATTCAGATGAAAATATGCTTGTACTCTCTGGTCTCTCCAAATGTAAAAGATGGATCATTGCACAGTGCATCAGATAGCATAATAATAATTTCTCCACAGCCAGACATTTCAAAGAAACTACTCGCCCTAACTCTGCTTTTCTTTCTTCCACTTTGAGAAGATAAAATCTCGAAAGAAAGTGAGGGAAAGGCAAGACCTGCTGGGGGAATGTAAAATACAGACTCCTCAAACTTTCTCCACACTTTTGACATATTGCACTCATAAACTAGGGGAGCTAAATCACAGAAAATACAATTTCTCTACAGATATCTCAACTGACCCCACATGAGTGTGTAACAGAAACCATAGATGACGAATTCCTTGCAGAGCATCACGTCAAACCTGGGCAGTTTTTAGTGTGTCAAAGAAACATGCTCTTCCATTTATAACTGACTGACACTGTATCATCATGACCAGTGACCATGATGACAGAGATTTACCATACTACGTTGTGTTTTTCATCATTTACTGGGAGGTTATGTCTCTTACGTAACTCTCAAATCTTTATCTGCCTTGTTTACTCTGTATATGTCTTGTTAGTCTCAATGACTGTCATGTCATTGTTTGTTTAGTTGAATAACTCATTACCTCAGTTTATTTCATATCTAATCTGCTGTGCTGTTGCTCTTTTTCCGAACAGTTAGTGGCTTGTTTATGCATTTAATGCTTTAGTCTGGCTCTCAGAAGGCCTGTTTTTCTTTCACACGTTTTTGCTACTCACTGATGCATCATTATAAACACTGGGGTTTCTTAAGGACGTATACGTGTCTGAGTGTGTGTTTATGAGGGAAAAGTTCATAGCTTTGAAACTAAGTGCAAAGACCATGTGGGATCAGAGTTGAGGTGAGAGCTCAAGTCTAATACCCTAAATCCAGAAGGAAACAAAGGAGATGAGAGAGAGCTTAACACCCTGAGGTAACGCCTCCCTATCTTAAGTCTTGCGTTGAAGGTGTCAAGGAGCAAAGTTCACACACACTCTTGCATACGCACTCACTTACAAATTGCGCCACACAAGCTTGGATCTCATCCAAGAGCTGTCAATCACTCCACCAAGTCAATTAGTCCGTCAGCAAATTGCACTGCATGAAAACCCAGATTTTCAGCCCACTGAAATTAGCATCTAAACAACAGCAAAACCGACTTGGCTAGAAAAGAACATGCCCCACTCCAGCACTGGCTGAAACCACAGACCACAGAACCACAGAAAAGAGAAAAATTACTCATAACTAGATGGTAGATCTGTTGCTATTGGTACCCCAGGGTCATTATAATACAGGCTTTGGCAAACCCCTGCCTTAAAATATTAATGACAATAATACGACAAATCTACAGCAGTCACTGAGGGCTGATATATAATATACAATATAAATATATATATATATATATATATATAATGTTGGATCTACTGATGTTATTGTTATCATTATCAAGGGACAACTTGTTGATGAACAGCAAATTCACAAACACAACTGTGTTTGTATCCTCCATTCGGACCAGGACCAGCCAATGAAATGTCTTTTTGCCGCCTCACTGTCATATGTGTTTGATGGTTCTGTCCGAATGTGTTAAAATGTTTCGACTTCTGTGATGTGTAGCCATGTACACATCACAGAAGTCTCGAAAAATACTACATGTGAAAGAGTTCATTGTGAAATGACTTCCATCTCGTAGAAAGAAAAAAAAAAAGGATTTCTTTTGCATCTAGACCTAAATATTTACTTCCTGAAAATGATACATCAGTTCTGAAGTCCAAGAAGTTGATGGAGCTGAAGTTGGTCACGCAGTCGGTGTGCAAAATTCATGTTTTTGGTATCAATTTGAATGGACAGGATTTAGTTATTAAGTACAATGGTTTGAGAATGCTTTGCAATACTGCAGACAGCAAACTTTACAACCTCTGTATGTGAAAGCAGCCACAGCAGCTATACAGAAGGAATGCAGGAGATTTGGAGAGAGAGACAGTGCCTGGACGACCCACGACCAGTTTGTCATAGTTTATGAGAATGCAGCGAAGTGAAGATAGAGAGCAGGTTTTACACAGGACACGAGCATGTATAACACACAGTCTGTTAACAGACTCCAGTCTGTATTGAGAAACTACAGGACTGTAGAGTAACATAAGGCTTCATGATCAAATAAAGTTTTTATATAACATCAACACTTCTGTCCATATTTAAACATTCTTCCTAAGTTGCCCACATGATTTCTCTTTCTCTCTGTTGTGAGTCTGCGTTTCGGCTGATGGGTTTTTAATGTCTGGTTGTGAATGGCAGAATGGTGCGTTACTTTTTCGTTGCTGCCGCAAGTAATTGTGGGACTGAATTATTCCCTTTTCGTTTCATGCAGGATCAAACCGGTATAAAGTGTTTCCTGTCATACTTCATTCTTTCACACTAAAATGATGAGATGTGATCATTTTGACAAGGACAAGGACAGGATCAAATTCTTGACACGAACCACGCTGACCTTCTCTGGTTAGCACAAAAATCTAAGAGCCACTGACGTTCTGTAATTACACCCGCTTCAAAAACAACACTTAGCATCTGCAAAACTTGTTTATTTCATTTGACCTGACCTCAACCCCAACTTTAATACTCGGGCTACTAGACGGAGGCCTGGCTTCTGTCTCTCCGGGAGCAAAACAGAGAATCAGAGTCCAACAAGAAAGAGAGAAGCTGTGGAGTTGAGATGGAGTCCAGGCCATGAGTCGGGTCTCATTAATGACCACTTTAAAAGTTTTTAGGTGACACACAGGGCAACTGTGGGGGTTTGTGTTGGGACTTGGTGCCTGGGAGAGAATCAACGCCTCTCATGTACAGTTTCAGAGTTTCCATACAAGGTCTTTAACATTTCCACTCGAGGAAAAAACAAAACAAAACAAGGAAAACAAAAGAAAGATGCTGAACTTTTGTTTGGCAGATTGTTCAAATTATCTTATAAACATATATTCTGTGGCATGACCTCCAAAACCACCGGCATTTTGTGTCAGGCCTTTACGTCAGAAACCAAATATGATTAAACGGTATGACCTGTGTATAGACTAAAGACTTTCAGCTCTTTAGTGAAGCAAGAGAACAACTGATGTGCGTAGATCAGCAAACGAATAGTTAACCTTCAATAGCGCCTTTTAGGAAGCCTGAAGCGTTACCGTCTAACACAACCACAAACTCATCCCAGCAATGACACTGTGGTTCATTTCAAGCAAATCTCAACCATGCAGTTTAACAACTAGAACCAGTAAATATATGAACTCACTCATGTAAGCCAACAACAGCGCTCACTGACTCAAAGCAAACCGAGCAGGCTACAAATTTGAAGCTTGTGTTCTTTACAAAGGGATGGCCTGGGTCTGACAGCAAAATGTTATTGTGTTGAGCCAGACTGTCTTTGGTTATAGAAGTATCAACGAGTGAACATTGACAATGCTAACATACTGATTTTTAGCGATTACCCATGTACTTGTTCACCATCTTGGCTTGTCATGTTAGCATGATAAAATCCTATCTTATTAACACTGAATTTACTGAGTCTGATGTCACCAGTTGTGGAGATATTTCACTGAAAACCACAAATTCAGGAAAAAGCCAGGAGATCATCTCCAAATTAAGACTGAGGTTGTTCTCTTTCTTTCTTTTTATTTGCAGAGCTAACACCAAATGACGAGAAAACGTTTGTTTGATGGAGGGTGACAGTTTGCCTGAGAAGACCACTTTATTTGCAGATTCTTGCTGAATTGTGGTTTGCTCTGCATTGGCTTGTAACAATTGTTCTCAAATGGATTGTTTTATGTGGAAAAAATTACAAACATGCCTCCAATTGGACTATTTATTGCGTAAGCATTAAAGGGACTGGGTAAGATTTAAAAAAAAAAAACAATCTTGAAACTAAAGCAGCTAATTTGTTGTTAATTCCTGGAGGGATTAAATATAGTTTAAACCACACAGCCACACAGATGGAAATAAACTTTTATCCACAATCAACCAGGAAACAATGGAGGGAAAAACATCTTGGACAGACAATACTTGAATATAATGGATTTTCAGCATACATGTGTATCGTTTTAAAGGGTGGAAATCAGAAGAATCCCCTCGTCCAAACTGAATCCTGGCAACACAAAAAGGAAACAGAATGCAGCTACAGTATATCTGATGTGGATATAATCCACATGAAATGCATGCCAGTTGTAAAGAGGCTTTCCGAAGGAACAGTCAGCACGCTATCACGTTCACAGATGCAAACTCTGCATGAGTAGTGTAATGATTCAAGGCAGGAAGTGGCTGAAATTTAAGGTTGACTTCACATTATTAAAGCTTGCATGTCTCGTGGAGCCTTTTTGTCCAGTGAGCTTACATACAGTTGGCTCGAGAGACAGTAAGGAGTCTAGTGATGCTAGTAAAGATGTAGTCAGGTCAAGCACAGCTACATTCTCGTACTATGTGTGGAAAATGAGTAGCTCATCTATAACAGATGAATTGTATGGATGCGGCCAACAGTGTAATGATATCACAGACCCCTGCAAAGAAGCTTCAGAGACAAAAATTCAGCTATAAATGACCAAATCCTGTGTGAGTCAGTCTTTTCTGGAATTTCTGGAGGCAAAGTTAAGGAACACTGATTGTAAGCATTCCCTCTTTTTCCAAACTGTTTCTTTTAGGTTGTGGAGGAGAGCAAGAAACAAAAAGTTAAAAATAGTGGGAGTATTATTGACACATGATCTTAATTCAAAAACTGTCTTCACTTGGTTTGTTCTTCTAATTTAAGGCCTGAGAAAGAGATTCATTTTAATAACGTGAGGAGAGAGGAATCGAGCAAACAGATGTGTTATTACTGCCTGTGTCAAGAAACATCGTTCTCTCTCCAACATCATCTGAACTGATGTCAGTTTTTGACGACTGCTGCATACCTGAATCAGCATTGTTCCTTTTTGTATTTACACATGTACTGTGCTGTAGTGCCCAAACAGTTGGGACACGCGGCCATGACATCTGTGAATCATTTTAAAACTGCAATTCACAATCGTTTTCAGCGCCACTTAATCTGCTAATTCTTGCCATGCTTTAATCGATCCATCTCTGGTCTCGGGGAACACTCCTCTGCCTGAATGTCTCCTCTGTCATTTGTCTAATTACAGCTGACAGGAGAGGATTTCACAACTTCTACAAAGAGCTGGATAGTGCAGGACTATTAAAGGTGAAACATTTGGAGGATTTTCCCATCATACAGCGTTCGTAGATCTTACTACAGTTGACAAATTAACCTTTCATGCGTCATTGATTTTATTGCCATATAAATACCCCAGTACATCACATGTATTCCTACACAGACATATGCTGTGCTTCCTAAACAAGTTTCCTCTAACTTGAAGTCTGCTGGCTTTGCAAACATTACCACCACCACAAGATACTGGTCATACCAGATCAATTAAGGCTCAGTGTTTTGAACCGAGCAAGGGTGCATTTGAATGAAGTCCACTTTTCATGCTGTTAGAGCGAACACGTTTTCTATTCTTTCACAACTGATCATCAAAATTCTTTCTGCTGATCAACTAATCCGTTCATTACTTCTAATTAACTTTACTTCTCCCCATGAACAATCTGAAACCAGAGAACCTGCACTCCAGCTCTCCAATCAAGGCTCATTCTTCAGGCCTGATTATCTTTCCATTTCAGTTAACATTTGATTGACGCACTGGCTGTCACTCATTAGCCTATACAAGTTGATCTCAGACAAACAGTGAAGTCTCTCATGACGTCACTCATACACTCAAATGTAGCTGCTGTGATGGTATTTAGTGTGACTTGCATACTGAAAACTCAAATTTGACATACTTGGCAGCGGTTACGGTGCTGAACCTAGATACTGCTAACCTAAATGAGTGCTGCTGTGACAGGAAAACAGCATGTTGGATTCAGATGGAAATGATCCTTCTCAGCTCCAGGCATTTCTCATTTCTGCTTCTCCAACAATATAAAACATGAGTGGAAAAGGAAAAAGTCTGCTTCTGTGAGATACCTTAATAAAAGATCAGCACTTGAATGAACTCAAAGGGAGAGACTGATCATCGTAGCAACAAAAGTAGCATAAAGTATGGAAACAATAAAAACCAATCATGACTCCAGGCATCCATCATCATCCCTTACTTAATCTGCGTAAGAGCATGAGCTCACATAGTGTAGCGTGATATTGTGGGTGTTATCTACTGCAATAATGAGCCCCGCAGACCAGAACAACATGCCAATCAAATGAAAGGACGGTTTATAGTTCAGTGGAGCCGATCAGTCCTGTAAGAGTCTAACTCCACAGCTGAGAGTGTTTAGAGAGAGCGGCTTCAGAAAGCAAATTAACTCTCATCATCAACCGTAAACCTGCTGTAACAGCCAGCACAGACAGTACAGAGACAACTTACACAGACTTGGACATAAACATGCGAGCTCACACACTCGCTCACATCAGTCAGAATATGGGTATGAACCATGTATATTTGGCTTGGCATGACTGAAATGTAACCTCCAGCAAAGACAGAATAAGAAATGGCCAGAACAATAGAAATGAAGAAATTGATCTGATTCACCCTCATCACTGTGAAAACCACAGCGGAGGAGGAGGAGACCTGCGGCCGGCGAGGTCTTTGTTTAGATGGTGAGAGCATTGAGGGTTTACTTCTGCACAACACCGCAAAGCCCTCTGAGGCAGAGACATTACATTTACATTTTAGGCTTTTAGTAAACTTATCCACAGTAACGCACGGTGAGTGAAGCAAAAATAGACAACAGAGAAGATCAGCAACCAAGATGTGGAAAGAGTCAGTGCACTGACAACAGGTTGGTCAAATAAATCATCCAATGAAATACACATTTAAATATCACTGTTAGGAATCAAAGATCGGCTTCTTGAACTCTTCTGCTTAGTGTTGAGTGCTACCATAATTGACTTACTTTAAGAACCATAATTTGCTTCATTGTTTTCATAGCAACTAAGCCCACTTTCTTTGGAAAGGTGTGAATTTTTCCAAATGGTTAACATGTCATCTTTAATCAAAACTCAAGAAATATTACTTTCTCCCAGATTATTTGAATATGAGAGAAGTGCCAGGTGAAGAAATAAGACACCAAAACCAGCAATGCTTGGAAAATATCCAGGCTGTCTGGACACGGCAGAGCTGTGGGTAGAGATTAGACTGACCAGGTCTGAGTCAAATATAGTTTTAAAACTTAAATTGTCCAATCATAGCTTGGCAACTATACAGCAGGCCTGTCAAGTTTGAGATTTCTCCACATGTAGTAAAAACAATATGCCTGCCCGAAACCAAAATCATAAGAGCAAAAGTGTAAGAAACTGATTAAACAGCATGTTTATCTTCCTTTGGAGGGGTTAAACCTGGGCCAACTGAACCTGGTTGTAGATACGTGAAGACGTTTCACCTTCAGTTCTGATGTACAGTCCAGCCCAACTCCTTTGGCCCTTCATTTAACCCTTCTCATAGAAAGATAACCCGGGCAACTGAGGAGCTTCACAGACTTCTTACAGCGTGTTTATCTCTTCAGAAATAAGTACACAATTGTTAATATGCCTAACCACCTTACAGCACATTATTAACTAACTATAATAGTTTATGGAGCTAAAGGTTACCTTTAAAAAGAGTGTACCCTTTAATATTTCCCCACTGTGCAGACACAGGTCATAGAGTTGGGAAATTTTACACTTACACATTTTACACAATTCCATACAGCAGCCTCAGCCAATGTTATCCGAGATTCTGTGTTACATTTGCCAAACACATTGGTAAGTCTCCATCCTAAAATCATTTTCTCAGCCATACTGCTGAACGGTAGTTCACCTCAGGGTCTCATTCCCAGGTCATCATATATGTGGAGACGCCCTGGTTCGTTAAACGGCAAACAAACAACACAACAGTCGCTGTTCGTGTTGGGAATAACACTCAATTATCTACAAGCCACCACCCAAACAGGGCTATGTCATGATGTAATGCTGTAATGGTCTGGTGTTGCATTTTCCTTATCTTGTTTATACGGTACTAACTAACTAACTAACTAACTATGACTAACTAACACTGATCAACAACTGATGACAAAGCTTACTTTTTACATCTTAATAAAGTCATAAAGTCCTTATTTAGATCCCTTTTTTAAGAGCTGTTGTTTTGAAGCATGGTGGCTGTAGGCTGTACGCTGTGGTTTGAGACAGCGTACTAACGCACAAAGGTAATGTTAGCTCTTGTATTCTGCACCTCTGCTGTCGTGCCCTGGTGCTATGGCGGATTCCCCACCGAAGCTTCCCTACAATGCAGCAACAGACAGAAGAAGTACAAGCCTTCAGCCTTGACTCGCAATCTTTTCATTTGGGTAATAAATCATTTAAACATATCCTGCTGATCCTGTGTGGTCCTTGCAGCTCAGAGAGGTGAAAGCGTACTAACTCATGAAGCTAAAGTTAGAAGCTAACTGCTAAAATTAAAACAGCAGGCAGCAAAATCGATGGCTCCTGTCAGGGTGGTTGCATGCTTGCATGTTTACCTGCAATCAAGGAGCCATTGTTACCAAAGTTACCAATAATCTTGAGTGGTAAACATTATTATCGTGGTAAACTGCTTATACGCCATACAGTGGAAAGCTTAACAGGCATAGCAACAGAAGCGAAGGGGAGTGCGGCCCACAGACGTCAGTCTCAGTAAACCTCCTTCGTCAAACCGACCTCAGACCTACAGCGAGAAGTAAACATCCATCAAGACAAACTATAACTTCACGTTTGAGTCTGTCAAAAAGATGGAAATATGTGGCAGCTGCTTCATTATATCTGTCTGGACAACACACTGCTCTCATTGAAGCTGGATTTAAAGCAATATTTATGTACAGACACAATGGATCAATCTAGACGCCCCTGAAGTTATTTGCAAAATCAATTTGATCCAGGTCTGTGCTGAACTGCCTTGAGAAACATGGCAAGGAAAATACATCCACCTCCTCCAGCACCACACATCTCTTATAGAGCCAAAAATTAAACACGACACAGAGCCTGTTACAGTCTAACCTTGACAGTAAACAGATCAGATGGTCTGGCCTCACACCAGGTCTGGTACCTCATTTATTAAAGGATCTTCTTACGCCAACAACCAAATCCAAGCCAAAGTTTAGCTTTAGAAGAAAGTTATCTAAACGTCAAAATGAGTGATTTACATGGATTTTCATCTGTTGTTTATGATGTATCACAAGCTAAAAGTCTTACGACCTGTCATATCGTCTACACTGAATTCATTTATTTCCTTCAACCTATGTTTCAAGGTGTTTATACGATATTCTTTCAAAGGATCTTTTTCTAGATTCTAGACCCCTGGAGGATGTATGTAATAGAGAGAGAAGAGCAAGAAATGAAGCAATTTCATCAAGAAATATTTCATACCTTTCAAAAACGGCCCTAAATTCCCCCCCTAATGTCAGCTTTGTTGTACTTGTCCTTGTTTAAAATTACAAAAAAAAAAAAAAAAAAACTTTTCAGTAAGTTCAACCAAATGTAGAGTTAGTTCTCACTATAAGGAGACTGATTTGATGACCCAGACTTCCTCTAAATAGATACAGTGCAATAAAAATAACAAATCTCATCCTCTCCTGTCAGAGTACTTCTACATTTTAGGTTATGATGCAGGCCTAACTCCCTGAGGGGCGAGAAGCCTTCCACAAATGTTTCAGCTCTGGACTCAAGCTGAGAGAAAGTTCAGGCCCAAATTCTGTTTTACTGTCACAGAGCCAGGCTGGTGGGATTCAGTTTAGTGCAGATGAAAATTGCAGCACAAGGTAAACCTCATCTTGACTTCTTAAAGGGCCGCTGCTTGACAAATTACAACACTTTTACAACTTGAGTGAAGATCATCATTCAGTCTGTGAGTGATGATCTTCAGGAAATTATTATTTTTCTCTCCCAAGTGGACCTATGGTTTCCAAAAAATGGGGATGTACTGTGTGGAGTTCTGGAAATGACACAGCCGGTGGTTTTGTGGTTAGAGAAACTGTTCCACAGCCCCAAAAAGTTTCAATCCTCCCATCAGCAGCCGCCTGTCCTGTCAAAGTGTCCTTGAGCAAAACACTGTTCTGGGAAAGACAGTCAGCTGGATACCACAATATAAAAGTGTAATGTAGACTAACTCACTCAGCGTTTCAGGCTTATTAGACCCAAAGAGACCCAGTGGTATTGTGAGCTGTGAACTGACGGACTTTTACCTGAAACAAGTGCTGTTCTTCCCCCCAGCTCTGACACAGGGATACTCCACGGTCAAGATCTTATTATCTGGACACTCCGTTCTGAAAGAAGAAAGACACATGATGGCAAATGTGACTGACTGTCCTGTTGTACAGTTTTCCAATATATAGTTGATACTATGATACTATGATGATACTATTTTGATGATCAAATGAAATAGTTGATAAAAATCAATTGTGTTTTGTTTGAAAAGATGACTTCTGCACCATGTTTAAGCTTCTCCAATGTGATTTTTTCTTCGTAAATCAAATATCATCAATTGAATCTGAGTTTGGATCTTTTTGTTCTGATGACCTCACATTGGCCTCTGCACAACCGTTACAGGAAATGTCACCACTTTATGCATTTTCTAGGCAATAACATCACTGACTTAACTGAGAAAACAATGAGGCAAATGAATCACTAATGAAAACAATCATTAGTTGGGGCCCCAAAACACTGACATACATAAAAACAAGGTTTGTGACCAAAACATATTTATCAGGACAATTTACAGTTAAAATCATCCAAACTTGTAAATGCTGATATAAGCTCTCAACTCTCCTGTTATTATTAAGAAAGAAAAGTCTTTACATATACATCCTGAATCTCAAGATGTAAACCAAAATAAGAGCATATATACTGTAACGTATTTCTGATTTTATTAATCCAGTACAACAGTGTAGTCATTAACATTGCGTGTCTGTGTAAAGTCGTAAGCTTAAAGGCATTAACACAGCTATCTGTGTTTATGTAACTACACGAGGTCCATCAATCACAGTAGTAGATGTTTGTAACAAAATCCTCTGAATTCACACCAAACCTTTAGCTTTAGGGTGTAAATCTGAGGCTACGTGGTTCCTTCTAGTTTTTTTATTTTTTATTTTTTAGAAAAGGTGGACACCAACTAACACATGCTGGTTTACTGTTTGGGGTTTAACCTGCTGCTCAGTGGTTTCCTCTCCTCTTCTCAGATTATTGGGTACATGTGCTCCGCTCACATCCTCTCCTCACCTCCTGACCTACTGTCTCCGGGCACCTTAATAGCATCTGTCATGTTATGTCTGAGCACAGGCAACATTTGGCTCTCTGCACCGCGACCGATTCCAACCATTTGGAGTTTCCCTTTTGCCTTTTGCGTTTCCTTGAAAATTACATTAGATTAGACGCGCTACAGCGGTTCATCCAGGGGTCTCCTCGTTGACAGTCTCCTCGTACAGTTTGTCGTAAAGGTCACAAACCAATAAAACATAGAGTAAAGTCTATTAGCGTTTTTGGCAGTGCGCTAATCTGACAGTGATGTACTGAGTTCAAATTAAAAGCCAACACAAACGTAGGCTGTGTGTGTGGAGAGGATGTTGCCAAGATGTTTACAGAGCTTTAGTCTCAAATTAATCTTTAAAACCACTGCATGTCATCAGCAAAATGTTATTCAGACGTTGTGGTTCAAGTTGGAAAACGTACAAATGAATGTTTTGCGTCAAGATGGGGGAAAAAAACGACATTTGTAAACCACTTCATCCCCGATTAAATTCATTATGGATATCTCATCCATAATATGTCGACATCAGCATACAGCCGTTCATTCACAAAAGATCCAGATATTTTTAGGATCCTCTAAACAAGTCCATGCGACTCACCTCGAGGTGTCCACTGCGAGCGTCGTCCTGATAGAGCTGGCACCAGATTCCCACAGGAAAACAACACAGATAGCGCCAAACGGTAAAAGAGACGCACCATAAAGTTGACCCATGTCCCCTCTGCGCTCCGGGACAGATGATTTGTTCAAGCTGAAAACGCCTTCACATCAGCAAAAGCGCCAATGTTTTTTCATCTGTCAGTTACCCGCGCGGCTACTACTTTCAAAATATCAGAAATCCTTGTCAAGTATCCCGCAGAGGTGACGCACATGGAGCCTGTGGGATAATAAAGTGCTGCGCTGTGCGTCCGGAGCCCCGTCCCAACTTTACGCACTGAGGCAGAGACCCCTTGGAGAGCTACTGAAGGGTTTACAGCCCAGTGTGTTCTCACTAATCCCCCTGGATTTACATTCCTGCCTTTAAAGAAGAGACTTAAAGTGGCTAGGTATACAATAGCACATTGGTGGTGATGACATATAGCATAATAATAATAATAATAATAATAATAATAATAATAAGAAGAAGAAGAAGAAGAAGAAGAAGAAGAAGAAGAAGAAGAAGAAGAAGGGGGAGGAGAAGACGGAGAGACTCCTTAATCCCAAAATTATATCAAAACAATCCTCATGACATCTTGAAAATTAACACATTTAATAATTGAGTTTCATATCACAGTGAGCTGGGGGAAATTTCAGGCTTTGGGGAGCTGCTGGATGTGGTGACCTGTGAAAAATGGGGTTAATGAGATTAAAATGTCTAATGTGGGACGGCTAATGACAAATGGACAGACTGCCAGAGGGACTCTATGGATAACAATACAACTTTAACTCTAACTCAAACCACATTTGATACGTTTTTAAAAGCGCTTTTAATACAAAGCAGTGCTATACGCTGTCACTAAAACAACAGACTAAATGACAAAAGAGGCTCAAACTCCAAGCAGAATGAATGACTGTCAAAGAAATACAATATGAATTCAATAATAGCATTCAAAAAAATTGGCCTAGGATTTAATAAAAAGCGTTGGCAAACATGCATTTTCAGCTTGTAAAACTAATAAATGTTGAGGCGAGCCCCAGATAAGTTCCAAATATGTTCAGTAGAGCAGCTAAAAGAGGTTTCACCATGTTTGGATTGAATGTTGGGAACAACTAGACCACTGCCAACCTCCAAGGTTAAGTGTGTCGATGCTGCAGTAGAAGATCCAAAATATATTTTGGTCTCAAATCATCACAATGACTGATGGGCTAAAAGAGCAGTATGTTTTTTGACTGACTGGAATTTAGGGCAAAGATTTGACATGTGGTGTTATGCGGTCTTTTATGTCAGGGAAGTATCCTAGCAATAAAGACAATGATTAGTTCTTTAAAATCTTATTTCAACTTGAACAGCTGCTAAATAAACAGCTAAATTTAGTCCTGAATCCACTGAATCCAGATTTTTGCTGAGTACCAACTTTCAGTCTTTCCTATTGAGCACCAAGACTCAGAATCTTCACTTTTTTCATCCATTTTAATCTATAACTCATTGTGTGATGCAAATGTGAGTGTCATCTGCATAATTATGATCCCAAAATGAATTGTTTCTTAGCAGCAACCAACAGGTTCAAGGCTGCCTCAGAGTCACAGTGCAATTTATTTCTGAAGTCCCAACTGTACCCTAGCAGTGGCCAGCTGGGGCCACTGAAAATCTCACATCGTTAGTCAATGTGACAGATGGTCAAAAGTGGCTGGCTGGCTTTACATGTTTTATTTTCTTTTACATGACCTATGAGGAAATGGTTAATTATTGATTCAATTGTGTGTTTATTTGTTTAATTCAATGATTTAAATGAATAACGTTAGAAAAGAGCCGGGTGTTGTCATAGCAATATCAAAGTATAAGTATATAAGTAAATAAAAATATGTATTTTCACTGTAATTAGAGACTCAGTGCTTCTCATTGAAGTTACTGTAATGTGTAGTTTTCAGTATGTGTAATGTTGACTGTAGGACTGCATTGTCCTGTCAGACAGTTTTGATTGTTTCATAATGCAAATTACTTACAAAAATCCAAGTTTCGAAATAAACAAGATAAACCTTATCCCAACAAACTTATCTGTCAACTTTGGTGTGGAAACTAGAGTAAAGGTGGAGGGAGGAGGACTTAAAAATAGAAGACGAAGAAAGGCATTAAAAAATATCTTCCACGTGGAGGTCAGTTTTCATTTCCCACTGTTTTCTTTTTTAATTATAAACTTGTCATCGTAGTTTAATCACTTTATCTGCAAGTTGGCTTTTTAAAAGTTCTATATCTGAATAACCCAGCAGACTATACAGAGTTTGTGTTTTCACATATCACAATGAATTGCAATGTGCAGATTAACATCTTGAATCAAGGACATTAATGAAATCATCTGAGCCCTGTTAACTTTATCTTTCACTTTCTCTTTACTGGTCATGACAGACAATTCTTCATTTTTTTAGGTCTTTCGTATTACTGCAGCTAAGAAGATGCTGTATCTTTATTCCTCTTCTTGACGTATGGCTGATGTAAAACAACGATAATACAAATGAGAGCCTTCCATTCGTGAGTAATTGAATGAAATCAAAGCCAAATCGCATTGCTCAACATTTTCTACTCACAGAACCTGATAAGAAAAAAAAACTGTAATGCTGTAATAAATTTTAGTGGCATATTACACATGCATCCCTAAAAACGTGGATTTAGTAATGTATAGTATACTAATAGCATCACATGAGATAAGAAATTGCATAAATAGGATTAAGGTCATCATTATTTCACACGCACAACATGAGCCACTCTCTGAATAAAGACACTTTGGGGGGATTTTGTTGTACTTGGACGTCATAGAAATGTTCTAGAGAGTTTTCAGGGTGACTCAACTCGGTTGCTAGTTTGGGTTCCTGTGGGTAGTTTCTGATGATTAATGAAGAAATAGGGGTTATTCCATTGTTGTGAGAGCAGAGCTGACCAATAGTCACCTCAATGGAAAGCACGTCGCTGTGGTCAGTGGACGGTCAGGCGATGTTAGGTAACTCTGTACTCAGTGGTCTCTTACACCGTCTATTCCCCCGTGGTGCATGGGGTTCTTGGCCACCGTTCAATAGAAACAGCTGGTTTTATTCACCACAAATGAATCATGTTAGAAATACACATGCACTCACTTACACACATACTGTATACATGCATGAACACAGTAATTTGGTCTAGCACATCAAATTAAACTGCACAGTCTCCTTTTGGCTCTGCTCCCTCTAGAATCAAATAAATTCATAAAATACATAAAGCAACATTATTAAAGAACCGCAGCAAAAGGCAGCTGTTGAAATGGCAGTCTCTGCTTCATTATTACGACCACACAGGCCATGGTTTCCCTTGTTCCCACGAAGGAGAGTCTCCTTTTCTCGGTTTACTTTGGTTGTGGTTTTTATTTGGTGTTTGTCTATCTGGCTATAAGAAGGCTGGATGAAATGTGTTTTTCATTGAGCACTGGGGCCACATACTGCATCGTTACCAACTTCTTGTCATTCATGTATAAAACTGCCCAAATGTGAAACACATAAAAGCAAAGATATTTATCCTCAGCTTCCCAAAGGGAGTAAAGTTGTGGCCTAAAATGGGCACGTCTTTGTTGCTCATCACCTTTAGTGTGGATAAAGTTCCTTTACCACTGAGTGTTCAGCATTGCTTGAAATGTATCATTCAGCTTTCAAGTAACACAAATGAAACACACTCAAGATGTTGCGTGACCAACAGATGCACGTTGGGTTGCTCATGGTGGCGCCTCGAGCGCCTCTTGTTTGTCGTAGAATCACACACACGCACGCCAATATCATTGACGATAACATCCTAACATTTCTGCACTTCTGTCACAGTTTTCCTCAAGTCCTGCGAGTCTGCAAGTTTGTGAATCCATTTGGAAGTTATGTACCTTTGTGCAATAGGCCATTTCTATTGCCAATCCTCTTCAAATCTTCTTCACACACAGACATGTAAACTTCACCTACTACAGTTTTCACCCTCTTATTGTGAAAACTGTGACAGTCAAAGGATGGGGAAGTTTTTGTAGACCAACAGATCACCCTGTAAAGCTGCTGGTTGCAGCTAAAAGAAAGCGGGGGGGTCAAAAGTTGAAATGTCTGATGAAGGTGAAATTTCCTCCCCCGTGAAAAGGGCCGAATGATTTAGAGTTGGTTCAGGAAATTAGCTTTTTACCTACTTTGGATATGTATGTGGAAATGAATCAACAAAAACAAAGTTTGGCTTGGCACAAAGTCACATAGTCGGATTTACGTAATGTTGCTAACGAACTACACCCACAGCAATGAGCAAGTATGATGGCAGTGTTATGGAATTTGTTCAATTCAAGAGAGAAAAATGTCTAAAGATCAACAAAATACAGTTTGTAACAGTTTGTCCCACAAAACAGCTGGGAATCTGTGCCTCTAAGTACAACGATGTAACATCTGTTTAACATAATCTTCTCTACCCATAGATAAGCTCACAACGGTTTGATCAGAGCCTGTCAGTGGCTTAATGTACTAGTACCACCAAGGCCAATGTGCAACATTGTTGTTGCATTTCCGTGATATAATCTCAGACTTTCAGGTACCTTTTAGAAGTCCCTGTTCGCTTTAGGTAGCAACATGCCCCCACTGGCCTCAAATGTCATCAGGAGTACTTCAAGGTTGTGTGTCGTCTCCATTCTTTCTTTTTTTTTACCCTCCTTTAGCTCAAAGAGTGCCGTCCTTGATGATACTATCTTCCTTGGGTGTGTGGAAAACATAAGCCTCTCTTGAAGCCTTGTCTCTTAAGTCTTTTCTTTCAGACAGGTCCGTGCAAGATGAGGTTCAGCATCTGGACATGTGAACAGTATGACCTTGAATGGCAAGAGGAGGTAGAAGAGTTACAAATTCCTCACGAGGAACATGTTGTAACTGTATCTGTGTGAAGAGGACAAGTTTATAGCTCTAATTGCTCGTTATCCATACAGGACTGAAATCTTTCTCATTAGAAACAAGTGGCATGGTGGAGAGGCATCAAAGCTCCTTCATCAGCTTGAGTATGGACCCACACAGGTATGTCAGGAAGGAAGACTGGATCATCAAACAGTGTACTACCCCAACTTCTTACTTTAACTATGTAAAGATGGTTGTTTAGCAGACTTACAAAGTGCTAAATATTTTCTTGAATGAACTGTTATCCCTGTAAACTCCTTCTCACCACTAACAACTTCTTTCCGTGCTGTGCTGATGTGAGTCAGTTTACACTAGTCTGAAAAAAGTCTGAAGAAATTACACAATGTTAAGAGATACAACACTGAAAGGCAATCAGTGAATCACCTGCATAACAGAGCGGAAACAAAGCGGACATTAGAGACATCTTTGTAATCTCTCATCAAGTAAAAAATGTGACTAATTTTATTCCATCATAATGCAGTCCATCATGATATGCACACTGGACAAGTAACATTTTCCAGTCTCTGCGTTGGCTAAATGTTAAAATCTCCCTTGCCTGATAAACATAAGCCCAGTATCATGACCTCATGTCGTAGAGCCGCATAGAGATAACTTATTTTTAGTATACTCAGAAGACTAATTGATCTCTGTGACCTCTCTTCATCTGCCTGACTTTTTTGTAGCCAGTTTGCCATTAGCAATACTCTCCAAAAAAAGCTGCTTGTCAATAAAACATTGACAAGGAGATGTATGACGCAAACCTGGCCAAAGTTTCCATGATTTACAGTTGGATACCTTTCTTCAATTTTGTTTTTATTGTCGTCATGTTGCTCGGAAACTGAGGGAGTGTTGCTCGGAAACTGAGGAATATGAGTGTTGCATGCGCCTCTTATCAAAGTAAACACCTGACCGTTCAAGTCAAATTAACACAGATGTGATCCATCAGTGTCAGAACAGATGTGTGGAAGGAAGCCTCTTTTGTAATACGACCTGCATTGCGCAACTGAAATGTTTTGGTGTTGGTTTATGTTTAGCAGAGACAAAAGTTAATAAATTGACATTTGGCTGACCTTTGGACAAATGCTTTGGCTTGCTTTTTTTGTGTCTGACCTTCATTATTTCTGACGGTTAGTTTTATTACATCAGGCAGCAATGAATTAAGCAGAACCTGTCAACCTTCAACAACCACAAACTACTCCTTTTATATGTCTTTATCGGGTCTCAGTGTTACATTTCAGAAGTAGTACGTGCTATACTCTCACTCTGACATTCACCTGTGTCCTTTGCCCCGCTGAGAGAAGCCTTGAACATCTTATTGTCATGAAATCCAAACTGGAAAAAGACGATTTCTTTCCTGCTCTCAGGCTCTAAAGATGTGGTACAGCCAGTGGAAAATCATTGTTTGGTTTACTTTACAAGATTTTGACCTTCCAACTACTGCTCAACATCTGACTTTAAACTTAAGAAGCAGGCCTCTTTGGGAAAATATTTGCAATACTTCTACTGCAGATTAGATGTGTTGAATGAAGGTGAAACGCATGTACAGCGTGAATCATTTATACAAAATTCCTATAACTGTCAAACTTCTCAAGTTTCCGTCCCATTTGTCTGCAGTTTATCAAGCACTGTAAATCATGAAATCCTGTCTCCTGTCCTGCCTCGTGTTGATTAAAGTTGCGGTTACTGTATGAGTGTATGATGCGCATGCACATAACTCAAAGTGATGTGGGGAAAATACTTAGTATCCCAAGTAGGAAACCTTTTTGTTAGCTCCGAGTGCACATGGCGAAAATGTAGATCAGTGTTTATTCATCTGGTCAGAAAACTTAAGGCAGCTCACACTGGTACTGCATCTTTATGGCTATTGTGCAAAGCTGTGATCAATGCATGTTGGTGACATAAAGACGGCAAAGCATGTAAAAAGCATCACATTGTTAGGCTTGCAGTATTACAGAGGCGAAAATAATCAAAAACAGGTGCGCACTATCTTATGTTCATGATCAATAGTACCTGTTATATCATTTTGATGGCAGACAATGGGAAGTTCATTCATACTAATGCTTCTACTATGAAGTGTGGCGTTAGGTTTTCTGTCTTCCTGCTTGATAGACTTTCTCGGCTGTTTGTGTATTCAGTCACCTGAAATACAATCCTAGCCAAACAATTTATGACATGCTCACATAAAGTGGACACATTCTCTCTTACTCACCTCTGCACACGTCATCTCACCTTTAAGAATGAATTGCCGTAATCAAAAGCTGGTTTCCTGCTAAAGTCACAGTGCGCCTTGTGAACACCTTGTGAAATCCCGTGTGAATTCTCAGTACCATTTTGCCCCCTCTGATTCCTGTCACCCTCATTGTACCTTCATACACTCCTATGATTTATAGGAGTATAGTTTGTGCGAGGCTTTGAAAGGCTTTCTTTTTCTCTCACAGGTGCAACCAGCAGTCAGCAGCTGAAAACACAGAAAGCAAAAGCAAGTCCAGCTTTGCCGTGACACAGACCTCAACACATGTCGCCCCATGCAGCACTGCAGACACGTCCTGAAGCTGTGTCAACGGTGACGAGTTTGGCTCAGCTCGACAGATGGATGATGATGTGATGAAGTAGCCTACGCAAGGAGAGAGAACAACAATAGAAAGGGTAAATGTGATCAGTTTCGAAGCTGGGGCCGTGTGTTATCACAGGTGAGATGCTACTAGGCATTGACATTGAGATAGTAGGATGTTTTTCGCTGTAAAGGAAGTGCACACATATTCAACAGCAGCTTGTTTTGACTAGTTTTTATGCTAAGCTAAGCTAACCAGCTGCTGGGAGCAGCTTCAGAAGAGGCATCGATCTTGCCATCTAACTCTTGGAAAGAAAGCAAAAAAAAAAGCATAGACACAAAATTTTACTTTAAGCATGAGCAACAGCAATATCTACTTCAACAGAAACTCAGTCCTTATCAGTGCAGTATGTCTGGTAAAGTATGTTTTCCAAGTGCTGCAGATTAGAAACACCACAGTGAGAGTGAGAGAGATATCACTAAAGTCAGAAAACAAGGAACTAAAAGATTACAACTTTAATTCGCAGAGACAGGAGGTTACCAGAGAGCGTCAAGTTGTAGATAAAGCTTTGAGTTATTGAGGTTAGCCACCTGCAGCAAATGTTGCAAGAGCGCAAATAGTCTACTCCCTCATGACAACACTTGCAGTATTAGTTCTTCTTAACGGGGGATTTATCTTTCACGTACTAAAAAAGAAAAAATCCTGTCCCATGTGTGACCTTCATTAGTCATGCGAGTGGTACTTAATGTAAGCGTAAGCATTTATACTGACTTTGTGGGAGGATGTCGTTTGACAAATGACAAGCTGTGAAAACTGATTCAGGTAGGTCAACCCTCGGTTACATCTTAATCAGTCACACCAGAGGGGAATCCCGCTGTAGTAGCACCGTGGCCCAGCCAGGCAGAGAGACCGCACACTTTGTGTGTGTGTGCTCAGCGATCGGTTTAATGGGGTAGAAACCGTGGCTATGTCTGGAATGCCTGCCAACGCGGCCGTGACCTCCTCGGACGGGTGGGTGGGGGGGGATTACAAGCTGTGGGAGAGAGGACGGAGCATCTTTTTTTTCACACACTGGGCAGATCTTGTGGTCAAACCTGCAGGTCAGCAACATCAAACGTGAAAAGGCTCTCTGACTTATAGATGCTGCGCTCGACAGTTTTTCTGCCTATGCAGTCCTACAAGGTTTACAAAGACCCCTTGCTGACCCGCATTACAAATACTGTGTGGTAGGTATATGGAGTATACCTTCTTATTTTTCATGCTGCATTGGGGACACTCACTCATTGTAAATCCCCTCTGATGCACTTTTTCCAGGATGTAATGATGATATAATGATGCTTACTCCCCGAGGTCAAGCATCAGAAGTTAAGTGACTGTGCGCAAATACTACTTACTCATTTTTCACAGGGCTTCCTTTCAAAAAGAAAAAAAATGGGGCATAAATTATGATCATGATGATGATAGTATCCTCACCTCTCCACTCACCACTACACCTCTGTAAATACTGTAGACTGGGTGTAAAGGAAAACACTATGAGAATTTAGCTCTTTGCAACAGAATCTCGGCTCCTTCGCAGCAGAGGTTAAATAGTTGACCCAGTGACACACACACACACACGCAGGACTTTCAAACGACAATGACCAAATGTAACATACTGTATGATTGCACTGAATTCCCAGCATGCATTGTGACAGCGAGAATCAGAGCTCTACGCCTGGCATTGATCTATTACTTCAGCTAAATGGGACCACATGCAGGAAAAAAGTCAGATAGTTGGAACTCTATTATTCAATATGACTTTTATGAAACAAATTGTGCAAACAGGCTCTGTGATCAATGCTTGATCAGTTTCAGAGTACATTTCGGTGACTGCTGGCAGACTTTTGGCTTTGGCCTAAATGTTGTTAGGCTTATAGTATTTCAGAGGCAATAAAATCAAAACCAGCTGTGTCCAGTCTCATGATCCCGTGTGGCTGATCAATAATACTTGTCTTTTCTTTTGATAAATAACAACAGGAAGTTCATTTATGGTATGGCTACTACTATACAGAATGAGGGGCCTCCTCGTGCAGCAGTTTTGGGTGTCTTGTGCTAACGTTACTTATGCAAGGTGACTTAGGCATTTAGCTCTTTGCATCAGATTCTCTATAATGTAACTCCTCCTTCACGGGAGAGGTTAAATACTTGACCCAATAACCACTGCAGGACTTTCAAAAATCCATGACCAAATGTAACATACTGTATGATTGCACTGGATTTCCAGCATGCGTTGTCACAGTGGGAATCAGAGCCCTGCTCCTGGCAGTGATCTACTACTCCAGCTAAATGGGACCACATGCAGACAAAAGTCAGATATATGGCAGCGAAAAAGTGTGTAGTTGGAGCTCTGTTTCCCCACATGACTTTTAATTTACACCATGCCGCATGAAGTAGGGATCTGAATGGGGAAAATGTGTAAATCTCCTCAGTGAAAGTGCAAATTAAACAGCTCTGAGAAGATAATGTGAAACCTTTTGTCATGAATCAGTCTGCACAGGCCGAACCATACCTAGCACAGCTGTATGGCCCGGGACAAGCACTGCTGCATGCATTAAGTCACACACGGGGATGGTGGTAGAACACACACAATGAAAAAGACAGGATTATTCATCATTCTGTTCACACTCAGGGAAAACAGTCTTCGCTGTTGCCTTAAAGGGAACAGAGACAGGGCCACTAATGGGGCCGATTTTTCTCTCTGTAATGGCACACTAAGAGGTTCTGCTCACTGTCCACTCAGCAGCAGGCTTCCCAACTTAATTGCTATGCTTTAATTAAATGGACAATGTGCTTCCTAAAAACCCAGAGCTAATCAGATCAGCTTGGATGAATAACGATGACAGGCAATACTAATTAGAGCTGCACACTAAATCTTACCCGCTGTATGTGGGGTCTTGCTACCACACAATGTTAGCATGTGTTCTTTATGTGTGTGTGGGTGTGTTAGACAAACAAGGCAATATTGCAAGAGCTCTGAAACTGCAAATGAAAAATAATTGGCACTCACAAGATCAATTAGAGGCAACTGCACAATGTATGTGTTGCATTACAGTACTGGTGTAGCCACAGTCACGGCGAAGAATGCTTTCTGAGGGATGAGGTCAGGTTAAAGAGATTTTACTTGCACTGTTTTTACTTTTCCTACTATAATACGCAATAACTGTCAGTGCATCAAAGATTAAACATATTCAGAGTACATTTTCAGTACAAGTACAATACTTAAGTACAATTTAAAACATAGTAATGCACTTTTTAGACTTCACTTCTTCTCCTCCACTACAGTACATACTTGTATTTCCTTTATTCTAAATATTCCTGCTCTCTTGGCTCTTCTTCTGCTAAATAATCAGTGTGATCCTCCATTTGTCTGGATTTGACTTCACAAACTACTAACAAAACACAACAAAGTTAGCTGTTAGACACACGTCTTCCTCCTCCTCTAGGTCACATCTGCCGTGTTCTTTCTTTCTTTTCCTGCTACGTTTGCAGCGTAGTGGAGAATCGCTTTTGCGCCCTTCCTTTGTCCATTCTTGGCTACTGTAATAAATGTAGTGGCTGATGTTGTTTGGCCCGCGGTATATGTACATACATTAAAAAGGCTAAATCTGAGGTAATAAAAACATTGCGAATTGTTTTATAAGGTGACTTTATCCCACTGAAAACATAGTTATGTATATTACATTCCATTTCTGCCAATAAATCACCCTAACTCTTACACACTGTACCTTTAAGCTGTCAGATAAAATATGCAGTCATCATATATTATTATATATACCATTGGTTTCCAACTTTTTTTTGCTTGTGACCTCTAACCAACGAGCAGTGGCTACTTGGGGCCCCTTGTCACATGTGTCCATGAGTCTAGGAGTTGTTAGAACTTCTACCGAAGTGACATTTCCCCTCTAAACTTCTCGCATGGTTTCATTTAAATAATTGAGGCCCAAAGAGGTAAATCTGTGCAACATTTCTGCAGAACCGGTGCTTTCGTTTTTTAAAACCTGAAGTACATATTGCTCATAATACTTCTGCCATTATTCAGAAGTGGCTCTCGCCATTCAGTCCACTTCACGGCACACCTGTCTCTAATTCTGCTAGTTTATGATTTTTTGCATGTTTGTGCTCACTGCCTTCCTGCCTGCTACTTTTTTGGATTTGTTTCGCTTTGCTGACTGACTGCCTGTTGCTGATAAGTGTTTTGATTTTGGACCAAGTAAACATCATTTTAATCCTACCTGCTCTGTTCTTGCATCCAAACATAAATTACCAAAATCATCACAAAATCTATTCCCATGAGCGTTTTCTGATCCATCACACCTGATTGTTGTTTAAACCAAAACTGCCTGGTTAATGGGAAAAGATTGCGGTCATGGTTAAAAGAAACAAATATAGTTTGTTGGTAGGAGACAGGATACAAACTGGAGCTTATGGTGCCAAAGTCAGTCACTATCAAATACGCTTTTTTTTCTATTTCTTTACAACATTTACAACAATTTCATCCTTTGCTTCTGTGGCAGTTATTCTGTTTGTTTGTTTGCACTAATGTAAGAACTCACTTGTCTGGCAAATTGTTGGCCTAAATGAAACCTGAAAACTAACTACTAGGTCCTAACTAACTACCGTAGTTTAATCTTAGTTACTCAAAAATCAGTAAATGGCAGTCCGAGTTAGCATTTTCTATCCCCATCTATGAAGACATGAGTTAAAACTACCTCTCTAATCACAACAGGGTGGCTGTTCTAAATAAGGATTTACAACCCACATTAAAATCAACACAGGTTTCCTGGGTACCACAAGACTTAGCATGACAACCACTTTCTTGTTTTTAAAGCAACACTAGCTCTGTTTATGAGGAACTATAAGTATGACTGGAACACGTCTTTGGCCAATCAAACTGTTTGGTTGAAACTACCTGTTGTTTTATAGTTTCCTTTTACTCGCTTTGCTTAAAGAATATGTACGCTGAAAATATAGGACAGACCGGCAGTGTTCCCATGGTCACTGACCTAAATAAAAAGCCGTCTTCCATCATTTCCTTTATGAGGACGACTAGGCACTTGTCCCTGCAGACTTACAGGTCAAACCTCAGAAACCTGTCAGAGGCACTGAGGGCCCAACTAAGATATGTGAGATGCAATATAAACAAATAACGAACAAATTGGACTTCAGGCAACAAATAAATTCGGCAGTCCTTAACAAGGCAGGCTTTATTCTACAGAGAAGGCAGTTCGGGAAAAGGGTGGGAAGCGGTGATTTTAAAACTGTAAAGGTACCAGTAAGCAAGAGCAGATGGGGACAGCAAGAAAACTTCTTGTGGTAAAAGCCCTCAAATTGCTCTGTGTAAACGTTTGGTTTTATTATTCGGCCGTCTTTACTGTTCCCTGTAAATTTGGAGCTTTCGAAGGTCGTCATCACGGTAAAATGCAGAATGCATATACCAAGGAAGTTGTGTCACTAGCAAACAATGATTTGAGCAAGCGGGGACGAATTAAAAGCATTCGGGTTAATCGAAGCCATCTGATGATGAGCGACAAACGGCCTACTGCGCAGAGTGTTGAAGAGGTAACTATTGAAAGTCAACAGTGGAGGTCTGTGACACAATAAAGTCTTCCTAAGTCTCTACTTTTGAAGTTGTAATGGCAAGACAAATATGGTTACTCCCTGAATACTTTCACACTGTAAGTCATTATCAAGTCACGATGAGAAAGCAGAAGTACAAACTTGTTGTTACACACAGTTAAGTGTTTTATGTCTCCGTCATTGGGTGTTCCCATTCAAGAAAACTGAGACATGTCTCCAGATGGAATTATTTGTCTATTCAGGTGATAGACTGGCAGAACAATTGTATGGTTACATTCTTACTTGATTCTCAATCATCAGTCGGCGTAGAACGCGGATACACGACCGAAACTATATGTGCACATATAGGTACTGAACGTGCCCTTTTCTCTAACCATCACGCTGTTGCTGTTTTCTTATTTTATTAGCAACGCAGCACCTTTGTCTTACAAGACAGTTCTCTGTCAGACAGCAGAGAAAGGGAGAAAATAGGGGATTTTCCAGCCCTGTAAAACTTGAGATCTGAGATCGCATTCTCACATGAGGACTGACGTGTGAAGTTAATTACATAAACATCACAGAAAGGGCTGTTTTCGAGAGTTTAGCACCTCTTATGAGAAACAGGCAGCCGTGTGTATATGTGTGCGTGCGGCCACTTTGTGTACCTGCATTTGCTGAACGTCTGGTGTGTGTGTGTATATATACAGTATATGTGCGCGACTGAGTAGGCACATGTGTGTGGTCTATATCCCCGTGCAGCCTGACGTTCACCTCCCACCGTGACATTTAGCGAAGACAGAAAAGGGGTTGATGAGGAACAAAGGGGTTAATAGGATCTGGGACAGGCTCTTTCAGGTCAACATAGCCATGACAATAGACACAAAGTCTGTCACACTAAGTGCCTGGTTTAGCTAGAACAATTTCAATTCAGTATTTTATCTTTGGGTCTTAGCCTCTCTGTGTCAGACATTATAGTGTGAGACAGAAAACATCATCCCTGGTCTGAGCAGCATGGTTTTGATCTGCACTCCTAATTAAGACCTTATTGTGATGAGACTGGCTGAAACATAATGAGCACTGTGAGGATAGTAGGCAGTAAATAGTAAAGCCCTTATAGACCGGATATCATAGCGTTTGAAGATATCAAATGATACATAATGCTTTGTTTTCTCTTTCTTTAAATCAACATATAACGCTTTGAAAACTCCCAGAGCTGACCTTCTGTGCATCACATGTTGAGCCTGAAATGTTTCCCGTAACATCATTGTCACATAATCATCTGACTTCCATTATTGGTTTACTCCTATTTATTTATTTCCCCTGGCAAGGGAACAGAGGCGAGGTGACGCAGAGTCGCCAGAGTCTGGTGGATGGGAGTGGTTGTGTAGTATGTGGAGCAAGCTGTTAGGGCTGAGGATAACAGCTTGGCTGAGTAAGCAGGGCTCATACTGCAGTGATTAAAAAGGTTCGAGATACAGTACATATGTGTCAATACTTATCAATCCTTTATTTCACTGTTGACTGTCTAATGCACGTATGAAAGGAAAAAGTAAGGGTGTTTAATCAGAAAGGTCACGATCTGATGCTGCCTAGAGATTATATGTTTTATATTTGCTTTAAGCTGCATTTCTGATTCTTAAGTTGCTTTTGGAGTAGCATGTAGATCCTCTAGTAAGCAAAGGTGCTGTATTTTATGTGCAGCATGGTATTTAGTAACTGTTATATTTAAGGCAAGCTGTTACTTTAGTGAGATTGGGTTTGTAACCCGAAGGCCACCAGTTAACATTCCTGCCACCTGACAGCTGTAATTATCCGAATGGATAAAGTGAGTAAGTGAATCTATTCGCCTTCTTAAACAAATGCTGTCATAGTTTCTGAGAACAAGACATCAAAGCCCGGTTTGCTGCTATAAAACTTCTTTTTAGGTGTTTTAAAACGCGTGTAATGAATCTTTATGTAAATAAATGTAATACCACACTGTAATAATGCTGCGTTAAAAGCTTCTCCTTCACATTTTTACTTTTAATTATGCAGCTAATTAACTACCAATGGCTTGGCCAATGGCAAACAACAAAAATAGGATAATATATTCCTTTGATGAACATCCACCGAATTTTGATGACAACAGGCGAATGCCATAATGTTCAAATAATAATCTGGACTGAGTGTGGTCACAGTCCTAGTCCTTCTCTTCTTTTATATCTCCTGTATAAGACCGTATCTACAAAATAAGCTCCAGCCCATAAAATGTGGTCCTTGAATTCTCCAGGGTTGAAGCACCACTAATAGCACCCTTCAACAGCATCCTTAAAACCCATCAGAAGTTCAAAAATGCATTTCGTGCAGAAGGGCCTGCGAGCAAACACAACAATGGAGATAGTTTGAACAGAAAGGAGTCTCACGTGTTTTTGTTTAACGTTGGCTGGCCCATTGTTTACACAGAGAGACACACTGAGTCCAGCTGCTCTGGAATATTTGGGCCTCGCAGTCTTTAACACATCTTCATTGTTGCTCTCGCCAACCTCTCCCCTGCAGCTGCAGTCATGCACCATGCTGTCCCACTGAATGCACAGCGGGGACCGTTTGCTGTGATGGAGATATCTGTATGAATACGCAGCGTGTAGCGTAATATCTGTGATATTTCCATCACATTCTGACTATTATTAGCTTCAGGCAGAGCACATAATGGCAGGTGAATCCTTCGCTTCGCTGCCTCTTTGTTTAAAAAATGATGCAGCATTTTAAAGAGAAAAGCATATTAAGGAGCCAAAATGGGGAGAGGAGGCAGTGTCAGTTTTTTCTCTCTGCTGAAGCAGGGGTAGTCTTTTTTAGGACAGGCTCCT
The DNA here is from genome assembly GCA_014281875.1 of Nibea albiflora. NCBI lineage: Eukaryota > Metazoa > Chordata > Actinopteri > Sciaenidae > Nibea > Nibea albiflora. Next base: position 12,771,112 of record CM024795.1, on the reverse strand, counting down.
TTCGACTTTTTCACGTCCCTGATTTCTATTTTATTCTCAGGCATCTTAAACAGGTAATCAATCAATCAGACTTATTTTACAGCACTTTTAATAAAAAAAAAAAAAAAAAAAAAAGTACAAATAATCAAAACTTTGGTTTTCCCGGTTGATCTGTAGAAAATTGTCTACCATCCATAGCTATTAAAATTCATGCCTTGTCTGCAGATGACGTCCTCAAGTGGCTGCATGTACAGCACAAAAAGGGTAGGATCTAAGATTGAACCTTGAGGAACACCACAATTAATTGTCTAGCTTTTTGATGAACATTCACCTACACTAACAATTCCCTGCCATTGAGATGGGACTTAAAAACACATTACAACATAATTTGATCCGATTAAAATGTATTTTTAACATGTGGATTCATTTTGCATTAGAAAAAAGAGAAAAAGATGCACCATTTTGTTACTTTATTATACCATTACTAATTTAGTTATTGATGATTAAACAAATCATACCAATTCAATACTGTTATATTATTTTCACATACAAGTGGGGAGGGTGTTGCAGTTTTTAAGTCAAGATATTATTTAAAATGCTGGAGAGTGACTTGATTTTTCAGCATTTTGTCCACATTATATGAGAGTGGTAGCATATTTACATGTTTGCTCTGCCTTGTCTTGCTTAAACAATCCCAGCAACCTGAACGCCATCCCTGTCTTCTTCAATCCAGCAGGCATTTGATCCGGTGCCGACAGACTCGAGACCTCTGACTGTGCTGTGGCTTCAGGTCCCAGAGCAACCTGAGCCGGAGAGGGGTTAAAGTTCTGAGTTGGCACAAGAGGGCGTGAAAGCTGGTCTAATCGAGACAGAGTGTTCATTAATCATGGTCACAGAAAGCTATATTAAAGGCAAAGAGGCAGATCTGATCTCAGCTATGGTTCTCTGATCTTCCACCAGGTCTGAAGTGAGCTCCAGATGTGTGGGCTGAGTGTAATCACACACACGCACACACACTGGCCCATGCACACATATTATCTTGCACATAACATCCACATGCATTCACGTCACACACAAGGGATTTTATAAAATCATGTGCAGGATTTTGTCTTCAAAGATCAGAGAGGCAGGGTGTGTTTGCTTTGACATAATGTAGCTCAATTGTGGCGTTATTGTATTACTGAGGTGGAGACAGCAGCTTCCACCTGGAACGACAGCCAGGTCTTTGGCCTCGCTTCACAGACATTTAGTCATTGTGTGTGTGTCAAAAGCAAAGTCATGTTTTCCAGGTTTGGTTCAGTTCAGTTATAGTTTGAGCCAGCAGATGCTTCACCTCAGAGCTCCACAAGAGGGCAACATTGAAGCAGTTTTAGGAGGAATCATGGGGACAATTTCAATCCGGACAGGAAATCATGTGTCAGATTAAGACATTATAAGGCATGCTAATTACTGTAAACATGTAAAATGCAAGATTTATATATTGTCCCAAAAACCTTTTTCTTCTGTTGGCTTATATCCTTTTTCATAATTATGTACATACAAATATATACAACAAAAGAAGTATGATTTATGTGTATTGTAAAATGGTGACTAAATTGTCCATTATCTTCAATGTAACACAGTATTTAAACCTCTATTTTAGATGTATTGCATGAATGCAACTTAATGCAGAAAGGCTACTGCCAAGCTTCTTTGCATACTGATGAGACGTTACAGTATCTCCCTAATAAAGGCGTGAAATGGTGTAAAAATACTTGATTCATACATGATACATGATTCATCAACATCTAGCCAGTTTGAATTGCCTGATATGAACTGAACTGCCTGAACTCCATACATTTGGGGGAAAGTTTAGGAAAAAAATAAAGGAAATGTTCTTCACACAGATAGTTATTCTCTGTGTGATTTTGCATTATACTGTTTTGAAATTTCCAACTTGGGGTCACAGTGCATTAACCCTTGACGTAAACTACGGCAGGATGACAGCAGAGGTCACAACTGTCTGGGCTCTCCTACGGTACGCCACTCCTATTGATCTGGGTGCTGAGTGGAAGTAGAGCACAGTCAATATACTGTATGTGGCCAAGATGGCTGAGTCACAGCGTGAATCAGCCTGTAGGTTCACAACAGCACTAAGATAATATTCACGCCTCTGCATTTTATTATTTTTTTTATCGATTTGTCCATATCAGCGTAAGAACTGAGCTCATACTGCACCCTATATATTCTTACGTTACGCCAGTTGATTTTGATTGTGAAACGTAAGCTGGCTTTGTCACTTTGTTCCCATAGTTTGTCTTTTTTTTTTCTGCTAACGCTGACACAGCCAAACTATCAATCAGTGCGTCAGACAGTCAATCAATCTCTTAATTTTCCCAGTGTGTAGCTTTGTCCCGCATTCAAGTAATAAAAAATATATTGCGTAGTATATTTCATAGTTAAATATTTCACCAAACACGTAACAAAACCGGTTCACAAGAGTCCTGAGATTTTCCTTGCTATTGTCACCAAGTGACCTAGTAAATCAGGCAAAAAGTTCCCTTGCTTCATGAACTAGTTTTGCTCATTATTTCACCATTAGATCTTCATGAAAGTCTGAACAAACTCAGTACAACTGATACTGAAAAACAACTGATGAGGCAGTGTGTGGGAAGTTTTTTCTTTCTTTTCTGTGTTCTTAAAGAAGGATCAGAAAGTTTTGAATATTGTTGTCATGACAGCACTGTGAAACATTTGGCTTGAGGATGTAGGTGGCGCGCCTCAGGATCCAATTTAGTGGAGGACAAGTCCTGTCTACATCCAGAACATAAAGGCCCCGCTGTCTCCTCAGATGAACGCAGGTGCACGGTGACGGGCAGTAAATGTCAGGCTGTGGGGACTAGTGAAGGCAACCGAGGTAGCACAAACCTGAAGCAATGAGTCACGGAAGCATCCTGCAGTGCAGTGCAGAAGATGTTAGGAGATGATTAGTTTCTAAATTATTAGCCCCATCTAATGGTTAATAATGATAGTTTCTACGCTAATGTGCCATAGTTTATTAGTTTCCACACACACCATCTGCGATACCTGTACCCCCACACACAAATGAATAAAACTTTGTTTATACTGACTTGTATCCAGAGAGCAGTCGGAGAGGTGAACACACAGGCTGACAAGCTGGCACGTGGTGGATCAATAGTGCCAAAACACAGTCAACAGTCAGACCGATGGAGGGTTTTTCAGGGACTGTGAGTCAGGTTACTGCTGCTTACTGAAGCGGACGGACTTGTCTTTTTGTCTTTGTATGGGAGAGAACACAGTGTCCGGTCTGCAGTCAGTGTACAGGTAGTTTTCTTTTACGTAACGGATTTATCACAGGAGAGAACATGAAACAGTCTGTTGTGGCTCACTGTGCTGCATTACGAAACACTCATTCAGTGTTGTTAAGCAAGGTTTAATGTGATCAGCATAAAGAACGTTTTATTAGTAATGACAATGTACTGATAATAAAGGAATGGTTAATTAATAACTTACTAAGACTTTATTATAAGATTAGATATTATGAGCAGCTCTTGTGTTCTCAGGTTGTGGAAAAACAGGTTAGTTATGAATGGATATAAAATATAAGACGAATATATCTTGTCCAACAGGAAAATCACAGTTTCTGCAAAAAGAGTCTAGCCCGACTTTAAAAAGAGTGTAGATAACAGCTTCAGTTTCCTGTCTGATGGCAAAGTAAAGCTGTGGTACACACTGAAACTGATACTGATATTGTTCACAGCAGTACATTGTTTAGCTTCTGTGAGGGAGAGATGCCAATCAAAACATGATCTGCAACGCCCGAGAAATGATCTGATCAGCAAACTAAGCTGTTTTGAAGTTTTCTAAAGATGAAGAATGTTTTCACTCAGATTTTTGAGGATGTTTAATGCGATACTTAACTTTGATATCATGCTTTAATCAAAGAGTTTAAAGACTTTAATCATCGGTTACAACTTATAAATCATTTCTAAAGGCTGATTTATTAGACAGCAGCACCGGAAATCCCTCCGTACCCTCCCGCTATAGTGTGGAATAAAGTAAATACACACAATTACGGATGAAGTGCAATTTTTATGTGGGTTGTTTTGACGTATGCAATAGCGGCGGAGTCACTGCAGGCCTACACAGACAGAAGATTACACTGCGGATAGATCAACAAAAATCTCATTTACTTAGCCTCCCCCAGGAGCGTGGGGCAGATCAGAGGAATGAACAAAAAAGAGAAGCATGTCTGTATCAAATGCTTTATAGCCTCATGCCAAGGACTTTATTTCATATCCTTTACGCTTAACAGGCTGTGTAATTTTTTGTGCTTTCATGTTTAAAGGATTTATTCCTAAGCAACACGGAAGCACCCAGAGGAAATACTTGCCCACATTCACTTTAATTCAGCCAGTATTGTAAATTTTCAGGTAATCCTCTAGATCAGTTACACTTCAGATTGACTTATTTTACTGCTTGTAGTTAGTGTGCTTATGTTTCAGGTGGAAGACAACCACACTTGGGTGTGGGCGGTGATGTATTGCAGGGTATGAATGGGGATACGTTTATTTTATGGTCAGCTTTGGGCATACCCACTTATGAATCACCTCTGATGCGAATTATTCAGTAGTGTTCTGCGAGCGAAGATGACATAGTTGTCCAATTTTCATGAGTGAAAGGAATAATGAATAGTTGAAAAGTGCATAGTTATGTAGTTGTCTCACTGGGTCTGCATTTATTGCAAAATCTTCTGTGGCTAATGATTTCATAATAATCATTGCTCCCTGAAGTCAAGCTGCATACAAGCCACTAAATTAAAAAAAATGACTGTACGCACTGCACCAAGCACCTCTTGAAAACATTAGTTAAATGAAATTATTCCCTCAAGCACATCTGGAGCTTTTCTGGACCTCACCCTGTATCCGTGGACAGATGTGATGGTTCAAGCCAGCAGATTAGCCGGTGCAAATTACAGAGTGAAGAAAGGAGCCATCAATTAGTATTGAAAGGGAAGAGAGTGGGGAAAAAAAGCAGAATAGGAAGCCTGACTTGGTATGATGAGTGTAATTAAGTGTGAGAATGTGTTTTCCATCCAGCTGGGCTCATGATACACATTTACACATTTTATACATTGTGATGGTTTTCTGACTCACGGGGAACAGAGACGTGGCTTTTCTGTGGGTATGTGCATTAATGTGTGACCTTTTAATGTAGGTTTTATATACTGTGTATGTGGCAGTACGCACATTTGTTTGGTTATCTGATATGACAAAGGATCACCCAGGGAGCTAGATTACATCACCACTGGATTGCACATCCTGTGGATATTTATAACTATCTGGAGGGATGTCACCCACTGTGAATAGGAAACATTGACTGAAAGATTCAGTCATGGTGTGTTTGCCAAATCTTTATCGGGACCAGATGATTCTCAGGAATATGAAATGTGAATAAACGGGAAATTTTGCATAAAAACTGAATTTTTATTCCAGTAATCAGAGCAAGACTAGTGACTCTGAGGGCGCATTGAGTTTTAATTTTAAAAATTACTTCCAATTAAGTGTTATTGACTTTTATTTCACTGAGTGCAAGTCTCCCAGCTGTGAAGCAGAAACTGCCATAAAATCACTAAGAGGGCTGCCATAACATCATCAGTCTGCTGTTCAACTTCTGAAGGTTGTTCTTAGGTCATCGTCTAAACTTAATAAAATCCACATCTGGCAAATTTCCTTTATATATTATATCAATTTATTCAATAGATTCTTTGAAATAGTTCCCCTTTAAAGGCAAAGACATTCATATACAGTTCAGACTATACATGCCATCAGCAGGCATCGACATGGTCAGTATACAATAAATACAAACACAACACAATAACTCCTCTCTAAGAACCTTACATTGGTGCTAAAACTTAATATATTCCATCATTATCATGACACTGTTCATTATTATGCCATTACCCATGTGAAGTCTGACAAATGTTAAGAATTGTTCAAATCGTCGTCACTTCGTCAGAGGAAAAAGTGTCACATTTTTCAAGTATTGAAATGAAAATGTCAAGAAATGTTGGCATCTTTAGGCTGGGGAATGTGGTGTGGACTTTTAATCTCTGGCAGAAAAATGTCAACTTAATTCCTGACATACAAGCGTAATTTTAATGATTGGCTCGTGCCTAAAAAGATGACAACGGATATTCTCCACTTGAGGAATTTCCACTTTTCTCCAATACCAATGCAAAAATAAATTTGGCACTGATCGATTGGCTAGTGGATGGTTTAATTCATTAGATTGCCTTATATTTACTGAGTGCAGTGTGCCACTGACTGCAGAGAAAAGTGTCAGGCCATGCTAAGAACGTCAAAAGTCATCATGCAATCAATTGTAATGTTGTTCTCCACTGAGGCCTCTCGTCTACTGAGAGGACTCATGAATCACTGCGGCAGATTCATAAAATCCAATAGCAACGGAGCCACAATGTATAGCGTAGTGGTTCAGTGTATGGTAGGTAGTGCATGATAGTCAGTCACTAATGTTAATTGGTACTGCTGTTGCTTGGTGACAGCCATTTGACTAGTAAAGACCTCATGTTGCACAGCAGGCAAAATGCAGTGTAGTTCTTCATTCTCGTATTCATGTGATTTGCATTACTGTTAAATCAAATTATAACTATCTTATATCTTTTATTGTGCGTTCATTGCGCATTAGCAGGCCAAATTCAGATGGCTGAATATAATTCAGTAAAGCTGAACTCGTCAAGCCTTCACATGTTTATTGAAGCTCTGAGTGGATGAAAAGAGAACACAACAAAGAAATCCTCCTGGGAACAGAACAAAACAAAACAAAAAAATTCAGCAGGCATGCCACACACAGTGAGGCCACTGTAATGGCCTCCTACATACAGTGTTAGTAAGGAGAGGCGTTTATAGCATGTGGACAAATACTGGAACAGTATAACACACCACAGCAAACCACGAGCGGAATATCAACACGTATGCTCGGTAATCGTTTGAATATCCATCAAAGTTCAGTTGTCGGCGCTAACATTTGGAGCCTCTGGGCACAATACAAACAGTACCACAACATCAGCACAAGTTGCATACATGCAACCAGAAGGACACAGTTATACAGATTACAGTTTGGAGAAGTCACAGTGGAAATAATCACAAAGGTGATGTCGGGATGCAGAACACTGTTGACATGGTTAAAGCAGCGGCACATCCCTCATCCGTACAGTGAGCAGCTCCTCTAAACATCTGTAGATACACACGGACCATCTTTATATTTGACTGATATTTTTCTCTCTATATAACAGATAGTTTAATCAACAACAAACCTAAAAATAAATACAGTAAGAGTAGAAGAGGAGAGCGCACCATAATCTCTTTGCTTGCTTCACTCACTCACGCTATCAGTCCTACAGCGGGTCTGATTGGATGGTGTGCCAACGAGCCGTCTCTGTTTGACCCCGGCTGCACATTTCCTTCCAGTGTCCCTGTCCCGCCTCTGAAGCATCGCTGCCGATCAACACACGACCCAGAATGCTGCTTTTTGTATAGAGACGGCCCTGCAGACACACAGAGAAGATATCCAGTTAGCAATATCTGAGGATATTACAACCAAACCGCATGTCACTGTGAAATGTACCCAAGGCACTTAGTCCCTACCTGCATGACAATAAACTCAAGGACCAATGGTAGCTGAGTGATGTCACCAGACGGCAGGTCAAACAGGAAGGGAGCGTTCCAGACGGGGTTTGGACCACTGGTCCCTTTGGTCTCCTTGGTACCGATGATTTTCCCATCCAAACGCAGGTTGATGACAACATAGTGGTCTGTGGGGGGAAGAAAAGACATTCTGTGTCATGATTTTCTTTATTTATGTCAGATATTTTTTGTCATATTAATATAAAATTGTACGCTGACTGCAGTCTTGTGTGTTGTGTTGCTTAATCTTCACATTTATCTGCATCCTCATAATCCTCTCTGTGCGCCTCTCCGCTGTCACTGATCCAACTCTGCATCATCTCTTGCAAAAAATGATCTCCCTTGTAAATCAATTCTGGCATGCTAATTGGATTTACTAAAATTAAAAAGCAGCATGTCACTTTCAGACAAGAGCCATCTGCAAAAACCAAGTAGATTTCAGGAACTATTTGATCTTGAACTGACAAAGAAAATCTAATTGATCATGCAGTTTAGGTGCCAAAACATTACATTTGTTTTCCTCATTCAGAATCTCCAGCGTCTTCCTCTCCTCACCAGCATCATCAAAGCAGAGCTTTAAATCAGATGCAGTGAGATATGATACAGACAGGAGGGGAAATGACATCGGGCTGATCGGTTCCTAATCTGATTATACTACAAGCCAATCAGGGATCCGGTCTGTCTGACTGCGGCTGAATAGAGGAGAATACAGACAGAGAGAGGCTGCAAACCTTATGAGATGTTTACACGTTGGCCAGTGTGCTCAGGGGTGTTTTAACCTACAACGTGTAATCACAACATTACAGTTCAGAATAATATCCATCTATTTGTTGAAGTTCATAGATGTTGTTTTAGTGTGGCACATGAGTTGAGTGTGTCTAATGCTCAGGTGGTCTTTCAGCTGAAGCTCTGCACTCTGCAATTATTATGAAACTTTCTGGACTTATTTTGGTCATGATTTATGTAAATTTAGGGTGGGAGTTGAGAGGCAGGACTTTGGGGTCTTAAAGCATGGTAAAGGTTTTATGTAAAACTGAGGAACTAGAAAGAAATCTAATAAATAATAATACAGAGATCCAAGTTTTAATCTGCAGGAACCAGTATTTTTATGTTGACTATGGATCACTACTCTAAACTCTTCGGTGTTTTATCATCTTTCACCTCATTGTTTTGGTTTCTTGGCGTCCTGACAGACAAAGTTAGCGACTAGCCAGAGAACATACAGTAGTGTAGCAGTTAGCAGCAGCAGAGCCAGATATTACCCACAGGAGCACAGCTAAATGCAGAGTGAATATTGGATTTACATTCATCAAGTGTCCAGATTTATTACTGGATGAATGAATACTACTGTTGCCTCATAACTGCTGGATGTTTAAATAGACAGCAGCTTCAACTTAAAAGGCGATAATATGTCAGTGTTTTATTTTGTTTCTGTTGATTGTGTCCAAATATCATTTATTCAGGTTTTATGAAGCAAAACCACAATAAAGAATTGTTTTTATTACGTATATTACAGTTTCATTTAACCAAACCAAAGCAGCTGTCGTTGTGTCTTAAAGAGAGTGTCCTGCTTAAAAGCCATTTGTTTAGGTTTGTTATCTTCCCTAATCTTATTCACTAGTTGTAGTTCCCAAACCACAGATGTGGCACACGGGTTGCTTTGGCACCACCCAACAACCTGTTTTGCCTTTTAATTATGGTGTGCATATAAACCTGCTGCACGGTGCACCAGATCAGCACCAACACTCATATGGAGTATGAGGATCCTTTTGGTCCTTACCTGGAGCTCCAGGGATCCGTGTGAGCTTGGCCAGATTCTCAGCCTTTCGGACCATCACCTTGATGCGCTGGGCCAGCGTTTGGTACTGCAGCAGGATGAACAGCTGGCCCAAAGCCCGTGGCACACACACCGAGCTCTTCCTCCTGTGACCAAATGTTTCCTGAGAGCTCACACTCTGCAGGTGGGAAGGGGAGGAAAACCGACAGAGGGGAGTTAAAGTGAGTAAGAGATTTAGCAAAGAGGCGAGGAGAGTGGGGGGGGGTTCTTTCACTCAGCAGATGTTCCCTTCATCTTTTGGGAGGCTGGGAATGAAATGAAACCGAGGAGAGAGAAAACCCACGCTCGTGTGTATTTTTCTATAGCTCAGTTAGTGACTAAGTCGACCAAGGCATTGATACTGTCAGAAAAAATGTTTCAGTTCTGCTTCAAAGGGTTTCCCTGTGATCCGCTGCCTGTCAAAATAAAGTGACAGTCAGTTTTTATTCATGAGGCGCCTTGGATTGACCTGCCTGAGGAGCTCAGCTGGGCTAAATCTGAATCCCATTTTCAATCACTTCCAGCTAATCGGTGATATTGGTTATAATTATATGTAGCTATCAGCCAATTTGACCATTCATCCTAAAATAATACACATTCATGCATTAAGTCACTTTGAATAAAAGTTATATCTAATGGATGACGCTAATTTCCATCTGATTTCACGTCAGATCTCATTAGCTTGCCTTGTTTTGGGTCCGGTGAGTCACAGTCGGCTGTCAGCTGGCTGAGATGTAGCCCGCCAGCAGCTTTCTGAGGCCGGGCAGCAGAGTGTGAGTGTGATTTCATCCAACAAGTGTGTTTCGGTTCACTGCCTCTGTCTGTCACTAGCACTTTGTCACTCACACTTACACTGTCTTTTAGGAAAGAGACAGATATTCTGCAAACACACGTTGTTGAACAAAGATTAAAGCTATAGCAAGAGATCTGTTGTTCAGGGAAGTAAAGTTTTTCAACCTTTCACCAAACCTGAGTTTCCAGCTCACACTGGGGATTTCACAGGCTGTTTCGAGGCTTCTTTCTAATGGTAAAGCTTGAGAATTTCCTTAACTAATTAAATTTGATCTGATACTACTGCTAACCCAAGAAATCACATTTTCATAGTGCTAAATTGTTTTTACAGCTGTATAGTGGTGAAAAATAAAATATTTTATGACTATGGTTAGGTTTAGGTTTAACAAAAAGCACGTCAGTGAAGGGAAAAATAGTGGTTTTAAAATTTCATGTCATTTTTTTCTGTATTAACCCTAACCTAAAAGTTTAATTTTAGTGATACATTGGATATCAACATTTTTGTGACAGACATTCATCAACACTATTTAAATAATAATGAATATCATAATCTGCTTGCCATTATGTTTCCTCAATAGTTAGCAAATATGTTGTATAAAGACACCTCTTGGATATGTTAGTAGGTATTTCTTTGCAGGTTAGGTATTAATAATCCAATAATCTATCAGAGTTGAGTATGTTGTGCAAAATTTCAACATCCTGGTATTCCTGTAATGAAATGATTGCTAGCAATGTTGAGTAATTTCAAATTCCAACTTGGCAGCCTGTGACTTTTAGCTGTCTTGCCGGTCGAGCACACGAAAAAAGTGCTGTTTTTTTTTTTCAAACAATAAGCACCTGCTTTCAGCTCAGAAGCTCAAATCAATTTTGAAGCACAAAATTGTTTGGGAGCTGAAGTAAGAGAGTGAACGAGAGGGTAAAAGGTGAACATCTAGCAAAGCCAAAGAGACCCAGAAAATGATCCCAATTATAGCTCACCAAAACAACACAAGGCGATCCCCATGATGCTCTGATTTAAAAACTTGATGTAGCAACAGATCATGAGATCATGTTTGTGTTGGACAAAGTATCACTTACTCCCAATTCTGTCATCAGTTTATCGATTGACGATGCATCATTCCTATATGCATCCCTAATGTTATTCATATTCCCATTGGCTGACGAGAGAAAGCACTTGCTGAGAATGATGTATGACTGCGACTGCCAGAAAATGGAGAACTTGCTGATCATTGTAACAATCAATAGCAGCGCTGTCGTGATCCTCTTGAGCTAAATTGTGCAGCCCTAAAATTTCTGCTACGTCATGCCCCCTTTTACCATGAAATATCAAATGAAGTAAAGTAATGCAGATGAATAATCATCAGTTTGCCAGCTGGTCCCATTACACTGATTACAAATCCTGCTGTTTTACTATAAATGCAGGAAGTGCCTACATTAAAAGATGGAGTCACTGCAGCCTCCGTATACGCACCCACTCTTTAAAGAATTATCCGGATTGCTGAGCATCCCCGGCTCTTTCAAAGCAACCTCCTCCACGCCCGGCAGCTGAGAGAGAGGATGCCAGTAGTGGGTGTATGTGTGTGGGGCAGGATGAGCCATACATGGACATGAGAGGAGGGACAGAGGTAACTACATCTCACTTTCACGTCACCGTAAAATAGGAGAAATTATTCTGGCCAGCGTCAGAGTGACTGACCGAGTGAGGTCCACTGAAACATCAGGACCCCCCTCCCTTCAAAAGCCTGTTATTATGCCCTCTGGCAGTGTTTCAACAGAGCCGCAGAGGGCACGGCGTGGGCGCACTGCCAATTTGCTGCACTCCGCTTGTTTGCTCTGCAGTCTCTAACAACAATGTCACCATGACTAACAACAGTGGAAAACTGGCTAATGGGAGAACTGATTAGACGCTACATTCCTTCATGGATAGAATATGATATGTGCTATTTATACTGTAAGCCTGCGTGCGTAGTTTCCACATCTGTTAAATCAACTGAAAATGCAGACTTTGTAAAAAAAAAAAGAAAAAAAAGAAGAAAGTTAAAGAAACGATGTTGCACGTACAGTGGCCAAAAAAAACGACCACTCAGAAACACTCGAACATGCACAATCCACCCTGCTCTCACCTGCATTTAAGATCAAAACATTGCCACCTGAAAATCTCAAAGACCTGACCCACCTTGTGCATGGCTTCGGTCCATGTCATAGTCCCTTTTTTTTCTCCCTGTTTAGGTCTGATTTAAATTGCCATGGGTCTATGGTCTGTGCAAAAACATTGACTGGACCTGACAGTAAGTTCTACATCTAAGTTGGAAATAAGTTAAATAAGAGTTAGATACTCTTGTGTCTCTCCATTTAGTATGAAGTTACAAACACTGAGTTAGCTTAGCTTAACTAGCCTGGCTTTTGTTTGTTTCAGGAAGTCACTATACACAACACAAGAACGCACCTGCAGATTTTGTTACCTGTAGACAGATTTGGCCAGGATAGCCGTTTCCTCGTGTTTCTAGTCTTTGTGCCAAGCTAAGCTAACCACTTGCTGGCAGTAGCTTTATATTTACCAACAAGAGAGTGGTGTTGATTTCCTTTATCTAGACATAGTTCGCAGAGCTTGTTTGGGCTCAGGTCCAGTTGCTGATAGCCGGGTCATACTTGTTTTTACTTCAGTTATCCAATGCACTTGTGCGGTTTCTTACTCTGTACACTCTGCTTTGAGAAGCTGAACTGTAATGCATGCAATGAAATTTATTAAATCATCCAATCAGCAAATACCTTTTTCAGCTTGGTTTTAGTTGGGCTAAGCTGTCTGGTGTAGGTGGTGGTGGTGTCAGGCTCCCAATCCACCTGCTCACAGGGCAGCTCCACCACCCCCAGCGCAGCCTCTCTTAGGCCTGAGAAGTCCCTGCTGTACACAGCAAGTTTCAAGGTACAGGTGCGCAGCTCTTCCACAGAGCCCACCTGCAGCACAAAGCTCTGGTTTTGGAAGTCTGGGCTGAGGCTGCGGCGCCGAGAGGATATCTGCTGAGGGGAGGGGCAGCGGGGAGGAAGGCTAGCCCGGACAAACACCCCACTGCGCCTTCGACTGGCCCCTGAGAGCCCCAGGATGTTGATCACCAGGGTGCCGCATGCAGAGGAGAAGAGCAAGGAGAAGTGCAGGAGAGGAGCAGGCTTCGATGGGATGGACAGTGAGTTAGAGCCGTACTGTGACAGGCCATGCTCCCCCTGCTGGGTGGGAGATCCGGCAGCACCAACAGTCAGTTGACTGCTCTCGTTGTAAAGAAAACTTTCCCCGCTCACTGTGCTGCGTCGACCCATTGCCCGACGGGACTTGGTCACCAAGCTCAGCTTAGTGAGGGAGGGAAGAGAGGCTCTGCCATGGTTTGTACGTTTACTGGGCGAGCAGGGAACAGCCGGCGTGCTGAGGCGTCGCATCGGAAAAGAAGTCCCAGGTGACTGCACCAGCTCAGCTGATCTGGTAGGACTGGAGTCAAAGGGCAGAGCAGTGAGGTCATCCTCGGAGGGAGAAGAGCTGCTTTTGAAGGAAGGGAATTCCAGCACATCCCCGTCTAACTCCTCATACTGCTGCTTGACAGGCTGAGTGCACGGAGACGGAGTCAATGTCACAGTCACCCTCTCAGCAGGATGAGGAGCCAAAAAAACTGCCTCTTTGTCCTGCAACGAAACACTCTTCCGTCTGCGACAGCAAAGGATACAACCGAGAACCAGACAGTAGCAGAACACAGCCAGACCCACAGCCAGCAGGATCTGCAGGTGAACTAGACAGACAGAAAACAAAGCAGACGTGGTTTTGACACTGTGTTCATGATGAGAACGAGAACGTGAGATGGCAGTGTCACAACATAACAAATCATATCAGTTTTGTGCTGTTTGAGTGACCCATCAGTCAAAGAAAACTCCCAGTGAAGCCAAATTCATTAGGAAAGATCTGAGGACATCTGACTCTAAACATTATCTTGTTGTGTCTGCACTCTGCTTCCATGATGAGATTAAAGAGGAAATGTCTCAGGGTTATAATCATAATTCTATCAATGATATCGTCACAGTTACTGCTTTGATCCAAAGCAGGAGCGGTGCACATACAATGCGTTGGTGTCAATTTTCCTTCCAATTAAATTGTGAGTGTGTTTGTGTGCGCGTGCGTGTGTGTATTCATCATTTTGAGCATTTTACTGATTGCACATTCATGGACAGCATTATGATTTCAATCAGTTAAACTGTAACGTCGGACATGCGCAAAACCAAAGCCATTACAAGTTAGACAAAACATTTTCACACACACGGACAACATTACTCTGCATATGTATTCTGTATTAATGTTCCACTACTGAAACTGCTGCATGATGTATGATAATATACCAGAATATTCAAATCACAAAATAAAGCTCTGTGGGAGCGTGAAGGCGGAATGCAGCTGTTAAAGTTGAAGCCTGATGTCCATTTAATGTCAGATAATGAGGCTGTATTGAGATGACTCATGCATCAGACACCCTGGTGGATCGTGATGAAAACAAGGTTGGATAGCTGTGTGACCATCGCTCGCTGAACAACCAGCAATGAGAATAAAAACCCTGAGAAAGCTGGATGTTTTTGTTGTCCATATATTTATCCACATACACAAATCTATTAAATTAATAATACATGATCGTAAATGAGCATTAAATTTAGGAGGAGGTGTTGAGTTTAGGTGCACCGCATCTTCTGTATAGAAGCGGATTTGTTAAATCAGAAAAGGAACAGTGAAAAACATGAATATCATCTGATTATCTG
Source organism: Nibea albiflora (assembly GCA_014281875.1). Lineage (NCBI taxonomy): Eukaryota > Metazoa > Chordata > Actinopteri > Sciaenidae > Nibea > Nibea albiflora. The sequence continues at coordinate 12,756,034 of CM024795.1, read as the reverse complement.
AGGGGTGTGTCCCAATAAGCACCACGCATCGATGCTCTTATCACAAGAGGCTTATCAGACAGCACGCTGCACAAGGTGTGTACTTGTAAAGATAAGATAACTATTAAAGTAAGTGAGCGCTAACTGTCAGTGCAGATCCATTCCAGCCCTGTCAAAGAGCAGACACCTCTTCGGGTGACCTCCATTAAACAAAGAAAGTACAGAAGGGCTGAATGCAGCAGTGGTGTTAGAAAATATGACTCAGACCGGCCGGGCAGTCGGTATGATTATAAACCAAATGAGGTAATGATGAAACCTGACCTGTGCCAATTCAGCAAGTGTTTTTCTGTGTGTTTCTGCTTGTGTGGTGTGCATGGACTCCACTCAGCAGCAAACAGTGCCTTAGTAATATACTAATAGAAACAGGCAGACAGAAAGTGCTAACCTCTGGGCTAGACTAATCATAATCATAAGTGTCTTTTACAACAAACTGTTGGTCGTTATTTATACAGAATGATCTAAAACAAACAGAATAAAGGACCCGATGAGTAACAGCTCTCCACACTTCATGCCTGACTTGTCTGAGTGCCTAAAGATCACCTCTCCACTCAGCTGCCTCCAGCTCTTCTTCAGCATAATACACACATTTTATTTCTATCACTGAATCTGTGCCACATCCTGATATCTGCATCTTTTAAATTAATAATGAAGCCACAAATGGAAACAAAATCGCCACATAGAGACTGCAGACTAAACATAAGCAGTAAAGCTAAAAGTAATAAACACTTCCTACCTCCCAGAGTGTACTGCGACATGTTCCCATTCACTTTGATGTGTGTGAGTGTGTGTATGTGTATGTGTGTGTGTGTGTGGAGTCAGTGTGAGCGCTGTATATGAGAGCGGTCCATCGCCAGTGCGCAGGGACCTGGAGCCTTCCAGCCAATAGCTTCGTCGGGTGACTGAGCTTTTATTTCAATCGCACTGATTGTGCGTTGGAGGCAGAAACGAGTCCACTGCCTGCCTCCTTAAAACAGCTCAGCTTATAAGGGCTGTCCTTCACTCTCATTACAATACCACAGTGTGTTTCTTAACGACCAAACAACGTCAATAAATCAAATTTCAAACTTTTTTCCTTTCCTGTGGCACATCATGTCAGCAGTCATGCCAGCAAAATCAGTTATATGTTGCATTTAATTGTGATCTACCTCTAATATCATATCTAATTGTATAATTTTCGTCGTTTTCGTGTGAAATTTACTGAAAGATAATTGAACGGTTATTATTTCTACTACAATTTAAATAAAACGCCTTTTCCGTGTTTCTGCATTTCTCCCCTTGCACCACCACATGCCGTATCTCCATTTAACTTTCCACTTTGCAATTATAGCTAGTTCAGTCGAGTACAACCTTTTCTTCTTAAGGGACCTTTTTTTCTATCATTGACTGAAATAACGACCGCGTTCAGTGCATAACAATGTCAGTTCAGAACAACAGGCAAACTGTGCAATTACCTGACATACTGAATACAGTAAAGGGTGAGTGATCTGGATGAATTTTGAGTGGCATATTTCCTCTGAACTTTACGTTAGAGATGAATTTTCACGATATTTATATAGTTTTGTCTGCATTGTGTATTGCATTCAGTTCTCTTCACATAAATGAATATAAAGCTAAGATAGACTTACTATATATACTATATATATATATATATATATATATATATATATATATATATATATATATATATATATATATATATATATATATATATATATTATTTACACTCCTTAAAATCAAAAAATGCTTTGTGATATCATTTGAAGCTTTGGCGACCCCTTGTGGGAGTCAGCAGTGGAGCCATATTGTCAGTATTTAGGAATACAATGTGTAATTTTTTATTTCAAGAGCACTTTTTTGTGTCCATCAAAACACACATTCTCTTTATTGTGCATTACAACAGACCTATAGTTCCAAATTACTTAAATTCATCATATAGAGTTGATAATAAAATGCACATATAAATCTGTTCTACTAACAGCTGATTGCACTGTGTGTCTCTGTGCCCCATTCACTTATTCAGTGACAAAACAACTGCTCATCTTGGTTCAAAAACAGAGAATAGCTGAAAGTCCTAATATGCAATTTGGGCAATGCAGTGTAAAAATAAATGTTACCCTAAGCTTACTAGGCTTGAAATTGGGTTTGACCCGAGAACTTAGGACAGAGGCTCCAAAGCAAATATTAATATTTTTTTATTCTTAAAGAGTAAAACAAACATTGCCTCCCTTCCCAGCTCACTAACTTACAATCCCTACATGATCATCCCTTCAGTGCAAAGTGGAAAACACACAAATGAAGGCTGCGGCTAAAAATCATTGTCATAATTGACTGAGTTGCTGATCATCTTTTCAGTAGAAGAGCCATTATGTTGTGAAGGTGTGTTCTTCCAGATTGTGGGTCGCATACACATCGGCGTCTTGGATCTGCCACCTACACATCCACCACAAGGCTGTACGAACACAAAGAGAGGGTGAGTCACTCCTCGCCGTACAAAGACAATGTATACATGTAAGAACATATGCTGGCGGCCTTCTCACCCTCCCCTCCAGTTTCTTTCTAATTCAACAAAATGTGATTAGGCAGAATACCTCATTGGCACTGAAACAGCTTTTTGTTCAATCACTACTAATGATTCCTCGCAGGAGGCTGCGAAAAGGCTCGTCGTTAAAGTGAAGAAGAGCTCGTCAACCACTCACTGCTTTTCATGCTCATTCATGCTGCACTGCTTCATTCTGCAAGGAGCGTTCAAAACAACAACAACCACGTGATCTTTAAGATGTTGCAAGATGATGTCAGAGCACTTCCACCATTTATGTTTTACTGCACGGAAGTATAATAAGAAATGTTGCATCACTGCACATAACCAGATCACCTAAAAGTCCGCACTTGAATCCACATACAGTGGTCTCAGCAAAACTGTACATTCACTGTAGGTTCAAGTTTAGTTTGAAAAGGTGAATTAAGTTGTTTTTCCCTTTAATATATATGATAGAGGAGGAACAGTGCAGGATTTGTCCTGTGTGCAGAGCAATGATCTCACAGATGATCACTGAATCAGGGATTTGTTGGAGTGTGGGGTTCAGAGATCGCTGCTGTGAACAATGGGTTTCTACATTTGCATTCTCACTACAGTCTGTAATTTTCCTTCAACCTATGACATATGATAAGGAAGGAGGTACAACCAGAGACCACAGGGCAGAGCCAGGACATGCCACAGTGAATATGTTTAAGAGCCCAGGCATCAACTTCAGACATAATGTTAAAGAAAAAACTGAATCATGTTCCTTAATGCTAAATACTTTTTCAGATAGAAATTTACGATAAATTATTATTATTATTTTTATCAACATAATGAGGAAATGTGTTTAATGAAGTTTCAAAATGACAACATGGCTGACAACACAGATCATTTGTTTTTCATACAATAGACACTCTTGCAATGAAATATCCCCTTGTAGCAAATAAAAAATGATTTAACTTAAAGCATGATGCAAAATATTTGTGCTTTTTAACTTTAACCAAAGCCACAGTCTTATGCTAATTTTTTACCAAAGTGCTTCTTCCTCAGCCACATGCAGGGAAAACACATCATCAGTGAATTAAATTATCCATAAAATAAAATGAAATAAAATTGTAGCTGGCAAAATCTAGTCTGTATGCTGATGTTGTGATCTTGTGATATATGCATGTGAAAGAGCGGATGAAGATGAGGGCGACTTTATAAAGAGAAATGTGAATGTTTTCACAACCTGTAAATGAAAAATGTGGGATACCCACAGTCCTCAATGAAGTTAGTCATCATTGCCTGGGGAGTACATTCTTATTTTGGTGCGATGTTTTAATTGAAGTTAAATATGATTATGGGCCTGCAGGGTGGAGCTAAGACAGCCAAAATACCATGCAGTCCCTCAAGGAAAATATATAACCACTAGAGGGCAGAAGGTGATTTTAAAAAACAAGCTCAGCCCTTAAAGCCTGGTGTATGACACATTGCATTAAGGAGAAATATCTGTTTCTCTGTTCTCTGTTTATCTGTTGTCTTTTTTCCTCGTTGCAAATATATTTTTAGGTTTTTATTTAATTTTTAGTGTGAGTAATAATATGTTTTAGAGATAAATATGGATGCCTGACTTTTCAGACTTTCTTCAAGTGAACACTTGATACTCCAGCACAGTCCAGCAAGTCTTGAGTTGATTGGGTTTTTTTTCTCCACTGGACTGAAACCCTTACAGGAACCCACATGAGGAAGAATATGTGCCTGTGTATGTCTGATAAAGGGGGTGTGCAAGGTCAGAATGCTCTTTCAGCACTGTTGATTTCACTACAGTACTAGACAATACTGTGATTACTCACATAACCTTGCACTGTCCACCACCTCTGAATCCTCCTTTCCTTTGCTTTCCTATTAGTTCTGGAGTTATTACAGCCTGCTTTTTAACAAGTCCACAGCAGAGCCTGACGATAACCTCCCTTTGTTATGTTTCACTGTCACAATGTGTGGATGTTTATATTGTCAAATATGGTTTTTATTGTATCTTCTTTGGAAGTTGTTAAGGACCTGAATGGTATCCAAAAATCCCTAAAGCCATTCATTATATGTAACCACTTATGATTAATCCCAGATGACAATCCCTATATATATGAAATATTAATTGATATTACATTTAATATTCAGATATCTCTGGTCTCCTACTACTGACTGACTTTGATGATCCCACTGACTTTTCCGCTAGCAGCACCACAAGATTAGATTTTTCAATTTGCCCAATAGTTTGGTTGATGACCAAAATGCCTCCAAAGCTTATTATCCTAGATCACAACAATTAGAGTCCAAAAGTTGTATCACACCTGCCAAACATCAGCATGTTGTTTACACTGTCATTGTGACAATGTTAGCATTTTGCCCAAAGCATTGCTGTGCCTTAGTCTCACAGAGCCAGCAGCATGGCAGCAGACTCTTCAGCAGTCATGTTTATTGTTGTCGTGAGGTTGTTTGTATTCAGTTTAAGTCTGTTTGAAGTTAATTAGCCGATCATTGGTTGACCGGTTTTGTAAGGTGCTTTAAACACATACACATTGAAATGTTTTTGATTTACCAGAGGCTTTTCACCTGTGCCATGTGCGATTTAAAAGAAGCTTAAGTGCACTGAGTGAAGTCCTGCGTCTGGTTTTTCAAACAGAGAGTGAGGCCCTTCCCTGTCAAGTGTGGGAAAGCTTGCACCGACACAACACTTGACAGCATTTTTTCCACATGTAAGCATTACCCAATGTTAGGAAAAACTCAAATCTTTTCCACGACCTTGAGCCCCTCCCTTAGCCCCCCGTTCGGGAAAAACCAACCACACCACATGTTTAGAACGTAACCAAGCAAAAGCACTCTACATGAGCATTTCCTTCGTCAGCTCCATGACTCTCTGATAGACGGGGGGTCCCGGGCTGATTCTGGTATGGAGGCGTTGAGCAGACAATGGAAAGATCCGCTTTCACACTTGTATTAACACAGTGGTTAAGCACAGGACAAATGAAAGGTTAGTGTGCACCACCACCACCAATCATGCTGCATGCTCTGATCAGAACTGGAAGCTCTGAAGGAGGTGGTAAAAAAAAAACCTCACTTTACCTGTCACCGTGCTAAACTCTGCACCACAGTGATAAACCCACCACGTGTTGGGTGGTACGCCAGCTCATCTTCAATCCCCCCTCCGCCACATATAACTCACTCGTACTTTCCACCAGACATTTGCACTTTTGCCTCACTGACTGGCTCCCACTCACTACCTTAGTGGAGTTTAGTTTTTATAATATTTATAATGAGGTAAAAACTATATACAGTATGTATTTATAACATTTTTTATTTAATAGGAAAATTTAATCTGTCTGGTATATTTAATTATAATATTAACCATTTGGTTGATAGAATCGTCACAAGATTAAATGAAACAAATATACAAACCATCTTAATTCATTCATTGGTTGTTGTGTACAGTACAGCACAAAAGAAATGATCATATCCAGCCAAAACATGCACACATGCACTTCAACTACTGAGTTCAAGAAACAAGAAACTACTGGGGTTTCGTTGCATTGCAACATGGTGGACATGCCAATAATATGATATGAATCATGAATCATATGATGAATGAAGAAATAGGAAGTGGCACTCCTAATTGCAACAGTCTTTATCTATAATACACATTTCATTAATTAATGCATTAAATCACCGCGAGTCATGCATTAGTGAACCATAACTCATCATCATGATGATGCTTTGTACCCTTATTGGCCGACAAAGGTAGCAATTAGCTGGCGAACGTAGCATTTAGCAGCTAAAGAGCCAGATATAGTTCTCAGGAGTGGAGAGCAACATCTGGCCTGAACTGCAAATGCAAAACAATGTGGGTGCAAAGCAAGTCTGGCATGTCCTGGCTTTGTTATGTGGCTTCCCCCTGATGCTATTAATGGACGCTTTATGTCACTCCAGATTAAAGGATAAGGACATCAGGGGTCACTTTATTTTTGCTTTTGTGCAGGTGGGTCAAGTATACCATGCAAATGTGTTGGACTTGGTGTCAGCGTGTGGATCTTCAAATCACACAAAATTGTTTTATAGGTAGGATACTTCTGAAGGTTCAATCCAGACTTCCAGAAATTACACAGACAGAATCAGACAGTTTTATTGTGTCTCTGAATAGTCATAATGACACATAGTCATCACATTACATGTGTTGTAAACTCATATGATAAAACCAATGGTGGTAAAATCACCCACTCTCTTAAGAAATGAAGAAGTGAATACAAAAGTCCCGTAAGACTCAAACACATTAACTATCCTGTGTCCGTTTACGTTAATTCTCCTCCATTAGTTCCCAGGACATAAGGAGCCTGTTACTCTTCATACAGGGGGTGAGGAGAAGAAGTTATGCCAGAGAGCTTTTCTGGATCCGCTCCTTAAGATTGCAACAATGATTTTAAGTGTTGTGCTATGAATAACATATACCAGACTCTGTGTTTGATGATGGCTGTAACCTGATGTGTACAACATTTATCTCTACTGCTGATTATTCTGTCTTGTTGTGGGTATTGCGAATAATGTATATTTGATGTGCTGATTTGGATCCGAGGGAAAGGAAAAACATTGCACTGCGACATGTTGGACATGATGGAGGAGGACCCTCCAACAACAGTTTGCCAGCAAATTTCTGGAGTTGAATAACCTGGAATTAGGCAAAAAAGTGTGAAAGGGTTACATTTTTGGAGCTCGTTTAGACTACAGTTTATGTTCAGGGATACTCTTTGATGGTAAAATATTTTTTGGTATTCATTTACTCTGTGATTCAGCATTACTCCTGGTGTTGACTCATAGTTACTGCTTTGATGTCTGCCGCACCCAGCAGTCTTCAGGACTTTGTCATGTCCTGAGACAGCATTAGATAGCGGTAGCTGTCTTGCCAAAACTTTGGAGGAACTTGCCAGTGATATCACCAGCTGAGATCTGTTGGAATAAAAATGTACCATTGGTTGGCACCCTAACATATATGGTAGTTTTATGGTGGTTCATTTTTGATTATATGTGCCCTGTATCCTGGTGTTGTTATTTCTGATCCTCAGATATGACCTTTTTAACATTAGGTACATCATCCATCTCAACTTCAAGCAGCCTAAGCAATGATTCTGGATGTCAAATGATTTAACATGTAAAATGACACACACACGTTCCCATCTGTTTAGTTGCCCTTATAGTTTGTTTGTTATATAGTAGAATGTTTGCTGTAACATGTTTCCACTGTTAAAACGTAAGACATCCATCCATGACATGCATTTTCTGTGACTGATTCTTATCACGGTGACAGATGGCTGGGTGAGAAGCAGGCTACACTCTGGGCAAACAAACATTCACAACAACATTTACACTTGTGGGCAATTTATTTATTTAGTCACCAATTAAGTTATTAAGTGCATGTCTTTGGACGGTGGGAAGAAGCCTTCAGAGAACCCTCGCAGATGCAGACACGGGGAGAACATGCAAAATTCACACAGAAAGGGGTTCGAACTGCACCCCTGTCCTGCCCAATATAAAGTTTTAAGTAAAATTAATAGTAAATCAACATGAACCTAGCCTAAAACCATAAACCAATGTTTTCTTTTAAATATTAACTCCACGAGGATTGAATGAAACATACTTTGAGCATTACTGTTAACACTATGCAAGATTTTACATTAAAATTAGCTCAAGATGAGAGCTTTACTCTACATGGGATTAATTGTTGTTTTTTTAAACTCCCACAAGAGTTCAGTTTCAACTCCCGAAAAGATTTTCTTTAACTCTTTCCTAGAGTGAATGTGATGGCCTCACATGTTCACTAGATCCATGTATATGCTCCCCAGCAGCTCTTCTCTTCTGAGGATGAGAGAGAGGATGTAGTTCTCAGGAGTGGAGAGCAACATCTGACCTGAACTGCAAATGCAAAGCAGTGTGGGTGCAGGTGCAAAGCAAGTCTGGGAAATCATGAAGAATGGCCTTTGTTATACGGTTCGCAGAACACCAGACTCAAGACTCATTTTTACTCTGAGGTCATCAGACTCCTGAGTGCATAATCTAACAGGACTGTTGCAAAATATGCAACAACCATGACTGCTGCTACTGTCTCTCAGGAATTCTTTTGTGCGATGCTGTAAAACACCAGTCACTCTTTACTCTGTCTGTCTGTCTTTACGTGCAGTGCTGTTACACAATTAGTGCTCTTTGCACAGAGGTGACCAGTTCTTCTCTTTCAACACATGCATTCATTGTTGACCCTGTGTTAACTTGAACATGACAACTAGACCTGGAACTTGAAACTTGAATGCTCAGCTTCTCTGAAAACAGATCAGTGTCTGTTCCCATAAAAATATGAAGCTCTGTCTTTTTAATCAAACTGATCATTTGATGCACAACACAAAATAAACATAAATACTAATAATATGTTTATGTAACTGAAACCCTGGCTGGCATAAGCAGTTTGTTTGTCTGTGTGTGGGGCTGCCAACTGTTTTACGCCTGTTAGTGATAAAATCTTTGTTGGTAAAACTACCCACCCTCTTCCGTTTTTTGTGTTTTTCAGAACATATTGTGTCAGTTATTCATCTGGGGAGAGGACATGAAGTCATGCCAGAGAGCTTGGAGGTGTGAATAAAATATAATAGACTCTGTGTTTGATGGCGGCTGAAACCTGATGTCTATGACATTTATCTCCATTTCTGAGTATTTTATCATGTTGTGCATTTTGTATATTCTATGTGCTTTCTTGACTGCCTTTAACTTGGACTACAATTCCCTTGATGCTTGGCTCCTCGAGGTTCATTCAACTAACCAAATGACATGTGTTCTGTATTAAAGCTAACCAGGTGATGTTTTTACATTTCATACTGCTTGGATGGCTGATTTTAACTGGATTAAATTTAATTGGATTTAGAGCCACAGCAGTCCAAGTTTAATGTGGACTGTTTTCATTGACTTTATTTCTGTATGTATCTTCAGTATGGTATCTCCTTCCGCCACTAGACATGGTACTAATGAGATTTTCATTCAAGATTAGAACCGACCAAAACCAACTTTCTCTGAACAACCGACAGAAGACACATGATAGCTGAAACTAACGTCGTAAACCTCACACTACTGAAACTGATATATCGATGATGAAGTAACATGGGAAATTACTGTATTTCAAGCAAGACATTTGAGTGCCAAAGTGATGAAACTTTTTTTTAAAACTATTGTTAAATGGATAGACAGTGCTGATGTTAAGATGACGCGTTCAGTGGGTAAAACAATAATAAACAAAAGTCAGATAGCTAACTTTACGGGGTGTTACATTGAATTGTTTCATTTGGTTTTTCCTGTTCAACCACTAGATGGCAATTGAACATAGCCTATTGTACAGTATTTTTGTATCGCTGTGTCAAGTTAAATGTCTCAAATACAATCTACTGTCCTCTCTGTTGTCCCCCCCCCCCCCTTCGGAGTCATTTGATTGGCTAGAATACGTCATAGGTGCCCTCCACTGATTGGTTGAAAAAGAAACTAGTCTGCCGAACATCTATTTTTCGATTAGCCTTTTTACGCGGTAGCGCCGAACAACAAGGAAGTGTCGGACACAAACCACACGTCCGCCCGGAAAACAGAGAAACAAACCACTTCTCTCTGTCATAAACCATTTTGGAGATATTCACAGATAATTCAAACCTTAGACTGTTTGGGCAGATCAGCCCAGTCCGTCCTCAGGGGGTTGATAACACGCTCACCCAGGCAACCATGGCTGCTCTCCCGATGCGTGCGCGCGCTGTACGTATCGTCCGAGCACGCATCAGTACGTGTGACGAAATCACGTCTGTGAGAGCGCCTGAGGCGATTTCAGTCTGGCTGAAAGTCGCTCCAAAGGAGACAAGGATGCTGCTGGTTAGGAAGTGACATTGAGGCTCCTGGTTGGACAATGATATTAAGCCAATTAATTTTCATTTTTTTCAATTTTCATTTTGTTAGTGGGTGAAGGAGGGCGGTGCATCATCGCCCACACTTACACCACAACTTAAAAACAGACACGCCTCCATGCAAACAGAGTGTTCCGAACACAGAGGACTGAGGATGAGGATGAGGATGAGTCTCCTAACGCTTTATTTATTACTTTCATGCCTTAATAATTTGACAAAGGCGAACTCGACACATTTACCCAGGATGATTTTCACAGACAAAGGTATGAAATATCATTTTCTCTTTCTTTCTTTCTTTCTTTCTTTCTTTCTTTCTTTCTTTCTTTCTTTCTTTCTTTCTTTTTTTACAACATGCATACGTTTTGAAAGCGTGTCCCCTCCAAAAAAGAGCACGACGCGAAAAATGACTTTTAAAGTGTTACGTGTTCATTTTACACACACACACACCAAAGACGCGGACACAAACAACAGAGCAGCTGCACTGCGGCAAAGTTTAATCAGGCAAAGTGCTCCATGTCACTATATCAACAGTCTGACTTATATTGATAGTGTTGGCAACCTGTGGCTTGCGAGCCACTAAATTATCCAGTGGCGGTACGCGGTACCAGGAAGATGGGAGAGCGGCTGCCTGCTGTAAAGCATCATCGAGAACCAGTCACGGCCGCACTCTGGGTCAGAAAATAGATCCGCTATAGCAACATGCAGTCTTCCTTTTAACTCATTCCGAATAGTTTCTGAGCTGTCCGTGCTGAGCCCTGGCCGGGCATCGCTCTCTGCTGACCCTCCCCGGTGCTCTCCTCTGCGCCCAGCCTTCCAAACGTGTGCCACACCTTTAATGTCTTTACGTTCGTTGCAAAATGTCCCAACTAAAATAAGTAGGAGAGTAAGCAGGTGTGTTTCGTGTTGTTTTGTTTCATTTTAACGATACAGAAAAGGTGGGAGAAGAAACTGATGATGGGTTAACGACCGGAGAGTTCACTTCAGCCGTACGTGAGAGCGCATGCGCCTCTAAATCCGAAAGACAGTGGTTGCTATGGGGATCGTGCACGATCTGGACCATGCAGCAGCAGAAGTCTCATTAATGTTAAGAAGTATTTTATTTATTATTGGTTAGCGTCAGTATAACAACGTTATTAAAAAGAATAAAGAATACATTCAGAGACTTATTATACTCTGAAACTGTTGGTCTTACTTAAAAATGCACACATTTATTTGTATTCAGAATTTCCGAATTATCATTAGTGTCAAATTGACAAATAGATTTTATTGACTGGATACAGATTTACATTATGATGGCTTGAATAGGACGGAGCCATCATTATTGTAATAGCTTGTGCTTTTCCTGCTGTGACAGATCAAAATGTCTGCTTTGTTTTCACTTAACATTTAAAGTACTGTGGCTGTCATGTTGACCCTAGAGTGAAAAGAAACAAACATTTTCTCATGTATCTCAGCCCTTTTTTTTGCTGACAATGAGGTCAATCTAACCGCCCTCATCGCACGTTACTGTACATGTCAGCAGCGATGTCGTGCAAGATCCTCATCATGCTGGTGTGGATACATGGTTGTGGGATTGTACTTGGACCACTGATAGAAGAATAAAACTTGTTTGTTTGCAGTACATACATATCATGTGATGCTAAGCTTTTGACTCAAAAAAGTCTCATGTGACGTTCATTATGATTTCTCTTCATTGGCCGCTCGTTAGATTCCAGGGTTCTTGTGATCATTCATAGAGCTCTGCATTGTTAGGCTGCTACATCAAAGATACTGATATGGCAGCCTTTTATTACCAGCAGAGACCTGTCCCATAGAGCCAGGCTTATTTTAGTTAGTCTGACCTCAGTCAATTTGGTTTCATAAAGAAAATTCTTAGCAAAAAGCTCAGTGACTATAGCAAGGTATGCTGGAAAACCTAGATCAAGGGCAAGCCTGAGTTCCTGCAGCATTTTATTACTGATTTCCTGGCATGCTCCCATATTATTTGACTATTGTTGGTTCCAAGCAAGTCATTTGATTAGACAAGAGACAGAGGCCTTGTATCTACAACCGACTCATGGCCATGCTGATATTCAGTGCATCTCTCCCTCTCTTGTGTCACCGTAACCCTGATGAGAATAAGCGGTTACAGCTAATGGATGGATGGAAATGTAGTACCTGGATCCACATGCATCTACCTGGACCTCAACCCAGATGTTATTTTTTGTCATGTTTCATTTAAGAGACTTCAAGGGATAGATCAAACCCTTTTGGCTTACCTCGATTACTGTGAGCGTAATTCTATAAATTAGCTTTACACAGGGTCAGGGCTAAGTCTTGAAGTCATTAAAGGGACAGTGTTAAATCTTTGTTTGTCATGAGGACCTCTCTCCTTGAGATACAGAGTAGCTGTATGTGTTAAGGAAAGCGTATATGCCATACGGCTGGCTTACTCCTTTGACACAACAGATATGTACATGATGTAGAAGCCTCTACTGACAGAAAACATATTTCCTTGTTTGTAGACTAATGACCATATATAGACATAATGTAGTTCTGGCACTATTTCGAGGACATATAGGCCACACAGAGACGCTTCTTAAGAATTGAGGTGTCATGACAAGCATATTGATAAATCTTCAATTCTCTTTGGCCATGTTTCAATAAAGCTTTAGAGACATCTTGGACTGCTGTGCGCTTGAACTGGTATGTAGATGTGCCCGCTGTTCCCAGCATATAACATATACTTTCTTGACCATGCTAGTTTTCAGGTTCATGTTTAAGTGGTCCGGTCAACACATTACATGCAAAATTCATGTGCATGCTGTATAAGCTCACAGGAAGTAACATATATGCCTTTATTCATCTGGGACTCGAGCCCACAATGTTATGGTTACTATCAGAGCACTGCAGAAACAGGGCTTCATCTGTATCAGTTTGAGCTCACTGTTGCTGCTAAAAGTTCTATCTTGCTTTGTTAATGGCATAGGTACTGTTCATATTATTCTCTGTGTTAATATGCATAATATCTGTTGACCTCATACCATAAACATTACAGCTTTATCACTTTATTAATATCTCTGGTCTGGGTTTGGGTTATTTCAGTGGCCTTATTTTTTTGTGACTTTGTGAGGTTCTGCTTTTACTGTATTATTCATGTGTACTATGTAACTGGAAAACAGATGTTGAAAATATGATTTAAATGACTTTTGACTTGAATAATGAGGAAGGCAGAAGTCCTACCTCCGCTGACTCCCCAGTAATCCAAAAACAGACAAAGACGTGGAGCATGGTCGGCGATAAGTAAACCACAGATTGACTAGTTAATCATCATCAGTCACGAATAGCGTGGTTCTGACTGTAGATGTATTTATTTTTCAAAATAACTTTGGTACGTTAGATACTACTGAATGTATAATTAAAGGAGCATATTGTTTTAAACACATATCAATACCGTTGACAGCCCTACTCTGCAGTCACTGTCCGCCCAAACGAAGGTCATTTTGTTTGTCCTCCAAATTGTCTTTTCAAGAATTGTACATTGGAAACATACTAACCAACCTTTTGTGAGAGATCAAGCAAACAAAGCAGAAATTTCTGCAGACAGACAAAAGGCCTCAAAGCTATGAATAGAATCAGCAGGTTTTAGCACACTTTTTTACACTGAGTCACTTTTACAGAGGAACAGAAACCATCTGACATTGTTCCTTTCTGCGCAAAACATGACATACCATTGGATGACCATCATGAACTGAGAAAAGTGTGATCCTGCATAATCTTTACTTCCATTTACTATATTTGTAAAATGAATATATTTTGGTCTCTGACTAGATAGATAGACAAAACAATACACTTTAACTCTAGGAAATCCTGATTGATTTATTTAATTTTCCAATTGTCCAACAGCAGGATGCACCCTGAACAAGTCCCTGTGTTGATCACAGGGCTGACACGGAAACAAACAACCATTCAGAACTCCGTCGCATGTCTTGGATTGTGGGAGGAAGCCAGGCTTTCTGGAGCGAACCCACACAGACGCGAGGAGAACAAGCAAATTCCTCACAGAAAGGCCCCAGCCTGTGTTAATAATCATATTAGAGTCAATATGAATATCATTGTTAGTTGCAGCATTATGTTGTGCAGAGAACGTGATACAAACCATTTACCATTTAAAGCATTTAAAACATGCGATGGAGGCATTCGCAGCGCTGCCAACACATTTCTTGCACATTTTTTCACATGAAAAGGGTGTAATTGTTTAACAAAAAAAAAAGATCTTGAGATCTTAATCGCCTCCACATAGTGGTTAGTTGTGGGTGCAAATGTCAGACCAGTGATTTGAGGAAGTTACAGATAACTGGACACACACACACACAGTCACTCGTGATGAGGACAGCTGAGTAGTTGAGACATTTCACTCAAAACAAAAGCAAATGTAAACCTGCTGGCTCGAAGGGATCATTAGTGTCATTAGGGTTTATCCTCTGGGAACCAGGAATGTGTCTACAACTTGTTGTGCCAATCCATCTAGTAGATGTTGAGGTATTATACTGTGCAAGTAAAAACTTGAAATCCATGCAACAGTTTTTGAGACATTTTACAAAAAAAGCTAAAATATCAACCTGGTGACACCGGAGGAAACGAAAGGGGACCTTCTCAGAGCACCACGTATCTGAATCCATCCAATAGCCGTGGAGATATTTCAGCTGGCAAACTGGTTAAACCGACCCCATACCACAAAGCCATGTTACTAGTTAAACTAAAAACATATTAAGTTGTTACATAGTTGAATAAAATAACATCTACCATTCTAAATGTTTTCTTTGTTGTTGTTGTAGAGACTACAATGATAAGGTCATCTTTATTTGGCAACCATGTACCGGTTCGGATTGTCCTGGGAGGGAAGCCAGGCATGGTCACAACTGCTGGACAAAAAGACCTGATTTCATTCAACTTTCAAAATCCTGAGAAGGTAGTGAACATTCCTCACTGTGTTTGACCATATATGAATAATTAGTGATGAGGAGAAGGTGATTCATTTTACTTTTCTCTTCACAGGCTCCTGTGGAACATCAGGTGCCGTGGGAAGAATGCAATGGAAAGTCACCAGAAGTGAGCAGTGAAAGAACTCGTCATAAATATTATTTGGTTGTTGCTCTGATTTGAAATATCACAAACACTTCTGCCCTTGTCATTCAAGGATTGCAACTATAACATCATGGTGATGCACAAGCGTGAAGAGACGGACCAGGCATTTGTGTGTGGGAATAATGGCCAGGAAACCGTGTGCTGTAACATGGTAGGACACTGATGTACTGGATACGCAAAGAAAAGATGGAAATTTCTGTCAATACACCACATGTATAAGTGTTTGTTGGTTGAGTTTAAAGTGGGACTGTGTCTTCTTGTAGAGTTTGTCAACGGATAAGTGCATTCCCTCTGACAAAATAAAGGACATAAGAAGAACCATAAGGGGATGTCCCACAAGAGAAATTCAACCATCTGTCCTTGTGGGTGAGTATCTGTACACATATATACTTGTTTTATCTTCTGATTCACCAACTCTCCTATTAGTGTCAGCAGTGTCAGGCTTTTTTTTTCATCCTCACAGACTCCTTTGTCTTCCCCTTTCTTCCAGCAAAGGTGCTTGCTCCTCCTTCTTTCCTACCTAAACTTCTAATAATGTGGTTGCACTGGTGCTTCCTGCTTGTACCTACTAGCCACTTCAGTTTCTCCCACTGGCATCAAAGCATTATGTTTCTCACTTCTGATCAGTAAGCAGTTTTTCATACAATCACTGGCAGGAGAAACTAATGTCTGGAATATGAGAGACTAGCTGATGCTTACCCTAAACGTTGCAATTATATGTTCTGTCTTTGCAGAGACAGCAGATAGTGCGGATCTCTACATCACGCACTCTGGATCTGAAGGGTACAATGGCATCTACAAGTTTGGGGCACACAGATTAGCTCCAGCAAACAGGGATAAAGGTATTTAGATGGAGGTAGATTGGATTTCTGCAAAGGAAGTTTGTTTGGTTGTCTAATTTTACCTTCAGCATTCATTTATTCTAAGACTCCAGTGACAAATCATTTCTTTGTGTTTCTGTCTTTAGAGCAGCACTATGTTGGTTTGGTGCTCAGCAAACAGGCAAACAATCAGGACAAAGTGTATGGCTTCTATAGGGAGAAAAGCAAAGACACAAGCATGTACAGTGACATGTGGCTCCCTTATGTGACCCAGGTTTGCACGGTAAGGCTTGAAATAATCCAGAAACAGGCATTTTAGCTGGGTTGTTTGATTATAAACTCATTTTTAATATCATATATGTGCACAAACTATCCATTGCATATATCATGCACTCGCTCCGCAATATGAAGAAGTGATTGACCTTTTGGCTGTGCTTTGCTTGCCAGGCAGATATTGGTGGTCCCAAGAACATGCTGCAGTTTTTATGGACATCCCAGATGAACGCCAGGCTCTTTTGTGGAGACCCTGACAGAAAACAGCACTTCTCTGAGCTGATAGACGTGGCTACCGTGCATGCAGAGCAGTGGCAGGATACAAGGATTTACGCGCTCTTTAGAAATGAATGGTGAGACTTATTACAATTCATACATTCAAGCAAGGGTGGAAAAGATATTTTAAGGTTTTACTCGAGTAAATATGCTATTATTTTCTAGGTTTCTAGGCCAACATTAAGCAGAGTAAAGGTACTCAAGTATAGTTAAAAGAAGCATTTTGCCTTATCAAATGTGCTTAGTCTCAAAAATAGAAGCGACATTTGAGTGGTGAAGGTGAAGTTCTTCTTTATTGACATTTAGTTTGGTTTACTTCACCTTTATATTTATTTATAAAGGTATTTTTGGCTGTTTTCAAGCTGTATTTTTGATAGAGACAGCTGAAGAGTGACAGAAATTTGGAGAGAGATGGGGATTGACATGCAGCAAAGGGCCACAGGTCTGATTCAAACCCTGGGCTGCTGCGGCAAGGCTTCGTACATGCTCTAGCAACCAAGCAAGTTGACACATAACATCCTCTTTATATTTTAGGTCTAAGATCAGTTCCTCTTCATCTCTGACCTGAATTTCTTGTAATGCCAGATGTTTCTGTTCTGTATACCCACTGACTGTTTCTCTCTCTCTCTGCAGGGGTATGAGTGCTGTGTGTGTCTACAAGATACAAGATATCGACTACGTCTTCAAAACCTCCCCTTTTAAAGGGCAATCAGAGAACAGGTCTAGATTGGTATGTATCATTACAAATGATCTGTGGTGAAAGATATCACAACATATCTCAGCACAAAATGATTCCTGACCATTATCATGGCTCCTATCTTTCAAAGGTGTGCTTAAAGGAATATTAAATACCAAGAATATTTCAATATGTATGTCTGACACTGGTATGAAATGGTATTTCTCTCCAGTGTGTTCCAGACAGCACAAAGATTAGTTTTGATACCTTGATGCTGATCAAGAAGACTTCAGAGATGGAGAAATGGATCCTACCTGTAGACAACTCGGGGCCACTTCTCTTTAATCACCACAACTACACTCACATCACTGTTGACGGTTCCCAGCATGACCAACCAGTTCTGTTTTTATCTCTGAGTAAGTAATACCGTAACATAAATCATGGAAGTTGGTACTGTACTTTTCAAGGTCATTACATGCACAGGTTCCTTTTTACAGAATTTTTTAGCAGCTGAAAGGTCAGCGATTAAAACATTTTGGGACGCTGTGCCTGTACTAGTTCCTACTTGTATCCGGATGTGCACTCAGCTTGTAAAAAAAATAAAAGCTTGTTTTGGTTTTATGGCACACCAAATCATGTCTAAGCCCAACTACAGAAAAAAATTGGATCACTGACAAAACACATTATTAGTCCTACTGTGTAAGATTGATATAGATCGATATAAGATAGATATGTTGATGTGCAGCACATGCTCAGAAGTCTCAGATCGTTGGTGTAACAGATTTTTCCTGTGGGTACTATCCACCCGAGTGTTCTTCATTCGTGGTACTGATTATGACTGGTGTAACAGTATCGCGGAAACTGGCAAAGTGTAAAAGAACTTGACCAAATACGGATAAAAAGCTCCAAGGACTTGACGTGTAATCCCGCATGTAACAATCAGAAGCTCTTTTCTTGCTTTTTTTTTTCTCCACGCAAGAGTCACATAAGGTTACGAAATGTGAGCTGAGGGTGTGTTAAGACAGGTGTGAGTATTAAACCATCCTCCTCCATCGTTCCTGTTTGTTTAAACAGATAATGGGGGAATTCACAAAGCCGTAAAGAATGAAAAACAGAACTTTGTCATCGCCGAATACAAACCCTTCATTCACCGAACCCACGCCCTCGCCATCATGCTCCATCCATCTTCCGTGAGTAACGGTAGCACTGCCTACACAGCTGCTTCCTCCCAAGACATGTGCATGGGAGGAAAAGATTAATTCATGTGGCAATAGGAATGATTGTAATGAGTGAAAAGGAGAAGTCTCCTTAAAGATCGCTCTAAAATATCTTCGCATGATGTCTGAATTATATATTAGTCAGTAATGTTGCAGGACAATCATGAACTCTGTTCTGTGTGTCATTGCAGAGGAAGCTGTACGTCAGCTCCAGAAGTGAACTGGTCCAAGTGGATGTGGCAAACTGTGGCCAGTATGGAGTCACCTGTGAGGAATGCGTCTTAGCCAGAGACCCCTACTGTGGCTGGAACCACACCCATTGCAGTCCACAGTAAGACCACCAGTCTTTACCTGGAGATAATGAAATAGCATCATAACAATGATAACCTCATCACATGTATCGGTCCCTGTGTTAACGTTTTGTCGCGGGAAAGCTGCTTTACATTCACTGTCTGTCACCAAAACACATCGCGTGCTCGCTTGAGGTCTAACTAACATTTGTGGACAAAGTTGAAATTGAAATTGTTCCTTGTTTATACCACTTTGGCTTGCTTGTAGCTTCTTTCCTCATTTCCTATGTTGGCACATTTTTGCTACAAACTTACAAACAGTATGGCAGAAATATGTGCTGTGTCTCGTGCCGTGTGCTCATGTGTATGCGCTGAAAACAAATCGGGGGACTCGCTCATTAAAACGTGTCTCCGCAGCGCTACCAGTGGTCAAAAACTCTATTGCACTGCACCTGCTAATGAGGCTTCACTTCCGGGATGAGGCAACTCAGGTCACAGCGATGAGACTAAAAATGCATAATACACAGTCACACCCACCCACCCACTCACTGTTACTAAAATATCTCAACACTCAACGAATCCTGACAGCTAGTCATTAGCTGACAGCACATTTGCCCTACTTACTAACTTTTATTTTGCGCACAGTTCCTGGTGTCAGCAGTCTGTCTTTTAATAACAAGACCGTGGCTTTAATTCAACAGTTGTTGTTGGTTCAGTGAAGCTCAAAGCGCATGGGTGTCATGAGGTTTGGAGGTTAAACAGAGTAAGCTTGAGTAAGGCCCTCGTGTGTGTGTGTTGTTGTTTCTGGTAAAGATCCAACTAAGATCAGACAACGTTTTTGGCCTCAAGCTTCCAAAGCACCCTGTGCCAATACACATAGTATATTGGCTTATCCTCATCGTATTGACAACAATGCTAATCATGTTACTAAAATATTTGAACACTCTACAGTACATGCTAACCAGTCATTAACCCTCCGACAGCATAGTTGGACTAGTCAAAAACAATGCCTTTAATTCCACAGCCATCAGCTGTCGTAGCTGTCAGCAAGTCTTTACTTCCATTTGTCTAAGCAAATGATATCAAACAGTCTTTCTCATGACCGTCACAAGGTACCATTTAGAATGACGTTACGTTTTACATATACATAACTTTATTTAGCCATTATAAAATGAGTGTAATGAGTGGATAACTATTCATCAAGTGGGTTAGAAGTTTCCATGGACAAGGAGTGTAGAAATGTGGGGAATATATATAGTTAGATCTTTTCTGATTATTATAATAATTGTGTGGAATTAATACACAAAAAAAAACTTGCTTTTCTGACTATTACTGTCAATCATTTTTATTTTTCTGCACTAGCACACTAACACTAACCCTCACAGCACAAGATTAATGAAATTATACTAGTGGAAGTTATAGAGAAGCCCGTGACTGCATGGCTGTCATGAGGTTTGGCAGCTAAACAGCACCTTTTTTTCTTTTTTTTGGAGTTGTATAAAACTCACTCTGTGTGCTTCTGTTGTTGTAAAGTCAGAAAAGTTTGACAGGAATTTCCTATTGTATTACGGGTGTGCAATAAATGATGGGTTTTTTATATTCCTCATCACAACAGCTCAGCACAGTCTTCTTCTGTCAGGAAGTATAGCTTTAAAAAAAAAAAACCCTGTCGTCTCTTGAGAAAGTTTCTCGTCATCAGATCGATACAAAGTTTAGTCAGCCGGAGTTTAACTATATTTAAAGTGAAACTGTGATGATGTTATACATGATTTGTACAGTACAGTCATTATTTTCTACATTCTTTGGAGTTTGTTAAGCAACAATGAGAGTGTGCTCATGTGTTGAAACGAGGTGCTAAACCTGAAAGATTGCTTTCAACAGGAAGAAAGCACAACAGGAAGAAAGTTTTTCTTAGAACAGGAAGGTGCGCCTCAATGGGGGGCTTCAAACTGTATCAGGGGAGGCTCAGTGAATGAAACTGAATATATATATATATATATATATATATATATATATATATATATATATATATATATATATATATATATATATATATATGTATATGACATTAGTATTCAAACGAAGGATCCTGGGAATTATACTGTATTCATTACATTCCCAGCATCAGAAACTAAAAGATACCCTGGGAAAGACCCCTATTATTGTATTTGGTGTAGTCTTGAGTGTGTGATCTAATAACATAATCACCATTTCATTGAGTGAAAGTGAACTAAGGAAGGGTGAGGGGGTGTCTGTCTTCTTCCAACCTCTACCTGAGGGCAGGCACCTAATCTCACTTCCTCAGCCCCCACAACCACATTTCACCGATGCCTTTTTCGACTCCCCCGTTTCCACCGCTAACGTAACACATTCGTCATACTGCACCCGACTGCATACACACCAGGTGTGGTTGATGACTTATGAATTATATAAAACCATCATATCAAACAGCCTGATTCACAGTTTGCTCACCCCGTTTCCCTGAAGGAGGAAATGACAATGAAATCAGTCATACATGCTTCCTGTTCTTGTAATGACCTGCGTGTGTATATCTGACTAGTCTGACTGGATATATGATGAAGCAACAGTAGTGTATTATTTTATTATGTAACTGTCATATATCTAAGTGGAATTTTGTGAAAGCTCCGAAGTAGAAGTAAATATGAGATTGGAAATCTACCTTACAGTTTATTACTGAGAACAGCACTGGCTGCAGTTATTGAATTATTTCAGTTTCCTTTCAGTTCCTTGACTTTTGTTTCATAAAATAAGGAACGATGTAACAGTCACTGCCATGATGTTACATCTCGCTCTGTAGCCATACATGTTTTATAGGTTGGGGTGTCAATGATTTCTTTATCTGTATATTTTCATTGGGTTAATGCAGATGCCTGGTCTAAATTTCAGCTGGAGGCATAAGTCACGTCCCGACCGTTGTGTTCCTCTAATAAATGACTGTCTGGTTCTGCTACCCGTTCACACGGGACAATCCTTCCAGTTCCTACCAGAGTACCTTTGTCCCTTTCTACCTTCAAAAAAACTCCCAGCTCTTCAGAGAGTTCCCCCCTCTCCTAGCACTACTAACAACTGGACATGTTAAATCTATCCCCCGCTACAAGTGTCACAGTACTTGCTGCTGCACTAACATGTCCTAGTCGAACCTTGATTGTTTCCCTTTTTTGTGAGTTGCTTTGGATAAAAGCGTCTGCTGAAATGTATTAGAGTATCATTTGTACCGCCTGGGCTTACCCTTCTTTTTCATGTCAAAGTGTGAAAAAAAGGGTCTGTTGTGCTTCGTCTCGTGTGTTGTGTGCCCACGGCTAACTTGGATAACCTTTCCTTTCACAGTGGCAAAGTGCAGGATGTGGACAAAGGGGACCATTCCATCTGCAAGTCTGTACCAAACCCAGGTATGAAGATATTTTCCTGCATTAAAAAGCCCAATCGGTTTTGTTTCAGACACAGAGTACATTATCGGCGTATTCACACAGAGCAAGCACACCATATAAAGTATGTCACACTTCAGCTGTTGGTTCTCAGCAGGTCATACATCACATTTGGTTTCTGTGGTGTACCATGCCTACATTGCATGCGAATTTCATGTGAGTGCGGTGTAAAAACATACTTCAACTCAGCTGAACTGCACCTAAACTAACACTAAACACTTTTTTTGGGGTGTTTAGTTTAGCACTTTTGAAACACATTTAGTACCGCAGTCTGCACAAACACCAGCACACCTCAGCCCTTTTCTTCCTCAATACTGTTTAGTTACGGGATTAAACACATAGTTAATACGTGGTTCTCAAGAAGAGAGATTAGTATAGATCGGCATTTCCTCATCTTTTCTTACATCCTGAGTGACAAAGCCAGATCGTATCAGATGCGACACTGGTGCTGTTACAAAGCAAGATGCACTTCTTTATTCGCAAGCTTCCTTTTTATAATGGCTGGTTAGATGAATTCATTCTACACATAATACGAATACAAAACAGCGCCGAGTTTGTGTTCACTCGTATTTTCATACCATCATTTGTACTTCTTATTAAATATGTACATTTGGCATAAGCAAGCGTCTATCTCCATACAGTTTACTTCCAGTATGAATGACTGCTCACTTGTCTACTTGGCACACTGCTGCCATTCGCCTCCTGGGCTTGTGGTGGCACATTACTTAATTTATGGGTGCCATTACTGAACAGGACACCAACGAGTCTACTGTGCTAGTGAAATGAATGATGAAATAAATGGATGCGGACATTTGCCTTTCAAAATGGTTGGGATGTAAAGATGCTGCAATCAGTGATGGGTGAACTGCATACATGAACCACCAGCTGTTGCAAACGACTGCTTCTAAGTGCCGTTGAGCAAGCATCTTGTGTGGGTGCTGCGCTGTGGCTGACCCTGCGCACTGACTGAGGAAATGCTTAAGCGGATGGTGTATAATTATGATAGGCAAACACTAATTCAAAGCAGATAAAGTTTTACATGTTTTACTGAATAGCTCAGGCAGCGGAGCGGTGTATGCCTCTTCTGTGGTTATACCATATTCAATTAATGCAAATAATTAAAGTCTCTTTACCATAATTACTCATCTTTCAGTTATTGCATTTGCTGCAGCTCTGCACACGGCGTGCAGATGCACGCACCTGCCGCCTGAAGCTTTTGGCACCAGCTACCAAAGGGCTTGCGATCGCTTCCAACCTCCGGCGCCGCAGTTCTGCCAGCCATGTATTTAATAGTAAAAGTACATCCATCCCACCGTTTCTGCTCCATAAGAAACAATGCCACCCATCTTGGCTTGGTCCTCTTGTGACTTCTCCATTGCATACAGGAATAGGATCCTTTTAAGCATCTTGCCAAATGGCTTGCCATGCCCTAGTTAAATATTACACAAACCTCGGTACGGTTAAATAAACACAATAAAATAAACATCCGTCATAAAGCTGAATAAACCTTCTTGTGTTCTTTTTTCAGAGTTCATCTTTTCAAATAAATTCAGTCGTCCAGTCAGGGATGTGAACAACATCAGAGTTGCCCCTGGCTCCAGGTATTTCCTCCGGTGCCCGGTGTCATCCCATCATGCCCAGTATACCTGGGATCAACCTAAAGGGAACACATCCTGCAGCTCAAAGGACCAGCAGTGCCTCCTTCTGATCGACAGCATGGATCCTGAACAGGAGGGAACCTACAGGTGTGTGTCTGAGGAGATGGGCTACAGCAGAGTCCTGGCGCAGTACCAACTAGAGAGCAAGGCGGTGGGCCGTACATCGAGCCCGCTGGTCTGGGTTTGTCTAATGGTTGCTCTGATCAAGAATTTGTCCTGTTCAATAATTAATTACATTGAATAGATAGATAGAAGCACCCTCCTCCTGTGCACTGGAGATTGTTAATGAAAAAAGATGACATTAGTTTCATCCCTAGGCTTCAAATGTTGAACGATGATGTAAGAAAGCTTGAATCTTCCTCTTTTAGCATTCCTGCGTCTTTTAACACGTCACTGCACTCGATGTTTGCCTTCAGCACAATGATGCAATAATTTAACAATATTTAAGTTATGCTTTTTGAATGTGATTGCATTGTTAATTTTGTTTTACAACTGGGTATAGTGTCATTTCTATAAACATAAAATCTGCAGGCGGGGAACCAAGAATTTGCCACCTGAAGCATTCTGCTTTCTGTTTGGTCAAACTCTCACTATAATCGCGTTTGAGCGTGCTTCCATTGAAGTCCACGCGGAGAGAAAAAACATAACCCGCCAGCTATCATGTGATCTCTTTTTTGCTAATCAGACTACACAGGAAGTCTTGGCCCGGAAATGTGGCTACACCCCGCCCCCCCCCCAAAAAAAACAAAAACAAAAAAAAAAGAGAGAAATTAACAAATATTTTTAACTCTTTACATCCTGTAACTGTGTCATACCAGTCAATACGTGTGAGGTGTCACTTCACTTCTGTTGAAATACTACCTGTAATCGCCGCACCGTTTCCTTTTAAAGTGACATTCTGTAGAACGTGCCAAATTGTACTTTCCTATCTTGCAAACTACCTCGGGCATAGGGTTACAGCGGATTTTGCCACGTTTTGTCAAGACTTGCGTTTCAAGTTGAATGTGACATGCCCGCATTGTGCAATACTGCTGTGGTGTTAGATGCTAAACTGAGCCTTCATTTTGTACACGTTTTATAAAACATGGATGTGAGAAAAGATAATGCCGACGTGAGGCGCTTTCTGCGCAACATGCCGCAAATGTCTCGGCTTGCCATTTTGCTGCATTCAGTTGCAGGGACTCCAGCACTTTATATTTTGTATGAGCCTATGTATTTGATGATGACTGATGTGTGATGTGCTTGCTCTCACCCATGACTTTGTCCAATGTTGCGCCTTTGATTCGAGGTTTTGTGTAGCTGTGAATCATTCCCATCATAAAGGCTTCATCAGTTAATCAGTGGTAGTATAGAGAAATTAGAAACAAATCACATCTTATTATATCTCAGAAATTAATAAAGCAAGAAACAATGATACAACTGCACTGCACATTGTATTGTAATTACACCAGCCCCTTTCTTTAGACCAGCTCACCCCAAAATAGTGCAGTTGAGTGCATTTAAGAGCTTGCATCTCAGTCACATGTTGCCCGTTACAATGCAGGTGAGGGCAGATGTAAAAGACAAAATTATCACATGGTGTGTCAGATATTGTCTTGAATGTAATACTGCATAATCATATTTAATTATTTTTAAATGATCTGTACATATTTGAGCCATGCAATTCTGAATTTCTATTTTTAAGATGATAAAATACAGTTCTAAATAAACCATGTATCCGTCTATGTGCATTATTCATTTTCCAGCAGGCTACGTGCTCCACTTGGCTTCCTCACACATGGCCACTTCAAAAAAACAAAAAAAGATGCCTTTTAATGTCAATGTGAGGTCACCAGGAGCATCAAGTACACTATTTGCTCCATTCTGGCAATACAGAGCTGACATTACGGTGCAGGTTGTCATAACTTGCATTGTGACATTCCCTGAACATGATGTGCTAGGACAGGGAGTCACATCAAGCTCACTTGAGAAATATTATGTTTCAATATTGTCACTTCGAAAGAGCCTTGGGTGTGGGTGATGCTTGTGAAATAACCATATAAAGTTCTTGGCGATGAGCCTTTGACACAGAAACCTGCTTATTGATTGTTCATAACCAGGCAGGAAATTGAAATATTGCCTTACTGGAAGAACGCTTTAGAAGACGTGAAATGCATCTGGGTGTTTCACCACGCTTTGCATAATGTTGCACCAGAGCAGAAGGTGTGAATCCACATTTGCATGCAGCACGTCACAGAAGCCATGACAGTTGGACAAAGAAATAAAAAGCACACGTGGAAATAAGATATAAAGTAAAACTTTATCATGACATACAAGTTTAAAGCCCTGAGAACCATATCTTTATATTACTAATATGAACAAAACTGAATGTGTGAAAACCACTTTGGAAAAGTGCTCCTCTTAAATACAATCAGCACAAACCAGTTTTTACAAGCATTCGTGTGTTTTGTCCTATTTTTTTTTTTTGTTTTAATCAAAGAGAAAACTATAATATCAGTAATATCATTATTATCATGTCCATAATAATAATAACAGTACAAAAATATGCACAAACCCCACAGTTGAATTAATATACGGAGCATTGTACAAGCCAAAAACAACAACATAAAATTGATAAATGAGGTATTCGATAACCACTTGCATATGCGCCTGTTTTTACACAGATCAGGTTAATTTTTTTTTAAAACAATTTAAAACTGAATTAACTCCAAAATCATCTGAGAGACAAAAGGTTCTACAGACTTCCAACTTCACAGCTTCCTGAGTGACGAGACCTTGCCTGCAGTTACTGACGACGAAAATACAAAAATGCAACACCAAAACTACGTTAGCATTCAGCGAAGTGACCACAGCTTCGTCAGTACTCGTCCCTCAATGCAGCTTCAACATCAAATGCAACAGTGACTGCAGCCCACTGCCCTGAGGTATTGTGGTATGACGAGGTAGGGGTGGTCTCTAAAAGACACACGCACGCACACACACACACACGCACACACATTATCATATACCCATTCATGCAGCAAGACAGGTGGCATGAGCCTGGAGGTTAATGAGGTTAACGAGAGGTTTGCCGGTTTGATGCCTAGAGATCAGAGAGGAGAAGTGAATGACCAACCCTCAACACTTTCCACTCCCCAAACAACAAAGTGCCCTTCATCAGCAGAATACAACTACAGGTGTGTTGGGCGGTTCCCAGGGAACCAAATGGGGAGGTTAATGCGGGAGAAAACTTTCCCCAGTTAAGTAAATGTCATTCAAATTCACATGTGAGGTAGTGCATCCTTCCTGTGATTAACAGACGTGGCAGTGGCACCACCTGCTGTATCCTTGATTGTATTACAAGTGTATGTACATGGTGCACCACATGCTGTATATATACTGAACCTGCTTGTGCACGCACACACACACACACACACGCGCGCACACACACACACTCACACACAAACATACAAAGGCAGTGAAACTACACTATTAAAACAGTCATTGCTTAGACTAAGCAGATGAAACAGAAAGCTCGGACTTTAAAACAAGAAATCTGCTTTAGTAACACAGCCTAAGTGATTAAGCGTAACGGTTACTAAAAACAAGGTCCAACAGGGTGAAAGAAAAAAAAGAAAAGAAAAAGAAAAACGACACAAATAAATAGCAACACTCAGTTGTTAACGCAACAGCATGAATGACAACTGGTGTCTAACGTCGGACTGAATTGCTCACCAAAATAAAAAGTGATTACTCTCCAAAGGATTAAGCTTGAAGATAAAAGACATTTTCCCCAGCCAGCTGCGTAGTGAAACCTGCACTGGCTGGATCTCACCAGCAACTACTTTAAGGCAGCATCTACAGTCCTCACCTTTAGAAAATACAGTTATGTGTCATTCAGGGTTCTGAAGGGTCCACCAAAAGGGCTTCAAGCACTGCCCTCAAAGCCCCCAAAGCCTCAACCATGATCTACACCGCAAAACGTCTGCAAAACCTGACACGTAATGGCTAAAATACAGTCTAATAAAAGCAACAAGGCCGCCCACCTTAGATCACACTGGGCTTAAAGAGGTTTCTAAAAACAGATAAAATGCCTCACATTCAACACAGATAAAGCTGGAAATTTCATTTTTTCATCCTTTGCAGTATTTCAAAATACTAAAAAATTATTTTAAAAGGGGGGAAAAAAATAACCTTATATTAAGGGGGGGGGGGTCAGATTTAGAGGGTCTGCGTCCAAACTGGGTGTCGACACCAGCCCAAAGAGCCCGTAAGTGTAATAGATTAAATTAGGGAGGCAGCTCAGGAAAGAGCTACTTAAATATCTGCTAACAATTTGTACATGGCATGTAATCAGATTTAAATTTGAATTGTAACTCCAATGATCAAGTCATGCCGTAAAATACGAAACAAGGGAATTCACCTCACCCAAAGAAAAAAAACTAAATGAGCCGATGAGATTAGATGCAACATTTTTTTTTGCAATCCAGAAGAGACCTTGAACTGCCTTGCTGTGCAACATGGCAGGATTGTACGAGGGATTCATCAAGAGAAGCGACCTGGCTAGTCTTTGGTATCTAGCTGTGCAATAACCAGAGGCTGATGTGACCCAGAGGATTAGGGTGTTAAAAGACAGGTCACATGATTGTACACATGCATATCATTTTGCCGCTGTCGTGGAGAAGACATGTTAACTGCGATTTAAGTCTTCGCAGTCGATTTAAGGTTTTAACACGGTCATTTGTTTTGAAATATTTTGACCCCTTTGACCTTGAAACCAGTTGACAATCCTACTAATCTACACGTGTCAGTGAGGAACTAACTATCGTTTTCCTCTTCCCTGAAAGAAATGCAGATATATCACTCTTCTCAGACAACAACTTGAGGGAAAGAAAAACAAAAAACGTAAGCAAGCATAAAACAAGTTCTACAAGTAAATACAGGAGGAGAGAGATAGCAAGCCCATCCCAGTTTTGTTTGTCCCCAAAAATCACCAGCGGTATGTCGGTATGTTCTTGAACAGCCATGTAGACTTGTGCATTCTTCAGGTATGAATCCTTTTTTCCTCCTCCTTTAAATAGACAGTGATTCCTTGAAGTTGTCACTTTCCTGAGAGAGACCCCCTCCAGAGGCCAGCATGAGGTCTGTGAACTACGCGCCGACAATGACAGTGTCAGATAAACTTTCAGCTTTGAGGTTGCAGCTGGAGGAAGGATGCACAAACAAAACGGGGGACAACAAACTCAAAATCTGATTCTGTACAACCTCTCTGTAACATAGACAGGAGCCGGGGTGGAGAAATGAGCTCAGGGTCTGCTCAGTCTACTGTGGGTGGATTTGAGTTGCTGCTGCCCCCCCCCCCCCCCCCCCCCCCCCCCCCCCCCCCAACTTTGTGTGCCACGTCTTTAAAGACAGCTTGTGCGGATCTGCAGTGAGGTGAATTTTAGGTGGATTGCTGCGAGTCTACCATATTTGGGAGGTCTGCGTACATCATTCACCTTCCAATCTTATGGGCTTGTTGTGTAAGTAAGCATTTAATGTGCTGATCTACAGCATCTGATCATTCACCAGTTTGAGTTCAGCAAAACTCTACAGCGTGTTAAAGAAACCTGAGGGGCCTGGGTTGGAGGCCCGTCACAGAGGTGGGTGCTGCTGTACGTGAGGTTCCACTGGTGAGTTACCCGACATCCCCTGATTGCAACTAGGTCTAAAAGAATACAAAAATAAAGTTGATTCAGGTTAAATATACTACAGCTCCTGAGGTAAAGACACCACTGCAGGTTACTTGATTTGAGGTATGTAAAAAGAGAAAAAAATAAAAATAAAATCATTCTAAAACACAAAATCAAAAAGACAACAAAATGGCAACAAACAAACAAAATGTCCTAAGATAAAACTTTTCAAGTTCAGTTGTGACTACACCTGTCAGTGGGTTTTGGCTGAACTGATTGTGTTTAGCATGTACAATAGGATTAACAAGTGTATGAGGGTTTAGATTGTGTGTCTCTATGTATAATGGTGTGTGTTTGTAGTGTAGTGTGTGTATGTGTTTGTTTGTATGTTGAATACAATGCATAGCTGTGCGTTTGGGCACGTGTTGTCATATAATATTCTTGGGCTCTGTGTTCATGATTGGACAGCCAAGAGGTTGACAGGGTTGATGAGGTATTTGTTGTGCAACAGTTTGTAATTCTTATCGGTTTCTCATTGTACTGTAAATTCTTGCTGGGCCTCCCGGTGGAAGAGAGGCCTGGGGAACAGGTACAAAGGGCTGCCTGAGTTAGGGTGACCCGCTGGGGGTCGGCTCAGCCGAGCCGGGACCCTTGGAGGAGGAGGAGGACGTGGGGCTGAGGGTCCGAGCCAGGGGTGCAGAGAAGCCAAAGCTAGTGCTGGTTCCAGCAGGAGAGGCTGAAGCAGCAGCAGCCGACACAGCAGGCCCCGGGGCCCCTCCGGACTTCTGGGCAAACAGGGTTCCTGTGGGGGGGGGAAAAAATAAAAATCAGAAGATTTATCTCCTCAAAGGGTAAACTGAAAATGAGACAGAGAAACAGAAATCACTGGAGGATTCGGGTAATAAATGAACCCCTCCTGCATACAAACCTGAGTAGATTGTGCCATTGACCTCCACTGAGACGGTGATGCTCGCATTTCCATTGGTTGAGATGCTAAGAGACATGTCCTGCTGCTTCTCATCTGAAGAAACAGAAATACCAATGCAGTGAGGATTCTGTGGCGCAGTCATGCAACATTTGCTCCCTACAAATCATTTAGATGTGCTTAAACAGAACATTTTTGAAGTCACTGGCAACATTTTGAGCTCCTCTAACTGCATTTAGACAAACTTATCAGCACTGACCTTTGGTGGCGACGGCGGGGGCTCCCAGGCGCAGGTTCATGGGCATTTGGGAGGCCATGGCCAGCAGGTTATGTTGGAAAGCTTGCTGCATCAGACGCTGCTGCTCTTCAGCCAGACGAGCCATCTTCCTCTCTGGTCCCTCTCCTCCGCTGGTCTCCAACTTTTCTCTCAGCTGTTCCAGTGTGGCAGCTCTTGCCAAACCCGCAACCTGCTGCTGACCCAGGGCCAGTGCCATGGAGGGTCTCGCCGCCATGATGGAGGATGTCAGGTCATCTGGAAGAGAGAGAAATGGAGGACTCAAACTAAAATTCAGGTTTTCAGGTGTATTGAAATGAATGCTAAATGATCCAAAGCTTCAACATGACTTTATACATATTTTTTTAAACCAAATAAGTGACTAGTAACTAACAATTCATATTAGTTTTAATGGGCTAGAGAGACCATTTAAGAACCGCTGATTTAAATGAAAACAAAACAGATCAGGTTATTGGCATGCAAAGCTGTCACACATCAGTAGTGACTGGGCCAGTTAAATCACATGCTGTCCTACGTTTAGACATTTAACAGACGCTTTTATCCAAAGCGAGCTCGATGAGCAGCGGGGTGACGTGTGACCTTTTGGGTTGGTTGTAGACCAGACGCACTGCTGCGTTCTGGATCACCTGGAGAAGTTTGACTGCGCTGACTGCGGCTGGGAGGCCCGTCAGGAGTGCATTACAGTAGACTAGTCTTGAGATGACCACAGCTTGTGTCAGGAGTTGAGGGGTGTGTTGTGTTGCGTTAGATACTTGGTTAGTTCGTTACATATCCACATAAAGTGAGTGACAGGTAAAATATAGCCCATTGCACAAGACCCTGGATACTGCCAGGGTCCACAGCAGAGTCACATTCCAGCCAAGTCAAAGTGACATCAGATAAGACATCAGGGTAATGACAGTTATCAACAGGATAGTACTGTTGTGGTCTGGAGGCTTCAAAGTTCATAAAATGTCCCCCCAGCGTGGGAACCATGTTATTAATCAGTAGTAAAGGCGAGGGCTCTCAGCAGCCTGAGGCAAAATTGGTTCACACATGACTCTTAAACACCTGGATGGACTATGCACACATGAAAGCATGCACACACTCACAAATATAAAAACACAAAGAATGCACACACACACACACACACACACACACACACACACACACACACACACACACACACACACACACACACACACACACACACAGGCTGACGGCGGGATACAGAGTAGAGTAAAAACATGACTTGGACACAAATGTAATAGCAAAAGTCACAAACATTCCTGCATTATACACATTTGATGGGGGGCAGATCCTTTAATGAGAGCAATTCTGGTCTACTGTCAGGGCCTAAATAAAAAAAAACTAATTATTTAATATAAAATAATATATCGATATATTATAATCAATATTATGTAAATATACTTAAAAAGCCCTCCTGAAAACAATAAAATTAGAACTTAGTATGTTTATTGATTGCAAAAACTAGATGTAGTTTTTCTAAATTGCAACAGGGGGCAGTGTTGCCTTATAAATACTACCACAAGCCTCAGCCCATCCATGACTTGACCACTCCAGCTGAGCGCAACCAGAATAAAGAGGCTACATTATCTGAAGTGAACATTTAACCAATTTAATTTAACCACCATCAGGCCAGAGCAAGATTTCTCAACATATGTGTGTGTGTGTGTGTCTGTATATATACACCCTTCTCCACCCTTCATAGTTACACACATTTCCATCTTCTGAGAGCTGTGGTGTTTACTTGCAGGCAGGCTTATTTTAGACAGTAATCCCCACATGCATGTAAACTTATTTTTATCCCATGAATAGAAACATGAGAATCATAAGCTCCTCTAAATAAACTACTCTTTATGCTGCCATGAAGCTTTGTGATTATTTTCAGGAAATATCTCATACTAAGTAAGAATATAAGAATACTGCCTCTCTCCACGGTTTCATGAGACATGCGTTTTTTTGCACATAAAGGACGATACATGTCTCATTTCTGACTGTATGGCTCCTACCTTTCTTCAGAGAGGGTCCGGGTGAGACATGCAGACCATTGAGGGACCCCGAGGTCCCTGCCCCCAGAGCTGAAAGGTGCATCTTGGGAGGTGAGAGGATGTGGGGAGCTGTGCTGGGAGAAGGAGAGAAGCGGAAGAGGCTGCTGCTGTAGCTCGGACGACGACCCTCGCGCCGGTTACTGTCGATGGCAGCCTGGAGCTCACCTGGGGAGCTGAGGCCTTTCCTCTCGCACTCATAAGGGTACAGGTATTTCATGTACCTTAAGGGGAGAACACACAATACATCGTATTAGCTTCAGCAATAATACTTAATCAGCTTAATCCACCTCTAATAACTGTGTTACCAAAAAAACGTTACCACAACCAAAGGTGGCAAAAGTAGACACTTTCTTTATTCAAGCAGAAGTACAGATACTAAGATTAAAAAAAAGACTAGACTTGTTAAAGCTGCTATATTTTCTTTTAACCTTTGAGGTTTAGTCTGTGTGTGGATTAAATTTCAGATAGAAGAAAAATATGGCTATGAAGAACGGTCTTTGATTTTATCCCCAGCACCGTCACAGTGATTCTCCCCCGGTCTGAAGTCCTTCATGCCCACTCACATACATAAAAAATCCAGCCTGACACCCGCTTGCATGTATACAAATGGACAACATGAAGATTTTGCACGTCGAGTATACTTGAATGACATCAGAGGAGCTCTATCAGTATGCACAGTCACAGCTCTAGTATTTTTCCCAGCCCATAAGAACATACAGTATTATGCAAGCTGAATGCATTATGGTGGAATAGGAGCACTGAAGATCAATAAGAAGCTAAGAGCTGCCTCCATTAGATAAAGCCAGCAGAGCAATGCTACATAGCATTAAAAATACATAAAGGTTCATTAGGGCACCTTGCTAGTGGACGGGATAGAGAGGTGTTACATCTACTGAGGGATTTCCATCAAGAGAGCGGGCGAGTTTTAGTCGAGGCTCAGTGTTCAAGCTGTCAGTCAAACCCCACCTTAGTCATGGTGAACTCTGACCCAGATCATGTCAATAAATCTATGGGAATCAATGGGCTCTATGTGTGATGTAATGGATGGAGGGATTGAATGTGAAGAGGGAAGGTGGTGCTAGTGGAGGAAACAAACTTGCATGTGTATAAACACACAGGCACGGGTTAATATTGACATCCGCACTCATACCACAACACACACACACACGCGCTCATAGCATAAGGAAGGCATTTGTTTCTAGCTGCATAGTCACACACTAGAGATTCTTTATTTAGTTCCAGTAAATTAAATCAGAGTTGACATAAAATTAGACAGGGCGTAAATGGTCAATTTATAGCTACGACAGCCTCCGCAATCATTTTGCTGGTTGTTTTGTGATGCGGATACAAACACTTACTGTGTGCGCAGAGTGAAAGCTGCACTGGTGATGGAGGTAGGCAGGTTGAGTCCCTTTGTGATTTCTCTCCAGATCTTCTTGTTGATAACCTCCACCAGGCCTCCCTTCTCTGTCACCAGCTTGTACAACATGTACAGGTCCAGGACCTGCTTGGCCATGATGGGGATACGATTGACTGGGGTTCCTATGGAGAAGAGGAAAAAAAAAAAACATAAAATAAAATCATACATCTGAACCAAATTAGCTTAGTGGCGCACAATGAGTGGTTTACGGTGGATGAATTTATTGCAAAGTGCTTTTGAGGATCACGTGCATGCATTTTTAATGTGGACAATTCCAACGGGCATCCTGACGATCTCTCTCATGTGCATCCCTGCTGAGACACATTATCACCTAACACACAAAACACATTTATAGCAGCGACGGTGAAAATGTCCTAACAGGATGAATTCTGCGTTATATGCAATATTTTCATTCACCAATCAATGCTGAAAGCCAGGATCGTTTTGTGACCTCTAGTCACTGATCCAAGCGCAGTCAGGATGCTAGAGACAAGTGTGGCGGGCCTGCTGCCTGCACGCCTGTTAAATTTGGCTTGAAAACATACAGTATTAGCCCAGTTAAGGCAATCTGGCTTGACCTGGAAAAGGGGATTCGCAAACAACACAAAGCAAAGCGGCTGTAGACTTTTGATACAGATGCATTAATCTTGTCAACAGCTTATCTGCAGCGAAGCTTGCAGGGAGCGCGTGGGGAGGAGGCGGGGGATGGACAACGAAGAGGGGAGGAGGTGGCTCGCAGTATGGGACAGAATCAAAAAGTGCAATGTGCAACAGTGTAAGCATGGAGCAGGAGGAGGGGACAGGGGATTGTGACAACCTGCTAATCCATGGGCAGCAGTGGGTGGGGGGCTCCTGTATAGGCAGTATAATGAAGCTTATTTAGAGGATTGTACTAAGTAAATCCACACCCCTCTGCTGTTAGTGCTGCCGGGCCCAGCATAGGGGAGTCGCACAGATTTGCCCTCGCAGCTAATGCGAGCCAATCCTTCAGCCCCTACACAGGCTGCTCTTAACCTGGAATCAGACTCATTAATGACTTTGTAAAATAGCAGTGTGATCAGGCCATGAAGATTAGCCCTGATTCATTTTCTTAATTTAGCAACATGTCTTAAAGCCATGTGCAAGGGGCCTAGTTGAACACATGGATCTATAAGTGTGGAGATCAGGAAGGTGTGGCAGCACCATCGGCGTACTTTGCCTCTGACCTGTTAAGTGCGCTACTTAATATTAGCTGTAATGGTGGTGGTGGTGGTGCTGTTCTGTTTACTGAAAATCACCCTCGTGTTTTGTCTTGAAATATCGTTGATTTCTAGATGACAAAGGTGGGACCTGTGTTTGGGCAAGGTGGGAGAGCGTTATGAACTTTACATGGCGGTTGGGAAAGACGATGAGGCTACAACATTCAACAATCAAAAGTGTCCTGATTCTGCATGTCAGTAAGGTTTTTAGGGGTTACGGACTAAAGATAACAGGAACCTATTGCAAGGGCTTAGCCTATACATTCAAACACAAACCTGCAGGTAATTATAGTAGAAATATATGTTGGAGTACAATATGTACAATGCAACCAATTTATTACATACACCTCTGTGCAAAATATCTCACTTCTGTCAGGTTTATATAAGATTGAAAATAAATTTAGATTTTTTTTTTAGTCTTTAGCTTACATTAGATGCCCTTAATGAAGCTATAAAACAGCCACCCTCTACATAGACTGGTAAGACCGGTTTCCTCTCCCCCTATGAAATAACCGCAGCCCCACAACAAACTGTATGTGGTTAATACTGTTAAAGCTGCAGAATGCTGGTCTGGGAAAACAGCCATCTTATCTCCAGAGCCAATTAACAATTAGAAAAACAAGAGGGCCTTTGGCAAGATGCCGGCTTCCTTCCATTTGAATAAGCTGTGTACAGAGCGAGAGGAGGGGGGCAATTTAGTTAGTCTTTAATGTCTTCTTTAAATGTTGGATCCGTTAAATGAGCCGTTAAATCCCTCCAAAAGGCACATTAACTGTTTTGTTGTTGTTGTTTTTTTGTCATTTTCTTTTGTCAGTAGGTGGCAGGTACATTTTCAAAATTAGTGTCAATAAAGTTAACAACATATAGTATCCGTACAATACGTCATTTTACATCAGTCCTGTTCTCCTGCAGTTTGCGAATTTGTTTGTCACAATCCTGCCAGACTAAAAAGAAGGCAAACTTTATTCTGTGGTAAACTAAATAGTAAGTAAATGGGAGACAAACATCTCTGGGCTGTAGCAACATTTCCAGAACACGCAGTGGATAAAAGCACCAGGGACACTCTGCTGCCAGTGCCTCGTCAGTTATTTAATGCAGCGTTGGACATCAATCCTGCATCAAACAATTAGTACAACTAGAGGGGTCAGAGATCATCCCGGGGTTATTGATGTGTGAATTAAACTGCAGGTCAGCAGGAAGCCATGTTTTCATACTGGCCTGGACATGAACAATGAGAGCACAACAAATGAGACACAACAGCACTGGCCCCATAGTGACAGGCCAGCAGTTAGTTAGGCTTTAATTCACGCCGATGCTTTTATTCACTCCTTTATCAGTATCTGCTGTCAAATCAGATTTAATGGATTTAAAAAGGAACTATATTCAGAGCACATAAACACACGAAGCCAACCAAGAAAAACAGACAGGAGAGCAGCGTGCTATTAACAAATAGCTATCTATATATCTTAAGTGAACCAGAGGTGGTTTTGAAACCTAAAACAGCATTAATTAGTCAACACTTGACATCAGCCAGGTTTCACATTTCAACAAGGGCCGACCCCATATGAAAGCCTCGGGAAAGCACCTTTCATAATACCGTAATTGACCAAAAAACACATTAGGAACACTCGGCCTGTTAGCCGGAGAGTTCCCTTAATTTAGGAGAATCAACGCGCCGCCTGCCTTTGGTGTCCAACATCTGCTCCACTTCCAACCCTGGAGACATTTAGCTCTAACAGGCTTAATTAAACCAGCCCTAAACATGTCTTGATCACAGCAGCACAGCTCCTCTGCCTCACAGTCCTCCTAATGTGAGTCTTGTTCTGCTGATATAACTTATTGCTATTCAGAGACATCATGATCAGCAATGACACCATACACTTTATGGCAATAGGCCATGCTGGCCTCAAGTAGGCAACCATTGGCTATTTCATCTTCTGTAAAGCCCTGATTTGTCCACTTGGCTGCTCTGAGCCAATCTGTAATTGGCTGCAGGCTTCACCTCCCATCATCCTTTGCCCCGGACTGATTTTCCCCCAGGGACAGAGCCATCAGGAGCCTAGTGATTAATGGCACCAGGGGTCAGAGGTTGCTCTGGTGGGAAGTGCTGTGGCTGAGGGCCCCTGAACCACTCCCTAAGTCCTTCCTCCAGCTTCCATAGTGAACACATGAGCCACACGGTTAGTCTTCAAACAGCTAGACCTTAAGTGATAAAGGATAGCGATAGCGAGTCAGACGGAGGCGAAAAAAGGGTTTGACAAGTACAGGCCATACGGGGTTAACACGTCTGGGGAGTAGTGATATAACAATTTTGTGTAAATAATCTATAGCTTTATATTTCATAAAATGTCAGCATGGCAGAAATCATTTACACTGGAGTAAAATAAATCTCTCCATTGACACAAAACAGAATGATAATAAAATATGTTCATGCAAACTATATGGTAAAAATATGTAATCAAGTAAAAAGCCCTTTAGCTGTCATCTCAGAGGCTGGAGTCATTGATCAGACCATTCACAATTTGTAATAACTAATACTGTCTCCACACATTGAGCTAAACTAAATGGACTGTGGCAGTGTCCACCTGAATCAAACATTAGTTTCACACCTCACACTCAGCTTTCTATCTCAATGAGAGGACAAAAAAAAAAAAAAGCAACAAGGTCACTTTATCTGACCCCTGACCTATTTTTAGTAGGAAACAGCTGTTCACATTAAAGGGCATCTATAATAAATCAATCGGGTGCCCCTGACGCCAGTAGTGGTAAATTACATATCGCTGACTTCACATGATGGGCATTTTTTAAATAATTAAGTGACAGAGCGACAGCCTTCCAGTGGACACACAGGAAATGAATTTTTTACTGAATGAGCATTGGCTGGTGTGAGGTTTCACTACCATGTACAGTGAAAAAAGAGAAGGAAGAAGGAGAGAAGGAAGCAGCGCATCCTCACATTGTCTTTGGTTGCTTTAATTCTGTTAATCAGTTCACAGATTACGCTGTTGGACTATTTTACTTTTTTTGGCCTCATTTAAATGAACGCTGAGTCAAAGAGAGCATGAAACTAAAAAAACAAAACAGAAAAATAGCAGGGTGGAGAAAAGAAGAGATAAATAAAAAGAGCAGAGGTAAATAAAACCACAAGTGTGTGAGAAAGAGAAAAAAGACGGCTGTTTCGAGGGAAGGAAGAAAGGATGGAGGGAAGGAAGGAAAGAAAGAAAGAAAGAAAAGAAAGAAAGAAAAAAAGAAGGGGGAGGTGCAGGAGCCAGCCAGCTGGAGAAAGACTGGATTACTGTTGTAAGGAAGGTGTCAGCCAACACAAACAGCCCCTGGCCTCATGGCAGTGTCTGAGTCCTTTCAGAGCACCCACCCACCCACACCTTCTAACCAACCACCATATCAACACACCAGATTAGACCCGACCAGGGCCACAGCTCACTCAGTTTTACAAATTAGCCACTCTCAACAAGGCATAAACTGCTGAAATGTGTGCTTTTCACCCGCACTTCCAATTTTTGAATTCCTATTCAACATGATCTGACGTTGGGGTTTATTATACTATATTATTTTACATTTATTATCATAGTATAATCACATAACATTAGTTTTTTTAGTGCAGCATGCATTTAGAGAAAGGGGTTCTTAAAGTAGGTACCATACCTAATCTAAATCTGTTTTTCATATCCAGCCTGAAGTAATTCATGTCGGCCACTTTGCATCCACAGTGTGAAAAATGAAGTTTTAGATATTAAGGGAGTATCAATACAGAACAGCCGAAACTCTTCATCCACACGGGACGGAGACACCGACAGGAGAGACATGTGTCTGGACTCCACATGCTGGGAGTTTACGTTATGTCGGGCAGCCCCTGACTGTTTAGTTTATATGTTCGTACATCAGGGCAGCATATTGTCAGGACCCTGCTGTATGCGGGGGCATGTTTGTTTTATTTTTAATGCATGGCCAGGGACATAAAAGGTAAAAAAGACTTGAGTGTATGGAATTTGCTATCTTTAGTCCAGGCAGAGCCACCACTCACACGACGGACCAATTCATATCAAGTGTTAAAGATATGTACCCTCCACATGAGGGAAGTTAAATGTAACGTTACACTACGGATACATTGCTATTCTAAGCACGAAACTAATGCCACAGCTGGTAGAGACACACACACAGAGAGATTAAAAGAGAGGAACAGTCGTCTAATAAAGTTTATAATAATATGTGTGGGGTCAATATGCCATATAGCATTGGCTGCATAGGTTTGATTCTTGTCATGTCAATAAAGTGCAATTAATGTGAACTGAGTGAGAAGTGCAGAAAGACAGACAAGAGAGAGACAGGAAAGAGAACGGAACAAACAGAAAACTTTTCCT
Source organism: Nibea albiflora (assembly GCA_014281875.1). Lineage (NCBI taxonomy): Eukaryota > Metazoa > Chordata > Actinopteri > Sciaenidae > Nibea > Nibea albiflora. Next base: position 12,715,785 of record CM024795.1, on the reverse strand, counting down.
TGGCCTTGAAAGACATCAACTTTTGGTCCTGCGATGGCACATACATCTATTTTCTGAGACATAAAGACAGTGTGCTACAACATTATCAAATCTAAGGAAAACACAAAATACTGTGCGGTCCTCATTTGTGCAATTAAGTGACAAAGCAATGTGTCAGATCAGCTCAAAAACGGCTTTACTAGTTCAGACAAGTTTCATTATTCTAGGAAGATAAAACACCACCACACAACAACCTATTCTTTGTCTCTTCCTCATAGTTTCCTTCCGCCTCAATAAAAAGGACACATATTAAGGGGGGAAAAAAGTAAACATCCAATGATGGATAAGTCACTTGAAGCTATATTTACTCAGGAAACAGTGAGTGTAGCTTCTTAATAAGACTTATTACAGCGAGCAGGCGGACAATATATTAAAAGGAGCTGTCTTCTGTTCACTGTCAACCGCGTCAGCCAGTGGTGTAAAACATCACAAAACTGGCGAGGCTCCAAACAACAGCCAGAAGCTGTAAATCTCACTGGGTGCTGTTCACACACTGGGGAGGCTGTCAGACCACAAATGATGGCACTATTAAAACTGAATTAGAAGATTAGAAGTTTGTCAAGTGCACCGTGGCAATAAATCTCTGCATTGATAAGTCTGATACAGTTTTATATGGTGTTTAAAGTCCTAACTATTTTGTCCCAATGTGACAGAGAAGTTAGAGAAGCAAAGCATCTTTGAACTGAATTAGTGAGATGAACATAAAGAACGAGAGAAAGAGCGAGAGAGAGAAACATGACTCCTTCTCCGTGGGTCATGAAGATGGGTCACCTGGTGAAATAGAGGGGGAGGGGATTGAAAAGGTTGGATGGCGCGAAAAGTGAGATGGCCTCTCCAACTGTAACCCAAGTCTCCTCGATCCCCAGAGACCCAGCAGATCAACTGACTAGACCCCAATCAACACCGACTGATATGGAGCTGACAGAGTGATGGATAAATGGAGGGAAGGATAGTTGATGTCTCATATGGAACATGGTTTCGCTGGTCTTTCAGTTTCTGGGGGGATCTCAAAGGACATCTGACATGTATATGCTACGCAGGAAAACATGTCCTTTTAAAAAGGAATACACTACCATATATTTTGCAATTAGTCATTTGGATCTCATAAACACAGACAGCACGGACAAGTATTTTAATCCACAAAATGTTGCGATTTTGTGACATAAATTAATATAAAAGTTGTGGATAAGAAGAAGTAGTGAACAGAGCTTTGATGGTTGAAGGAAATCTGATAGATTACATTTCTAAGACTACATTTCTACCACACACAGGTGAAATTTACTCCTCACAAAAAGGAAAAATGACTGTCTGCTACGTGCATGTATCCATTAGTGTATTGGGCTCTCTCCTCATCAGCTGCTGGATGGTTAGACCATCCAGAAACCTTATTTGAAGGTAACAACCACTCTTCTCCTCCAGTGAAACTGAAGAGGTGGCTGCTACATTTGCAAGTGCTGGCCAAAGGCCAGTGCTTTGAATGTGTTTGTGAGGCCGGCATTCTGCACACTTGATTAATGAGTCAAATAAACAAATCCCTAATCTCTCAAAGAGTTGATTCGACGTGAGGAAAGGTTTTCTAACAGCTTCAGGTCTGGCTGTGTGCCTCCATTACGCTACAGCAACCACTAAAACCTGTTGCATTGCTCATGCATGAGACATGCACTTAGTGCGTGACTAACATCTCTCCACCCTCATTTCATAATTCAGGTAAAGCTTGTTTTGTTTGCTTGTTTTGCTAGTGCTGTTAAGACATCTGGATTTCCCTTACTTAAAATTTGCTGAGTACACAAGAATCTGTTTCCTTTTTAAAAAAAAAATTTTCTACGCTTTCTGAATACAAACAGCTGCAAGGCAAATAGTGTGTACAGTTAACAACATATGTGGGAATACTCAAGTAAGTTTTCCATATGTTGTGCTACAGTCACTCAGTTCTGCTATATGCATACTTCATTGCCTTACCGCTTCATCTACTGATTTGAACTGACCTGTAATTGCGCCTGGACTGAAAGCATACTTCGGAAGAAATTAAATTTATGAGCAAGCTTCAGATACAAGGGCGAGGAACAGATGACAGCTAGAGGAGAGTTACAGCATGTGGTTATTGGAAGAGGGGGAGGAAAATTCTTTGTTGACATATTCAGTGGTTACAAACACTGATGATACAGGTCCGTATTGTGAGTTAAGAAAAGGTCAATAGAAGTTGTTTTCTATCTACAAGTTAAGAACAAGAATGAAAACCCTAAAGAGGCATAACTGTCAAATTAATTTCAACATGTATTATTATTGTTATTATTAACATTAGGTAATGCTACTAAAGCCTGACTGTCACTCTTTGTTTAATATTAAATACTAATACTAGCATAAAAAGGCCAAAAAAATCATCTTTAAAAAAGAAAACATGTTCTGACAGAGACGATCAGCTAATGTCCTTCTGCATCACAATTTAAAACTTAGAAGATGATCTGCGCTCTATATTTACATCTGACTAGAGGATCGAGTGAGGGAAAAGTAACCCAATAGTGCAGCCTTGTAAACAGCCATCTGCGATCTTTGCAGAAATGTCAAGAATGTATATGTCACAGCAACAGGACAATGGTATGTTGTACACATAATAGAGGGAGGGGCTTTAGGCATCCACTGTAGAACTCCTCTGATGAAGCTGCAGTGGTTTTCTCTCTTTTCACACAGAGATCCCACAACAGTGGTTTTACACCACCTTTGTTAGAACGAATGAAAAGAACAAAGATTAATAGATCACGGATTAAAGAATCAATGCAGAGGGAGAGAGGCTACGGAAGACGTACAAGTAAAAATTCAAAATTAGAAACCACACCACCTCTACAGCGAGGATGAGCTCATTTGCGGCCAACGACACAGTGGAGCACTGCAGTGATGTCTTCACTGGCAGGTGCAATACTGAGGGTGTCCCTCTCCCTTCTAGCAAGCTTTATAACACGGCTAACTGCTTCGATCAATGGACACCCGGATTGACAGATAAAGTCATCAGCTGACGAGCCCCATTTGGAGCCCAGCACCACTGATCAATACGGGAGACATCAGTCGCTATAAGCCAGGAAAAGAGGGATATGTTGAATAATGCAAAGAGATTGAGAGGGGGCGTTGTGCACTCATCTTGGAAATTTTAACTCCCATCAATGCTAATTACTTTTGGCTTTTGTAATCCATGACAGTGGGTTATAGCCATGTCATGTGGCTGATGCTCTTAATGCAGAGTGACTTACGAATGAGGTCAACAGCAGAATACGCATTAATTCCTGTTACAAACAATTCCCTGTATCAAAAAGCCTTCTCAGTGAAAAACCAAGATTTTAAACTCTAAAGAAGCTTTTAATCCATTTTGAGGGCGCGACAGAATTAAACATTAGAGATCATGACATACTAATTACTACAACATAAAAACTCTACGTTAAACCTATTTGCAGAAGATGAAAACTCATCTTTGCATTAACTAAAAGGCCACGGACAAAGAGGCAATAACATCTGGCGACTATGTGTTTCATGTCCATTTCTACCCTCAAATCAAGCGTCTTGTTTTCCATTAGGCCCCTTTGCACTCAGATCTCTGTTACTGTGTGGCATATGCAACACTGCTGCAGAGCTGCACTGGAAGTGAGCTCAGGGCTATTGTACTGGTATAGGGCTCCTCTGGGGGCTGTAATGCATTTCATACCATCCATCACAGGGGTGTGGAGGCCAGGAAACACTACTTTAAGAGCACACACAGGACACAGATGGGGAAGCAAGGCACGCAGATATCCAGAGATAGCAGAAGTTTGGGAAATTTGTTGATCACAGGAGAGCTTCACGTGGGAGCAGCTTAAGGAAGGCCCCACAAAAGATTTATTGTAAAGTATAAAAAAAAAGAGAGTTAACTATTTTACATGAAAGGCGCTGGTGATTTTATAGGAAGACTAAATTAGAAGAAAAATTACCAGAAATGTATCATAATGTGTCCTTTTCTTGATATAATAAAGTTTAGCCTTGGCTTAACTCCTTAAGATTAAAATAATGAAATAATGTATAAAATGTATAAAATTCTGCCTTTTCGAAAGTTTGTGTATCACAACAATGTCTGTTTGGGGGAAAGAATGCTGGCTGCTCCAGTTTTAGGCATATTTCACATTTTTATGTGCAATACCCTCTTCATAAAAAACAAACAAACAAAAAAACATAGTATTTGATAGTTCCACTTGTTTTTCTGGATATTTGCCAATGTATTCCACTGGAGTCAAAACAAGATGCATGAGCGAATTGAACAGCCAGTGTTATTTTTACCCTGACCGATGACCTCGGAGAGAAGCATGAATCTGCTTGAGGCCTGCGCTCGTCATCTTCCCTGCTCATTTACTTATGAGCTTGGTGATTAAGAATCTCCCAGCTCTGCAGCTTAGAGACTCAAATCCCTCTACAGTATGGTCGTAATTAAAGATGGACAGCATGGTGGCAATCCAGGGCTGTTCAACAGTCTGGCTAAATGACAGAGGAAATAACAGGGAGACCGCACAGATTGGGGGTTGGGATGAAGAGACATGGGGAGGAAGAGACACAAAGAGTAGTCTGGGTTGGTAAGAACCAAACAAAAACAAGAAATAAAAAGTTGAAAGGTTTTAAACAAACATCTCCGAACACACCCACACACACTAAACATCAGGAAAACTACTATTTCCTTTTGTTTTTGAAGGACTGCCGTTTACTTGACCACCGAAGATGTGCTCATTCAACCGAAGGCTGGGCTATAATTTGCCGGCAATGGGTGGAGTTTGCCAAAAGCAAAGATAATCTCAGCCCTGAAATATATCAACACGGTAACCACAAAATGTTTGATCCCAAATGCAGAAGGCGATGTGTCCAATGTGAACAGCTTCGTCTCTTCTTTTGGAGTCTGTCTTGGGATAATGATTAGAAAGCAGTGGTTGAAATCTGTCCATCATTTGGGTCCCCACCCTTTCCTGAGAGTAGGGGCCCTTTGCTGCCAGTTCTGGTTTTTTAGTACGTTAGCCTCATTATCATTAAGTCTGGTTGGTGAGCTTGGTCAGCTCCAGCCCACTGACAAACTGCTTTCAAGGGGACATGAAAGAGCATGGCCTTGTTTCCACACAAGCTGACCGATACCTCCCTTAACCTCCCCTCTGTCACCCTGGCACCCTGTCTCCTACTGTGGTTTCCATGTCTGCCCTCTTCATCCTTCATTCTCTTTTTTTCCCCTCCCTTTTCACACATACAGACACGCGGCGGTCACTCCCTTGTCTTCTGTCCGTCAGCGTTGCCCTATCAAAAAGGTTGGCCCCCACTTATTTGAAGATCATTAATCATCCTCTGTAGGACAGGAGGCCCCTTAATCCAGCCCCTCCTCCCCCCCCGGCCTCACCAAGCAGACCACAGCACTGCCCTCCGCCCCTATCCCCCATGGTGTTATCAAGTTTCAGCGGTTGTAACTGTAGCACAATAAACAGAGGGGGAAGGAGAATGGGGTGGGGGCATGGAGACAGAAAGAAAGACAGACAAGAGGGGCAAAATGTAATTTCCTAACTACATTTTATTGCTATCTTCTGTGTTAAACATGCTTTTGGGGTCTCGAAAACTGCAGCCATCTGGAGAACTGCATCATTCCTCTGTCAGAGTGTAGAAAGTAGTTGCAGATGAAATATATTACAATATTATTAAACGCTTTTATCAAAGTAGCAGTTTTAAAAAGGTCAGTCTCAAGTGAAAATCATTTAATCTGCACTCCAGCACTATCTAAAATAGACAAATGTGCTCACAATACCCAGAGTTTTTGTTGTTAAACCAACCAGGTGCTGCCACTTTCCAGAAGTTGTGGGGTGTTAACTGAAGGAAAATGAGGCCATATCAAAGAGCCAGAGAATGTTCCTATTGTAGTGTGGTGTTTGTACAGAGGGCCCGCCTGTTACGAGGGCCAGTGTGAGGCTGACCGGGGGAGTAATATAATGCATACATGGATCCCCCAGAGCCCATTCATGGTGTAATTGGTGTGGACAGAGCTCTTGGTCTCAGGGTTACAGTTAGGGAACTTCCTCTAATGTCCTGCTGGGAGGTCACTCGTCCCACACCAGAAATACTGCAAAGAATGCAAAGAGTTTAACATGGACATAAAATTCTTGTTTTTACTCCAGATACAAGGGCTATTTTAATTTGTTTTTGATGCAAATCAAGTTATTATTATTTATTTTTAATATACGTGGTCTCCTCTTTTTATCATGTCTGCAGTTGATTACAAATGGCAGTTTTCTTATTTCAGTTATTTCAGAAAATAATGTTAAAAGACAAATACGACACTAAATTATTGACATTCTGCTTGGCCACAGCAAAGTTTTACAGGAACAAACAGAGCAGAGCCACTGGCAGTAAGCTCAACTGTGGAGCTGCAGCTAATTGAGACATCTTCGTTATAGTCTCTAAATCTATACATCTTTCTTTAGCCCCAACAAGCTACTTAATGACAAAGACAAGTCCGGCTTACCACTTTATTACTATTAACAGGCCTAAATCAACTACCTGGGGATTTTCCCCTAAAATAACTCCCCAGCAGTGATAGCACACCATGTGGTCCTGCTTAAGCTGAATCTACACTTCCCATAAGGAGTGTCACACTGGGACTGATCTAGCCTTTGCTGAGTGCGACGTGTGGGGTTTTCTGGCTGAGGCAGAAGGAGCTAAAACACTTGTCTTTACCCCCCCGGTACCCCCTCCCTTTTCGACTGGTGATTTCACTGAACAGGAGCCTCTCTTTCTCTGGCTCTGTCCATCACAGCCTGCGGCCATTAATCATCTCAAGTGGACAGCGCTGACAGGCAGTTGGCTGCATCACTCTTTTATTTTCTTCCTCCTTTTTTTTTCTCCTCTTCCCTTTATCGAGCACCCGTAGCTCCTGCAGCCTCACTTACTGCTCACCCCCACCGTCGATTACCTCTTCACAACCCCAGATCCTGCCCCCCAGACCCCCACCCCAAACGAGAAAGTGGCCGGGTGTCAAGCAAAAACAAACATTCACCCATCTGCTTAATCGAAACCTTTGAGGTGGTTAATGGCGTCGAGCCAGCGTCAAAGCATTTCTCTGTGTTCCCAGTGGGGGTGAAACAGCAAAACCTGTAATGGATATGATGAACAGTGAAGTCTGCGTCACTCATGAAGGCTAATATTGTTCACCCAAACTATTCCAACATTAGAAGCCCCAGAGCATTTAGATTAGAGTTACATGTTTGGCAATCAGCTGATGTTTATATCTGCAGTGAATGACGAGAGGTTCAAAGCTGAGGTAAAATTACAAGCAAGAAACAGAACGGAGGGCGATGGTGAAAGCAAAAAAAAAAAAAAAAAAAGGGATGGATGTTGGAGAGGTCAGCAAAGAAATAAAAGCCAACAAAGTAAAAGTACAGAGCGGTTTGTATGTGTGTCTTCTGCAATTTCTGTGATGTAGAGCCTATCAATGGGCCCCTTTAAGCACAGACAGGATTTAGGACAGCTGCTAAAATTCCTCAACCATTTACACGCGCGCGCACGCACACACACACACACACACGCAAGCCTGTTTTTAAGCGCAGGGGCAGGAAATGGGAATCCCTCGTAAGTTTTCCTTCCGCTCTTGCTTTCCTCTCAAGGCCTTGAGGCCCCCAAGATGAGGTGGGAAAAGCACTTCACCATTTGTCTCTTTCCAACCAGAGATTCCACTGGATTTGCCTTGACCGTGTTTCGAGCATTTTGAACGTAAAGTCAGTTCGAGTGGCTGGTATTTCCCATACTAGCTGTTTTACCCCCCTCCTTCCATGTAGTGACATTAAATCAAAAAGGCTCTTTATGTACTCTTTCATTTAAAAAAAAAAAAAGAGAGAGAAAAAGTGCAATAATCTTAACCCCATATCTATGAAGTGAAATGGAAGGAGGAGTTAATGTACAGTAATTACAGGGTGCCACCAACAAGAGCTTAGCGAGGCTTGCTATTCATTTCATATAGTCTTGGCACGAACAGCAAAAAGGAAATCCAGCCAAGCAATTTGTTCCCTGTGATTAAGATTCTGGTTTGAGAGACAGCAGAGGTCAGCCAAGTGCCTCTCGTCTTAAGGGAGGGGTGAAGAGCTCACTCTGGAGTAGCTGAAATTATACCCTTCCTCCTCTTGTACATCAGGTCTCTAATGTCAATACCAACAACCCTGTCATATCCTGCATCCATATTTAAAGCACGGTGCAGCCATAGCTTCTTAATTTTCAACAGGCCAGTTATAACTGTGAGAATGTCATTTTGTTCCAGGGCCTTTACACGTCCCCAAATGAAAACACAACCCACACACACACACACATATATATATACATATCATCATATATTCTTTTTCCATTATCTCACACTATTAGATGAGCACTCTGGTGACAGTTGTATTTGTTTCAACTGTTGTCACACACTACCTGGTCTCCTGTACTGATGGTGATACAGGAACTTGATCCATGCAAGCTGATTCCACTTGTACTCACTGTACTCTCCCGGAAATGTAATTTAACTAAATGAGTTTAACACAATATAAATGAGAGGAGTTCATACTGTTATCTGTGAATCAGTGTCTTGTTGTCTTCGCTTTGGTTTGAAGTAGTATCGCAAGCTGCAATGTAGTTATCCTTATTGTCTTCTTTGTTAAAATCAATGTTACATTTCATGCCGTATTTGTGTGTTTGTTTTCCCTTAAAAGTCAACCTATTTTTTTTTACTCCCTTTAGTGAAAATAATGTGACGTGGCACGCTGTAATCAGCCAGTTATCTGCTGTCAGGTGGCATTTTAGTCAACTTGATGGATTTCTCCGTCTGACCAGCGTGAGTAAAGGGTCAGCCAACCACTCCCATCATCTGCCACTGGACAGAGATGCTAACAGGGTCCTGACAGATCCTGTCCCTCCCTCTCTCTGACTCGGCTTAATTCATCACCCTCTAAACAAGAGCGCCGGGCGCTCACCAGACCAGTCCAGGCGCTCAGAAGCTGCTGCTCTTGTGAATGCGAGTATCTGCACAAGCACACACACATGCATGTCATGCTCATGGACCCATCTAGACAAATACACGCACCATTGTCATTTGTCACTCCCTGACAAAACAAACTATGCGTCATATACACACTCGCATACATATCACAACACCCATCATAGCCTGTGACTAAACATAATGAAGTATACACCACACGCATTCACCTTCACAGACCATCATCGCTCATCATAACCTGCCAAAACATAGTGTTAAGTATGCGCCACTGTAATAACATTGTTGATTCACCTTGGGAGGTATTGCTCAAGCCATGCACCTTCCTTAGCAACAGACTGTCTGATAAAAGCCTAAAGTGCATTAGCTGCCCTGGTCAGAGAGGTCTTGTAGGCAGTGTCAAAGCACCATGCGGTCAGCTGAGCCTTCTCTGGCTGTTTGCCAACTAAGTAAGTTAGGCCACTGCCAGATCCTCTTGGCTCTGATACTGTAGAGCCACAGGATCAACGGAGGCAGACCTCACCTGCTGACCCCTTTAAGGCCTTTACTCTGGGGAGGGGAATTAGTAAAGGATTTCCTAGCCAGTGAGAGTTACAGCATGTTTTTTGAGCTGACATGACACACTTGACGAGATGTTTGATGACTTGAATCACAAAAGAAACAAACTATTATATTTGTACTTTTGTTCTAACTCATACTCAATCTTAAACGGGCTCTAATAATCACGGCTCTCTCTTTTATTTTATAATATAAATCATATGCATCCAAATCATTAATCAAAATGTCCTTTAATCTCTTCTTCTATTCTTTCTGACCCCAAAATGGTGACACACCCTTAAGTTGTAAGAATTGTATAATATAGTATGTACAAACTGTTTGTGCTGCAGGCCTAACACCAATCAATCTATAGTGAAATTCCAGACGCTCTGTAAAAAAATACCAGCCTCTACTTATAACGAGACAGGAAATTATTCTTAAGAAATGGAAGTCTTGTGGTATTTGCTTTTCCCACACAGGCAGAAGGTGAGAAATTCACTCCAAACAGTGTCACATTTGAAGCAACTCTAAACTGCAATTCATGATGCAAAGGTATTTCTATGTATTGATAGATAAGGAAGCAAAGGTGTGTGGATTTGAATTGTTTACAGGGTATAAGTCCTGAAAGCTCAGAGCTAAATCCAGACATTTCAGTCAGGGTTCCACTGACAAACTGCAACGAAAACTATTTTCTCCTAATTGTAACACAATGCCATCCTGCTGGCAAAATTAAATCCATGTGATGGAGAGCTCAAGCGAAGAAGCATCTGCTTCTTAATATAATGTGGACTCCTGGAGAGTACTCTTACCTCTTTTCTGCATGAAGGTGAAGAGGTCATCCAAAAACTCCTTCCTTTTGGGGTCATTGTCGAGTTCATACAACTGAAAGAGAAACCAGAAGGTTATTAGGGCCACAGTGCAACAACTTGCCAACTGACCACTGCACGTAGTCAACAGTAACCTGCAGTTCATGGGTCAGGCACTGATGGCTCAAGTTATTCAACTCATTCAACCTTGTAAATTGTCATTGGAAGTACTGAAACCATTTGGTCTGTCTTAATCAGATTCACAGAGGTGTAAACAGAGCTGGTTTGTTTGTTTGCTCGTCTGCGCAATGTTATGCAGTGTACACACACAGACTAGAACATACAGTTCATGCATGTCAACGGCCAGCTCACCATTGGCTGTTATCTTTATGGTGTGCTGAAGAGCAACTTCTAACATAAAATGAGAAGCAACATGAAGCTACATCCATTAGTCTGCTTCAAAAGGTAAACATATTTACAATTTCATTCATGTTTGACTTGACAGAAATATAAATGGTGTTATATAATTGGTGCAACAGTTTCCTCTTGTTGTTTAATGACTGTACCCACTGGGGCGATCACAGTCCCCATATGCTTACCTTAGCAAAGTCTCTGGAGGCCTCTCCTCCTCTTCCTTTGCTGCTATCGGCTTCATCCCCCCAGCCCACACTCCCATTCTACAACAAACGAGAGAAAACACAGATAAGGTCAGCAAACAAACAGAAAGTGGTTACAGAGACGATCTTAACAGTAAGTAACAGAATTATCTATTTTTAAGATTATTCTTTTGACATTTGACCTTTATTCGATCATGACAGTGGACACAGTTACTCTGAGGCAAAGGAGGAGTAAAAGATTATGTCATGCAACAAGGTACATGACCTGAACCTGGATCCACCACTAATGCACCTGAAAATATGTGATTCTTATAAATGGACTTCCAGCCTTTTCGTCTTCCCAACGTTTATTTGTTTTTTGCCGGCAAAGATCTCATTAGGTTGACACTCACTGTAGGTCAAAAAGTTCATGTCGGGCACGTTTACTCTGAGCTAGTTACTGACAACATTCTGCAACACAAACACATGAAAACTAATATATACTCAAACTCCAAGAGTGCATTTTTCCAGAGGTTGGAGGAGTAACCTCTGGAGTTATTGTGCCCCTGAGCTCCTGTGTCCCCCTCCCCCATCATCCTCAAACATCTCCATTTGACCTAAACCATCTGCATCTGGGCCTGCCCTGCCCCCACCCATGTCTTCCGACCCAGCTGGATACAAGGGCCCCCCATCCTTCAATCTTAACGCAGCTGTGACGGGTGGCCAAGTTCATGGAGTGTAGCTGGCTGTCAGGAGGGGCCAGGGGAGGGTGGGCTGGTCAGTAGCCTTAGCACACAGGCGCGCACACACATCCACACAAATGCAAAGGCCGATCATGGCTGTGTGTATGTTTGTGAGTGCAGGGAGGAGGGGGGGCAATGGCCCCACAAGACGGGAAGGAAGGAAAATAGGGGCAGAAAGGGGTGCACGGTATGTGCCGACCAGGAATGTCTCCTAAAGACAAAACCTATAAAAGCATCAGGAATCAAAACAAGATCCGTTTGGAGGGGGACGTTAATAGCTGCAGCCCAGGGTCTAGTTTCAAACGGGAGCCCATTGGTCAGTGGCAATTACAAGACCTGAAACGAGAGCTGGCAGGGCAAAGGTTGTCAAGGCCCCTGAGAACAAGTCATTTTCACCCTGTTACTCTCTGTATGTGTAATGGTTGTCAACATTCATGCTCCCTAAACAAATACTCATCAGCCGCCAACTTGCAAACACACTGCTATGTTCAGTTTCAGGATAGAGTTAAACACATAAAGACCTTTGATACAAAATTAGATATCTGCTATTTGGAAAAGCCAACAACCTCTCTAAAAAAAATTTCAAGTTGCTACTCCTTCTAAGAGTAATGTATTTATCCAAATTGTATATACCGTCTGAAACTATGGTCCAAATTGCTACGTTTCGAGTATGGAAAACTAATATTTGAGGTCCAATGTTCAAAAGACATACCAGCAGACTGCTACACTTACTCAAAATACATATAGCTTTACATAAAAAAACTACTTTCTATAATTATAACTTCTAAAAAAATACATGTTCTCTATCTTGTGTTAAATTTAAATCTACAAGCACAAAACAATTCACTGTCAACTTTATCTACAGCAGGCTATGTCACAGAGATTACAGGATCGCGATGACAGTAAATATATAGTATAGCACGTCTCGATACCTTATAGACCTTTGCACACAAGTTGACCACTTTGGTTAACCTTTAACCATTATAAATGATTACAATGATAACAGAAGATAATTCAGACCCGCTCCGTGTATAATCTCACATGCTTGCTCATGCATGAAAAACTTTGCATTCGGCACCTTTTATACACGTTGGATGTTCCCTATTCAGTGGCCCAGAGGTCGACGCGGTGTAATCTCTCTGACAGTAACCAAACAAGGAGCCATAAAGTTAAATGGGAAACACAGCCACTCTGCTAGTTAGCGCGCGTGTTTGGCTAATCTTACAACATTAAATCCATTAAAAATCAATTTTTACTGAGCATATCTGCGCCAATGTAATAAATTATATCATTTAACAAACGCTTCAGTAAATTCTTATGAGCACCCTAACATGAATCAATCGCATCCGGGTGTAGCTACCGGCTTTGGATTTTTAGGTGAATTTTTTAGAAATGTGTTTACATGCAAACCTGTGCCCTCCTACAGACACACACATACACATTTGTGGCTCTAGTATAACATTGCTCTGACTTAGCAGCTTAGTGCTCGCTTGTAGAGACAGGAATGATGAAAAGGACAGATGGCGGGAAAGATAAAACCAAGCTTCTGTAGTACTAACTACTATGTGAGCACAAAGTTTCTGCCGTCTGGGATTGTAAATTCTGCTGTCACTAGTCGTAATACAAGTTAATTTGCATCTATAGAAAGCATGTCTGCTTCTCTAGCCAGTTCAAAAAAAGCACAGTAATTGGGACATGAAGGCCGATCATCGTGAATAGACATGTTGGCTCTTGAATGGGGACCTTGGTCAGCTGAAGAATGTTAACACTATGTTGTTTTTTTGTCAAGTTAGAGTGGATACTGATGTTTTAGGACCACTCCTTATGATCAGTCACCTCAGCCCCGTCATCACGTCAGCGCTCCACCCAGAAATGGCTTCTTTAAAAAAGGAAATTCCCACACCCTACTTACATCCATGACAGGGACGCGCAGGGTTTGCCTTGCCCAATATAATTCAAAATTGCTTCAAATTAAATGTTTAAACCATACATTTTTTATGTTTATGTATGTGTATTATAAGTGCCTTTTTAACCGCAGTATAGTTGTTTTTTTTAACTTCTCTTTCCAGTGTTATAGCCAGACATTTGAGAGTATATTTATCCAGACTAAAACTCAATTAGGTCAAATGAAATTATAATATTCAAATAAAGCATTAAACATGTCTGTCCGACTGTGCATGTTAAGTGTGTCCGTGTGTGTGTGTGCTGGGTGTAGGATGAACAGAAGCCTTCATATGTTTAAGCAGCCCATGTTGCCTCTCTGTCTCTCGCTCTCATGCTGTTAGCAGGTTTACTGGCCAGGCAGTGGGTGGCCTAATCACATTAAGGCCATACGTGACTGACTGGCACAGTGCCAAATCAGGGATAAGAATAAGGTCGATGACCAAAGCTGAAGCTGGTTATCTGGTCATCAGGGAGGGGAGGGGGTTCTTTCGTTCTATGGAGATATGGACATAGTGGGTTACTCAGGTGGTCACCATTTCATTTGGTAAGCATGGGTCACTACGGGTCCTTAAATTAATTTGTACAGTTCTGTGCTGGATTAGTATCATCACCTCCGAGTGAGTAAACACATGTGCACTTCCACATTTGTTTTCTTTTGTTTCTCTGTGTAACACCAGTTGTGAAGTGCACGCGTTTATATGCGTATAACATTACTGTCGTACATGACATTCTTCCGTCTGCAACAAGTTGACATTCTTTGCATATCCCCCACCTCCCTCCCTCCCTCCCATCTGCATCGGATAAACTACACAACACACGTCGATACATAGCTTGGGGGTAATTCTACGCAGCCATTATAGAAAGATGTCTGGAGTAGAGCCACCATTTTAGTGAGGCCAGGCATGCCGGAACAAGAAGGGTTAATGGCTGCTGCTTGGGGAGTGGGGGGATGGATGGCATTGATTGCTCAGGATGTTGACAGCACTTCTCCAATTTGATAGTGGAGCCGTTATTAGATAAAGAGGCTTGTTCTTAATAAAAGCATCATGTGATTTCCTTTCACTCTTCCAAGTAGGTTGCATGAGCTCAAATAACAGCCATTGAGCTAAGGAAATATTAATTGCGTGACACTCACTTTGGAAATCATCTCAAGATGATAAAAGCGGGGGGGAAAACTGGATCAAGAACATTTCCACACATATTTTAGCAGCTAATTGCATACTGTGTGAAGTAGGTCATGTTCATACTATAGATAACAAGTTGGATGATTCTACCTGGTTTTTTGTTTGTTTGTTTTTCATTTTTACTTCTGACTTAACCGGTAGGATGGCCGAAAAACGAGTTACACCACGGCTCATCTGAAAACCGGAGTAGACCTGAAAACAGACGTTATTTTGCAGCCTGCCAGTGTAATCCTGGTGGCTAAACAAAGCCTAACGAAGAGAGGCACGTGTATCTGCCATATTAGAGCCCTGTTAGCCCCGAGCAATGTCCCAAACCTCTGTCTTCCTACTCTGAGCTACTGTCATGGCTCTGTGTGTCCTACCCTTCACAGTTCCACACTGCAGACCAAGTCCCCTGGGCCACAGCCATTGAACAGGGGGCCCAAATCAATAGCCCTGGATGTGCAAACACAGGGAAGTCCCCAGCCCCCTCCGGACGCAATCTCACAGCACACGTCAATACTCATCATCCTCAGTCATCTACCGCCACACCAGGGAAACTGAGATGAGGGCAGGATCACAGCTTCACAGGGTGACCTAACACTTTTGCCTCTGACAAGACACCCTAACTTTGACTAGCACAGGGAAGGTTTCCATGGGAAACCCTCATCAAATTGCAGTTATCTACAAAAAAGAAACTGTGCAAACAGCCACACCTATCCTCAATTAAAACAAGATACGTGCACATAAGAGGAAGATCCCTATAGCAACCCTGGGCAATAAATCACAAGCAACAAAATGCCTCCGTTCTCAGTGCAATCTCCTCCGGAATAGACACAAGAGGGAGGGTGACTTTAGCAGAAATTCACCAGCATTCCTGTAAACCAGTAATAGGACCTCACAATAACAGGAGAGCCCCTCTCATCCCACAGGTACTCTTAACATCTCATTCCAGGACTAATCTTTTTTAGCCAAATTGCTGCCTGTCAAAACAGTTCAGCGAGGGAAATCTTTTAAACAGACACAGCGGCAGTAATTTAATCACAATCAAGGCCTCGAGCAGGAATCTGGATCGCAGCCAATAATGGTGATAGTGGCAAGTTGAAAAGAAGCAACACCCATGCTAAGTAGTTAAACTTCCTGATTTTGCACATTTGACTAAAAAAAAACCCCCAAAAATTTTAAAACTACGCAGGGATCAGTTTTTTTTCTTAAACAAAATGTAAACTAAAATGTTGGATTAAATATACAGCAATAAGCTTGCTGATCTTTTGGAGAACAAGCCCCGATACTTTTACTTTAAGTCCATCTGCAAAGTTGCCTTCATGCTCCCAAAGAAAGCAAATCCGTTTCCTCTCAGCATGCCTGTAAAAACGAGCATAGTGTGGGAAGGGAGGGGAGGGGGGGTGGGGGCAATCTCTAATCCAAATCAAATAATTGAGGCTTTGATCCCACAGCAGGACTCCGGGAATCATTTATAGTTTCTCTTTCCGTGGGGAGGAGTTGATGGGTGGGGGGTGTTGGGAGTCGAGCTGAGTGGATAGCGTTCTTTATCTGCTAAATACTGTAAAGGATCTCATGGAGAGCGGGCCATACGCTACCACCAACAAAGGATCTGGTTAATCGTGATTCCATGTGCGACAAGAGGGGAGTAAATCTCACTGCCACTCAGGAACATATGGTAGAGTGCGTACTTAGAAAAAAAACGGGTCCACTACAGATTCTCTGTTCTTATTGAGAATTATTATAGAGCATAAAAAAGGTCACATATCACATGAGAGCAGGCCAACAACAGAACAGGACCCAGGGGGCACGCCTGCCTTGTAGTGTCCGGTCATGTTTGTAGCTGAGAGAGATTTCTGGCTTTTCAGGGTATAGACAAAGTGGCAGGGACAAGGGGCTAAACGTCCAGGGGCAGAACATGTTGCTACCTGCCCCAGCCTCAGCAGTGCTGCACCTCTAAAAAGGCCACTGAAAAACAGGCCTGTAGGCAAGACCACCCCTCCCTCCATTAATCACTCCAATTACAAAGATGAAAAAGAGAAACAGAGGGGAAAAGGGAGAGAGGGGGGGTACACAGATAGAGAGACAAAATGGGAATAGGCAAGCAAACAAACAAGCAGATACAGAAAAACTTTTTACGCTGATCACTTTTTGTTTTGTTTTTTTAAAACCTCAATCAATTTCACGCCGAGAGAGACGGAGAGAGACGACAAAGAGAGGGACGAACTGGAAAGGCTCATGTCTGAAAGAAAGGGGTGGATCTGCATATTTAGTTCCTGGGTAAACATGTCTGTTGGTGACCAGCAAGTCTGGTTTGCCAAATAAACTGACTGCATTTGTTCAGCTCCAGCCCTTTCACCAAGACACCACATTCCACAGGCAGAGGCCCCATCCCCCATTACACGAGCTGGCCCCTTTCGCTGCCTCACACAAATGCAACGTTTATAGGCTGGTGTGGCCAGAAGTTCACACTCATTGGTTCAAAGACCCTTTCACAGGCAGAGCAAACATTTTAGTGAATCACATCTGTGCCACCACATACAGTACTCCATGAGTTAACCCTTTCACGCAGACTTTTGGCCCATCAGAAATTAGACCTCAGAGACTTCATTTTCCAAACTAAAACTATACACAGACTTACAGTGAGCCCCCTCGGTGCCCCCTCACTCATAATTTGATTTGAAGCTATTAGTTTTACTCTGTGAAGCGTGCAGTAGTCGATATTAAGTTGTCTCCAATTTGCAGAGCATTCTGATTTCTACAGCAGATTGGGGCTAAAAGAACTGAACTATTCAACTTTTTTTTTTTATTGCACAACGCAAAATACTATACCGCTGCATTCAGGTCAAAGCAGCTATTAGCCTTTTCTTCTGGGTTAAAAGCTTTAGCTAAAAATACCTTGCATATCTCACATCTTTCAAAGAGCAAGCATCCACTTCACCCCCATGCTAATGGCAGCTGGAGATATCACACAGACCTGATAGGCCTTTATATACGTTCTCATTATACCGACAACGCCGGGAACCTGATACATTCACAATCAACAAAAAAAAAAAAAAACCCTCCGCTACTATTAGGACACATCGCATCTAATTGCATATGAAATGACAGAGGTCACAGCGCCTGCAGTCAGATGGGTAAATGACTTCTTTGTGTGCTGTATGAGGGGGCTAACCAGTCCCGTTATTCTCAGGGTTTCCTCCACCAGAGGAGTTGGTGTTATGACTATCTCTCTCAATCTGCAGTATCAAATGTTCAAACCATAAGCGCAATTCACAGCTTTCTGTATAGTCTAATCGATAGGGAGCGATTTCTCTGTCCAGAGCTGGAGGTATCTGTTTCCTCTCAGCTAATGTTAAGTGTGCAGGGGCATTCCACCTTTGACAGGCCAGTACCCCCCAGGGACACGGGCTGGGATGGTGCAGCCCGTCACGCATCTGGAGCTCATCTCCAGCGGCCGACAAGCCACTACATCTCTACTGGACGCTCAGAATACAGCAAAGACAACCGAAAATCTCAAACCAAACCTTACCATCGGGGTTAGTGTGGGAATCAATGAACCCACATTTAAGAAAACAAACCTCAGTGTCATTTCACTGACATTGCTGTGGCACGTTACGCAATTGTTATGCAACCATTTTTAGCTCACAGCTATCAGGTTCACTGGTTTAAAATGTTATGCATCCTGTGAAATAGTACCTATAAAACTTAAATATCATTGATCATTGACAATTTTTGTCTGGTTTGAAAATGAGGAAGAAAAAAAAAAAGAGGGCGCTCAGCGCAAGAGCAGCACATAGCGAATCTAATGTTATATGGGCGATCATGCTTGCATAATTGTAGAGAATTATCAGAGACAAATTGCATAAAGTCCAGGCTTTCCAGATTCGTAAACCAGCCCTGATTAGTGTTTTAACCATGATTATGCACTTGTGTTAGTAACTGGTGTCAGTGTTTGCTTTTACCTGACCTAGAGGGAAAAAAGCTGTAGCCTACAAACACAAGTGTATAGGAAAAATGAAAATGGGCTAATCTCCGTTTGGTTTTTACTTCAGGAATATGAGCAGGATTTTAAACATCTAGAACAATCCTGAAAGCTGTAGCAGTCACAGTGAAGTTACATTACTGCAAACACTTTTTATGGTGCAATCATTGCACAATAAATCTGAAAACACTGCGGAAACAATGGTGTGCCATGTGAAAATTGTTGGTTGCTATATTTCTGATGAATCACTCACTGATCACTCACTCTTCCCTACCTACCTACCTAACCAAGTTTACAAGCACATATCATGTTATGTACGCCATAAGTCATCTTTCTGCATAAACTGGTTTCATAAATCATTATGCTCAGTCAAACTAGATATTTAAATTGTTGACAGCCTCAAAACATATAACCAACTTCAGTGTTTGCTCAATACTAAACGATGCTGCGGTTTGGTCCATAAACAGACATCACAGAAGTATATGATGATGATCAGATTAGATAAAACTGTAATTATTGTAACGTGGAAATTGGGTTGTTGCAGCATCAGGGGGATATGATATAGATAACAGTGCAAACAGACTGTACTGAATATAATACAGCGGCAGCAAAGACACATACTGAGAATGGTAAAAACAATAAATGCAAAGACATATACATTTTCCAAAGACAGATTTACAGGTGAGCAGATGTTTGAACAGTAGATGGTTCACACTGCCGTCATTTAAATGTAATGCAGCTCCTATACCGCTCAGCTAATCTACGTTATTGAACACAAATATTTAAAAATAACACGTGAACCATGTTAACGCTGTAAAGCACAAATAACAATCCACTGTAATTTGCCTTGACATTTTCATATGTATGCTTGTATACATAAAGTAATGCATTATTTAATGTTGGATTTTAGTATGAGTGCTCAACTGAAGGCTACCTCCAAACGCATTAGGTCTTGTTCCAATTTTGTGCAGTCAATCATTTAATGAATGTTACTACCACTTTTTTTTTAAAACAAATTATCTGACCACACATCCTCTCTGTGCTGAAAGCTTCCTTAGGTTTTCTAATCACATTTATTTAAAAGGCAGGAAAACCTGAGATGTCTTTGTTTGACCAGATGGCTGGCTAATCAAGGCTGGCTCCGCTGGGGGTTGGGGCATCCCAAATCTGCCACAAACATTATTGAACCATGTCCCACATTAATATGCTGATGTTTGTTAGGCGGGCCTTGTGATCTGTTACACACTAAGGGGATTTCAGGCAAACAGAAACACACCAAGGGCCTGTTTAAATTTGACAAAAGGGAGGAAAGAAAATATTTCTAATTAATAAAATAAAAAAGATTCTGCACTGCTCCATCACACTGAAGGACACCAAAGATTTCTGATAACCCCATCAAGCTGCAATATATAGTTCTTATAATAACCTACATTCGCTGTGGACCCTGCTGTTAATAATTCAATTTTATGTGCCACTATTTAATCATTTACTAACATGCCTTTTGAAATTATTGACTGCGGTTGACATGGTCCATAGTACTATTCACAGTGTGATTGTCTATTAACCAGATCAGCCACAGATCAGAGCCTGATGTTGTTGTTTTTTTGGTCATTTGAAATGATTCAGTAAGTCAATAAAAGAATTTCAGTTCAACACAAATGTTTGTGTGCATTATTCTAAAATGGCGATTAACCAAACTGTCAAATTATTTAACTTCTATACAATACATGAACTGATCCTAAAATGGACAGTTTAAAGTCTGAGATATTTGCTCTTCGGTTCACAACATGCAGCAGGATGCTTTAATGTATGTATTATGCATAAATGTATTAAATAAAAGCCTGATATTTTTAAGTCCACCCTGCAAAAATATGACAATGGGACCAACATCTATTTGTTAACCTTGTTCACCTTGTGCTGCAAAAGAAATTTTATTCAGCATTCTTCAACATGCCTGTGCTCTCCAATACTGTGTAAATGAATCACCATATTCCAAACAGGACTTTGCTCATGCTATGGGGATATGTTTTCTTTTGTTATATGTAGCAGTGTGTACAATAGCACAACATTCAGCATTACTAGCCAGTGGTTTTGACAGACACGCTGCGTACTGCTGGTTTCTTGTGTTGACTGTGATTTAGGAAGTGTGCAGCTATGGAGGATGTACAGCCCTTAACGCAGAATGTAACCGTTGGAAGCTGAGCTGTGAACACATTGCTTTTAGTGTAATGTGACGTTTCCTGGGCAGCTGCCAAGAGATTTTTTTCACCTTCCTTCCTCCTCTGCTGGTAGCTCCCTCTTACAAGCACATGATTACGCTCAGCTTGTGTTGAAAATTTGGCAGACATACAACATGGCCACATGCTACTATAAACTACATGAGATTTTTGGCAGGCAGCGCAATGACTGTGCAGACTGAAAAGCTGGCAGGCTATAGAAAGCCTTATGCCCCTCCTTCTCATCTGCAAGGCTCTGCTGAAGGTCCCAGTCAGCTGCTGTGTTTACCCAAGGGCCTTGACACAGTGGCCCAGTTCGCACCTACAGGCCCATGACACCAGCCTGGAGCTCAGCCAAAGCAGTGGCAGAAGACAACTCTCACTCCTCACCTCCACACCTCCTTACTGCCTGGTCCTTTCTACAAAGAGCAAAGCCCTGGTATGACAGTCAGTCTGTGCCTAACAATTTAAAAAAAAAAAACAACAACAGTCTGGCTGGCAGGAATGTAAAAGGCCAATCCACATCCAATCTGCACTCTGTTAGAAGACTAAAACTAAACTGATCTGCCCCTTTTCTTTTGTTCATTACAGCCATTATTTGGTAAGGACCGGTTTACGTTGCTGCGTCAGTGTGTCTACTTCTGGTTTCAAGATGCTAAGCAGCTTAAATTTCATAACTTCAACCAAAGGCATAAACTTGTTAAATTAACAAAAAAAAAAAACAAAAAAAAAAACAAAAAATCACAGATTTAGCAAATTCCCTCAACCGCTCACCTGGGTGCTAAAAATTATATTAATTTATTAACCACACGGTTTGTTAATAAAGTCTCAGTGTGGAAAGAAATACACCAGCCAAGTGCGTCAAATGAATGGTTGTTGAGAAGTGAGTGAAGAACACACATCAGGTATCTAACCTTTAAACACAAACTTTTTGGCCATTGATATTTTCATCTGCCAGACAGCTACACATGATAATGGACACAAAAAGCCAGAATATGCCACCGGTTACTGTAAACCTTGGTGCCAGTATCACACTGACAACTGTATTGTAAGACTTTAAATGACACCAAGCTCAAAGCGCCGGCGATGACAGCATCAGGATACCCTCAGTGTTTTTATTCTTGTAAAATAAAAAAAAGTAAGAGGGCGGTTACACATAAGAATATGTTTAGCTTGACAGGGCTGCATGCTATGCTCATCAAAATTCCTTGTAAATACCAAGTGTATGGAAAGATTTGATCATGTGAGCGGAGGTGCAAAGACAGACCAACGAGTTAAATACACAGTAAAAGAACATGCATGGTACAAGGACAATAGGAATTCACATACTGTACCAAGGGTCACTGCAACACAGTGTGTGAATAGTAGTCTATATACATGTGTACTGTATCACTACATGCAGTCAGCCTATATAAAACTCAAGGAGACTTTGCTCAACAGTGTCATATGACCTTGGATCTATTTCCCTGCAGCTGCCAAAGGGGTTGCTGGATGTCTTTGTTTCATTTGGCTATTCCCCTTTCTCTGTTTGCCTTCATTAAAGAGCAGGTGTTGAGATATGCTCAATGGGAGTGGTTGTAAAGGACGAATGGAACCAGCAATAGTGCGGGGAGGGGGGCTTGCGGTTTCACTACCAACTGATCAAATTACAGCAGGCATCAGTAGCTCAGTTTCCATTAGAAGCAAAGAAGTCAATCCTCCAGAGTCGATTTGGGCAAAAAGTGTGACATCTCTAATGGACAAGCACCATTTGCATTTAAATGTGAGAATTTTTGCCTTTCAATTGAATTAAATTGAGACTAGCAGTGTGAGGGACTCACGGTGACAATGCGCATGAGGGGTCATCCAAGAGACAATTTGCATGATGTCGCAGGAGCGATTACTTCAGCTGCAAGACAGACACCTCAAATACAAAAGGCAAGAAGACTGTGTGCTCTTAAAAAAGGTATGGATGGAAAATCAAAATCAAATAGGTCTATTGAGAGAAGCACAACATATGCTGCACCCGCCATCTTCATGCATGTGAAGTTGGGTCTGAATGGGAGGCCGGAGCACTCAGACTTCAAGGGGCACAACTTTATGCAAACATGACCACAATGCAAATCACTAGAGCTTATAGGTAATAAACACAAAGGAAATGACCTTTTTAACTTTGCAATGGCTGCATTTTCTATCTCTTTATATAGACAGGGGAAAACTATAAAACTATATATACAAAAATATAAACTATTTGAAAAAATTAAACATTAAGACTAATAAAAATCTTTATTTGGTGTCTAATGTTGGGTGTGTAGCATCTATCTGAATGGCCATGATGCTAGAAAAACTTTTGTGTACTGCAACACACGTTGCCAAATGTTTTCAAACTGTGGAATTATAGAGCTCAATTGGAAAGAAGTTTGGTCCATCTAGGATATTAAATGGTTTAGTTTGAGGCTTATAAACAGTGTGAGGTGAAAATGTAACTATTAGTGTAAATCATTCCTTATTTTGATGTGGATATGGGATCAAGGATGTGGGACCATGAATGAATAACTTACAAACACAATCAAGATCCAGTAGTCTTGTGCGTGGATGACAGAATCATCCTGACAGACTAGACACTTCCAATTAGTGTTGCGTTTGACCAGGACATAGTGTGGCCGAGGTGAAGGGTCCGGACCTACAAGAAGCCTTGTCCCGTCTGCCAACAGCAGATGTGCCCTTTGGGACTCAGACAAATAAAAAAAAATAAAAAAGTGTTCCTGCCTGCACCAGAGGGCCCTCCCAGCCAGCTCCTCCCATTCAGGCCCTTTGGCTTTTTTCTTTTACAGCCCCTGCGACACTGAGTGAAATGAATTGAAAGATCACCAATCAGGGGCCTGACTAAAACACGGACATGCACCCACCCACCCCCCATCAAACCCCGTCTCTTGTTGGGAGCCCCCGGTGGGAATGTTCGCTGTTTGAAGAGTTAACTCTTTAATTCCGTCTGGAATGTTTCCTCTGGGTGGGGCAGTGTAGTGTGTTGAGCCAGACCACTATCCCCTCTTCTCCTTCCACACAGCATCTCCTCCCCCTCCCTCCCCTTCATCTCCCTACTAAATTCAATACCTCTATTTCTGGGCCGGGGGAATCGTCCACACTTGGCTGTTAAAAGCAGGTCAGCACAATGAAAACTTGGTCTGCGCCAGGATTATTACACCTTTAACCACGGCACACAAAGATAAACTTGCATCAAAAGTAGTAAACACTGCCACATTACTATGTGATACTGGAGATATTAGCTTTATCCAGCTTGATATTTGGTGGTTGACAAAACTGTCACCAGTTTAGTGGGAGGCTAAAAAGGAGCAAAAGCATCCCGTTTTTTTTTTTTTTAAAGAATGAAATGTGGTCATTGGCATAAGCAGCTCAGAGATATTGTATTGTAATAAATCGTATGGTTTGAAGAATTAAATCAATTTTAACCTTTTGACCCTTTTATATGTGACCATTTTTAAATACAACAGACAATTTAAATTAAGTTACATGTTCCGATATTGCCTATACACCAACTTGACTGGAAGTGCAAAATGTAATTATGCAGCACTAATTGTGCAAAGGCCCTTATTTGTTTCCATCCTGACACAAATTTAGCAGCAGCCATGGCAGCCGGGCTACATTAAGCAAAGAATAGCATCGATCAGAAAAATGCCATTAAAAAGGGCAATTCAGAGCTAAAAGCCAAGTCTCATTCACCCAACCCAACCAGCCAAGGTCTGCTGTTAATGAGCCAAAGCGAGGTTCACACAGCATTGAAATGCAAACAGTAGGAGCAAGGCACCATATAAATGAATGTAACACTATACCTCAATCTCGGCTTGTTAAAGACTACCAAGGCCTACCTTGGGAAAAGAGTATATGCAGAATGATGCATAAAATATACATGCTAATTCAGAACAATTGTTCTGATTGAAAATGTGCGACATGAAAACAGGAATAAAAAAAAAAAAAGGAAAGGCAGGTTAGCCAAAATGTTGAGAGGCATTTCTAAAATCAGACATCCCTGCAAGTCTAATCTGTATTGAGATCAGTGTTGCAGCTAAGGGGACACATTCGGAAATTAGGTTATCCATTTAGTGTCCGGGTCATCCATTACAAATGCCATTAGTAATATAATCTTGCAGGGATTCACATGACAAAGAACGGGATGAAGAATTATAGAGATTCGCAAGATTATAATGAAGAAGAAAATTTAAAAGGGCTTCATTATCATTGAGTATGCATCAGGAATACATGTAACCAGGAAATTAGGGTATTTATTAATGTTCCAGCTAGATACACACAAGACCAAAGAACTACATTTGTGATACTTTACAAGTCACTGATTCTCTTTTTGGGAAAGTATTTTTGAGCAAAAAAACAAAAAAAACAAAACCCAATCGAGTCCAATGTAGAAAAACAAAGAACTTCTTCTCTAGTGTGCTCAACAATGACTGAAGTAGATGTGTGTACAATAAGTCCATATAGCAGTTAGTCCTTCGCTGCCACTTCACTGTAACATTCATTGATTCTTTGTCAGGTAAAACATGTGAAACAATGTGACGTGTGACGTGAATGCATCATTGTCGGTGCTCACGGTGGAAGTGAACAGTCGGGGTTGAGGTTTTCAATTCCCTATGTGAGCAATGAAAGGACTCGCACATTAAAGTCAGGCTTATTTCAAAACAAGCACTGCTGTTTTAATGGACCTCAGCCTTCCTCATCATTCCTCATTTGAATGACCTCCATTTGCAGGCGGTTTGCACCAACAGGGGTCAGACGGTAATTCCAGCTTTATTACGTCAGCATAACAGGAAGTCCAGTAAACGGAATAAGACTAAGTACACCATTTAAAACCCACTGACAGTTATGGCATGTGAGACACCAACAAAACGTTCAAAAAGCAGAAACCAGGTCAGGTTGGTGTATACCGCGTGCACGCCAGACGGAGAGGCCTCTCGGTTCCCACCACAACACTACAGAGAGATGTTGTTATACTATTGTACTTTAAGCAGTCTTCCCAACAATACTGCAACGGGCTGATGCACCAGGGTAGAGTTGTTCCGCTGTCAAAATGAAAACTTGAGTCCATTTACTAAATACAATGTCCTCCTCATTTATCATAAATGAACCATCAATGAGGCCAAACATTCCTGCCTCTAAAAGCTCACACACAATCCTTATTGATCTCTGCACTGCAGCCGTGCAGCTCCCCACTTCCTGGCTGATGTGTTGCTGGGGCGACAGCTAAATTATGCAACAGCGCTGGCTCAACAGACAAGTTTCAGCGCTTGAGCAGCAGAAGAAGGGCTCAAGGACAGCAAATGATGGCAGGGTTCGGCAGCAACAGATGACCATTACTCTGGCCTGGGTGCTTTTGCTGTAGCATTTGTATGCAAGTTCTACACTAGATGTAGAGTATCTTTAATCTTCTCTCTTTGCACTGATTTATGATGTGGAATGATGAAACAAGCTTTTCAAGGTTTGATGCATTTCCATATTAATCTCACTGTTCTGACCCAAATGACTGACTACAAATCTAATCAGGCTGCAAGGGGGTAATTATCCAGCCTCTTATAATTAAGCCTTCTAAACGCATTACCTTGAAAATGTACAAACAAAGTGTACTAGGCTAATGTCTTGGCTGTTGGTCTGTGTGATTCTTCATCGAATCATGTGATATAATTACACAGGGCCACGTCTATTAGAAAGAATTAAAATGTGGGCAGCAATCTGTCACCTAGATGCCTCGTTCTATGCCTGGCAAGCACGCCTAAAACTTAGAGAGTGCTGAAATGTGATGAGAGATGTGCTCATATTGGCTTCTACATCTTCCAACCATGTCATCCCTCTGACCCTCTCCCTCTGTGATAACACCTTTGCAAACGTATGCACACTCCGCTCGCCGCCTCCGCTTTGTCTCAATTTTCAGAAGGCGGAGTTGCACAGGAACAAACATCATGTGAGCATAAGACTTGCAAAGGTGGAACGAAAGCCACCGCACACGCACCACCTGTAGCACACCACACAACATCTTTCAGTTACAACATGCAGACAACACAACTGCAATGTATGTAGCAACGTCGCCACCAATATAGTGATGCCTTAGCATGGGCTGTATAATACTGTGAACGCTGTATAATAACACTAGACAAAGCCACCATGACGTCACACACACACACACACACATTGTTTTAAGTCGTGGGTTTAGCATTATGGCTGTCACTTGTCACAGGATACACATTGCGACGCCTCTATCCTGATTAGATCTGATTGAGAAGCTGACAAGGTAGCCACACCCAAAAGCACACACTGCCTTATTGTCCGTTTCACTCACGTACGGGACCCTAGTTTACAAAGTGAACATCGTGTTGTATGGAAGACATTAGTGATTGAGACCATTAACTGTTAGCATAAACCATTTACTGAGGTAATAAACTCAAGTGAGAAGTAGGATCATTTCCTCATACGTTTACATACAATCAGACTTCTTTCTGCAACCAATGGAGTTCCCTCCTGATGGCCATCACAAAGAACGCAAGTTTAAAAGGCACTTCACTTTTCACACCCGGAAGCTCTGTCCACTTGCTACACAGTCTACGGACATAAGACACAATCTGTGTTCTGCAAGCATGATTAAAACTCTATTAATCACAAAGGGATTATCACAATGAGCAAAGGGGTCTATAGGCATGTGTGTGTGTATGGGGGGGGTTGGTGGATTACAGGGGTCACGCAGCCTCTGTCCAACTGCGGTGGAGGCCAGAGTGCTGAGGCCCGCCCCGGCTCTCTCTCCACGCGACGCCTTTGTCCAACCCCTTGTTTGACAATTATTTACTCGGCTGTTTAGGACAGGGCTGAGGTCACCACGCATACATCAATGACACGAAAACAGTGGCTATCCGTGTCTGTCCACCCCCATACGCTCGTATACACTCACAACACTCGGGATTACGGGACTACAAGACGGACTAGCCAAATGGTTGTTAGTCACGTGTTGCTGCTGAGTAAGGGAAATCAAATCCAACCGAACAATGCCTTAACATGACATAATATTCTACAGTATGTTGCTCATATTCCACTAATTGTCTAGAAGCTATGTTGACATTTGCAATTAGTGCCAGCTGCTTGCTTGTTGGCGTGAAAGTTGCTTGAAATACAGATGAGCTAACAAAGGGAGAATGTTATTGTTTCTTTGTGAGCTGCTCTGGACAAAGTCAGGAGCCGAACTCTTTAAATATGGTCTGCTCTGGCTCAAGAGCATAACAGTGGATCATTTGCAAACAGGGTGCTTTGGATGAATGCCACCTCCCATTGTAACTCACTATATGAAATGTAAATGTTCATGTAAATGGTCCCCTGTACATTTGTCTCTTTTAGCTAGTCATTCCACCCACCCACCCCCGTCACTGCTTTTAGAACATAATAAATGTGCTTCTGGCATTATTACAGGGGTCGGTATTTGTGGCATCTGCCAGGCTTGGCTCTGGCCTCTCGAAGACAATGACATCAAAAAAAAAAAAAAAACAGTTCCCCTGCTTCCACTGTCCCCCTCCCCCTACAGTGGTGGTGCAACCTGAAACTGCCTGAAGAGATGAGCCGTCATTAAATACTGCAGAGCTGACATAATGACAGGAAAGATAAAAGAGAGGAAACAAAAAAAAGGCCAGACCAATTCTCGTCCCATAATGCCTCCCCCAACCCCCAGGCTCAGCCCGCCTCTCCCAATAAAAGACACCAGGCCACAGATAGGGCACTGGTCAGCTACAACTTTGCTGCTGTGATCTGACAACGTTCACACAAAGCCTGGCCACCTCACAGAATAATACTACTCTTTCTGACACCTCTAGAAACAATAAGCAGCCCAAACAATGAAGGGGAAACTCCATCTCATACAATGTTCATATACAATAGATGTTTAATCATCTGCAGCAGATGCATGTGGCAGCACAGGCTCTAGTACACATTATTCCTCTTTCTTTAGTGTAAAAGGCATATATAATGTTCACAATTAAGGAATCATTCATTTATAAAAAAAACAGATGAACAGCTTGAGATGTCTTAAGACAAATAAGTTTTAACAATATGTCTCTTACTTTACTTGGTATTTTACTTCTCTACTTTTCTGCAATTTTCACACTTGGCAAAGTCAAACAGCGGGCTGGATTGGTAGGCTAGATCTGGACTGAGGGCTGTATATTTGACACCCTGTCACTAGTTGATATACGATAATAAAAATATTACGTCTGCTCCTCCTCCCAGCTCTATACTACCGCTATCCCTAAATTTAGAAATGTGATCTAGGGAAGAACCGTTCAAAGACATTTGCCTTTAAATAGACAGTAATAAAATCCAGACACATGATAGTGCAGCAGACTCAGCCCACTGATCAAGCTCAGATATGTCCTGTGACACTGCCCACTCTTGTGCAACTCTGGCTTTTTATATCACCACAGGCTGCTGAGCTCTCTTTAACTTGCTATGTTCCCAGCAATGATGCTCAACCACATGTAGTTCGGCTTGGATCCCAGTTGGCATTCCAGCGTTCTGTAACACTGTGCTGAGGCAATATTTACTTTCAAGGGAAAGTGTACTTGGCACACAGCCGAAACTCTTGGAGGGGGGTGTGACGGGTTGCTACTGTGTACTACATCCAACCTTCCCACCCACCCAAAATCCTCGCGCTGACCCGGCCAACCACCCACAGCCTCTTAGCAGCAGCCCTGGCTCTGCTACCTGGACCAGAGCCAAACCCAAGGCTGCGCAAAGCGCCAAGAGGGACAGAGAAAGAGAGGGAGACACACACACACACACACACAGAATATGAGCGCAGAGGGAGAGATCTAGTGAGTGTGAACATGTTGCGCCCCAACCTGGCCCTCTGCCAGGACACACTTAGGAGGATTTTTAGCCACAAAAGCCAATCAGAGGTCAACCATCCATAGAGATTTGAAGTGTCTCACAAAAGATACAGCTGGAGATGTTTGTTTCACAGTCAAGATTAAGCAGTCGTTCACAGCAGGAGACTGCACTAAGAAATCAAACAAAATACTCAATGTAGAGTGGTGGACAGTACTTTTGGGTCACAATGAACAGCAGTGTCTGCATGATGCAGTTTTATGTTGACTCACTAAATTTAAGAAAAAGTTTTAAGGTTAGGATTGGCGGTGGGAAATTTTCAGTGATAACGTCATTCTAAATAAAAATGGTGTGGCGAGGAGGTAAGGCAGGACACTAACCTGTCTGAAGTGATCATCGAAGCCCCAGTCGGCCTGTCCGTTAGGAGAGGTAGCAGAGTGAGGCCCAGCAGGAGACAGGCCTTCATCAGGTTCCTGCTTGACTCTAATAGGTGGGGATGCAGCCCTCTGGGGAGCTGATGCAGAGTAACTGCCAAATGGACGTGCCGGGATGCGGGAAGCGCTCTGCTGCAAAGCGAGGGTCTGCTTGCGGAGAAACTCCAGACCACTGGCACTTCCCTCATCCTCATCACTGCCCTCATCCCCTTCCATCATCTCATTGTCGTCATCATCATCCCCTGAATCCCGGCCTCTGTCCTCGTCATCCTCTCTTTCTGAGTCCACACTGCTCTGATTGGACATGCGGGGAGGTAACCCGCCAACCGGGACACCTCCAGCCAGGCCTTTGCCCATGAAGCTGGCCCCAGAGGCCCGGGCAGCTGCCAGGATGGCCTGCTGGGCAGCAACCTGCTGAGCATACATGATATGGGCCTCTCGCAGCTTCCTCTCCTTGCGCTCCATTTCCAGTCGGGCCTGTTGCTGGCGCTGGAGCTGCTCCATTACTGCCTCCAGCTTCATCCCCCCTGTAGAGGTGCTCTGAGGAAAGGCCACACCAGGCTCCTGAGACATGCTAGGCTGTGGGAGGAAGAGAGAGGGAGTCATGGATGACGTACAATAAACTGAAATCTAATTATCCCTTTATTTCATTATATAGGGTGAAATTGAGTGTAGGGCACATGGAGCTTTATCAAAATAATCAAAAGGAGCCTGATTCAGGGACAGACTAGCATCCAAAACATACAGCAGATAACCCAACCCCACAATATTCATCATGTTCATGTAGTAGTAAAACTTGTTAACTCATAACCACATATAACCAGACACTTTCAATGTTCAATGTCAATGTTCAAACTGGGTTGCCTTTGTTGATCTCAAGAGTCAAAAGTTGGAAAATTCACACCATCATGGCAATAAATCTGAACTATATTTCCTGATATAAATAAAGAAAATATGTATTAACTAACCCTCCTCGATGGCTAAACTCTACAACTAAACCGGAGCACGTCTAAAAACAGAAACAATGAAGCAGGAAAATCTTAAAAACGTAACAAAACTCTGTAACCACAGTAGTGAAACCAGGCTCGCGAGAAGTCATGTCACTAAAAACCAAGAACACTTTTAAAGGTTTGAGAAAAGGCGCTTAGCTATCACAGCTAAACTTAAAATATAATCGGCACTGCAGCAAGCAAACCACGAAAAAATCTTTGGTGATTGGAAAATTATGTTAGTAACTCAACTTAAGCATTATTGTGTATTCTCGTAATTGTAGCACAGTGATTTATCATAAAGAAACGCCTTTATCTAAGCAAGGGTTGAATAACTGACCTCAGCTCCTGCGTTTTATTAGGGCAGTAAAATGTTCATTCATATAGGTTAGCTAGGATTCAAACTAACTGAAACTTCGGTGTTTTCGTTAAATAAATAGCAAAATAAACTGACCTCCAGTCATATTAAAAAAGAGACAAACAACCATTTAAGTGAAAACGACAACAACAGCCACGTTTGTTATAATAATGTACACATTTTTCCGCATTAAGCTAGCTGCCACATCCTACGTGGATAACGTATGCCGCGATAGGTTTTGAACCATAAGTCACCGTACAAACAAGCAAATTAAGCTTAAAGACGTTGAGGATTTGTCTGATAATGCATTACAGTGTTGTCGTGCGATTATAAAATCAGTAAAAAAAGTAACCTACCGTAAAGGTCAAATTAGCTGAAAGTTTGTTTTTCCTTCTTTTTTTTTGCGAAGTGTAACGTCGGGCTAGCTAACTCCTCTCCGTGAATAAAAGGCGGTCTAACTGACACTTTTCTGCCTATGTTGCCTGTTGTTTTTTTTAAAAACTCGTCACAGGTTAAATACATGAAGAGGGACGCCAAGCAGGACCACGACTCACCATTTGTGCCTTACTACTGCCTGAATTGTCCACCATCCCTCCTTCCTTGGCTTTATCCTCCTTCTTCCCTCGTTTGTGGCACTGGTTCAAACACTTGTAAACACACACACGCGCGCACGCGCGCGCGTACGGACAGGAGGGGAGGGGGTGGTGGTGGTGGTGGTGGATGAAGGGAGTGGGAGAGGGGGGGGGCGCTGTGCACGCACCACCGTAGAACGCTGCCAACTGATCCGCGTGCTGGAAGGCTCTATGTGCGCTGTCTTCTGGAGGGGGGTGAGGGGGTGCGACCTCTGGAAATGTGCCCGTCTTTCTCTCTTTTCCCCGCCGATTTTTTTACCTTTTTCTCTTTCTTTAATAGAAAAGGGGGACGGCTGGCGAGCGGCCCGATCTCATATCTCGGAGAGAGCGCCGAGGTAACTCCCTTCACTCGGGTTTTTTTCCTCCTCTACATTTGACACCCCCCTCTCTCTCTCTCTCTCCCTCTCTCCCCACACCAGCCCCCATGGCGTACAGCGTTAGGTCCGCCCACGACAGCAACAAGTCTCGTAGCCTTTTCAGCTGCATGCGTCTTATCAAGTACTTTTATTCATACACATGTCTTCATTTGTATAACACAGGCCGAACAACTAAATGAGCAAGTAGCTGCGCCACATAACCTAAATAAAAAGAGCAAATATGCAATATATGTGCATATACATGAAGTGCGAATGAGTCATATAGCATAATGCATTTGCCGACACACTCTACTGACCTATGAATATACATTAATTGACATGAAAGCTCTCACTATAATTCTCTGTACATTGTATGAGATAATGAATCTAGTTGAGCTAAATTAAATGGTTGGAAATCTTCTTGCGCTCTCTTGGAACTGCTCAAGCCCTGTGTACACTATCACGTCTTTCTTTACTCCTTCTTCATGCGACAATGTTTAACTGACATACGACCAACATGTGCAATAGGTACTGCGTTGAGAACGCAGCATAGCTCCATGCTGCCCCCCTGTGGAAGCAACGACTGAGAGAGGTTCGCAGTGGTTAGTGTGTTTTATCAAACACGTACTGCACATCTACACCGAGCAGCCACTTCTTTGATCACACGTGATTCAGTGCAACATCTCTGCCATAGATTCTACTTGAATGAAGATTTTGTTGACACTGTCAGAGAGGTATTAATATAACAATCATGTTTACGATAGAGGTTGTAGTTTGCAGTACTCTTAAACTGGACTGCGCATACATGAGACACAATATTAGACGCGTCTTTCAATATGATGCACTGTACAGCAACAGCACCCACTAAGACCGCAATAATAAACATAAAGTAGATTTATGACCTCTCTGACAATGTCAACAAAAACTGAAATATTAATAACCGTCTTTAAAAAAAAAGAAAAAGCTACGTCCTAATGTAAGCACTACCAGAAACGATTATGAATAATTACAATCACAGCCATACACGTGAAATTAAACATAAGTTTTATTTAATAATGCAAACAAATAAACAATACAGTCAAATAAAAAAAAAGACTAGTTTACCATTATAAAATAACTATAAGTTATTGCATTTATCACCCAATAACACTACATCGTCACAATGTTTTATAAGAAGCGGATTGTCCCAACAGTTGCATAGTACAGGTGAGTCAAGTGTACTTGCTACTGACCACTGGTGTTAAGTGCAATATTAGTGTACATAAGAACATCGTGCAGAGCCAGGGCCGGGGTCAGCACACCTTAAAGTCAGCTGTTACATTTAAAGCATTTACCTCACACTTAGTGTAATAGTAGAATCAGCTTTTATTCCTTAATCACCCACATTACAACCATGGAGTGCTGAGAGGCGATATTGTACATTGCTCATGTTAATAATGTCACATTTCGAATAAATAGCATTTTCATTTGACAAAATCAGCTTCCCAAATTTGATTTTGTGAATTGAACCTTACTGTGAGGTTCAAATCCTTAATTTTCTTGCACAAAATATCTTTTTTTTTCCCAGTCTTAACTAACCCGCTAGACCATTTAGTCATATGACCGAGCGTTACGTCTTGTAACAACCAACATCACAGCATGAGGAAAAGCAGCGTGGTCTGCATGTAAGTAAAACAGCAGTCATACATGTAGACCACACTTCAAACCTCAATTGTGCAATTTTATTTTATTTTTAAGCCTATGTGAAAGGTAAATTACTTCCTAGTTGCTCGCAATATCTCCAGAGTAAACAGATCACCATCACTTGCTCTGATACTGAACATTTTTTGTAAAATAAACACCACTAATTAATAAAATATGTCCCAGACTGTAACAGGAACAGATACAATTTTAAAGTGGGAAAACAAAAGAAAATAATACACTTTTCCTCTTTACATTAAGGATTGCCATTTTCTGTGTCTATTATGTAGGAAACACATATCGTAACACAAAGAAAATAATTCCAACACATTGTTTGAACTCATATTTGTAATATACTTAAAAAATAACAAGGGTAGACAAATATATCAAATATCTCAATACTCCTATGTAAATCTGGTGTACTGTTTTTGACTGTAACAACTATGTTTAGTGTCCCCAACGTATATACTTATAAATAAATAAATAAAATGATTTAACTCTGCCGTCCACACACACTCCTGGACCCGGTTTTAATCCAAAATGCTACATATCCAACTTGAGAGAAAAAAAAGTGATCATGCTATCCAGAATTAATGCAATCAGTTACCAATGTACATCTATTCCCATCTTCTTGCTATCCATCCCAAAAAGTGATGGACACTGGTTTCTGGAGCGAAACATTTCTCCAATACAGTGATTGTGAAGTCCAGTCGAATCAAATGTATTTGGCTCATCTGTCAATGCACTTCAGTAACTCATCTGCTTACATTTGTGCCATATGCAAGTGTAACATTTTGGTAAGTATAGGTCACTCTTTCCAACAGTGAATACATTTGTAGTTGTTAAACTTTGCATTAATGCTTTACTCTGCTTGTGTATCTTCTACAGGCAGAGGATGGGTGAGTCTTCTTGGTATGTAGCAGTCTGCTCAATGGCAACTTGTAAAAGGAATGAACTCTTCAGACATCTTCTGAACTTCTCAGACACAAAGCAGGAAAATGCAGAACGAGTCTTATCCAGATTTATCGTCCTCACTTTGTGTGGAAAAAAAAAAAAGAAAAAAAAAATATATATACTGTATATATATAAAA
Organism: Nibea albiflora; assembly: GCA_014281875.1. Taxonomy (NCBI): domain Eukaryota; kingdom Metazoa; phylum Chordata; class Actinopteri; family Sciaenidae; genus Nibea; species Nibea albiflora. The sequence continues at coordinate 12,680,353 of CM024795.1, read as the reverse complement.
TAATATATAAAGACATGAAGTGGTTTCACTCTGTCACTATACTTCCTATTTCAATTCAGTGCTCTGCTTCATGTTAAAAAATGTAATTACTTGTTATTTTTGTTGGAATAGGTGTCAGTCACCTTATTTTGGAATAAAACTCAAAAGTCATTTTTCATGGCAGACAAAGTAAAACGCCGCCAGTTGCAAACATAATCAGGGAATGTGTCAATGGTCAAGTCATAGCTGCTGATTTACCAAAGGGCCCGAACATTAAAACACTAAATACCAAACATGAATGCGTGTCATGCTTAGAGGGCTGCAGACCTGTTCACCACAGTGGAAAAGACAGTAAACGGTTCTCCACTGGAGCAACAAAGATTTCCCAAATGATGCGGTCTATAAAAATAATAAGAAAGAAAAAATAATATCAAGCTTTGGGTCACAGTGGATAAGGCTTGTTCTTATGTCCACCCGTGTTTTCATGTGTGTCTTGTGAGTCTTCTCGGCGCAGGACTGTCCTGCACAAAAAGGAGTTTGGCTTCAGAGCTGGAAGTTCTCAGGCAGCACAGCAGTGGTCCTGGGTTAGAAAAAAGGCCTCAGGCACCAGTGACTAAAGTCAGAGGCAGGAGCTGGAGCCAAGCGTTTATAAGGTTTGAGTCATGGCACCGGCGTCACTGCAACGAGCAGGACGGGCCCTCGGGGCAGCAGCACACAGAGGAGCCCATGGCTTTGGGTGGAATAAGGTCCAGGTCCTCGTCATCAGGGATCTCGTCCAGACGGTAGCCGTCCTGAAGCAGCTGCCTGCTTAAATCAGGATGGACCTGGAAAGCAAAGAGAAGGACTTACGCTTACAGACACATATCGGTGTCGAATGGCTAAATCATCTCACTCTGGTTAACCTGTTCCTAGTGATAGCTTCACCTTTTCATACTCCTCAACCTGTTGCTGCCAAACTAAATTAACATTTTCTTTTTCTTTTTCCATTTTCAAATCACATTTTATTAATTAACACATTTTGCCTCAGAGGGCTTTACGATCTATACATCTGTTCACCTCGCATCTGTTTCTATCTCAACACCTCCTACATCAGTTTCATATTAAAAGCCTGCTAGCGTTTCTGTTGAAGGAAATGTATTCATTCACTAACAAAGCTTTTATTGTTTTGTATTTATCAAGGGCAATGTGGAAAGAATGGCCTGGCAGTAGCAGAGCAGCAGCAGTGCTCTCTGAGGCGATTTCAAGACAGTGGCTTTGTAGTTTATTATTTGAAATAAGCTACAGCAGTCGATTCTCATAATTGTGTTATGAGCTCACCGAAATACAGCACTTGAGTTGAAATAAAGCACTTGAGATACCTGAGAAATATGTCTATGAATGGATATTAATTAATTATACAACCGACTTCAAATTAGTTTGCCAGTGGTGCCAGGTTAATCCCCGTTAGCCATTACAAAGTCATGTTGAAGTAGAAGTAAACTTCCGCTTCAACCCAGTCCGACTAAAATACTTTATATGAATATTTAGCTTGGAGTCTGTGGCGAGTAAACTAGCTCAACTAACATACTTTGAATGCATCTTAGCTATGATAAAAATCCATCTGTTGCTCAACAACCATGTGAGAAAACAAGGAAGACAGAATTTAAGCTCTGCTGAAAGGTGGAGTAAACAACCCTGGCTACATATCTGAGTCAAGAAATAGCCAGCAGCTTAGTGTGTGACTGAAAACAACAGGTCGAGTATAAAAACACATCCTTTGCTTAACTTTTACTTCGTCGCAGTTGCACTCTAAGACAAACCGGTTCCCGTTTAACCTGTTACCTATTTCCACTAAATATTTTGAAGGTTTTGCAAGGTGAAGGTCGGGTTGACCTGACGAGCTGAACCGGATGATTGCACAAAAAAAATGGAAAAATGAAGTCCAGACTATATGAATAGTTTTAAACCTTTTTTTTTTTTTTTTTTTTTTTTTTACACACCCACGCAGTTATAGCCACCAGCCAGGTTAGACTGGGTGAGTGGGATTCTAAGAGCATCTGAAGAAGGCAGGTAGCCTTAACTCACCTCAGCTGAAGAGTATCCTGAGGAATACTGCTCAAAATCGATCTCTTCATCACTGTAAGGACATGCAGCACAGGTTCTGTCACTCGGAGTTAAACAATTCCAATGAAAGCCATAAAATGCTAAAATGGTAACTGAAACTGGTAAATGTCCTGAGGGGAAATGGTTTTATGTAGCCATGCAGAGATTTCACGTGCCTGCGTTGTCTGTGATTATATCTGAACGCACACATTAGGTATTTCTTCTTGTGACATTCATTCTCTTCCATTGAGACATATTTTTTTGATAGACTCTGATGAACTGTTCTCTCATACTTCAGAACAACTAAACTGCATCTCTACAAAGAGACCTAATCGACATTTTACAGCACGAGTTTGTGGTAAAATACAACACTTTATGAGGGATTAAGAGTGTATCTTTTAGAACAATCTAATGGGAAACAACTTCTTAATAGTCACAGTAGACTGTCAGTAAGTTTCAGCGCTCAGTTCAGTAAGAAACGAACATTATCGAGCGTATACCTGGTATAGCCTTACCTGTCTGAGTCCAGCGCAATCAAACTGTCCTCAGCGTGCTGACTCAAAGCCGCGTAGCCCTTGTTATATTTCACCGTCCTGAAACGAAAAACAAGATTTTAAAAAGAAACACAAAAATCTCACAAAACTATCATTGCTTCCTATACATTACGTTGAGATTACAAAAGGCAGTGTCCTCTCTTCTCCTCACCTTTTACCTCCTTGTCTAGGCTGATGCATCACTGGAGGGCCTGGTGAGAGGGCTTTCTTCTTCAGCGCTTTCCTCGCCATCTCCCGGTGTTTCTCTATGAATAATAAGGATTAGGGCCGAGCGGATGATGGTCAAAGCAAAGGTGTAATAAGAAGTTTATAGCACCTATGAGAGCCATTTCATGAGTTCATTATTAGCATTTGTTTTGTTTACACACAACTGCTGCCAACTACAGTAGCTGTTAGTAATGGTAGCTCGATTTTGTTGCCTGTGAGTGTGAGCTCAGATCATCAGGAGAGTGTTAGTGTTTGTGCCACAGGTGTGTTGGACCAGCAGGAAGAAAGTTTTCAGGTGTGGGTCACAGGGGAATGCAGTCAGGGAACAGAGTCCCTATCATGCCAGAACCAGAGTTGCATAAGCAGGCAATGTAACCAACTCAGTGTCCTCTATGTACACAGCTAACGGCAAAGAGAACAAAGAGGATGCGGAGAAAGCTAAGGAGTGAAAAAGAAAGAGAAACTGAGCAAGAAGCCACCAGACGAGAGAAAATCTGGGATTGACTTTCAGTCGTTGGCAAGAGCTTCATGAAATAAAAGGCTGAAAGACAGACACTAAGCTGGGCTTCTTGTTGCTGGACTAGTAAGTAACTTAAGCTGCCTGCCACGTCTTGTGTTGTTGGACCTGTTCGACGTTTGGCTGTGTTGGCAAAGTGTTTTGACTCACTAGCTTTCGGTCATAAGCAGTGTAATCATAACGAATGCAGAAATGCATACAGTACATGTTTCATTTCCTTCTCCTGTCCCACAGTGGTGAGAGTACACATTCAAAACACACACGAAAGAGTACGTGAAACGTGTCATGTGTCTCTCACCAATCTCACATGACATTGAGTCACACTACCTCATTGCTATGTGAAAATCCTCCATATCCATGACATCTGCCTGGCTTTACGCAGGAATGCACAACTACACAAAGTCTTTTTTGTAAACGTCAAATGAGTATCTGAATTAGAATCACCAGTCAGTCAGTCAGCCCGCAGTATTAAGAGCACAAATCTTTGCTGGAGATGCTCCGACAGGTTACACGCCAATATTTTTATCCACATGATATACAGATATCTGGACCTTAAATATGATGAGACTACTTTATGGGAAGCTGACTGTGTGGACTGATTTCTACACACCCACACACACACAGATTCCCCACAGTTTCACACAGTGTAAATTACACAAATGAATTATATTTATATCCACAGTGTGAAACTGTGGTCAACTTGGCTCATCGTCATGCGACTCAGACTCTGACGTTCTGCTACAGTAGGTGCACTTTCATCACTCTTCTGCTTTCTCATTTTGTGCTGCGTACAACAGTTATGAAGCCGACTGAACTAAACAACAATTATGACAAGACTGCTGACTTACTGACAGGTATAACAATGACATGTTTATGTTATTGGATTATGGTAAGGATAAGAAAATGCTTACGAAGCTTGAGGTGGATTGCTGTTGCTCTGGACATGATGTAAGGGCCTCTTTTCTCCACGGGCCTGATTCCTCCATCGGTTGTCTTAGGTCTTGTGCCACTGCTGGGCCCCTGAGGTTGCATAAATGAAGGATAGTCTGTATTTTATATTCACGTATAGTAGTCAAGTAAATAGCAAAACAATAATGTGATAACTCATTGACAAACTGTGGTAGGTGAATGGCGTTTTCTAAAATCTTAAACTAATTCAAATGGGGTTCAACCACAATCTTCATGAAACATATTAACTTTTCTCCTGTAGAGTGACTCATTTTGGTCTATTTCTCATTCATAAAAAGTCTACCAACGGTGGTAATCCCCGAAATTTGTAAATCGAAAACGCCTCCAAATTTTCCCAGCAGTCCCTTCGGTTTACAGGAAAAGAAAATCAATTTTACGTGTTTATAAGCCCGTTAAACATGTCACACACTGTCATTTACGTTCAAAGTTAGCAGTGTTTAAAGCTTGAAGCTTGTCCCTTCGACACCAATTTAATTATAAGCACGTCTTATCCAAACAACTGTCAGAAATCACTGGTTAAAGTAAACAGCTAGCCTCCTAGCTACCGTCAGCCGGTGTTTCGGTTTAACGCGTGACCGTGTTAACTGGCGACGGTCAGCCGGGTGTCTGGTTGTCCTAGTTACGACCGCTGTTTAACAGAAGAAGCCAAGTACTTATTTTGTTCATAAACGTTACAAACAATGGCAGCACAATGTTAAAATGTCATTATAAAACTACACAATTCGTGTCTTGTTTAACAGCTACGTATTCTCTTCCTGACAGCTTTCGCAACTACGACAACCACAGAGGCATTCGCTAATTGCACAAGTGAACACGGTCGCTTGTTAAACCGTAACACCGGGCTAGCTTTAGCTGCTATATTACCGATGAAACTTGTAGCTCCGGCTGCGCCTCCAGCAGGGTGTCCTTCTCTGGTTCCTCTATGATGTCGTTCATCATCTTGGCCTTAGTTTTCACAGTTTACACCACAACACTGCCATGATGACAGGGGTCCCACCAGCGCGGGACTTTGTTGTTTTCCTCGGGAGTAGTTAACATAGGCACTTCTGTGTGCTAGCTACGCTATCATGGTCGTGGTGACAGGCTTTATTCTACTTCCGGGGGGGAAAAGTTTCAAAATAAAATCAAAACATGTCATTCAAGAAGATAATCCAGTGTTTGGTTTTATGCAGTAGCAGTTTTACATGACTAATATCTGTCACGCTCACACGTACATCACCCTCCAGTTCATCATAGATGACAGAAATGTTACCCCCCCTCAAAAACTCAAATAAAATCATTTTCAAAATAAAAATGGTTCATATTTAGTAGCTGAAGAAGATTTACACTTGAATGTAAACCTTGAACCTGAAAACATGAACTCATCTTGTTCTAGTACATATCCTGTATTTTATTCCAAAACACAGAAATGGTATCAGAGACTACTTGACAGCTTGCTATCACACGTGTAGCTGATGTGATATAAAATGAACAATCCATCAACTTCCAGCCTGCTGTCGCCACCTAGTGGATCAAAGAGTAAGTAGCTGTTAAGGACACACTAGCAATGCCCACAGACCAGCCTTCACCTAGGTTTTCTAACTGCACATGGTCACAGGTCAGCAGCAACCATTTAATAGTGTATTTATTAAGACCGGCTGGATGAGGATGATATAAAGCCAAAAATCTAAATATAAAACCAAAATCTGTAGCATCGGTTGACAGTCTTGTGTTTATAGGGCTAGATATGATGCATATATTAGATGCATGTATTTTTTTTTAGGCATGTTAGAGACCTTTTTTCACAATAGACACTTATGTTTGCAGGACAAACAAAAGCTAATAACATTAACCACGGCTGCATTTCAATGCAGTAGTCCAATAGTCTGTCAATGAGGAAGTTTAACAGAAATCTCCTAAATGGAATGGGGCCGGCGTGGTGTTATTTACACCTGTGCTTTTCCTGCTACAAAGAGTCAAGATGTCTACTGTAGGAAAGGTCCATTATAGATATAAAAATACTAATTTACCATAAAAAAAAAAAAAAAAAAACACATATCACACACTCTTCAGTCCATTCATTGGTTTTCTTTATAAGGTCCACCATTTTGTACACAACAGGACATGGATTTAATCAACAATATAGACATATCTGACAGGAGACAGAAGAAACAGAAGAGTTCATCTCTTTATGTATCAAATGACCTGAGGGAAGAGAAGGAATTAAAAAAGAATTATTTTATTGTTTCAAATATTTTGCTTTTCAACATACATCACTTATTCTACATACATATTACTTTATTTGCTCTGGTTTAAGTTTGTGAGAATCTTTTTTTAAATTTTTTTTTTTTAAAGGAAACAATAAATATCACGATTCAAAACAAAGATTAGCTGCAAACAAGTACTGTGCAATATAATAGAATAGAATGCCTTTTATTGTCACTATACGCACGTACAATAAGATTAAAAGCCAGCTCCAATAACAGTGCAACAGTGAAAAAATATAATCATAAAAATATACAATATAAACATAAACATAGGCAAAGATTAAGGAGGTAAGGTGCACAGTACTGAGGAGTATATACACATTTGCCTACAATAGACATGGTGCAATATAGTTTATCATCTACTGTACATAGACCAGCATACACGAGACAGCTTGAAACTGTGCTGGACAACACCAGTGGTTTCTGCCTGCAGCAAGTCTCTAAAAGCCACGTCACCCTCCCATGTAACATACAGTACTACGGTACAGTTTCGGCTCACCTTGACAGTCTATAACTTGTCAATGCCCAGATCTTCTGGTGTTGAGATGCCGAGTTCTGCAAGGGTGGGCTTCAGTTCCTGGATCAAGTAGGGATAGATGTCTTTGTGGGGGCCTGCTTTGTCCTGCAAAACATAAAATGAAGAGGGAATGTTACCACAAGCAATACATGCAGGGAGCAATTGAGTAAGTTTCAACCAATATAATCTAGTGAGTAATTTCCTACCAGGGGTGCTGCATTATGTTATTTTTTTAAAATCATTTTTAAAGAATAAATATAAATAAAACTTGTGTCAAAGTAACATCAGGGGTCAATTTTTATTTGTGAACAATGTGAACTCCTTTTGATTTGCCTCCACACTACAGTGAAGGAAAATTCTGGTAAGCGATCCACACTCCGATCTAAAGCTCTGGGTCACAAGAAACACGGTTCAGGAGAAAGAATGAACCTATGACAGGTAGGGCCCGGTGTACAGACTAGAACTTTTACAAAGTGTCTGAACTGCCGTTTGTCATATTCAAATTAACAAGAGTGCTTGATTAGTCATTTAAGCACTAACCTCAAGAACCTATAATGTTTTGTGTCTTGAACCGTTACATCGACGCCTTGCCATCAACACTTTGACATTCACATAACAAAGTCAGCTAGTCTGAATTTAAAATGTCATAAAAGTGAAGAAACATGTTATTTTTCAACGAGGCTTTTATAGTGTTGTGGAAATCCTGGTACTGCCTGAGCTACATGCAACACCTAGTTTTAAAATTTGGTATTTCCAATGCAGTCCAGTACTTGGCTTAATATCCAACTGGTTAGACCATTCTACAATGGCCCAAACCTACTGAAGGGACGGTCACTCACCTTAACAGCCTCAAGGATGCGGATGGCGCTGGCCATATCATTCAGTCTTCTGCAAGCCCTCAGTGCAGAATCCACAATCTTGGGCTCAGGTACCAGATCATACCCCATCAGGGTGTTCATGCCTTCAGAATAAACAAACAAATTAGCAATAGGAAGAAGAGCAAACTATAACAGACAGAAAAACAAGTTATGATGGACCGTTAAACCCATCACTGCCACTGCTGGGCATTATGGGAAGTCAAATAACTAAATAATGAGGCACATTTACTTTACGTGGGTCTGATATTTTGTCTGAATGTTTTTGTCATGATGTAACATAACACTGACCAGACTAGGAACAATGGAATGAGGACACATCATCAGAATATGAAAAGCATATCAGCAAAGTTACCTTTCCTCAGTTCCCAGGCATCTATGTCGGGCTTGCTGAAGTAAGTAACCCAACGGGCATCAAACTCCTCTTCAGTCTCCACCTTACCGTGGGAGTAACATCTGGAGGCCAATGGAGCTGGGAAACAAGGCAGAAAGAGAAGTGACGACACAATACGTTCCAAGATGTAGAAATATATAAAAGCCTCTCTACAAGACTGACAAGATCGAATGACAAAAATGTAAGCGCAACCCTGTAACACTTCCTCTTTCAAACTTCAATCACAGGATGGAGACGGTGTCTGTATTAAACACGGACCGAGGCTGCGACTCAGTGCACAGTGAAATATCGCAATCGGGTTGCTGGAAAAAAAACATTTTCAGCTGCACGGCCTTCATCAGCGTGGTTCGATGTGAGGCGATTACAAACTGTAGATAACACAGGTCTATAAACGTTGGCTCGGTACATGAGGTTGGTGTCAGTTTCTTTAAATACACCAACAGGTTTGTCACGTGGCTCCCACCTTACTTCCAAATATGTAGCAGTATCGTATACTTTCCAACTAAAACTTATCTCAAACAATAATTACAGCACAATATCTCAACATGCATATGGGGACTGACATAACTCTAAGTTTATTTATGTACAGGACAGCCAAGACAACGAGAACATATCTCACATATAACCTAGATACAATATATATATGCACCTTATCAGCTGCAACAGGCTGCAGAAATGCCCGCCTAGTGCAAACTACCTAATGAATAACGACCTACAGGTGTTGAGGACAGTTCATATAGGTGAATATTAACATCAAAACAAGTCGCACACCACATCTTTCTAGACTTTTATAGCAAACTATGTGCAAATACAGAACACAAGGCTCTGTGCATGATAAATTATGCTGTCTGAGTCAGACTTTACGCCGTGTTGCTGTCAGCTGCGTATAAACGGCGGCCACTGACTCTCTCGAACTAACTGAGGAGGGTCATGACAAGGTCGTGACTTTTTTGGTTACTATCATTCATTCTGGCGCCTCTTCATTTGAAATATTGAATGAATGGTGGAAGTACAGGAACACATCCACTTCAAGGCCACAAGGATACCCAACCATAAAGACAAGTCAATGTCACCCTAAGCTAGCTATTCACACACACACACAGCTGTGGCTAAGCTAGGCGGCTAGCAGGGTAACCTCACTGTAGTCATCTCAGTTACGGGAAGTGTGTGTAATTTCACGGCAGGTGTGCGTCCTACCTGAGTAGCAGGGTCGTGACCGAGCCAGACTCCGGGCCCCGGTGGCCGACAGTCGGAACACGGCTCGGAACATCGTACCGTATCGGTCGCTAACCGTCCTCTCTGTGCGCTAAAGAGAGACTCTGGACGGACAGACACGAAGAGGACGGCGAGGGGTCACGTGACTGACGGAGATAGCCGAAAGCCTCTACGTCATAGCCGCTGATAGGTCCGTGTTTTAGACCACGTACTACCCACACTGAGCAACATACACACATATGTGTGTTTTCTAGCTCATTTATTTACTTTAAGTGTCTTTAATTGAACAGGAGGTCCATGCATGTGTGTTTACATGAATCTACAGTAGATATAGATTTATTAGAGAACACCTGCTGTACATCAAAAGACTAATGAACAGATCTCATTCTCTGTTGCACTAATTCCTGGACTTTCTGTTATTGTCATTTTGGACTCCATTTGCACTCCTCTGCTAAATGCTGTGACTTTAACCCAAGGTAAAGGGAACAGAAATCACCCCGAGGACTCAGCTTAATGAGTTTAATAGTCTAAAATGTTGATTTGTGTCAGAGGAATACTGTAAATTCAAAATATCTGGCTCCTACACTTAACATAATAAGACAGTATTGGGGTTAATTTACAAAGCCCATCCAGAGCCACAAAAGACATTATACAACTGCTCATACTACTCCTCATGAAGAAACTGAACTGAAATTTAGTGGAGTGCCCCTTTAACAACAAGGGGACGCAGTACAGAGGTTTATGATGTCAGCAGAGGGAGCTCTTGGGTTATAGATAAATGTTTATCTATAACCCAAGGTGCTTTGAAACAAAAGCAACTTCAGGTTAATGGTGAAGAAGCAAATAACTTTTATAATAAGTGCATGTGAGCAGCTGACAGATTTAATTTCAAAGCATCGGGAAAGAATAAATCATTTATTTGTATTTAATAAACCAGAAACAATTTGTCATGCAGGATTTGCATCACGTCGATAACATTCATCCATTTTATTTGACTTTCTGTGTATGCAAACACTCAATGTGCATGTTTAGGGTCATGTAATGAATGTGACCAAGGTATAGCGGATTACCCAGTTGTGTGATTCAAGTTTGTGTGTGTGTGTGTGTGTGTGTCGGTGTTCTTAGTGACGTGGTAAACTCTAATCCGCCCTAAGCCCAGGGCACCACAGTGGATGTCCATTAGTGTAATGTGCTACTGCACATATTTACTTCTGTGTCTCTTCCCGTCCTTATCGTGCCCGTCCTTTATTTTCTTCCACGCCTTCTCTGCTACTCACTACTAAATCTCTGCGTGGACGTTGCATATTTCAGCTGTTTAGCTTCAGTTTTAGAGCAACTTCTGAGTTGTTAGGATAAGCTCTGTGACCTCTCACCTCACCACCTGTGGGCAGGGCACATTTACTTGAATTTGGATGACTCCAACATTATATTACACTGATGTTGTAACAATTTGCACCTCCAAATATGTCTTCATGGGGTTAATACATTTACTGTCATTATAACACCACCTTTTCATGATATAAAGCTATGAAATCCACTCTCAGTTATTATTCACATTAGTGTGAATCGTACTTTTTACCAAGCTTGTCTTGGCTCCGCTCAACCTGCTGAGTTACACAGGACCACGATATTAACCGAAACCACAAAACAGGAAGGAAGCTGAGTTTGGTTCTACAGTTATGATGGTTTTATTGGCATTTTCCAAGGTTTTAATTTACAGTGATGGTCACAGTCTGGAAAGGTAAAGAGACATGAAACAAAAAGAGTGGCACTATTGCAGATAAATATGGGCCTCTCAACTGTGTGGCCTACATATGTAGCATGCGGTTGCCATGTTAAGGATATTTTTGCCTGGATAAATGAATTATTCTGTGTCTTCTAGCAGCGGATGGACATGCATATCACACTTAATGCGCAGCTTCATATTGCTAGGGTTGAATTACGGGTAAAAGCAGTCTGGCCTGATATGTGGAATTAGCAAAGCTCCGCCTCCTTTCATTACCAATCACAATATTAGCTGTTATGGTTAATGCCCAGTATTTATTTATGATGGTTAAACAAGAGTCTCATCAATAATGCTCTTCAGACCACAAACAAATGCAAATATTTGCATATACACTGAGCCTTATGATAAAGTTTTTATAGATTACAATAAATCAATTAAATATTCAACCCTTGCTTTTGAATGGTCAGATTTAGCTCCCTGAGGAAAATGTATATACTATACAATCAATAGCATCAAATTGTATTATTGCTGCTCCATCAATAGAATTGGTAAAGTACACTAACAGTCAGGATCAAAAAGCCTCGTTTTCATTCAAATGGCTCAAGTGGTTACAGAGACGTAACAGAGTATTCACAGTCTAATACGCTATTAAGATCTGAGCAGCTCCACATCTACGTTAAATAACTTTGTATTTAAACACTGGCCTTGGTTAACAAGCTGTGAGGGCTGTATGTTCACTATATTCATGGCAAATCACTGTGGCCTTATCATGTAGCATCACAACATCTTAACTGATGGTTACACAGTGTGTCTTACATGGACAACACCAGAATACTGACATTGGAGGGTGGAGGGGGGGGGGCATCTTGGAACACGGTGTACACACATTTTATGTTACACACAGACTTAAAAAAAAAAAAAAGCGATGAAGAAAACAGGACAAACGATCTAGATCAATGAAGCCATTTAAGAAGCACTATGTACAGTGTGGAAATAGTCTGAGTGGACGATGCGTGACGGGACTACTATTTCTTAACAAAATCCAAAGAGCGACAACACAGAACAACATCGACAACAAGGGGAATGAAGGGAGGGAAGGAAATAATGGGCAGGATTTGGATGTATGATATGTGCATGTGTGCAAACCTCTACAAGTATCACAATAAAAGCATGATGTCGCAGCGCCTGCTGTCGAGCATAGGGCGCGGGCGCTGGCCGTTGGTGTTGGGGGGCTGGGTTTGGTCGATGTTGTTATCTTTTGGGTGGTCAGGGTTAAATGGGGATTGAAAGCACTTTTTCGCTGCAGTTTAGCCACTGCCCAACATCTTTGTAGCACGCTGGTTGGCCTCGTCAATCCTGGTCTTGTTGGAATCAGCCTGAAAGAGAAATAAAGCTGTTACATAGCTGAATGTAGTGAAACCAATGGTAAAGGATCAAGATCTGTTGATTATTTTTGATTAATCAGTTAGTTGTTTGGTCCAAAAAAAATGTGAAAATAGCAGAAAAAGAAAATGTTGGTCACTGTTTCTCATAGGTCAAGGTGACATTGTCTGTGTCTTGACTTATTTAGTCGACAGTTTGAAGACATTCAGTTTTCTGTCATAGAGGACTAAAGAAATTAGAACATATTCACACCTGAGAAGCAGAAATCAGAGAATTTGGACAAAATGATTCATCAATTATCAAAATAGTCGTCATTCAATGTAATAGTTGTCAACTAATTGATTAAGTGATTCATCATTGCAGCTCTATTGGCCACAGAGTCTCGACAGCAAGCCACATTTAACAGAAATATATCAGACTGAATTAACGGAGAGCACAATTGGGATGTTTAACACCCAGATTTTGTCCTCTGGCATGTGAATAAAGTTTTCCCAGACTAAATCTGCTCAAAGTCAGCACAGCTGAATCTGCTGTCACGCAGCCTAAAGCTGGGCATGTAATCCATGCTAAATATGAGCTAAATACCAATAAAGATTAGCTACTGTTTTTCTAGATTTGTTGCCTTTCACAAACTTACTCTACCCACAGTTCTGACCGTCCTTCTGACTCTTTGTGACTTTCACGACATGTGTATATCTAACCACATTCTGGTTCACTCCATAGTTTTCCATGCCATCTGTGCATCAATACAAACAGGCCTATAGAGAAAATTGTTTCACAAAGTAGTCTTGAAAATCTGTTGCCTATTGTAGCCTCATAATTATCTTGTTTCATAAGAACAGCAAGTATATTTCTATTTTCTCTTTGAAGGATTTGAAGCATCACAATTCCAAATGTGAACCCGGCTCTATTTTTATCCACCTTGAGCTAAACGTTGCTTTACTACTCCACCAACTAGGAGAGGCTGTTGCCTGGTAACAAATGAAACTGACTTGTTTCCCATCAATAAGTTTGAATTTAGAACGGTGGAGGGTCAATTACATCAAAGTCGTGCAGCTCTCTCAAAATGAAGCACCCTTTGTCACTAATTATTCATACTCATTTTCCATGGCGGTGCTCATGGTACAGTACCTTCTCCATGATCCTATCGATCTGGCGATTCTGGGTGTCGATCTCCTGGCCCATGTCCAGGGCCATGTGACGCAGATTGCCAATGATACCTCCCACCTGCTCCAGGTTCTCATCCATCTCATTCTCCCTGGCGTCATCTGTTACCCTGGAATGCAAAGGAGGACATAATATATTGTCACAAAGGTTTCCTGGACTTCAAACACTGTGACATGTAAGGATAAAACAATAAAATGTACTGGTTAAAGTCCATGCACTGTAAGAATAATGTGTGTTAAGTTTGTCAGTTCAAAGAAGAAAGTGTTATTAACCATTCACCCAAATGTGTCAGATGAGTCCAGAAAATGACATGACTAACTTTGAAACACTCTGGGCGAGATTAATTAATCTCTATCGCTCTGCTAGGGGTGCAGGGGTATGCTCAGGGTGGCCCCAGCGTGTCATCGAGCCCCCCTTTAGGACCGCCCAAATAATCCTGGACTGAGAACTGGTGAATGACTGTTTTAACCTCTAACATTTCAAGCTCAACTATTTCCCAACTAATTTAATGTATATATCTGTGTTTACATCAATCTGTCAGAGTCCTGTTTTTCAAGGAAACGAATCCCTGATAATTCACTTGGATCAATGAGCCTTGAATCATATTATAGTACTACTCTGTGACTCCCAAACAGAGGGTCAGTCATTCATATGTGTCATCAGTCTTCAACATCAATGTAAATGAGGTTGCTCACGTTTTGTGCATGCTGATGGTGAAATGTTTCTTGGACAGTCAAAATGGATGGTCTATTTCAAGTGTTTTGTAGAATTGCGTGAATGTAAATTTTACACAGACACACAGGAACAATCGAGCATGCCAGCTACAAGCAGAAAAACACACCTACACACGCACTTTACCTGCGGATGAAGCCCCCACTGATGGCCATCTGTTCACGTTCGTCCACCACTCGAGCACCTGGCTGGCTGTTCACCACTCCATCCTGGTTTCCTCCCCAAGCCTGGCCCCCGCCCTTAATCCTACCACACACACATTTCAGTCAGGGCCAGTGTAAATACTGTATTGTGTGTTTATGTGGGTGTGCATAAATGTATTTGTGCATGTTTATGTGGGTGTGTGCACTTGTTTATTTGTTTGTGGATATGAGTAGGACTGTGTGTCCTGTGGATGTGCGTGTGAATATGTGCTGGTCAGCACGTGTGACACTATGTGTGTGTGTGTGTGTGTGCACTGGAGCGTGAATGTGTATATGCATGTCTATGTAAGTCCAAGTTTTATAGCAATTCACTGCCAAAACATATACCGATCATGAATATATGTTTAGAAGGCATTGCATAACATGGCGTCAAACCAATTCACCTGCTAAAAGCAACATGGCAGCCACGTATGATAAACTTACATGCATTTGCAGTCTGTTAGTGAATAATTGATCTAACGTGCAGATCAATTGAATGCAGTATGTGGCTTGTGACGGAAAGTAATTAAGTCGTCTTACACAAGCACATACAGAAGAGCACAAACACAGAACATAAAAAAAACAGACTTCAGACGGAGGAGACACAAACACACACACACATAAACATGCGGGTTGAGAGGACGTCCAAGGCGGAGACAAAGTACACAATGTTTGACATGAGAGGGGAAAACACGTAAAGAGGACCAGGATCAGACACATGCTGTATCTATTAAAAGAAAGCGGAACAGTTAGAGATGTTATAATAAAATTTAAAAAAAAAAAGAAAGAAAAGAAAAAACAACAACAAAGCGAACAGTGACCATTTTGCATGCAAGTCTGAGTAGCAGTGATCAGCCCTTCATTTCATCTGGATGGATCGGTCTGTAAGACGATACACTGCATACAGTCAAATAAGCAAATTTAATTCTTAGCGTTTGTTTAATAATGCTTGGAGTTCCTGATGAATGGAGGTCACGCCTGAGGACAACACAATGAACAAAGTTTGAGCTATTTAAAAGTTTTGTTTGTTTACTCGTCAATGAAAGATGACTCCCGAGTGTATCTTTCTGTCTTGAGGCGGTAAACCACATCCATCAGGCGCTCCAGACAGTTTGTAACAAGCAAGAATTATTTCTCTTATGCTATTTGACCCAGGGCTGCCGTATAAAGACTCTAGATCAGATGAAACACATGACATAACCACAGGATTACATAACAAGTGGTTCATGGCAGGGAGGACCAAAGAGCTATAGAATAGACAAGATCTGAACCCCAAATAAATCCCATATGGAAGGACCAAAAGCAGCAAACTCTGAAAATAACAGCCAATAATACCTTCGTATAGAAAACAACAAACGAAATCCAAAATTGAGTCTTGACTATTAGAAAAACTGACAGCAACTCCTACAAAATGACAGCTGCGATGCAAATAAAGCAGATTAGTTACATGTGCTACTGATCCTGTTCAGCCCTGTTGTGGAGGAAAGAATCGTCTGTTGTTAAATTGTCTACTGATGTATTTAATATTCAGAGTGGATATATAAATGGTGGTAACAGACAGTGAAGACAAAGAGAAACAAATACTGAGTGTCCTTTCCTACACAAACACCTGACTTTAGATACACGGTTTCTTCCATGTAGTAAATCAATATAGCATCCTTTAATTAATTCCCAGAAGAATATCCGAGAAACCTCTTGCTGCAGACTCAACACAAATACAGCAATAAAGCCATTTATTCGTTCATCCCTTGGTTTGTCAGCCACTTGTGTTTTCTATAGCTCTGAGATAGACAACTGTATAGAGTACAAGTACTGGTCCCAGAGTACAGTAGGCTCAGACATGACTCAGTGGCCATTGTTTGGCTGTTGAGGGCAAGAGATCAGATCACACAGGAGTTTGGCAAAACTGGAAGTGGGAATCCAACTTTATATCAAGTTTTTTCAAAGTACAAATACAAATTTAGTAGCTTTAATATTAAAATGATAGCACCCAATGTCTAGTGTAAAGTTTGCCTCACTCTTGTATGATATTTCATTATGTAGGAATGTCCTAAGGGAAGAGAGGCAGGGGCCAATCGAGGAACCGACTGTACTTATACATCTGTAAGATGCAGGACAGAAAACACTCGGACCTTGCTTGCAATGTAAGTTAGTTAATTAGTTAGCTTGACATAATTGGCATGTTTGTAAATCAGCAGCTGACTAACTAGCTTAGCTCGGTACAGAGACTGTAAACAGGGCTAGCCTGGCTCTGTTCAGAGGTTAAAAGAAATTTGCCCATCACTGACTCCAAAGCTCAATAATTAACAATTTATCCCCTCCCCAAGCAAGAAAGAGAATAAGTGTATTTCCCAAAACGTCAAACCAGTCTGATCTGATTTAACAGGTTTCTTAGCTGCAAGTATCAATAAATATTGTATTAATATACTCCCTTTTAATCAATAAATTATGTAATGTAAAACACCAACTTTAATACACTGTTGCCCATAGAGTTGGAATAAAATATTTTTGCCTCTTCTCATAAAATTGACACTATGTTATTTATTCTTAATATATGAGGTGTATCTTCTCAAAATGTTATTGATCAATCTCACAAACATATCACAGTAAAAATTAAAGCACTATTAACCTGATGTGTAGAGGACTGAAAACAAAATGATTCCAACTTCATGGCCAACAGTGCAACAGCAAAATGGATGAAATCAGTCATTTGGTGTAGAAGGCAACTAGTTGATTTATTCTTTGGTTGGACTTTGCACACAGCATGACGCATCATGCTGCGAGGCGTTAGGGTGGGAGCTCAGGTGGGGTATGGGTGGGGGTTGTCGTGGCCCAGATCCCTGCTGATGCTGCTCCCTGCTGGAAGAGAATATCTCATCCAATGTGGAATGAAGGGCTTTTGAGGACGACAGCCACGGAGGCTGGAGAGCAAATTAAATAACATGAGACCCTCACTTAAGCAAACACACACACCCACTGACCCGACCCCCCCCCCCCCCACACACACACATGCATGCAGTGCTTGTGCCTGTTCTCAGTGTGTGTCACTGTGGCTATGGGCCACTAACTGCTCACATCACAGTTCACCATGCTCTATACACCAGAAGCAGGCGGACGGATAGAGAGGCAGGAAGGCAGGCACTGAAACACATGCAGTCAGGCGATACAGGCAGCACCTACTTGTTACAGGGACATGAACATAGACCACAGAACTGTCCTAGATTGTTCAAATTCTTTTCTGCATCCTTCATGTCCTTATTGATTTGGTCCATCCCCTCCTCGATGCGCTCCAGTTGCTCTGATTACCAACACATTGTCATTTTTCCAGCAAAAGAACGAAAGCACATGAAAAGAGAAGAGAGGAGGAAGAAGTTGCGGGTGGAAGGAAGGGTTGGGAGTAGAGAGGGGAGACAAAGGAGAAGAGACAAAAAAAGACATTGACTGTGACAAGAGAGACATCAGACATCACCACCACCACCAGCACTGGACAGGCAAGAGCTCGGGGCTCCTGGCCGGTACCTACTTTTTAATACATGGGCATATCAGACCACAGCATTGTCCTAAATCTTTTAAATCTTTCTCGGCCTCCTTCAGGTCTGCGTTCACCTTGTTCATGCCCTCTTCCACACGATCAAGTTGTTCTGGTGAGGACAAAGGCATGAGAGTAGTGAAATAAATGTGACTCGTTTTTCTAGGAGTGGCGCTCTACTCTACGTTGCAAGGGGCAAAATGTTTTGGCTAGATGCAGAAGGCAAAGCAGGCGACAAGCTTTGAGAGTATCTGGGGATTCCCATTGACACAGTGACAAAAAAAGAAAAGAAAAAACTTTTTCTTCCTCTGTTGCTTTGCGCATCATTCAGGCACATGACGTCACCGATGCTTCCTTACTGAGATGCTCACAGAGCTATAAAAAGCTCTGATTCAAGGTCAGACCCTCTCTCTGGCTGGTTAATGGTTATAGGACAGGGTGGCAATAATCTCCATCAGTGGAAGGGGTCATTTTGTCTTCTAGGGCTCCTACAGTTTGATTAGTCACACTGTAGGGCAGAGATGATCATATAACGCTGGCTCAAGAGCCATAGATATGAGTGCTCCTGTTGGACTTGGTGCTGAAGTATGTTCAGTGTGTCTACAGCTCTGCTGAAGCTTCCCGGGGGAAGGAGGCTTTATACAACATACACAACTGTAGTGAAGCAGATTGTTAGTGAAATTAAGTCTCCACATCGGATAGTAAATAACTAAATAGACCCTTGCATAAGCTGTACAGACCTCTGCAATCGGTCAAGGTACGTAATATTAAAAATACAACTAGTTTCTTAGTTCTGAAAGTTGAGATATCTATAGCAACAAGAA
Organism: Nibea albiflora; assembly: GCA_014281875.1. NCBI lineage: Eukaryota > Metazoa > Chordata > Actinopteri > Sciaenidae > Nibea > Nibea albiflora. The sequence goes on along the minus strand of CM024795.1, from coordinate 12,661,255 downwards.
GGGTAGAGGAAAAGGACACCAGGATTTATTTTATCAGCTGTAAGGTCTATTAGAATTCTATTATAATTAGAGATCTATTATAACTTCTAAGTGAAGTTTACCAGCAAAGTGCAACACACAACCACTTGATGTCCGAATATGGCGGTAATCCCAGGCAAAGCGAGGGATTGAGTGAATGAGAAACATGAGAGAGAGAGGGAGGCATTGTTTGTCTCTCCAGCCTTAGACAGCCAGGCCAGACTTTAGTGTTCAGTCCCTCAGTCGCCTCACGTAGTCAGTCAATTGGAAAGCAGAAAGATTCAAATCAAAGAGAAATTAGTACAATGCGCCGTTTTCACCGTCCACAATTGAAAACACACCCCGCAGCTTTCATCTAGTGAGTGTGAAATGATCATTCAAGACTAAATTAATTCAGCAACTGGCGCCTTGTTTTGTTCCTCAGCTGCATCAAAAAAGTGTTTTCTTCGCGCTTTGGTTTGCACCTCTGACTAGCTCTTTCTCCACTGCAACAGCGGGAGAGATTTATCCAAAAAAAATAAAAGTTGAAATAATTAAAAGTGGGGGCCATGAGATTGTTATATTATCCGAGAGAGTCCTGTTTTTAGTAACACTGAGGATAATTCTTCTACCCTCTTAAATCACTTTACTCAGTGTCAGGGGATGAAAATGAAGGCAAATGAGATGCAGAGATGTGTGCAAGTCAGTCCAGTATCATTAACTGGCGTGTAAGTAAATCCATATTTAGGTTGTCAGCATTGAAAGCTGATCGAAGATTACAAGGAGAGCTGTAATGGTCCAGTAGCGAAGAAGTGATGTAGGTGCTTAACATTTATGATTCATAAAAGCAACCGCGCTGCTTGTGCGCCTTTTTCAACCTGCATGAGCTACGATCAGACCAGTGTTTTGAGCTCAGAGCTAAAACATTGTGAGTTGCTTCTGCCGTGGGCCCAGTGAGGTGAAGCTGCAATCCATCAGCCCTGACTGAGGTGTAATTCAGGTCAACTTGCATGTAACAGCCAGGCAGGGAGAGACTCGATAGCTGCAGCAGACCTCCACCACAAGTAATACATCACTGCAAGAAATGACGAACCTCCTCCTATGCGCGACCTGTATATGTGTGCGCGCACGAGTAAAGGGCAGAGGAATTAGTTTCACCCTAGTTTACAGCTCAACAGGGCTGCATTAATTACCACAGGCTTGGCAAGCTATTATTTGTGATATAAGAGTGAATAATTGATGAAAATTAAGATGGAAAACATGTCAGAACTCCGACTGACGGAGCCTGAGCAGTCCAGCAGTCGCCGTAAATGGGAAGGAGGCGTAGCAGAAAGTGAGAAGGCTAGAGAGAATAATGACAAGAAAGAAAGACAAGAAAGAGCTTCATCATGATTGTAACCGAAGTGAACTCCAGGAAAAGGACCAGGAGAAGAAGAACGCAGAGGTCAGGAGAGAAACGTGATGGGGATGAGAGCAGGGGCTGATGGGAAAGGAGAGAAGGAGCATGAAATGGAGAAGAAGAGTAGAAGAGGAAGGCCGAAAGAGAGAGAGATAGAGAGAGACAGATGGGGGATCGGGTTAAGAGGACATTTGCTGAGAGGCAGAGGTAATTTAAATCTGTGAATTGATTGCCGTCCTGTGCTAACAGCAGTGAGCTGCGCGCTGTGGCAGCAGCCGTTACTCTGGGGGGGCACGAAGACAGGAGCAAAGAGAAAGAGAGAGAGGTGAGTGTGTGTGTGTGTGCGCGGGGGTGGGGGGGTGGCTATATGTTTCTTTGACAGGCCAATTAGGCTGCTCTTTCACGCATGTAGCTAAGCACAAGCCTGTGGTAATACACACATACACAGACACACACACACATCCTCTACACATACTTTAAGTAGACGCTCCCCTACACACAATAAACGTGCCTTTAAATTACACCTGTACCCACAAAACATCAGTCACGTTAACGCAGGTGCAGAAACAGGGAACTTCCCTTTTAAGTCTTCAAAACATTGTCAGCGTGTTCCTACACTTCAATACTTCGACCTTTGTGTGGATCAAACGTTTCAACTCTCTATCTCTGACCAAGATTTTCAAAATAAAAGAGGACTTTATAGAAATGATAGTGGCTGCCTTCTGACCTACTCTGTTCATGTGTACTGAGGAGGGCAGCTGTCAGGCCATCAGATACTCTCCTACGTGCTAATAAGTAGCAATTAATTCTCAGCTAGTGAGCAACTTTGCTATCTTCATTATAGAGAATATCTGTGAAGGGTTGCTTGGAGCGGCAAGCAGACTTCAGAGAGCATGGTTAAAAGCACTGATGCATTTGTTTTGAAGTTGTTTATGTCCTCGTTCCACTGCGTGAAACTACTTAACATAAAGCTAAATCAGTAAGGCTAAGTGAGTATATACGCATTTGTCTGATACATTAAGCATAAAAGTGCAGTAATAAGGGGGCAAAGCAGGAGGCTAGCTCAACAGGCCCATCCAGTATAATCATTTTAGCCACATTAGCGCAGACTGCAGCCGAAGTTACTGCCGTTAACTTGGCACAAGCTCACAGAGAAATAAACTGTTCCTCTGCTTTAGTCATTTTAAAACCATAAAGGTCATTTTCCTTTAGGGTTGTACATTAGACTGGGACTCTAAAGTGTTATACTGGACGCACTGCTGATGAGGATTCTCCCATTATACAGCATAAAATAGCAGCACGAGAGAGTTGATTGCAGAGCAGATTAAAAGTGAAGACAGCTGTTAGAGAGATAGTGTTGATTGTTCTCTCCCTATCAACTTACCTCCCTGCTCGTCCAACATGACCAGAGTCCTGATGCCGGCATCTTTACTCTAACAGACAGAGAGACAGAGGGAAGGAGAGATGGGAAAGAGAAAGAGGAGAAGAGAGGTTGGGGGAGAAAAGAGGAATAAATGTGACAGATCAGTGAAGGTCAACAGAGCAGAACAGAGCAGAGCTATCGGGGCAGCAGAGGGGGGTCAAATTACAATCTGAAATCACTTTTTAGAGTGTGACTGATCTCGTCTGGCACGTGTGAGACAGCTTGACTTCAAAGTTTAAAGGAATATCCTGACGTTTTGGAAAACACACTTGTTTGCATCCTTGCCAGAAGTTGGAGCGGAAAAATCATACTGCTCTCATATATGTGTGCTAAATATGAACCTTTAGCTTAGCTTAGCTTAAAGACTGAAAACAGGGGAAACAGCTAGCGTGGCTCTGTCAAAATCCAAAACAAATATGTGAGAAAGGCAAGCTAGTAATAATTTTTAGGCTTTGGTTTAGTGTGGATAATAAAAGATAGACATAACATGTTCATTAGTGAAAAGTCAGCTACCTTAGGAGCTTTACTTGCTCATGATAAGAAAACGTGTGAACATCAAAGAAAGGTAACCATGATCTCCACAATGGTACAAGCCCATCAAGTTTATTTCTACAACCCTGTTTTAGAAGCTCAGACTTTCATCACAAAAAAAATCAACTATCAGGCATAAAACAAAAACAAGACCAAGAGTTTTTTTCTTCCTAAAACTTCAGAGAAGATTAAAAAAAAAATAACACCACAAATATAATCATGCATGATGCATGATCCTGCACAGATTCCTGGGATAAACTCGTCCACCAAATGGCATGTGCTATATTTGTTGTGTTCGCTGTGCTGGTACCACAGATTTGTTGACAAAGCTCCAGTAATGTAACATTCTGATTTGGCTTACAGAGCTGGCAAACGCTCAAAACACACAAGCACACACACGCGCACACAAAACATGAACATTCATGCAGACTCATATGCTGTTATTTCTCGGTGCACGGGCTTCATCACATAATAGCACACTTCAGTAAGCAAACAATAACCACATTAACCACTGCGCACATGGCAAAACACAGCTTTGTGCTCTCCATGAGCCCGAGGCTTCCTTTAACAGATATTAAAGACCAAAGGCCGTTCATGCATCAGTTATTTTGGATCAAAGTGTGCTCTGACCTTCTTGGAGCAGTGATAGAAAGCGGTGCTGGAGGCCAGTTAGGCATGCCACTGATATTAGTATCAATCAAACGAACTGTGAAAGACACCATGCAGTGGCCATGGATCTTTATCAGTGTGATGTTAAATTGTGATCAATGAGCGAGCGCTGATAAAGCGTTCTGCGCGCGAGCGAAAATCAAGTTTGGAGGAGAAAAGTGATTCATTTACAAGAGCTTTGTCGACAAGAATCCTCATGTTTGCAGATACACGTGCTTAAAGGCTTGTTTACCCACTAGGAATCATGGGAAACCACGCCAATTGGCATAGTCTGGTGTGATGACATCATATCGTTCTGTATGGCTAATTTAACACACACACACACAGACACACGCACACACACACACACTCACACACTTTGCTGTGATATGTGAGTCACCTGTAAGGACCTGGCGATATATTTTTTTTAGCAGTTTCCTCCCAAAATACCTTTCTGTCCAGGAAATGAACATGGAAGGTGATGACAACTTTTCAAGAGATTCACAGAGATGACTCATATTTCTGTCTTTGTTTCTATATTTGGCAGAGGTGTTGATGTAAGGCAGGCCTTTTTATGAAAAGGTTGATTATTAAGGTAGGTAGTAATGTTCACAGTTATGTCCTGGTTCAAAATCTGTATTGTCTTAAAGATGAGGTGAATTAAAGGTGCTACTAAAATACCCCCGCTTAAATAATGTTAAGAAAAGTCAAGCAGGCAAAGTTCCACAAGATCCACAAAAATAGAGAAAATAAGAGGTCTATTGAGTCCTCTGTAGCCTCGTATTGATCTTTCATTAAGATGCCCACTCTACTGTTTCCTGAAATCTATTCTAATTTAGGAGATGACTGCACTAGTGTGGCCTCGTGTCCACCTGCTGCCCTGCAACACAAATCAACACAAAATCTATGTTTTAGAAAGAAATACCGATCAAACGATCGGTTAATTGATTAAAAATGTCAGTGCGCATTTTGCACTTCCTCTTTGCAACTAACTGCGCCAGGCGTTTCAAATGGCGTTAATTGGGTGCTTCTTCATCTGTGTGCACAGCAAGCCACAGAGGTGTCAGCCTCCACTTGGAGCCTGTCTTATAAAGGGTAACACATTTTATGGTAACAAAAACATGATTCATAATCTCAGATTATACACGACAGAAGTCAGAGTATTCAAACATATCCTGCCAATAAATCTTATACACTGGACTAAATCTATAACACAAACAGTAAAAATCCACTTTGAATGCAACACTGTATGATATGTTCTGAGGTCTATATCTTCATATTAGAGGTAATGGTATAGTGGTTTCTAGTCATATAAACGTGTGCACAAATACAATATCACGTCCATCTTGTGTAATGTATTCTCTGACTTCAGGCCTGACACTGCTCATCATCAGCTCCACAGAGGCACTGGATTTGGACTTGATGTCCTTCACAGGACTAATCTTTCACATTCTCTTCATCTCATTCCTCGTCCCTCTCACGTTCATCTCCGTCTCACTTTATTTATTTTTTTCATTTCCATCCCTCAAACCTGCTCTCTTTACATTTCGTTCTCATCCCAACAAGTAGTTTCTCATTTCTCATCCCCGCAGGCTTGGTGTGAAGATAACGGCTTTCATAAGAACTTCAATATCAAGAAAGATTAAATGAAAAATGGATCAAAGGTGTTGCACAACAAAGTTCATTCATTGCTGTACCCCGCATCTCTCCACCGCCGATACACTTTAGATACTGCACACCATGTTTATGCTAGTAATCAGAGATTTTGCAGGTATGACTGAACCATATTCATAAAAATGAAATTAGTAAATAATAAATCAATGAAAGTGTAGGTTTAAATAAGAGAAATGGATGATCTGCTTCTCATAGAGACAGCAATGCTATTGCAAAACAAATACAGTAGATCTGAATTATTTCTATGCCATTTAAAGAGAATCATAGAATATATTTAAAACCATTTATTTTGAAAGATAACTGGCCCAAAATACTGTATTTCCTGAGACGTAAGCCATGAACAAGCTGGCAAATTCTGGCCACCAGCACGTGTGTGAAGTTTTATCATCAAATTAAACAATTAAACGAACAAGATATAAAAGGTTGATTAGCTTCAGAGGTGCTGATACGGTAGGTGGATTTGCTGTCTTTCCTTTTCCTGAAACTTTCTCTCAGTTTCTTTGTGAGGAAGGGAAGCGCCACCTCAGACGCGTCAGTCAGTTGAAGGTAGGACATTTCTGCTATCTTACAAGATAAAGGTCGTGTCGCACATTGGAACAGCGAATGAATTATGGGTCACATTTGCATGAGACAAGGACACATTACATCACTCACTGTGAGTGTTTCTACGGTCAGACCGCTAAGTGACTTTGTTATACAGTCTTTTTGTTTATGGACATTACAGTGATAAAAGGCACACTCATGTTTCCAGGAAAGAATGTCCTCTCGGTAATACATACATACATACATGTACTATGCATACTGTGTATCCAAAGAAGTGTCCACGCTCCGGAAACCCGATGGCTCATACAACAGAATAACAGTACGAGTGTCACTATCGCCACTCTAAACCTCAAACTAAAACAAAGAAATAGGTTTTTATTATCTGTGATGCAGGTGCATTCAGATTTAACATGTAAATATGCATTTCATACAAACTGATTTCACAGTGTTGCTCTCACTCATGCATTTCAAATCAGAGTCCATGCATAATGATGCAGTGATACAGGCCCTGCGTGGAATTTACAATTACACTTCAGGTGTTAGGGTGATGAGTTCAATCAGAGCGACTGACTGAGTAGAGAAGAAGAATAAGCTCTCATTTGTGGAGCATCGGCGTACAACAAACTAGAGGCTAAAGGGAGTCAGAGCTGCAGTGTAGTGCTGTAACTGTGTGGGTGAGATCCTTAAAACACCATGTAAGAGACAAGTTCTAGAAAAGGAGATAAGGATTAAAGAGGGACGGGGTGGGTTTATTCTACAAGGTTATGACTGTCTCTTCTTTGTGTTTCTTAATCATTTTAAAACATTTTCGATTTACGTGAGTGATTATGTAGATGAAACACCAGCTTCTTTCACAGAGTATATTCAAATTCAAGCACATTCCTAACATTAACAGTCAAAGTCATGATGTAACATTTTTAAAACTTTCACTATGTACGAAACCTGGACGTTGAATGATCCTTGCGTAGGAAGTCGCAGTATAAACGGGTGTGTAATTGGGCAATGGCTTCCAAAACAACGAGACAAAAACCAGATGGTTGCCTTGTTGCCCAATCATATTCAAAATACTCAAAATTAAGTCACCTCTTACAGACAGGCTATCCATCCAGTTGTAATCGATATGATTAGTTATAGTTATTGGTCAGACGAGCTAAAAGGCACAAAAAAAACACTCACATGTTCAGTTTACTGAGTTAAATGAAATATATTTTAGATATTAAAATATGTCTGCGTTCCTACAAGCTGCCCAGAATTTATACACCCGAGCTGAAGATTACGTATTTTGAGAATCTTCTCTACGTTGTTTTGGTTCACAGTCAGATCTGGACAGGCCAAAACAAGCAGGTATCACTGCACAGATCTCAGAGAGATCAGTGGACGAGCGCGCTCCCTGCTCTCACTGCTCTCCACTTATTCAATTAGTGTAAGCACACTATAAGCCCTTTTAACACAAAGGTCACAGAGTCTTAGTAAGTGCTCATGGTTTACTGAAAGAAACAGGTGCACTGTACGGGAAAAAGAGAAGCACTCTCATCACCAAATAACAGAAGGTTTTAAATAAACACAGATAAAATCAGGGTGATAATTATAGATGAAATTGTCCATCTATGAAGGCACGTTGAGTCTCATCCATAATCCATACTGCCTTATTGCTTCACTGCAGTCTATATCGAGTCTGTTTCTCTGGAGAGATGCTAAGTGAGAGGGATAAAGAGCATGTTGTCAGGAGGAGAGAAGCCAAAATATGACACAATCACTGCTTGTGTCTCTTGAGTGTTTCATCGGAGGAAACACATTCTGTGCTAACATTTTCAAATCATGGACTAACGGTTGGAAAGAACAAATGGCATTCCCTTGGCATTAACTTCAAATGTCAAATATTTAGCTACTGCCAGTGAAAAGGCTTGTCTGTCGAGCAGGTCACTGTTCAGGTCAGCCCCAGGTCTCACTCTGTCCCTGGTGGCTTTGTCTCATTAAGACATGGTGGCTGGTCCAGAGGTTAGAGCAGGGCTGTGCCTCTGAAGCCAGTGGCAGGAATTAAGGGCCCAACACACACTCATGGAAGTCTGACGCCAGTAAAAACAGCAAAACAACTTTGAAACTAACTTAATGCTAAACTTTTCCAGCCATACAGATACTGTGCTGCCTCAACAACAACAACACATGAAATGTCATCTAAGGGTAGGAAACAAGCTACAGATCAGCCGCTCTGTGGTACACTGTAAACACGCAGCACCGCATACAGCGAGGTCCTCCATGATAAAAACAAAATGCACAAACTCTCATGTCTCTGCAGAACGATTCGGTACAAGCTACATGATGTAATGGCATCTTTTTTAATCTACCATACTAAGGTCATATTTAAATACATCTGCAGCTTGATGGCAATCATGGTTTCAATTGGAGAAGTGCACTCTCAGCCTGAGCTACATTGTCTCATCTTTGAAGTGTTTTTTCTTTGGACACGTGCCAGACAAGTGCAAGTGGGCAGCTATCCAGATATCTATGTAATGGTTTCTAAAGTGCACGTCAAGAAAATGTGCTAAATTGTGACTTCTATAATGTGAGCTGTCATTTTATAGGCCTGTTCCCTTACCTGCGAAGTGTTTCATGGGACAGAGAAAGTGTTTCACATTTCCCTGTTTGTGCCACGACTGTTTAAAAGACCCAGTTTGTTGACAACTCAACTCGTGTTTTCTTCAGCAGACCTGAGGTTCCCTTCAGCTGATCTTACTCCACAAGCACAATAAACACATTCACGTGTTTCTTTGCTGCTTAAAGTTTCTATTTCACCTCTCAAAGCTGGACATAGTGAGACTGCTCACTCTGTTTGTGGATAAAAAGCCAGAGCCGCTCCACTGTTAAGGCTGACAAATCAGACTGACATTTTTATATACAGAAAGAACTGATCTATTAGATGACCGACCAGGTGCATCCAAGTGAAAAAAAACTCTATACAGGCTCCATATTTTATATTTAGCACCAGATAAGTGTTGATAAATGTCATATAAATGACAAATGGTTGTTTGTGCAAACACATGAGTGGGACTGGTCTTATGGCGTGTGTTACTGGATCACTGGACTCACCTCCTCGACCAGAGCCAGCATACGCCGAGTGCTCTCCAGAGACTGCAGGGAGACAAAGAGAGCGATAGTGATTAAGCTGAGAGTGAATACAGACACACAGCACATCACCTGTAACTGTAAACACTGGAAAGACGTGTCGGTGTGTTAAGATGGAATACTAAGGGTTTAAAGACATATTTGAAAGGTGAACAAAGACTTTTAATATGCAGTATGCAAATGTGTAGACAGACAAATGACTGATGCTCCTATAGTTATCCTTGATAATTCATCTCCTCTCCTCTGATCCCAGAGTCCATTATCTGTTTCCTACCTTTTCTGTGCTAACTTTCTACCCTCTGATGGATCCCTCACCTCTTTCTTAAACCAAACCTTTCATCCCCAGTCCTCATTTCTTCCCCCCTTTGTTATCTCCTCATCTCCTGCTTCCCCTTTCTCCCTCCGTTGCTCCATCTATCCATCACTGCCTTCCTTATTTCTCCCTTCCTGCCTTCCTTCCCTCCCTCCCTCCCATCCCATCCATGGAGTCTCTCGGTCTTGCATTATCTCCTCATGAATGTTTAATAAGGCCATTTGAGCTGCTCTATTATTCTGCTGCACAGAATTATCTGCTCTTCCTGAGCTCCTCTCAACTCATTAAAAGGGGCAAAGTTCTCCCGTTCCTCCCCCACCTTCCCAAAAAAAAAAAAAAAAAAAAAAAAAAGCACAGTCTTGATGAAAGAGACTTAGAGAACAAATTGCTAAAACAAGGGAGCGGTCACATTAAAGCAGCTCAGTCTGTCAGCCTGGAGGCTTACAGATACATTTATAAGAACAGGTCATTTTGAAAATGTCACATAATAATTGCCATGCCGTAGACCAAAAGTCAGTTTTGACTGTAGTCCTTTCTGCTTCTGCCGTGCTTCTTACTTCACCTAAAAGCGCACCGTGATTTACATTCTTCTTTGTCATTTTTATGTAATTTCATGAAAACCTGGGCTGGCAAATCACGGTTCATGATGTTCAGTATGTATGCATAGATTGTAGTTACTATATGTTATACTTTCTCTGGAAAGAATATTTTGTATTTGCCATAGCAACTGTGTTTATCTTCATTTGACTTCAGACTACTGCTTATTAAACATCGTTAAAAAATCTATTATGACACTTTTCTTACTGAGATAATAAAGAATGCATGTGCTATTAATAGAGTGTACAGATAGTGTACAGATATCATGTTTCTTGTTGAATGTAATTAATGTAGTGAAGTTGCACAATTACAAATTGGAGAACAAATAAGTATTGATACATTCATAAGTTATACTTCAGCAGGTAACACAGGAAGGTAAAATTACACATTATGCCCTGAAGGAAATACTGTACTGTAAAAATAATGTGATATATTCTTCTTTTAATATCAGAGTTGACAACATCATTGTTTATATGTGCGTTAATATATAAGCTTGTTTATCCAGGTGTACACCGTGTGTGTGTGTGTGTGTGTGTTTTCTACTGTACCTCATCGGCTATCTGGTCTGCGCGTGTCTGCAGGTCGGCCAGCTCATTGCGCATGTCTGCTTCGTCTGCCATGGCGACTGTTGAACTTTGACTTCAAACAAGAAAATCTGGGAGGGACAAAAAGAAAGCGAGAAAGAAAGAGATTGAGTTAAGACATCAAGAATATTCGATAATAGTCTTCAGACTTCAGATCAGCAGCTGGTGAAAACAGCGCAAATACAAAAGACACCACATTCAATCGAAACAATATTTAAGCATCATTCATGTCTGTAAAGGCAGCACAGCTCTGATTCTTCACTTCACAGACTGCTAGTCTGCTAGACTCTAAATTGTGGCGGTCAAGACAGGTTCAGTTTTAAACAAATGATTCAAAACTATCTTTGAGATTCATGCCTTTGTCCGTCTCCCCTTTGTCAGATTCATATCAAGGTTGTTCTGTAACTGCGGGTCAAAGGCTCAATCACTCTTATTAACAGTTATTGTCAAAGTGTCCTTCATTTAGAAGAGCAAAGGCTTTTTAAACCAAACTTGACCTCTTTCTCAACCCTGAAGTTAACACGCCATCAAAGCAGCAATTAAGGCCGAATGCAGGTAAAGTGATGTCTTTAAAGCTTCCTGAGAAAGTTTCACTATCAACAAGAAGCCCATCGACACAAGAGACGAAACAACGTTTTCAGATTTGAGACAAACGAGGACCATCAAGGTTGTTGTCTGAGCCAAAAAGCCAATAGCACACATGATGCATCATTTACTATTTAAAACACTGCTCTGTCTCTGTTCACTCACGCTGTGTCCACATACACCCAAAAACACACTGGTGAAACATTGCTGCTACGCACACCCCAAGTTCAAACCTCCACCCCGCTGACCCTCCTCGGGGATCAACAGTGAATGGAGATGAACGAGGGAGGCGCTCCATCACTTTGAAGAAAAAGTATCAGGACAGAGACAGGGGTCTATTTTTGTTCCTCTGGCTCGCTGTCAGACAGTATTTCATATACACACACCACACACACACACACACACACACAGTAGAGCTGGAGGTATGGTCCATGAAATATGTATGTGGCTGTAACTCTGCAGGCTGACAGAGCTACATGCTACTGCTGCTGCTGCTGCTGGTTGGGATGATGGAGGCAAGAAGCTGAGGAGAATGGGCAAATAATCTGATGTGTTTTTGTTTCTATTACACAAATCATATTTTGCCTTTTGTTCGGTCGTTGATATAAATTTAAGCAGGTTTTATCTCGAGGATCGTTAAAGCTTTATGCAATCTAATCTACTGCAATATACAGTGCTGCGATGGGACCGAGGGACCGCTGACCTGACTCAGACTCTCAGTCAGTCAGTCAAAACAACATCTCCAACAGCTAATGTTTAAAGCTTCCTATGAGACTCTAAAACTTTAGCTTGCTGGCAAAATCGCAAATACATCTGTGGAATTCTGTTGATTTTGGGACCTGAAAGTTTTCAACTCCATCGATCGGTGTCTGTCGGGAGGTTTCTGAGGTAAACAGGCACAAGGTCAGTCAGAGTCACAGCTGGGGGTTTGATAAAGTATCTCCTCGTCCTGCGCTGCTTTCTGTTTGTCTGTCTCTGCCTCCATCCCGATGGAGTCGTCAGGGCGGTTAATAATTGAACATGTGTCGAAGAGAAGAGATGGAGGGGGAAAAAAATACGGCTTTTCAAAGTGCTTCTCTCTCTCTCTCTCTCTCTCTCTCTCTCTCCCTCTGTCTGCTATGCCTGGTACACAGTCGCACTTTAAAATATTTATGTTTACATTTTACATTTTAGCCATTCGGCTGATGCTGTAATCCAGAGCGCCTTGCAATGAGCACAACAGCAGAATGAGCTTCAGTGCATAGATCAGCTGCATTACCATGCAGCGGAGACGTGGCTCTGCATTAGAAGAGAAAAACTTGGAAGGAAAAAAGATGAAGCGAACAGAGATCCACTGCGTTTTAGGCGCGACAAGAAGCACTTCCTCTGATCATATTACCAGCCAAAGATGACTTTTTAAAGTCTTTCTTAGTCTGGAAGTGGTGAGCTACAAGAATAGATTTGTAAAACTTCAGTCGTGTCCGTTTGCACACACTGGCTGAACACAGCGTATTGATTTATTCAGGTTATTAATGAAGCTCTCTGCTCCGTATTATGAAATAGATATGAAGTTTCAAAATGGCATCAAACAAACACTGATCATACCCGCTGCCATCCTTACTTCATGCCTACATGTTGACAGCGTTGCCGTGGCGGGTTGTCAGTGGCAACCCAAGTGAATGATTGAAAAGCTAAACGCTCTTCTTGTACTGAAATGAAACGTCTACAAACAGCAACAATACCAACAATGACCCGTGACCTGTGTTCCTCTTCTTTTCCTGTCGCTCCTCGCTACATTCATCTCCCCAGTGTAATGTACTGCTGTGCTATTGATCAGCCATTGATTGCTAATCCCTTTGCTTCCTGTTAACACACACACACACACAAATACAGCTCAGCTCCGTCTTCTCATTTCCTCTTAGATTGGACCCCGTCACTCATTCTCTGTCTATCAAAACGATGATCAATAACTCATCTTTTAACTCACGTCACTTTGCATTTGTTATGAATTACCAATGAACGCTCCTTCCATCTCTGTCACTACTGCATTTAACATTTTCACACTGGCTTATGCTTTGGCTGGTAAACTAGAGATTTACTGCTCTGAACATCCATTTACCATCCGTGTAGTTGTAGTGTAGCACAGATTTCATGCTCGGTGGACTGACAAACATCTGATCAGTTTTACTGCTAACAAGTATGATGTTATAACAAGACACACATTTCGTATATAAGTCATGCTATATACTCATTCTAAACATGTTTTGAATATGCCGTGTGTTCAAAGCAAAGTACAAAACAAGCATACTAAAAACCTCTTTGAGTGTGCTGCTCATAGACACTGTTGTCCCACAATGCAGTGCACAATACAGGAGCTTCCTGTAGCTGAAAGAAAGATTTGAAACAGCTCCAGGAAGTTTGATCAGCAGTGACACAACAAAGTTGCCTGTTAGTATAAAATGGTTGCTGATCTTTTTTTATATTAACTGCTTTAACAGTATAAGAGGATTTGTATCTCGTACATACCGTATAGAATTAGTACGTAGCATGGATTTAAAACCATGTGCGGAGGCACATAAGTACTCTGAGCCAAATGCTACCAACATGCTAAAATGCTTAAAATAGCTCACTGATGCTGATGCCATGCTAACCATGCTCACTATCTGAGCTAAGCATGCTAACTTTTGCTAATTAGCACCAAACACAGGTGAGGTGAGTTCAGGTGAGGCCGGATGTAAAATGTTGATATGTTAACATTAGATTAAAGGTTTAAGATCACCAAAGGTATTATGATGTACATGAATTTCATCATCAAATTTCAAGGCAATTCATCCAATGATGGACTGTCGGACCAACACTGCAATCCATAGACTGAAACTACTAGATTTCAGTACAGTGGCTTATAATAAGTGTATGCTGAGTGGTTGATTAATTAATAATCAAAAAAGGCCCAAAACAAAACAAAAAATCATCTTTTGCTCATGACAAATTCCCCAAAAAAAGTTTATAAATTATGAAATTTCAATCAGCTATTAACTTAAAACTGTTTCTCTCTCCATCCATCCCACTCTGAAAGTCACTTCCTCTTTAACATGCTTAACATGTTTCATAGACAGAATGACACACACACACACACACACACACACACACACACACACACACACACACACTACAGTGGAGCGGGCATGACACAAGGCCTGTCCTTTCCCATCCCCCACCTGCGGCCCTGCTGGCTGTCACTCGTCTCGACTGACGGCTGCTGTAAGGCCTGAACCGCCAGGCTCAGCCCGTGGAGAGATTAAAGTCAGCAGGGAAAGAGGATTTACTCTCCACTGTTTTCTCTCTCCTCTCTGCCACACACACACACACACTCTCCTCTAACTATATTCCCTCTCTCTTGTTGTCTTTGCTCCACCTCATCCACTTTCCATGCCCTCTCTGTCTCTGAATGTAAACAGTGCACGTCCAGGAAAAAGAAAGAGGGAACAATCTATCTATACTATTTACCTATAAATAAATGCATGATGTAACGCAGCGATGATACGGTTTCCAGCTCGATACTTTCCAGTGTCATTCGGGACTTTTCCAAGTCAAATCATCCAACTCACAGGAGGTGATACAGTTTCACATTTTCAGCATGAGAAGCCATTATGCCCGAAATCTGGCCACCTACAGAAACTCAATACAAATCATTACATCAACGAGATGAGGACAAAATAAAACATAAGAACCACAAGTCATGTCTAGAAGTGCAGAGAAAACCCACCAGAGCAATAAGCGCTCCTCATCAAAAAATTCAAAGAGTGTTGGGAGAACATTGACTTAAATGGAGACATTAAAAGGGCACCGATGAATTATTGATCAGAATATTAATAGAAGTAATCCTAAAAGCTGTTAAAGGGAGAGGAGGAAACAGGATGAGGAGATCTGTAAAGAGCCAGGATGAAGATCTCAATGTGTAAAACAGGTTTAAAAAAAACCTGAACAAAGCAGCACATTGACTGTTTATTAAGACATAAAGAAGTGTTTTATAATTGGACCAAATCGCCATCTGTCACACTGAACAGTGAAAAGTCCACCTGCTAATATGTAGACTCCTACGTCTGTCCTGGATTTGTCTCCATGAACGTTCTTGTCTGAATCTGTTTGCCTCCCACCTCTTGTGTTACATCCATCACCACAACCGCCACCACTTTTCCTTCTCACAAAGCCATCAAGTACCAGCACACCACGCAGGCTACCATCTCTTGACAAGATTTGAACTTGGTAAGTTTGTTTCATGCCGCGTATGTGAACAGAGGGCAGCAGAACAGAGCAGCCCGACAGTTACGGCACAGGGGGAGGACTGGATTAACACTGTCAAAGGCGGACATGATTAACACACAGCTACGCAGCCCCAGTCGTGGAAGTATCCAACTACAAGCTATTTCAGGAAACAAAGTAAAATCCTGTCAAAGCGTACAAATGGAAAATTCCACTGTGAAAACACTGAAAACACACTAAAATACAGTACGCCTTCGTAGGGACAAGACACTGTTAGATTTTACATATACTGACAGATGTGATAGATGGACACAACACTGCAGTTTCCGGTCACAGTCTACAGTACCTTAAGTGTTTTTAGTGCATTACTACATCAGGATCATGTATTTGACAAGCAGTGATTGTATCGTACCCACTGGTAACATAAAAAGGAACAGTAAAGATCACTGAAGTGCATTTCACTGTGAGTGATTAATCTCCTGTTTAAATTGGGTGTTTAGGAGAAAAGGGGCTCTTTGGTGCGATAGAAGGGGGCAGATTATGATACTATTACCAATATTAACCCTTTAACCATCCACTCTACCATTGTGGGGTGTGATGTCTATCGAAATGAGTTGTTCTCTCTCTCGCAAAGTATTTATATAGCACCTAGACACTAAAAGGTCTAGGTGCTATATAAATACTGTGAACATAACAAAACACTCAATCAGCAGAGAAATGCAACATATTCAGAAACTCTCCACTGGCTCCACTCAGAAAACAGTCAGCCAATCAGAAGAAAGGCTTGTTAAAACACAAACCCCCAGTTCTTAATGGAGCTTGAGAGAGAAGCACGAGAGAGGTCATGTAAAACTGTACTGAGATGTTTTCACACCAGCCTCCCTTCATCTCAAACTCATCGTTCACAAGAACACACGTCTGTCACACTGTCACACTTGAAGCTACTCCGTCTCATCGTGAGCCTTTTGTTGGATGAATCCAGTCCAGTACACAGCAGACTTTAATCAGGTTACAGCATTTTGCACTGAAATCCTATCCAGTACTGACACCAGTCCGCCACAATCTCACCAACACCAGCACAGGTGAAACGGAGTATTTGAATCCAGACGCAAAAGACACCGGCATTACTGAGCAGACAAAGAGACACACGTTTTATCAGCTGACATATAGAAAGTATTTCTGCAGGTCTGAGTTCTGTGACCATCAACAAAAAGAGAATGGAGATAAAGATATGTCCTGATGCTTTTGAGAGAAAATGCTAAACACAGAGAAGGCAGTTTCTTGCACAGCATGCAGGACTAATTCAGGAGAGATCCAGGATAATAAAAAAATAAAAAAAGCTGAAGTCATGCTTGTTCACTGTAGCAGACTGTCGGGCTGTCGTGATAAACTGCCTCGACTCTGAACCGACAAGACTGCTATCAATCAAGTGCTGTGTTCAGTTGAGATAAACAATGTTTTTGAAGGAAATGGGACATCTGGCTGGTTGCACTGAAATTCACAGTCAGGAAAAACCAGGTCAGCTTGCCAGTTGTTCAGTTGTGCGTTTCTCGCAGGTTTATAGACGCACTAACCTAAATCTGGGGGATTTTTGTACGATAGCTGGTGCACTTTTCTCCCCCTTTCATGCATTTGTGTTTGTGGATTAGTTAGCAGAGGCGGTGGGCACAGTGCGACTGAAAATTAGCATTGCTATTTCTGTAACGCTCCTTTTCTTTGTGTAATTGGGAGCAAAGCTGCTTGTGTCGAATTGAACAGCACAAAAGTGAACCCCAGGCAGCCAGTGGGATTCAACCAGGGGCAACAATTTGACCCTACGGGGAGAGCATGCATGAAGGAAAGATGGAGATTTCAACACAGTTTTGATTCACACACATCTCTTCCCTCAGCAAGGAAACACAGAGCAGAGTCTCTTTGAGGAACATTTAACATCCTCCTATTCCCTCTCTCCCTCCTCTGTTTGCAAAAGACTTGACTTCCTGTCTTCCCTCCATCCTCGTCTTTCTTTTTGGATTGTTCTTGAGAATTACAGCAGTGCATACACCAGACTGCAGCTTAAGACGTCATAATAATCTCTGCAATGATAACACAGACATGCCCCCAGTGCTCACTTTCTCTCTTCAGCCCGTTTAAACTGAAAGAAGAGGAGCACTGCAGACCCCCCTGCGCCACATTATAAACTGTGTGTGTGTTCTGTCAAGGTCAACGTCTCTCTACACTAGAAAAACCGAAAACATCATCACGCAGGGAGAACTGGTTCAAGGACGGAGGAGAGCAGCAGCAGGGCAGACAAGGGTATAGGTGTGTGTGTGTGTGTGTGTGTGTGTGTGTGTGTGTGTGTGTGTGTGTGTGTGCGTGTGTAGGTGTGTGTGCGTGTGTAGGTGTGTGTCCGTGTGTTTGTGTGTGGGAGGGTCCAACATCATACCACATCAAAGCAGAAGCATGTTTCATTATTCACTGGATATAACCAGGTCAACATTATTAATGCAACAGCTGTGTGTGTGTGTGTGTGTGCGTGTGTGAGACAGCACATACAGTGTGTGTTCACAGGTCCAAGTGTATTTCTGTACATACACGTGTCTAATCAGCTGTACATGTGTGCATGTGTGGGCTTTGGTTTTTATATTTTCTAGGCATCCATCCAATATGACAATCTTACTCACACGTAACTATCTTTTGGTCCACCTTAAAAAAACCCAAACCGCTGGTTCCAAAGGTGCTTACTCACTAAATCTGCAACAATCGGTCTATTAATCGATTAGTTATCCAGCAATAAGTTAATCACCACCTAATTTGGTAAACAATTGTTGAAAGACATTTGAGGACATCGCCTTTGGCTTTTGGATACAGTGAAAACAAGATTAATTGATAATAAAAACATTATTTGCAGCCTTAATACTT